>CM032629.1:7479240-8197245 GCA_019097785.1 Fraxinus excelsior
ACGATGGGAGGCGTTTACATTACGAGTGGACTCCACTTAGCCAAAAATCAAATTTTATTTATTGTTATTGTAAAAGTTTAATGATCACATGACAAAAATATCCTAGTACGATTTCTTATTCCGCGATAAAAAAATTAAATATTATTATGACCAGGAAAAAATGTAATTTAAGCCCCCTATTTGATGGCCATTAGTGAAATTTTGGAGAATGTGTGATTAAAAAATAGAGAAAAGTTTTGGAGTTATGTGCATAATATTTTATTGGACGAGTATGTGGTTGAAAATGATTATGTAAAATAAATAATTTTGAAATAATGGTTGTGCTAAATGTCAATTAGATGGTTTGTGGATTTTTGTGGCTCTCCAGTCTCCAAGTAACTTTTAGATGAATAGATTTCTTGGTACGTCAAGTTGGTTCACAAGTGACTAAACCATTAAAATGATTCCGATCGGTCACTAAACCTTAACATGTATTCACATCAATCACTCACCATGTTTTATTAGTTATTGAATTTATATCTTTGACATACTTTACTCTAACATTTTAAAATACTTTCGAGTGGTTACTGAAATTCATAATGTTTTTGAGTAAAATTGATTTTCTATGAGATTTCGACTTAAATTAATAAAATAAATATTGACTAGATAATGAGATCTCAATCTAAGACAAAATATTGATATTGGTCAAAAATATTATTTCTCTAATAGTCAAAAGTTATGTTCAAGGAGAAAGAAAAATGATGACATAATCTTAATTTTCATCACACTCTTCTTTTACATCGAGAAATAAAATAGATAAATTATTTCTTTATTTCGATTGAGATATATACACAAATCAAGAAAATAAAAAAAATTACATCTCAAATATGAAATGAAATTTGACGAGCGAATGATGGGGTACAGTATATTAAATTTTAGTGACAACTTGGATCATTTTTAAAATTTAGTGGCTAATGAAAAATTATAAGTGAGCGATAGAGTAATATCTTAAAGTTTAATGAATGTCGTAAAATATTTTGAAGTGCACTGCATAGAGATGGCGAAAGAATTGTATCTTTCAACTAACATTTACCTCTCCACTCTCCTTTCTTCTTTACCCTCCCCGACATATACACACATTTAAAATATGAATTAAAATAGCCGGACACAATTGGTGTACATTATTTAAAACACGGTGAAAATCAACGTGTACATGAAACTTGATTGTAAACATATACGTATTCACTATTTTCCTCGTTTTCTACAAATTATTTCTTCTAGTAGGTTCAGTGTTTTCTCCTTGTGGCTACTGCAAAGGTGACGTCGTCTCATTTCTATATTCTTGTTCCCACCCCCCCCCCCCCCCCCAGCTTTCTCGTGAAGATTATTTTGATATGTTTTATTTGGTTATGTTCTTGAAGGGTTTTAATCTGAATTTACGATATATTTCTTATTGAAATGTTGTCTATTTTGAGTTCAAGAAAATCAGGTACGCAGCCCAGATTTTTTTTTTTGACATGCAATGTATACTTATGATTTATGAATAATCCGTGTCCGCATTATGTCTGTTGAAATCTTTTTTCTGTGAAAGTTTCTGTACGATTGCTTTTTGGTATTTATTTACTTCACTGCCTTTGAATTCTTGAATATAGTTATCGTGTGAAAGTTTCTTGTTGATTTTTTTTTTAATAATCAGATTAAGAAACGGAAGAAGGAAAGGAGTGCAATATATCAATTCATAATTTTGTGATGTGCTTCTTTATATTTTGCATAATATCTAGCTTTTGAACTCCTGAAGTGCTACAATTACGGGGGCATGTGAACCAGGATAGACACGTAGGGGGGCACATTTTTTTGTTTTTTGTTTTTTTTTTAATACATTGGGTGGGGCCCGCCGCTACAGCGAGGGCCTGTAAGGCCAATGTGAAGCTTAATTCTGTATATTTAGCTTAAGAGTTTGTTTGGTAGAGACTAAAATCAGATTAAAATTGAAAAATCAGCCGTTTTTCAATTTTAATTGAATTTTAATCTCTGTTGAACACGCCTTGATTCTTTTGACTCTGCTTCCTCTAGAAACTTTTCAGTTTTTGACATTTTGTTTAGCCCCAAAAATTACCATCTAAAATGATTTTTGAAGCTAATTTTAAGACTTCCCTTTCAATCTATTGAAACAATATTCTTTTTTATGGTTACATTTTTTGCATGTAAATGTAAATATGAAATATGTGCACATACGACATAAATCTTTTGTCCACAAACATTTATATGAACCTATGTATTTATTATACGATGACTCTTTTTGTTTTTCAATATTTGATTAGATATTAATTTAAATTTGTGAACATTTATTTTTGATATGCTAGCAGCCATGGAGCTGCATCTGTATTCTCTTATGTGATGCACATCAATTGCTTTCACCTCCATTTCATTTTTTTGTCCTTTTCAGGTCTATTATATGTTGGCCGATTCACCCTCGTATTCTTAAATGCAATAACAGTCTGTTGCTTTCATACTTTAAATCCACACAAAAATTACTCATCCTTGAAATCTGGTAAGATATTGTTTTACGAGCATAATTAATCTTGTGGTCACAGATGATTCTGTGATAGCAACAAGAGCATGGGGACACCAAAATTTTTCCTAGTTTTTTTTTTTCTGAAAATCATGGTTTTGTTGCATTTCTGGATATTAATGAGCGGGTCCATATGTTTAATGCTTCCCATGCTGCTGTCTAGGACCATTATATATGGTTGCATATGGTATTGTACCTCTGCATTTTGTTGGCTACAAATACAGATACCGAAAGTTTTCTCTATTTATATTATTAATTATTAATGTGAATCTCTCTATTCAGTTCCACCTTTGTAGGTCAATATGCTAGCAAAAGCATTATAATACACAGGTTCTAAGTGAATGTTTGCTCAAGTAATTCTTTGTTAATACACGTTTTGATTGCTTTCACTACACCTGATTGTGTTCTTGTTCGAGTCTTCCTTCCCAAAAGACTTGTACATTTTGCAAGGTTCAGTTTATACCACGAGATAATGGATTTGAATTATCATGTCCACTTTCCATTTCTTAAAATTGTTTTGAATTCATCGATTTTCCCGTCAACTTGTAGGCTATTGAGATATTGCCAATCCCTTGATTTATAAAGGGTTATTTTATTCCTTTTTTTTTGGCCAAAATCCTCATCTTTCACTTAAAGATTCATATACTATTATGGATCTTATAGTCTTTAGATGATGTAATGTCAGCTGACGCAGATGTAAACGACAACAAATTCCAGTATTGGAAATCATAAACCATGAATTGCAAAACCCAATTATTGAGTTATAAATACCAAAATACTGAGTATCACCCTTGAATTGTTATTATGTTGGTGTATTATATCTTCTGTTGATTTGATTCTCAAGAATTTCTTTATTTTCATTTTTATAGATATATCTCTGATTTTCTTTTTCTTGTTTTACTGTATTGCTTTCTTCCTCTCTTGTACATGATCTGCGCAGTGTTTATAAGAGTTGGTTATCTTCACAAATTAGTTGACCAGTTCATATTATTAGCTTATTTCTTTCTGGTTTTTATATGTTGAATTTTCTTGATGTTATGTTTCAAAACTCTGAAACTTTTTCTCTAATTGGTGAGATGCAAACTATTATGTAAAGTTTGTAATATGGCTAACAACTTCTCAAACACACTATTTGCAGTTATTTTTGTTGGCTGATCGAAACAATTTGATAAAAAAGAGAGGATGCACAAGTAAGATTTCACTTGGATTCTCATACCTGTTTTGGTAGTCAATTTTCTTTAGGCTATTAAGAGCATGTTTGGTAAAGCTTAAAATTACATAAAGTAAACATGTTTGAGGTTCTTAAAAGTTTCTTCTCTTTTGGATTTTCAGTACAAAATCTTAATATTTAGGAACTCTTTATTTACTGTCAGCAAAAATAGATTTACTTATATTTTTCTCAAGTTTAACCAAACATGCTACAATTAACACCTTCCTATGAATGTATTCAGGAATCTTTTGCTTGATGTTGATGGACTGCTTCCCAGCCAGCAGTGACAAAAATACTCTGAAGAGGTGGTTTTTCATTGACAAAATGTTTGGTTGAAAACTTGAAAAGAAAGAGACTCAGGTTTCAATTTTAGTACTTTGCAATTATTTGTACCAGCAGCACATAATATTTAAAGGTTTATAGTCGGCAATAGATCTGGATACGATGGACCTCAAATCAAATCACGCATCTCCTATTCTTACCGATCCCATTCCTATGAATAATACACAATTAGGCATCCACTCGGGTCTGCTGCCGTCCTCACTGAATGGCTCTGCTTTCTCTTCCACTCTCTTTCTTACAATCCCGAGGAGAATGTCTGGAATACTCGATGACGTTCGATCGAGCTTGTTGGATGCTATGATATTATCGTCCCCGACTCATAAAAAATTAACTAAAGATTCTAGCACAGAGCTAATGGCGAGTGATAGTGATTTTGCTTATCACAATTGGATGGTAATGTTCCATTTTTTCCCTTACGGTATAATCTCAAGTATTACATTTATTATAATAGGAGACACGTGTTCTTATGCCGTCTTGGTTGTTCAGCTCAAGTATCCGTCAGCGCTTGCGTCCTTTGGGAAAATAGCAAATGATGCAAAGGGAAAGAGAATAGCATTGTTCCTGGACTATGATGGGACTTTATCTCCTATTGTAGATAATCCAGATCATGCCTTCATGTCAAATGCTGTGAGAATCTATCTATTTTTTTTTTTTGACATGTTTTGTAAGGAAGTTTAGACAATACTAGACACTACAATTATAGAAAAGAAGCTAAAATCTTTCTTATTGTAGTGTCCAGTCCTATGAAATGCTAAATACCAAACACATTCTTTAGGCCCTGAGAATATATATATTATAAATATGTCAGTTTTGTTCCCTTGCTCTTGACTTCTTTCTGAAAAACCTGATAAATTGCTTCCAGATGCGTGACGCTGTTAGAAATGTGGCAAACTCTTTTCCAACGGCAATAATTAGTGGGAGAAGCCGTGATAAGGTTATTATTTGGCTTCTATTTCATTGTCATTGCATCAAAGTAAATCACGCCCTGTGTGCGTCTTCTGACATTTCATTCTTTCAGGTCTTTGAGTTTGTAGGACTAACAGAACTTTATTATGCTGGAAGTCATGGTATGGACATCATGGGCCCTGCTCGGTCCATTTCCAACGACATGCAGGTAATGCTGTGAGATATCTTTCTGCTCGAATCATGAGCGCCAGTTATTTTATCTAGATAAATTTAATGTGCTCCTTATGAATTTACTAGTGGTGAATGTAGGGTAAGGAGGTTAGTTTATTCCAGCCTGCTAGTGAATTCTTATCTATGATTGACGAGGTGTGTAAAATATTTTCTTAGTTATCATACAATGCATTAATGCACGAAAATAACATTTCATTCAGCATTGTAATTGCATTCCACTTATGCTCAATCCAGGTTTTCAAATCTCTTGTCGAGGTCACAACAGATGTAGTCGGAGCAAAAGTTGAGAACAACAGATTCTGCATTTCTGTACACTATCGTAATGTGGATGAAAAGGTATATATCATCTGGTTTCTGCGTATTATTAACTTGTTCGGTAATGTGGACTGTAGTACACTGGATAATATTAAAACATGAAAAAGAAGGTAAAACATTGTTCGTAGAACTATTTGTGCAGTGCCCCATAGTCGCGTACCCTACAAACTTCTTATGTGTTATTGTTCTTTGACTGACGAAAGTTGATCCCCCTTTTATCTGTCTGGCTTAACGACAGAGTTGGACAACAATTGGTCAATGCGTGCATGAAATTTTGAAACAGTATCCTCGTCTGCGGTTGACACATGGTAGGAAGGTATTACCTCTCATCCAGCTTGGGAACTACTTTAGTGCCTCTGTACAAGTCTTTCTTTGCACAATTTTCATTCCGTCCAATCTTATTTGGTTTTAGGTTTTAGAAATCCGACCAGTGCTCAACTGGGACAAGGGTAAAGCTGTTGAGTTTCTGCTTGAGTCGCTAGGTGAGTGAACTTTCTGTTGGGAAAAATGGGTGATTTGTATGTAAATATTTATCAATTAACATAAATGTAAGAATTCAACAATAAGTCGAGAATTAGAAACAAGCTTTAGGGAGTCACATACATGTTGCCTCTCCTTTGTGCGGGTACTTTCAGTACTACATGGCTTCAAGATAAAACTCATATGGCTCATAGTCGGTTCTCCTTTTATGGGAACGTTTGACCACATGGAGATAAAGAACGAGCCTTTCATCAAGTTGCCAAAACTATAGAAATATAGTATGAAATATAGAGGGGGTATTTTTCTGCATTCAAGTTGTATCTTTTTATGATGCATCTAACAATGAAATCATCATCCCTTTCATATGGAAAAATCAACCCCCACAATAATGTAAAATTAATTAATTCATAACCTCCATTCAAATATTTAAGTATATGTTATATTATAAATTAAGATTTTAATTAAACCAAAACTGAAAATTAAAACATAATAATTTTGAAAGTTGAAACTTTCCAACACTTACGGCATACTCATGAAACTATAGACTGCTACCAAACTATCTATCGAAAATAATGCACATTGTATTGCAGGGTTAGTTAACTGCGAAGACATTCTTCCCATATATGTTGGAGATGATCGAACTGATGAAGATGCGTTTAAGGTAATGTAACGTATCAAGACCAGAATTACATTAATATACAAATTCAAACTAATTGACCTGTTAACAGGTTTTGAGAGAGGGTAATCAAGGTTATGGTATTGTGGTTTCTTCTGTGCCAAAGGAAAGCAATGCTTTTTACTCTCTCAGGGATCCATCAGAGGTACTGCCAGTTTCTTACTTTTTTGTTATTACGAATGACTGCATCATTTTTCTTGTTCATAAGGGAATAGTTGCATAAGCAAATTTTATGGTAGTAGTAGAAGGGAAAATTGCAGCCGCCATCCCTAACACCTTTACCCCCTTTATGGTTTTGTCTCCAACTTTCGTTCTTGGCATTACTGTTCCCAACCTTCACCTTTAGCATCCGTGACCCCTACTGATGGTTTGCATCCAAAAAATGATTTATGCTGGTGTGAGAAAAGATGAATTCGTCCTCAAACTTAAGCAAGCCAAAATAAATGCAGAGAGTCAAAAAAGAAAACAAAAAGGATCATCTTATTCTTTCCCAATTACTCCCTGTTCCACCACTGTTGCTGCTGCACTTACATAGACAAATTTTTTTACAAGATTTTAGTTTCTTTTTCTACGTCGATACTGTCCATGTTACAAAAGAAGCCCTGAAAATTTTTATAATAGAACTTCATTCATATGAATTCTAGCTTCTCAAGAAACAATGTTTTGTTTGAATACATGCAGGTCATGGAGTTTCTCAAGACCTTGGTGGTATGGAAGAAGACAAGTGCACTATAATAATGAAATGGGAGAGGATCAAACTTTGATGGTACATATATCATTAAGTTTCAATTGATTGTTTATTATTGTGTTACTATATAAGTTTCAGTGGTTAAGGGAGCAGAAGTGCCTAATGAAGCTTCTTGAAGCTGTGACAAGAAGTTTGTTTTTGCTCAGAGGTTTTTCTTGTAAATTTTCTTCTATCTTCAGCACCAAGGATGCCATCACACCGGAGTCTATTCGTCTGTAAATGTAATTTTGTTTATTTGATCTCCCAAGGGAGAGATTATATGGATATTTTTCTTGATTTATTCAATGGAAATAAAAGAATTATTATTATATTTTTCTCCTTTTGAGACAGCTATAAATGGAATATGAAAGTAATTGCAACCAAATCACTTGCAAAGTTTTGAGTATTGATATAAGGCCATGTCTTGGCGCGATTGTTGAAGGAGAAAAACCAATTATTTGCCGGTTGTAGCCCACCATTGTTTTTCCCCTCTCTCAGGGGTGGGTCCCAACTATTTCCTCCAACGGCCATATTCTTGCTTTTAATCCATGAAAATAGCACAACCAGACAAGCCTTAAATTTGACATGTTTAGTTTTCTAGACACGAACACACCTTGGCGGTGTCGATAAAGAAGGGAAGCAAGCAAGGGATGATGTTATATTCTCGATTGCGTCAAGATGTACTCAAGATATCCTGTTGCTTGTGTTACTTTACATGAGAATCAAGGTTTGACCCCCTTTCGAAAGATATATTAAATGTACTTTAATTATGTTAGTAATGAGTGCTTATCATAATATTGAATTTTCTTATGAAAACGAGTTACACATTAGTTTTTAGAGTGAATATGTCGTGACCCTTCAAGTATTTGGCTATTACCCGTGACATTTTAAAAAATCATAGAAATCTTCCACGGCGTTTATTTTTCACAATATATTTTCCCATTTGCACTCAAAAACAAAATGGATAAAACCACTTGTACATTCTCTTGTGTACATTGTGGTTTACACTCTATTTGAGTTTAAAATTAAAATGAACAGGAATGTGTGTGTGTTTTTTTAATACTGTCCAATGATGTCAAGACACGTGGCATAATGTCAAACTTGTTGTCAAAAAAAATGTACATGTAACATGATTCTTATTTGAAAGTTATTTTTTCTATATATTTATTTTCAATTACACATTTACACAATAAAATATTTTGCACGTAAATTCAATTTATTATTATTTTTTAACCACACATTCTCCCAAAAATCACTATTCAAAACGAGATTTTTTCCATTTAATGGTTGTCAAATGGGGGCTGAAAAAGGTTTGAAATCAAGAAAAAAAAAACAATTTAAAAACTATTTCAAATTTGACATTTAGCCTATGTTTGTCTTCCATTTTTTCAAAATTATTTTTTCTACGTACTTTTTTTTAACCATACATTTGCACAATAAAATATAAATAAAAAATTTTTCTCTATTTTTTAACCACACATTCTTTAAAAATTCACTATTCAAAACATTGTTTTTACAAAAAAATGGCCACCAAAGAGGGGTTTATATTTACTTGCGAGAATCGTTTCTGTAATTTAAAAATGTTAAATATATTCATGCCATCATTTTTTTTTTATAACTTTACCATATTTTAATTGCATAGAGGCTCATATTCTTTACTCGTCATAACATTTTTGTCCTTAATTTTTTTTTTTCATCGCATTTCTTATTTTAAATTAACACAACTTGTCTTTGATTATGATTTCTGTTTAAAAAAAAAGTTCATTAAGATGGAATAAAAATACTTATAAATAAATTATAGATAATAAATAAAATCATGTTTGAGAAGGGTATATGAACGATTTAAATTATAAATTAATAAAAAATAATTATAAATAAGTAGATAGAATTTGTGAGTATTTCAAAATATGTGAAAACAAGTAATTTGAGTATTTACAAATCATTTATAAACACGAGTCAAATATAATTTATATTAAAATATAAAATTGTACATTATTCTCAATCTTACATTAGAGTATGTTTGAGTACTATTTTTTTTGTCAAAAATATATTTTGGAATAGTACTTTGATGGAGAACGTATGATTAAAAAATTAGTAAAAATTTTGAATTTACGTGTAATATTATTTTATTCCTTCACGTTTGAAAATAAAAAAAAAGGTGTGATTAAAAATAAAAGAGAAAATAATATATTTAAAAAAAATAATAGTCATCAAACGAGACCTAAAGGAGAAGAAAGTGTGGAAATGGCACAAGTGGGGCCAAATCAGAGTTGCAGTGGAGGCATCGTGTCCCATCCTACGTGTTGACTGTTCGATGGGACCCACAATATGCATGTGAAAGCGTTACAGAATTCTGACCGTTGGAGTGCAGAAGAGCCCGACTCGATATACTGGTGCTATGACCGACAACAACCCGTTGTCCTGTTTAAAAAATAAACCAACGGAAATTATATATTTATTAATTTCAAAAATAATTTTGTTCTTCAACCCTACCCTACCCCTACTGTAAAAAATGATTTTTTAGAGCATATACGATTAAAAGTAGATTTTTTTAAAAAAAAATTTAGATCCCGTTTGTCCTTCATTATTTGATATTATAATTTTTGAAATAGCATTTTCGTGAAGAACGAGGGATTGAAAAAGAAAAAGAAATTATCGATTTATATGTAATGATTTTTTATTGAAAAATATGTGATTGAAAAAGAAAAATGTATTATAATTTTAATGGGGATTTACTTAAAAAATTATATTTGTCATTTGAAAATAAATTTTAAGAATGAAGTTTACGTAAAGAATTAATTTTCCCTGAGCTGTATTAAACATGGATTAATTATAAAAAAAAACTCCCAACAGGTTTAACCAGTAACAAGTAAAGGGAAGGGAACATCGCGCCACACATACCTAGAACGAATTAACGTAAAAACAAAAACAAAAGCAGCGTTTATTTATTTTAATTTGTGCTAAACACAGAAAATTCTACAGAGCCGTTTTTTTCCTGCAATACTGTCTCAGTGTTTTTCTGGTTTTCAGAGCAAGCAAGGAAATTGAGAAGTATCCTTTGCAATCTGCATTGTGTGCGTGCGTTTTTCTGCATTTGGAAACTTTATATTTTATGATCATGTAAGAAACAGAGAGCCACTGAGGGTTGAGAGTTTGGGAAATTATATAAATCAATTATTTTGTTATTCATACGAGTATTTTCAATAATGGGTTTTTTTGTGGGATTATTTGCTTTGCTTTGTTGGGTTTGCATTGCTCTGTTATTTGGTCTCTGTTTTGGTGCCGACCCATTTGCCAATTTCGAGTTGGAGTTCTCTTACATTACTGTTTCTCCGCTTGGTGTCCCTCAACAGGTCGCCTCTATCTCCTATCATTGTGTTTGCGGCTTGATTTTTTAGTGTATTTTGCTAATTTTTTGAGTTTGATTTCATCTCCTTGTTATGTGAATCCCCTTCGGCCTACTTTTTGCCTCTTTCTCTTCTGCTTTATTTATTTTACTGTTTTCATATGCCTTCGTTATTCTCTAAGTGGTTATTTTTGTACTTGGGTTTGATTCAAATAAAATGGAACTATGGTTTAATATTTGAGAAGTTGATGATGGCCGCACTAATAGCAAATATAAATTTAGTCTTTCACATTTTGGGTTTTTGTATATGAATAATTCTACCTGTAACCAAGGAGTTACAAAAAGTTTTATGATAGATAAGGTATCAAAAAGAGAGTGGGAAAGTTTTTTTATTTTTTATTTGATTGAAGAAATTTTAATACAATCATATCTAGCCATATCATGTGTACTTACACCAATCCGTAACTTGTGATGTAAATGTAGCACAACCGAGTTATCTTCTTCCTCTGCTTCCCTTTTCGGGGTTATTTATGGTCAATGTTGCTGTGATGTAATGCTGTCTACTTGCACTGCAGATTTGGACATTTCTTATTTCATTTCCGTCAGTCATATTTATATCCAGTTTAATCAAGTTTTAGTTTCAAATCCATTTTCCAAATTCTGTGGCCTCAACTCGATTATGTTTATAGTAGTAATTTGGAAATAAGTTGAAACAGAAATGGTTTTGTTTCTGTATTTGGTCATGCTTGATAATTCCACTAGTTAGGGGCCTTTCCATTTCAATAAGATTTTGAGTTTATGTTTTCTCATTTACCATTTGCAGGTTATAGCTGTTAATGGGAAGTTTCCAGGTCCCATTCTTAATGTAACTACTAATTACAATGTCGTGGTAAGTGTTAAGAACAAATTGGATGAAGACCTCCTGATCACTTGGTATGTTTTTGTACATAGTAGATTATTATTCTCTAAAATATTAGCAGAATTGCGTTTGAATTTTTCATTTTTTTTCCTCGAGGGTTTGATTTTTGTGGTATGGTTGTAGGTCTGGAATACAGATGCGCCGTTCCTCCTGGCAAGATGGTGTTCTGGGCACAAACTGCCCAATTCCTTCAAAATCAAGTTGGACGTACCAGTTTCAGGTCAAGGATCAGATTGGTAGCTTCTTTTACTTTCCATCACTTAACATGCAGAGAGCATCTGGTGGATTTGGTCCTTTTATTATCACCAATCGCAAAATTATTCCGCTTCCTTTTACTACTCCCGATGAGGATATAGTCATCATGATTGGCGATTGGTATACTCGCAACCACAAGGTTAGTTATTCTTGCTGGTTCGGCCTTTTCTCATCAATTCAAATTTCTGATCATGTACTTTTTCTTCATAGTATAATGACTATTAAAAACTATAAAACAGTTTGAGACAGTAATATGAAACAAATAGTGCAAATTGTTCAACTGTTATGTCTGAGAATTACATAGAGAAAAACTTATTTCGTGGGGTTACACATAACAATAAAACGAATGGTTCAAGATAATTATGAAATCAAATGATTGGCCAAATAATTGATGAGGTCTTGAATCTTTGACAATACCTATGTTTGTTGTTGTGCAATATTAGGCTCTGAGAAAAGGACTTGATGATGGAACAGAGTTGGGAATGCCGGATGGAGTTCTTATTAATGGGAAGGGACCTTATGGATACAACTCTACACTCGTGCCCAATGGCATTGACTATGAGACTATCAATGTCGATCCAGGTCCCGTTCTTAAACATTACTGGGCAATCCAGTTAGGCAGAACACTTCTTATTTTATTCTATTTCCATTGTGTAGTATTCGCATTCAACTAAATCTTGAATTTTCAGACAATAACTAGGTGCTCTTTCAGTCTTGTTTTCCATTTCGGTCAACTATATATCTTTGGTAATTGCATTGCAATTCCATAATTATCCAACTACAAAGAGCATTCCCATACAATCTGGTATCTTGGATTTCTAATTAGTATTTTGATGTCCTATAATTTGTTTTTGGGTCTCCCTTTTTATCCACGACATGTTCAAAATGAACAGAATTTGAGTTTCCAGAACTTCTGAATGGAGGCCGATTACTTTTGGTTCTTAGAAAAGTAATTGTTCGGATACGGCATGTAATTCTTTCAAATTGACTGTATTGATTATCCAATTTGGGTACCAACGAAAGCAAAATTTCAATATTGTTGTAGTTATCTTTTGGTCTGTAAGCCACCTTTTTTCTATTTTTGCTGTCTTAAATTCTTTTGATCTTACTTGGCTCATTTCGAAAAATGCAGGAAAAACTTACAGAATTCGAGTGCACAATGTGGGAGTCTCTACGTGCTTAAATTTTCAGATTCAGAACCATAATTTGCTCCTAGCAGAAACAGAGGGTTATTACACCTCGCAACAAAACTATACTAGCTTAGACATCCATGTCGGGCAGTCGTACTCTTTTTTGGTTACCATGGATCAGAATGCAAGTAGTGATTACTATATTGTGGCAAGTCCTAGGTTTGTGAATCAATCAAATTGGCAAAGAGTCACCGGTGTAGCTATTTTGCATTATTCCAACTCAAAAGGAAAAGCAACTGGTCCACTCCCAGACCCTCCGAATGATGCTTATGACACATCATTTTCACTGAACCAGGCCATGTCCATCAGGTCTGTCATTCTTTTCTTTATACAAAAATAAAACAAGCCTGGTCCTTTTAAATTTGGGGTCAACTATTCAACTTCTTTTGGTTCTGTGCTTGATTTATTAGAAGATCTAAAATAACTAGACTCGTAGCAACTACAACGGTCATATTAATTTTGTTTTACCCTTTCCTCTTCTGACTGTTCTACTGAGAACACCATTCTTATGAGCGGAAACCTTTAAGGTCTATACAAAATATATTTTCGTTAGAAAGGGTTTGATGACTTTTTTCTTGCATGCAGATAAGGAGATGTTGTAACTCGAAAAAAAAAAAGGGAAAAAAGAGTCCCTTTTCTATGATGGAGTGAAATTTAATTCAGATGATAAATTATCATTTAGAACAAACAGTTGGATATTAAATTCTGGCATGAATTTCCCTTTTCTTTTGAGAATTGGTTACAATAGAATCTGTCTTGATTAATGTGTTCCCTTCTTTAAACTGATCAGGCAAAATGTATCTGCGAGTGGAGCTCGTCCTAATCCGCAGGGTTCCTTCCATTATGGTTCGATCAGTGTAACTGATGTTTATGTGCTCAAGAGTCTGCCACCAACTTTGATTGATGGGAAACTCCGAGCTACATTTAATGGGATTTCATTTGTCAGTCCTGATACACCAATAAAGCTTGCAGATGTATATGATGTGAAGGGCGCTTACAAGCTTGATTTTCCGAATAAGCCCCTGGGCAAGCCACCCAAGATGGACAGATCAGTTATCAATGCTACATACAAGGGATTCATAGAAATCATATTGCAGAACAATGATACAGTTGTACAAAGTTTTCACATGGATGGTTATTCGTTCTTTGTGGCTGGGTTAGTCCTCTGTACCTGAAGTTTATTTTTTGTGTAGAGGTTGATGGCAGCACGTTTATGTCAATCTAATTTTTGCATGACAGGATGGGTTACGGTGAATGGACTGAAAATAGCAGAGGTTCATATAATAGGTGGGATGCAATATCTCGCTCTACTACTCAGGTATGTTATGTATCGAACCTTCTTTGCTTTGCTGGTTAGCTTGCAAAAAGAAAAACTTGGGCCTTGACAATATGAGTTAGCTCATGTGGAGCTGTTTTCTTTAATCGTTACCTGTTTCATCGTCAACAGGATTAATTTGTTTCCTGTTTATTCTTAGTACTTTTTAATCTTTTGGATTACTTTTGCACTCAACATATGTAAGAAGGTTAATCAGTTAAGTTTAGACTGTTATGCCTTCCAAACAGACTAAACAGTCATGTACTAAACTAGAAATGCCCATTTTCATGTATTACTAATTTCTTCCTGTCCTTAATTCACCCTTTTTTATGTGGCCATGGATTTCTGCCGTGGGATGGAGAGCAATCTTTTAATTCTCATTGCTCTTTGATCTCGAAATCTACCATTTGTTAGATCATTGAACTTTCTGAATAAATGAGTTAAAAATCCCATTTCCACAATCCATGACACATTTCTTCGTATACTTAAATGTAGGTTTTTACTGGAGGATGGACTGCAGTTTTTGTGTCTCTTGACAACGTTGGTGTCTGGAACCTTAGAACAGAGAACCTCGACAGATGGTACCTTGGTCAGGAAACATACATGAGAATTGTCAATCCCGAAGACGATGGTAACAAAACAGAAATGCCTATACCTGATAATGCACTCTATTGTGGTGCCCTTAGCCGCATGCAGAAGTATAAAACCATCCCTCTTCTCCCCCCCCACCCCCCCCCCCCCCCCCCCCCCCCCCCCCCCCCCCCCCCCCCCCCCCATCTGATAGTGTATTACTGATTTACTCTTGTTATTTGCAGGTCACAAAAATCTTCTTTAGCATCCACCATACAATTCTGCTCAAAGCTGCAGGTCTCAATGCTGGCAATATCTTCTGTAGTCATCCATTTTCTGCTGAGCTTTACTACTTCCAGCTGGTGAAAAAAGAAAGTGTTAGAATCGAATGGCAAGGCCAGGGTCGTTGCTTTCAGGATCCCGTTTCTCTCCTTTTACTTGAGTTGTAGCTTGTTTGTCTAGAATCTTGCAGAGAGATGTTGAATTGTGCAAAAATTTCTCAGTGCATGTTATTTAGTGTTGTTGAAGATAGGTGATTGCCTTATTAGAGATGTGTACCATTCATTATGTATCTGAAGTTGGTACATATTTTGGTAATTACCGCCCTTTTTAAAAATTTTCTTTTGCTAAGTTTGATGATTATATTATCTATTACGATTTTGCAGAGACTTGTGTTTTGATAAATAGTTGCCCTCTCCGATATGTTGGGTTATTTCCTCTTATGAGGAAAGTACATGTTTGGGGGTCTTATATTATAGCCCAAAGCTCATAAGGGTGTTAACCCTAATGATAAATATAAATGTAAGAAGATTAGAGAAAATAGGAGTTAAACTCGTCTTTGAAATGAGTAAAAATACAGTTTTTTTTTTCCCTCATATGCTCAGATTTCCTCAAAGCTGCGATCTCGAGTCGGCCGTGGTCCGATCGAGCTGAAATTTGGAGGAGAGGTTCACAAGACACAGAACTACAATTTGATTGGTGGAGATCAGATTTTGAATTCGAGAACATTGGTTAATGTGTGTGAACCCATATTAGAGACGTGTACCATTTATTATTCTGTATCTGAAGTTGGTACATATTTTGATAATTACTGCCATTTTTAAAATTTTTCTTTTGCTAACTTTGATGATTATATTATCTATTACGACTTTGCGGAGACTTGTGTTTTATAAATAGTTGCCCTTTTCGATTTGTTGGCTTATTTCCTCTTATGAGGATGAAAGTATATGTTTGGGGTCTTATATTATAGCCCAAAGCTCATTAGGGTCTTAACCCTAATGATGAATATAAATGCAAGAAGATTAGAGAAAATAGGAGTCAAACATGTCTTTGAAAAGAGTAAAAATACAGTTTTTTTTCTCTATTCTCAAATTTCATCAAAGCTGCGATCCTGAGTCACTTGAGGTCTGATCGAGTTGAAATTTGGAGGAGATATCCACAAGACACAGAACTTCAACCTCATTGGTGTAGATCAGATTTTGAGTTTGAAAACATTGGTTAATGTGTGTGAACAGTAACCAACTTTGTTGGTATATTTTTCTTATTTCATATTATTATGTCGAGATTTTTGTTATCTTGAAGAAATATACGTTGTACCCTCTAGTTGTGATAGAGAAAACTGTATACCCATTATTTGATTGATAGTGGAGGTTTTGAGTGGATTGGGTCTTGTGGTTTTTATTCCTCACATCGTGGAAATTTTCTCACATAAAATAATTGCTTATGTTCTTGTAGTTTGGTGTGATCGATTTCTTTAGAACATTTTCAGTATATAGAATTGTCAAGAAAGATGTATTACTTATTTGCTTTTGGGAGAAGAATTATTACGTTGTGTGTTTATTTGTTTGCATCTCTCCCGACAATTGGTATTAGAGTTGGATTCTAAGATTTGGGTTTTAGATTATGGAAGCGAATTTGAGTAAAATAATTAACTTGAATGGTTTAAATTATCACGCATGGAAAGGAAAAATGGAGAATATTGTTTATGAGAAATATTATTTCCTATCGGTGTTTGCAGCTGAAAAACCTAATAACAAGTCAGATGAAGAATGAATTTTATTATATCGATAAGTCTACGGGTATATCAGGCAATGGGTAGATGATAATGTTTTGAAACATGTTAGACATGCTCATACTTTATGGAGTAAACTTGAATAGTCATATGTTAGAAAGATTGGAAATAAAAAGATGTTTCTGATTAAGCAGATGATTGCTTTGAGATACCATGATGGAACTCCTTTAACCGATCATCTGAATACATTCCTTGAATTATTAATCAATTGGCTGGAATAGGTATTAAGTTTGACGATGAGATTCAGGGATTATGGTTGCTTGGTTCATTACTGGACTCATGGAAGATGCTCATAACTTCGTTATCTAACTTTGCTTTGGATGGTGTTATCATAATGGATCTGGTCACAATAGTTTGTTAAATGAAGAGATGAGAAGAAAAACACAGATCTTCTTCATATTCAGATATCTTGATCACAGAAAAGAGGGGGATAAGTAAGAGTAAAAGTCCAAAGAACAGAGATGGAAGTAGAGATAAGTTGAACAAGTTTGCGAATGCTGAATGTTATCATTGTGGGAAAAAGGGACACATCAAGAAACATTGCAGGCAATGGAAGAAATAAAATAAGAAAGAGAATGGAATGAAGCAAAGAACGAGGATGACAAATATGGAGATGACAGAGCTGTTACCACCATTCCCGCAAACTTCTTCATTATTTATGATGATGAGATGATCAATTTTGCAATTCATGAGACTAGTTGGGTGATTGATAGCATTGCCTCCATTTATGCTACATCGTGGAAGGATTTCTTTACATCTTATAAATTCGGTGGTTTTGGAAATGTAAAGATGGGTAATAATAGCTTGGTTAAAGTCACTGGTATTGGAGATGTGTGTTTGAAGATGAGTAATTATTTGAGTTTGGTTCTTAAAGATGTGAAGCATATTCCATCCGTTTTGATTTATGTAGGAAAACTTGATGGTGATGGGTATGGCAATACCTATACTAATGGCTAGTGGAAGTTTACTCGGACCTCTATAGTTGTGTCTCTACGTTGCATGTTTGGCAAGTAAAGCTCTCTAGTGACATTGTTAATGCAATAGATGATGATGATGGTATAGTAGAGTTGTGGCATAAGAGGCTTGCTCATATGAGTGAGAAAGAATTAGCTATATTGGGAAAGAAAAGTGTACTAAGTGGATTGAAAAGTACACATCTGAAAAGGTATACTCATTGTTTGTCTGGGAAGCAGAATAGAGTCTCTTTCAATAATTTCCCTCATTCGAGAAAGTCAGAAATACTGGATTTGGTATATTTAGATTTGAGTGGTCTTATGAAGATGAAAACACTTGGCAGTCCCAATTACTTTATAACTTTCATAGACGATCATTTAAGGAAATTATGGGTTTATACCTTTAAGACAAATGACCAAGTGTTGACTATGTTTAAGCAATTCTAGGCCTTAGTTAAGAGATAGATTGGGAAGAAGTTAAAGTGCATCAGAACAGATAATGGGGGAGAGTATATCGATCTTTTTGATGAGCATTGTAGACATTAGGGGATTCGACATCAAAAGAAAACTCCAAAAACTTCTTAGCTGAATAGCATAGCTGAAAGGATGAACAAAACACTGGTTGAGAGAGTGAGACGTTTGCTTTCTCAAGTCCAGTTGCCAAGATTCTTTTAGGGTGAGTCATTGAGCAAGGTTGTATAAGTGTTGAATCTTACACCTTGTGTTCCCTTACAATATGATGTACCAAATATAGTTTGGAATGGTAAGTATGTTACCTATGACCACTTGTGTGTGTTTGGGTGTAAAGCATTTGTGCATATTCCTAAAGATGAGGGGTCCAACCTTGATGTGAAAACACAACAATGTGTGTATTCCTTGGTTATGGTCAAGATGAGTTCGGATACAGGCTTTATGATCCGTTGAGAAGAAAAGTGTGAGAAGTAGAGATGTCGTGTTTGTTGAAGATCAGAGAAATCCCTATCTCAAAAGCATAGTTCGATTGATTTGGATCTGGTTCCTTTGAAGAATTTGCAACTCAGGTTGAGGATGATGTTCATAATGGCCATTAGGGTATAGGTGATGTTGATGCTCCCTTGCAGGCTCAGGCATATGATGAGACAAATGAGCAGTTGATAGTGCTAGATATTACACCAGAGGTTCTACTCAAGAGGTCTACCAAATAT
The DNA here is from genome assembly GCA_019097785.1 of Fraxinus excelsior. Taxonomy (NCBI): domain Eukaryota; kingdom Viridiplantae; phylum Streptophyta; class Magnoliopsida; order Lamiales; family Oleaceae; genus Fraxinus; species Fraxinus excelsior. Next base: position 7,498,482 of record CM032629.1, read on the forward strand.
CAACATCCTTCTACATGGTATTCAACAGAGCCATATGTGCTATTGACTGACGCGGAAAAGCCTGAAATTATGCAGAAGTCATGGAAGATGAACGTAAAACAGAGTAGGTTGAGACAATATAAGATGAAATGCAGTCATTGCATGATAACCACACCTTCGAGTCAGTAAAGCTACTTAAGGGTAAAAAATCTGAAGAAAGAGAGGATCTACATGGTGAAGCAAAAGGGTTTGGTCAGAGAAAAGGTGTTGATTTTGACGAGATCTTCTCTCCACTTGTTAAGATGTTATCTATTCGTATTGTTCTCAGCCTAGCAGCTAGTCTTGACTTAGAAGTTGAACATATAGATGTGGAAACTGCCTTCCTTCTTGGTGATTTGGAAGAGAAGTTTTATATAGAGCAGTCAGAGGGTTTCAAAGTGAAAGGGGAAGATGATTATGTGTGCAAGTAGCAAAAAAATATTTATGGTTTGAAACAACCTTCGAGACAGGAGTACAAAAAAATGAATTTGTTATGGAGGAGTAAAGCTACATGAAAAAAACTTCTGATTACTGTATATTTGTTCAGAAATTCTCTGATGATGATTTTATCATTTTATTACTCTACGTTGACAATATGTTGATAGTTGGTAGGAATACTTCAAGAATTGACAGGTTGAAGAAATAGTCGAGGAAGTCTTTTGTTACGAAGGACTTGAGATAAGCAAAGAAGATCCTTGGCGTAAGAATGAGTCATGTCAAGAGTGCCAAGAAGTTATATTTGTCACATGAGAAGTACATTACGAAAGTGCTTGAAAAGTTCAGTATGGACAAGGCTAAAGTGGTTATCTTTCTTCTTGCTACTCACTTTAGATTGATCATTGAACAATGTCCTTCTACAAATAAGGAAAATGAAGACATGGAAAGAGTTCCTTACGCCTTAGCAGTAGGAAGTTCGATGTATACGATGGTCTGTACAAGAACAAATATAGCTCATGCAGTTTGTGTAGTTAGTCGTTTCCTATCAAATTCAGGAAGAGAACATTGGAATGCAATTGAGTGGATCATGAGGTATCTTCGAGGCACTTCTAGTTTGAGACTTAGTTTTGGAAATGGACAACTGTTGTTAGTTGGCTACATAGATGTAGATATGGCAAGAGATGTGGATACCCCGTAAGTCTACATCGGGTTATTTGATTACTTTTGCTGGCGGGGCTATAGCTTGGCAATCAAAACTTCAAAATGTATTGCCCTTTCTGCGATAGAGACAGAGTTCATTGTAACAACAGAGGAAACTGAAGAGTTTCTATTGGCAAAAAATTCATGAGAAAACTTGTCTTCAAGCAGCACAGGTATGCGTTATTTTGTGATAGCTAGAGTGCTATTCATCTTGCTAGAAATTCCAGTTTCCATGCAAGACCGAAGCACAATAATGTACAATACCATTGGATCATGAATGCATTGCATGAGAAGTTGCTGAAGCTTGAGAAACTTCATACCGATCATAATGATTCTGATATGTTGACGAAGACGCTGCCGAAGGAAAAGCTTGAAGGTTTTTGTTTAATTGTTAGAATGTCGAATACCTGCTCATGGTCAGAAGGGGGAGATTTGTTAGGTTATTTCCTCTTATGAGAAAATCCCATGTGTGGGGTCTTATATTATAACTCAAAGTCACCCTAATGACGAATATAAATACAAGAATGTTAGAGAAAGTAGGAGTCCAACCCTTTTTGAAAAGAGAAAAAATACAATTTTTTCTTTGCGATATCAAGTTGTCCATGGTCCGATCGAGCTGAAATTTGGAGGAGAGGTTCACAAGACACAAAACTACAATCTGATCGGTGGAGACCGAATCTTGAGTTCGAGAATATTAGTTAATGTGTGTGAACAGTAACCGAATTTGATGGTATATTTTTCCTTTTTTTCATATTGTTTTGTCGATCTCTTTGTTATCTAGAAGAAATATACGTTGTACCATCTAATTATGATTAGAGAAAACTTTGTGGTCCCATTATTTGATAGATAGTGGAGGTTTTGAGTGAACTGGGTCCCGTACTTTTTATTCCTCACATCAAGGATGTTTTTACACGAAAAATAATTGCTTGTATTCTTGTAATTTGGTGTGATTGATTTCTTTTCGAATATTTTCAGCATATAAAATTGTCAGGAAATGCATTTTTCTTATTTGCTTTTGGGAGAAGAATTATTCCGATGTATATTTATTTGTTTGCATCTCTCCCGAGACGATGTACAATCATTCTCTAAATTCAATACACTTAGGCATCGGAGTTTACATGGGTAGTGTCTCATTTCGATTACCTTATGAGGCTAACAGAGCAGTCATTTTATAAGGGCCGATGATCATGACAATTGATGAAAATTAAACTGCATTTTCAACCATCAACTACCAATGTTCTAAATTTTCTCGACTATAAGTCGGAATCTTCCCATCACTCAAGAAGTGCTAAAATTAAAAATCAGCTAACTCCATTATTTTTGTCAATTTGGATTTTATCTATTATTGAATTGATTAATCTAATATTCTTTTTAAAAGTTGCAAAATCATTACATACTAGAGCTATTAAGAATCTATTTTGACCATAATTTGAGGAGGAAAGTCAAATGTGAGAAAAACAAGAAAATATACTAAAATATTAAAAAAAAAAATTAAGTACAATTAAGCCCCTGTTTGATGATTAAAATAATTTTAGTAGATTTTGATAAAAGTTAATGAAATGTGTGATAAAAAAATTGTGAATCTCATAAAATATGTGGTTAATACTAATTGTTGACTTTGACTTTATTAAAATCTTGATTTTAATCCATTCTAAACGGGGCGAAATCTCATTACAAATTAGAAAGAAAGAAATAAATTATAAATAACAAATCCTGTTATTATGTTGACAAAAGGGATCAGTATGAAGAATTGAAAAAAATTATAGGAGGCATGCATGCTACATGTAGTACTCACTTGGCGCCCCTGTAGGTGATTATGGCCTTGTACAACCATTAAAATCCAAATTATAGAGTCCATTTGTGGGCGGGACATAAACTAGTAAATATGGAATTTGTTGTCTCCCTAGTGGCAGGCTGACTAGTAAGTAATCAAGCAAATAGTCCTTCTTTGTTCAACTAAAAAAATTAATTAATTAAAATCTAAACTAGAGTCAATAATTAATACAAATTTGTTAGCCCTCACAACTTTCCAACTGCACATTTCATAATTTTTTAATCAAAATCTACTAAAAAATTAATTGAATTTATGGTTTCTTTAATTCTATCCAATTTGATATAAGCATGTTGTTGCATTTGGATATCGTGATTTCTTATGTTGTTTCATTTAGAATACCTAAGTCGCTATTAGGGTGCTGTGGGCGGCTTACATCTTTGCTACATAGCCTACATTCGGGTTCGCCAACGTAGGCTCCCCGTGGAGTCAATTAATGTAGACAGGCATGACATCGCAATGCTGCTACGAGGGCAGTCCATGGCATCAAATGCAGCAATATAGGCACAACAAGGGTCAGAATGCTTTGAATAGGCCATAAAATAAAAAACAAGCCAAACAGAAGTGTTCTTGGAACATGATTATAGTCACATGAAGTTTTTCATGCTGTTAATGATGTTAACTTCCTTTACACACAACATTATATTCCTAAAACCATGCTACAATTATTATTTCTCTCAATGTGCTTGGGATGTAACCCCACAGATGCATTGACTTCAACAGCCTTTTCCTTTTAGGATTCTACTATCTCTGTTTCCGAAGATTGAGGTCAATGAGTTAGGAACATTCCCACAATCAGCATGTGGATTTGGATAATCTTTTTTTGCTTGAAAGCCGAAAGGTACTGTCGGGCTTGTCTCCTCCACTGACAAAAACCCTACTCCATTCTCTCCACCACTGACAAAACCCTACTCCACTCTCACTCACTCACTCTCTACACACACAAAAACACGACACATATATGAACGTGTTTCTTTGTTTGCATAAGTTCATACTGAAGCTAAATGACATCTCTGAAATAGTCTCACAAATCCAAATTTGTTTCCACTACATTCTCTTGGTTGCTTTCAAGTTCAACAACAATTTCATCTATCCAACATCAAGTGTCCAGTGTTCATAGATTAAAGGTTGAGTATTGATTTGGCGTCTTTGAGCAAATACAGGTGTATTTTGCTTCTTAAAAGTCCTCTTAGTAATTAACTTATGATTTCTGAATTCCATTATTTTTGAGTTACAAAATTACTTGAAGGTATATATTTTTCAAAGCAGTGAATTTATAAGTGAAAGCATGCATTCTGCATTATGCTTAATTATGAATTATTTTTGTTCTTTAATACCATGCATAACTGTCTAATCCATCTGAATTAAGGTACCTGGTTAAAGCTGAGGATGTTTGCCTAAACTCGAAAGTAAGTTAAACTTATTTCTAAGCCAGCATTTGTTTCCATACATAATTGGGAATGTTAGTTTACTCTTAGTTATAACAAAAAAAGAGTTGTTTTTTTTACTGTAACTTATTTCCTAAATTGATAAATCTAAAAAGTTATTTGCTTGAACCTTATTAAATTTACTTATATCGTTTGCTGCTTTACCGAGTTTTCCAGTTGGTTTGAGGAGAAAATTAAAAACAATGTGCCATGGTCGTTTATTCATCTTTTCCCATTTACTATGAAGTCTTTCTCATTACAGTACCATATTCATCCTCATTTTTAAGCTCTCGTTTGTCTCTCATTCTTTTAAAACTCTTTTTTATACGTACTCATTTTCAACCATACATTTACAAAATAAAATATTATACATGTAAAATCAATTTTTTTCCTATTTTTTAACCACACATTTTCCAAAATTTCGTTATTTAAAACATTTTTTTTTTAAAAAAAAATGGCCACCAAACGTTGGCTAAATTTTTCTTAGGAATTATTACAAACTTAACTTCTATGTAAAGAAGGAAATCTTTTTTGAAAAGATTTTGGAACCCACTGTGCTAACTACCACGCCAACCTTCAAAGTGACGTTATTTTGTTGGCATGTAACCGCAAAGCCAGAGAATGCCCTCCAAAATCATAAAGATCAATAGAAGTTTCTGTGCTCAATGATTACTAAGGTCAACTTTCATCCATACTCGAGCAATCCGATGCATCCCTATTAGGTAATTAATGGTTAATCAAGTTGTTACTTGCATAAATGTAGTCAATTCATTTGTCGATAAGTTAGAATTTGAACTAATTGATATCACAATTTAATAGAGCTCCTATTTTAAGTTACATGAAATGTATTCCAGAAGTTAAAACTGTTTTTTTTTTTATTAGAATGTTAAAACAAATGCAGCTTTTTGCTCGAATCTCGGCAGCATCGACTTCTTATGATCCGACTAGAGAACATTGGACCGAACAACCACAGCGCAATCCTGTCTAGTCCCCAACAGAACATGCCATACAGTTTTCTTGAATCTGAAGTACATGTATTTAACAGAGGGTATTAGTATCAAAGTTATTCACGTAAAATACTGAAAAGAGCCTAACATTTTTTTTCCCCAAAATAGCTTCAAGAGTGTAGCAACCCCAATACCCCATAATAGTTCAAACAAAATAATAATGATAAAATAAGGGGAAAAAAAAAACACTGGAAATCCATTCCACAAGAAATGAAGAAACTGGGAGATTCTGGAATCTAAAAATGCATTTTTTTTTATATGTGCAACATAGGAAATCACGATTATAAAGGCAAATCTAGATTATTTTTACAAACAAAATGAATATTTTTATATTATAATTTTCGTACTATATATCAGTACAAACACTGGAACATGACTTCAAATATCCATGGATGGGCAACACAAAGAATCTGTGGTTATAAGATCATAACATATTGGCAATGCTGCAATTCCAACAATTGCAGAAAATTATAGCCTTTATCTTACAAGAATAACATCTTGGCTACATTCTTTATACTTGTATGGCACGTTTGGTGTATTGTAGTGGATAGAAGCGGACGGGACTAAAAAAGATAAAGAAGTTAAAATCTTGTCCGCTCTTCTATCTAGTCCTGTTACCAAACATTCCCTTAACTTAATCCTAGGTGGGTAGACGGTAGTCCATGGTTCAATAGTTAGATTATACTATAATTTTAGCTTTATTATTTACAAGAAACTGGACAAATAAATGATGTTTACCCTCAACATCTGTATGCTTATATGATCAGTATATACATACTGGTTGCAGATTGGTTTTATTGGATTCATTTCCACAGATCAACTTGACAACTGGAGGATGAGGTTGAGGCATTATTTCCTGGTGCCGTTTCTTGCTTGTTCAATTGTGTGATCACCATCATATTGGATTCATCTGTGCCTCCATGGAAGGCGGCATCTGCTGCATTGGAATAGTCATTTTCCTTAGAAACAAACTCTTCGTGGCTGAGTTGGGATGCGACAAACTTGTCAAGTACGCGCCAATCGGTCACTTGATCTCCTGCAGGCTGTTCATTAGTATTGTTTCTGTAAACTGAGTGAAAGTTGTGCTGATCATGGCTTTGGATTGAAGACTGCAAAGTGTGTGAAGAATTGTTTATGTGAAGGCCGCCATAGGCAGAAATTGAGCTCCAACTCATGCTGGTTGGTGGCTGCACCATTCTCGGGCTCTCGAGAAGTGGAAGCTGATGAAGAAAGTGCTGATCAGGCGGGATTTGATACTGTAAATCAAGCTCCTTCTTGCAGGAATTATAAGGATAGTGGTAATCCAGATTCTGCTGTTTCGGCGAGTCAATTTCCGGCATGAATGAAACTTGATCGTCATACCAAATTGGGGAGTCGTGCTCACTGACTTTATGCATGCTGGCAATCTTCTTCTTGAACACTCTGCAAATAGCCCAACCTTCTTCCTGTGTAAAATTCAAAATATACTTTCACTTCATTCTTTTTCTTTTTTCCGAAAACTTGTTAATATATATTATCAATCAAACACGTTTATAACTCAAAAAGAAGCTAAGTTGGAACTTGGATGTGCGAATGTTGATATCTGGTAATGCATGCATAGATTAAGAAATCTTTTTCATGCTAAGATTAAGAAGATTGCAGACTGGTAGTGCTACTGTTTGTTGAACAACACTATAAATTCAAGACGTTAGTACATATATTTTCGTCTTTTGCACAAGCCCTTTCACACATGTACGATTTAATATTTGTCGAAAGTTTGATATATGCACAATTATCATAAATGGGTAGGCCGTATGACTACTTAAATCTTAGGCCTTTGCCTACTCTAATGCTAAATCGAAGGAGATAAATTTATTTCACCCTAAAACCTATATAATGTTATACATATACAGGAAAATAACTGTATATACTTGCCTGTGGAGTCCCATTTTCATCTGTTTCAAGGCGATATTCATGCATAATATAATCTGATTTTTGACCATTTGGAGCTCTTCCTTTATAAAACACCAAGGTCTTCCTCATCCCAATTAGATCATGCTTTGAGTAAATGGCCTTGTCCCTACCTGTTGCTTTCCAAAATCCTGCTGCTGTTGCCCTATTTGTGCGAGTTCCGGTTGGATATTTCTTGTCTTTGTGGCTAAAGAAGTACCAGTCATTTTGCTCTTCTGTTCCTATTCTACATAGCTCTATTAAAGAAAAAATATAAATGAATTGCTACGCTTGTTATTGAATCACATCATCTAAAAATACCACTTTTAAAGCGAAGACATTTTTATTTATGTAAAAGTTTAAGTTAAAGAATTACTTATATTCTGTCTTCAACCTACCTTGAAGATCCCAAGGCTCGATTTTGTACAGATCAACATCTTTAATAACGTCGAAGTCGAGTCTGGAAGTAATCTTTCTCCTAAGGTAATAATCAACAAGTTCTTCATCAGTTGGGTGGAATCGAAACCCCGGAGGTACGTGTGAAAAATTATTCATAGTATCCTGAGTCAAATCTGAAACCTGCAATGCATAATCAGCAATAGTTAAATATACATACGGGCTCAGTTTTTTTAAAGATAATAAGCAATCATATAAATTAAGTGAAATAAGATATTTATTAAAAAAAATGAAAAATTATTATGAATAAAACACACACATGCAGGATTCTTTACCCAATTATTCATCATTTATAGCTGTACAGGAAATACAACTACTATTGGTGACATCAAAGATTTAAGGATCAAGGAAATTTGGTTTAAATTTTATTTTAAAACGAAAAGAAAAATGCAATTTCAGAAGGATAGTATTACCTTTATATGTTTTCACATATATATCTATGTAACAAACATGAAGGGACAAAGTATAAAGAACCTCAAGAATAATCGAGTACAGTAATATAAATATAGGAAACCACTTGACTTGGAATATCCTAAAATCGTAACACATTTTTGCTTTTTACACCACGCCATTTTGAGAAACATTCATTGTAATAATGAACATGATCTTAGGTTTTTGGTTGATCATCTGGTCATAAAATTTCAAATTTCATCAATTTAGCGTCACAAGTTCATAGATCCAATGGTCTCATTTATGTGTCAAAAAGATTTTGTAGGCTTATGCAATAGAAATAATTAATATCTTAAAGGTAAGTGAACAAAATGAAGAAGCAAAATTGGAAAATATAATTAATAGATTCATTAAACGAAATGAAAGGAATTTTCTGCAGCCATTTTTCTGTTTTCATATGGTGAAATATAAATAACTTCCAAACATAATTTTTTTTAGGGATGTGACTATGAATATTTTAGATTTGTGACTTGTTGAAATATATAAGATTTATTAATATCAGTTAGCATGAAGCACAAATTCTTCATTGGATGGCTCGAAAGCAAATATATGATTATATATGTTAATTAATAGTGATATTAAGAGATATTGTTATATCACTCTAAAATCACATAAAAATACAAATGATCACAGCTCCACTCATTGTGGATGATTAGGTCTCATTAAAGAACAGATGTGGTTTATTAGCTTACAATGGTAGAAGCACACAAAGAACACACACGCATACACTCATATATGGGTGTGTGTGCGCTCGCGCGCATATAGAAATTTGTTCTTGAGGTCAAGATCTGCTGAAACATGCTTCCGATGCAAAGAATCAGCTTCCATCTTATAACAATCAAGATGCAGAAATTGAACGTCTTAATTCAATTGTGAATCACCCTTTATTGGAGTTCATGTTTATAAATGTGTATGTCTATATATATGAGAGAGAGAGAGAGAGAGAGAGAGAGAGAGAGAGAGAGAGAGAGAGAGAGAGAGAGAGAGAGAGAGAACCTCAGATGAAGAAGCCTTAAAAAATTTCCTGGCAAAACCAAATTGTCTCAGCAAGAAAGAACTTTTTTCTTCGGGAATGGAGATCTTAGACTAGAGAGATGAATACATATTCCAATAATGCTCCAAAACTAGAGGAAGACCAGATTCAGACAGCTAAAAGACAAATACAATTATATAAAGAACAATATATACTTCTCGGGACTTGAACCCTAGCAGTTCTTGTACTCAAAAAACAAGAAGTGCTAGGATTAATGTTTTCTTCTTGTCTGTAGTTGGATCGGATCCCGATAAGGAGAGAAAAGAAAACCCGGATTGGCAAACTGGGTAATGGAAGAATGGAGAACAAATGGGATTATATAAAGACAACCAAATGAAGAGAGAAATTTAGAGAGAAAGCAAAAGTGGAGAGAGAAAAACCCTAATGATGAAAGATCATGTAGCTAGCTCAGGTTTTTTTGATTGCCTCTCGCTATCAACAGTGGGCTGAATTGTTGGGCAAGTTTTTGGGCGCGAAAAAAGGTGACGCATAGGCACGCAGAAAGATACATACATAGATAAAGAGAGAGAAAGATAGAGAAATTGAGAGAGAGAGAGCAGCGTGTGGGCAACTGCCACCTACACCACTTGCAATTGATCAGAGAGACATCTATTCGTTTTGTTTCATGGTCACTTTTCATTCAACTCAACTGTTAGATATTGAGACGAGAATTGTTTGATAAACAAATAAATGTTGCCAAGTTTATAGTTATAAGAAAAGAAAATATCAAAATTTGTTGAGTTAATATCCTAAATAGTCACTGAACTTTGCCAAAAGTTCCCAGGAGTCATCGAACTTCAAAACTTTCCTAATTAATCACTGAACTTTGCAAAAAGTTCCTAGGAGGTCACTGAACTTTAAAACTACCATAAATAGTCACTGAACTTTGCTAAAACTTCCTAGGAGGTCACTGAACTTTGCAAATTGGGACCCTATACATCAATGATTCAGTGACCCCCTAGGAACTTTTTGCAAAGTTGGTGACTATTTAGGGAAGTTTTGGAAAAGTTCAATGACTATTTAGGGTAGTTTTAAAGTTCGGTGACCTCCTGGGAACTTTATAAAAAGTTCAGTGACTAATTAAGGAAGTTTTGAAATTTAGTGATCTCATGGGAACTTTTGACAAAGTTCAGTGACTATTTAGGGTATTAACCCAAATTTGTTCGTTAATTGAAGTTCAAGTTTAAACCATTTTCTTGTTGAATTTTTCTATTCTCCAAATAATACTAAATCAAATTAAAGGAGAAAAATTTTAAGTCTCGTTCAAGCGTATTTCAACTCCTTTTCTCTTGACAAATGGGGCTAAAGAGAATTGAATAAGCTCGTTTAAAGTTTAAAATTTTACGTTTACCTCCATACATGCCAAATTCAATTCTTTTTCAAATCAAAGATTGGATTTATATGCAATTTCTAAAAAATGAGTAGTAAAAACTTGAGTGATATATATATATCGTAATAACGTAATATTTTTATCAAAAACTTAAAACTATTTCATATATTCAAACTAATTCATTTAAAAGTTTTAACTTAACGAGAATACGATTTATTAATTCATTTATTGTGTGTTTGAGCTACATTATTTTGAAAGAATGTATTCTGAAATAGTAGATTGATGGAGAATGTGTAGTTGAATAGAAGAAAAAATTATTGTTGTGATAGAAAATATTATTTCATTGAAGAATGTTTGGATTGAAAATAAGTAAAAAAATAAGAATGAAAATTTTAATATGTACCAAATATATAGGGCTTAATTGTTTTTTTGGGGGGTTAATGGGCGATGTCATGACATGGACCAATCATCAAACAGCAAGTCTGTCTTAGAGGCCATAAGAGAACAAAAAGGGACAATAAATTATTCTTAGTTTTTTATTAATTTTCCTTCTCTTTTTCTACAGACAGTCTGAACTCTGAAGCCAAAAGCTAAACCTATCTGTCTAAATGGGGTAAGGTGGCCCTAACATTCCCTACTATGTTCCTTGTCCCTACCATTTCTTGTTCATTACTAATGAAAAAATTGGGACCCCATTGCGCACGGTCACTCTTGATTCATATGAATATTTCACTACATTCTTTTCTTTTTTTTTTTTTTTTTTTTATCAATTTGAATTTTTAGAACATGTAATTCAACATATTCAATAAAATTTATATTCCAATTTCTTCGTCACGCATTATCTTATTGGTCGGTAGAAGCCTCGTCCTTTTTCTTTGACATGCTATTTAAACGGGTAATTCTTGATCACGAGACTTTTTATTTTAGAACAATAATGAAAGTCGTGTTAAAAATAAACGTTCAAACAGACAAGCTTTTTTTTAACTTTTGGGTTAGATATTGGTTTTACAATGTGATGGTAATTATGAAGGAAGACTTGTATTGTGGAAAAGAATTGGTTTGTGTTAATGATTGTAATTAATTAATTTTTGTATTAATTATCTCAATAAATTGAAAGTGGTTTGTTTGTTAACTGTCTCAATAATTTCCCTCATAATTCTCCATCTTGGAGAGTTAAATGCACAAAAAGTGTTCTAATTACTTGCACAATTTAAATGATGGGAAATCTGACACCAATTTGACGTCAAAATATATTAATTTATAGTTAATTCGATAAATGGGTTATGAAACGTACATGCCAACGAAAATTCATATAGTAGACATGTTTGATACATTAAATGGTACGCAACGACGATAATTACGTGTTAGTCATTTTATATAGTTCATTGTAGTTCGAAACTTTAAATTCCCGTAAGAAGCAGGGGCGGACCCACGAAGGGCCCAACGGGGGCGGCCGCCCCCACTGAAAGAAAAAAAAAACCAAAAAAAAAAAAAAAAAAAAATTTTTTTAGCTTATTTTCTATCTCGAATGCAGCGAAGATCTAATGAAACTCATGTTTTGTATGTAATCTTTTTCTCTTTAATCTTGTTACATGTTCTTCAATCTCATAGAGTTGGATGGTTAAATTTCCTTCCCACTTGAATACAACTTGCCAGAAGGGCTTGGAGATGATTTGACAATTGAAGTTCACGATTCGAAAGAAAAGTATTTTGGCCACGTAGTAGTTCAGGTGGCTAATAATGCTGAAAAATTGGTTTATTATGTAAATCTCATTTTGACCGCCTGTGATTGCAAAAAGTGTTGCATGGTCAGAGTGAATATATTTGTGAGTTTGATGCAGGGTGAGAGACTTCGTTCATGGCCTATATAGCATGAATTAGTTGGGAAAATGCAACTAAATCTAGACTATTTAACAACTCCCAAAAAAAAAAAATCGGGGGCGCTGCCCCCAAACCCCCGTAGGCCCCCACTCCTTCAACTTTAAACCCTTCTACTTTAGCGGGTTGGCTCCATCCCTAATCTCGCCCCCACTCAAAAAATAATCTAGATCCACCCCTAGTAAGAAGTAAATTTGAGTAGTAGTGAAAAATGAGTCTTCAAGCATCTGCATATTGGAGGAGGAATTTCACAGTGTAAATGTAAATTTATGGTCCAAAGCTATAAAAGTTTGGTACCAAATTTAATTTTCCACCACATCATTTAACGTACCAGTTCTTGCTCGTGATCTATACGCTTCTTCACCACCACCGACTGTCATCATGAGAGAGAGAGAGAGGCATTTTCTTAACATTTTGTCATGTGCTATAAAAAAATATACGAGTTAAGCTGGCTAAAACGGGGCTTGAGCCTGTTGAAACGTCCCTAGTTTCAATCCCGTGACGTTGTAATGCATATATCATAATTAGGCTTTGTCAAATCATTTATAAATAATTAAAAATTACATTTTAAATTCACGAGTGCTATCAATTTATTCACCGTTCATTTTTATTTATTGATAAATTAAATCGTTCATAAGTTCTTTCCGAACAGAGACTTGATCATATTACTATATAACATTAACTAATGTACATGTTGATTCTTTCTTTCTTTCTTTTAACAGATGTGCAAAATTAATTTTTATTTACTTGGTTCAGAAAATGCTCCTTAAAAATATGTATGTTGTTTATTAATTTGAAATTGGATCCACAAAATTCAAATAATTTAAAAAAAAAAATGAATCGAAATACTCTTAAGAGTGTCCTCGTTCATCTTTATTTGAAACTCGATTGTTAAAAATATGATATTCGATGTAGAAGAGCTCGAGTACTAAGTTTGGTAAGAAGATTGACCGTTTATGATTTTCAAGAGTCAATATTGTACCAAATTCTAAAATCTCAATGAGCTATTCAACATGTTTTAAGTTTACACGAACATATAGTTCTAAAATTGATGCGTTTTGAACAATCCACCGTCCCGCTAGAGCTCAATAAGAAAAAAAATTTACAAGAGGATTGTGAATTATTTCTCATTGACAAGTGAATATGACACCATTAAGTCCATATTACTTTCTAAAATATATTTTAATTATTTCCCAATAAATTATTAGTGCAGGATTGAATTTTTGGTATATTTGCTGGTCTCACATCCATACCGGGCAGGAGAATGACAGCACTCCAAATGCATATCAAGCCGGCTAATAATGAAAAGATCTTGGCTTGGCTTGGCTGAGCTGAGAGGACCAGGGAATTTGCAAGCATAGAGGGTGGCTGTGGTGGAAAGTGGGCCCCAAGAGAAAATGATTCGTCTTGGTGGAGTTGGAGTTCAGTTTGGCGGCTCCGCTGTCTGGCGTGTGCTAGCCAATATCATTAAGCTTGCAACTTGGCGTACTGTCTGGCTGAGTTGTATTGATGGGCACCCACTAGTTGGCCCCCAAAATTCAACGTGCTTCAAGTTGAGAGTCCTAGCTCACTTCCATTTCCAATTGTGTAATTCTTAATCATAACTCGTTCAACACACGAAGGAGATCAACCGTGCCAAATAAGCATGAATATATTTATCTAAAAGCACACAATGTAATAAGGTGAAAATTTATTGGTATAGTTGAAGGTTACGTATGAAAAATCCTAATTTTGATTTTTATAGATTGATGCAAGCGGTTTAGCGAACTTTTGAGTTTAGGGTTTGTTTGTATTTGAGATATTACATCGATAATGTTTATACTATATTCACAAAAACATACAGTTTAAATGCGTGAAACATAATTCGACTTACCAAAATAGTTGAGAAGACAACTTAATGATTTACCGATAAAATAGTTGAGAAGACAACTTAATAATTTACCGAATTCGAATATATGAATATGGACTCGTCACTTTCTATTTTTGAATGAAAGTATGTCACTGAACCTTGCAATATAAACATATAAATGATGTTGGTCAATTTTTGAAATCAAAATAAATGAAATCAGAAGTGGAAAGATAAGAAAAGAAGAGATGCTAGTGATGCGATTGGCCGAAACAAGTGTTGACCACTTAATCCTTAAAATGGATTTATCATGCATCGGTGCTAACGATTTTTCGACAACTATCTCCCAAGATATAATGACCACATCAAACCATAGTAGCACTGCAAATGGTTTAGACGTACGAATTCGAACAAAATTTTCTCTTTACCCAAACTTATGATTTTATGCAAAGAAATCACTTTTGATGAAGTGTTTTAAGCAACATAACATGAAAATAATGATATGAAATGATAAATACACGTCCAAGGGCTCATATGTATATAGAGGATGAGGGGTTGTGAATGAAGTGTCTCGCTTCAAACTTAGCAACTCCTATAAAATGTTGCACCATTCAATGTTGTTAGCCATCGTCATTGCCTCACTCGAACAATAAAAATAGTGATTTCGTCGCTAGCCTGTTGTTTGCCTGTCATTCGAGCGACATCCCAACGATAAACTAGCAACAGCCTTAGTCAATTTTTCAGGTAATTTTTTTTTTCTTCCCAATTTTGGACTGCAATTTCTCATTCATCCGGAATTGATTTTGAAACTTCAAATATACCACGACGATCTACTCGACGAGTAAAACAAGTTGGTCTATTTACATTTGTAATTTGACTATCGGATCAAGTCCATATATTTGGTTGAAATTGATACGAAAGTCACTTTTCCAATTTTTTGGTTTTGACACTTAACCAAATTTTCAATCTTCTAAACCAATTTCCAACTGTTTGTGCTGCCCTTCCTCTGCCTTTGCTTTTCCCTATCGAATGTACATTTTTTTTCCTATGACGTAAAGTTGGGATCTTTACAAATATAACAAATATAGTAGAATCTGAATAAATGAATGTTAAATATATTAATTACATTGCTTAAATAATAAAAAAATTCATCATGCATAGGTCAAATGTACTAAATTAATAATCTCACTAAATGTATATGATAATAATTTTATTTAAAATCATATAAGCCCAATAAAAATAGAAAATAATCACTGATTAAATATGTAAAAAATTATAATATATATTAAAGAACTTTATACTAGAATACTTTAATTTTTTTCAATTAAATATTTTTTGAAAAATTTATATTTAATGTGTTTACTTTTTCTTGTACTCAACTCATCCTAGTATTTTTGCAATGCATTTACACATTTGGAATATTTTTCATTTTTTTAGAAAAAGTAATTATTTAAAGTTTAATGCTTGAAATACATTTTTTGAGAAAACACATCTATCATCTATATTATACGATTCCTTAGTAGGCGTATAATGTACCTTTTGAATAATCTTTTCGTCATAAGGCTATTACATCATCATATAATTTTCAATGTGATAATTTAAGAGGTGCTTGATATTCATTACATTTTATTTATTAGTAAATTAATAATCTATTTAAAATAATAAATTTTTTCGATCCCGACACCACTCTCATTCACTTCCATGACAATAACCTTAACTTTGGAAATAAGTCTGATGCAATGAGACGTAGCCTTGGAGTATCGTACAAAGTAGAAGCCCTCGAAAAATACAAGGAAGTTTTTACCCCACAACCGGGGGGAGAGTTTGGGGTGTAAATGGGCCCCATTAATTTCATAATGACATAGATGTAACATCATGGTACACGTGGCTTAATTTCATTTGCTGCAAATGACTTCAACCAATGATATTGAGTCATTTATAAATTTCTTGGGGCCCACCAGGTTTCATCATCTCCTCCTACTACCCTGCATACGCGGAGAATTTTATGTTACACTTACAACTTACATCTACTACATATTTTATACTGTGGGCCCGCGTGGGACGTCCCTATTGGTTGTTTCCCAAGACACGGTGAGAAAAAGACAGAAATGTCCTCACTCACTGCCCAAATATAGCAACTTTTGGCAAGGAATAAATCCAAAAAGTATTTATATTTCTGTATAATAATACTCACTTTTAGTAGTTTTTTTCAACAAATTTGGAGAGCACAAAACCTGCCTTTGTATGTCATTTTTTTCAAAATACATATTTTTAAATTTAATTTTAATTACATGTTCTTCAATAAAATAATAAATGTAAATCTAAAAAAAAATTGTCTTTTAACCACACGTTCTTTAAAAAATTATTATTTCAAAATACGTTTTCTTTCAAAATTACATTAAAATGGAGCCCAAGCAGAGGCGAATAAATATCACAGATGATGTCACCTTCTTTGTTTCTATATAAAATCATTTCTTTTATTTTTCTTCTCGTATATTTATAATCAATTATTCTTATTATTAAAATATGTATATCAAATATATTTGCTGATGTATCATTCTAATTTCGTGATCCAACAAGTATTGTGATTGATACTAAGCTCATTAGAACGTTGGTGAATATTGCGTGAATTTTGAACATGTCATTAACCATTGAACAGAGTACTTTAGCTTCATCGTAATCTAGATCTGAACATTAATTTTAGAACTCTACTACATATACAGCAAATTTGTACATTCAAATCAATGGACAGATATAGAGGGTGTTTGGTGGGGATTAAAATTAATTTTTTAGTAAATTGTGATAGAAGTTTTTGAAATGTATAATAGAAATATTGTGAGACCTATGAAAGAAGTGATTAATATTGATTGTTTGATTTTGACTTACATTAAAACCTGATTTTAATTTGTGCCAAACATGGCCATATTGTCAAGCTACAAGAATTAATTGTTAGTTTTATACAAGAATTAGATGTACAAGGATTTGGCTGGACCCACATATCTATTGTACTCATTATTTCAAGATACCTTTTCTTTTTCCATGGATGTATATGAAAAGATGGTAAGCAATCTTCTCATTTAGTGTATGTACAAATGATGGGTTTACCAAAAATATCTCCTATCACTTTGGCCTACATCTATGTGTATTCATACGCTCATCTTGAGTATTATATACTCTTTGTTGGTATAATATACATGTTAGAGTCCCCCCAAATAGTATTAAAATTTGATGCGTACTTGTTAGATACATGTATATGTATAGAAGTGGTCTAATAAATATCAATGTTCATATTATGCTAAGTATTGATAGCATATCAATAAAAATGTATAAAAAAAAAAATTTAGCACAATAAATTGTTACTCTAAAAATCACTTAGAGTGTGTTTGATTGACATAGAAAATATATCTTAGGAAAGAAAATATTTTCCTTAAAAAAAAGGAAAATTAAACATGTTTTTAAAAAATGGAAAATGTTTTCCATGAAAAAAAAAATAGCAATCAAACATTTCAAAGTGAGAATTTGGGTGAAAAATTAACATTTTCCATAGAAAATAAATGCAATCAAACACATCCTTAAGTCATCTTAATGGTTAAAAAACTTCTTGATGTCATCACCCGAGCTTGAGCTAGTTAACTTACTTTCCCAAGAAAGAAAGGTGTGCTCATTCTTCGGGATGCACATTCGAAGGCATGACAAACTCTTGCGTAACCAAGTTATCCATCAATCAGAAATTATAAAAACTCTTCGATGTGGTTCCAATACACATGTTTTGATGAACTCTAACAACTATCCGACCGAAGAATAAAAATTAAAAGTATAATTATAAAGAACACGATGCATGGCCTATTATGTCACCCACACATTCTTCAAATTCAGCTAAAATCTCCTCAACCCACATTCTCATTACATGACACTGAGAGACGCGGCGAGAATTGCCTATGTGACCGGCCCCAAGAATTAATACTTTTGGCTCCAATATAGCATGGAAGATTGTGCAAGTTAATGCCTATAGGCTCATCCTTATGTCACATTACCTCCATAATTGTCTTCATATAGTTAATTAATAGTGATCTTAGACAAATGTAAGAGAAATTGTTACAAAGTCAAAGTTAACAATTAATTTTAATCATATATTTTCAACTATACACATCATCAATTTTTATTAAAATTTATTAAAAATTTAATTTTAATCCCTCCCAAACAGGGGCATTATGAAGTTCATTTTGATTTTTTTCAATCCTTGTCCAATGAGGGGGGTTTTTTTTTTCCCCCAAAAACTTAAGTGTAAGCCTCCTTTTGGATAATTTTTAAAGGATTTATAAATTATCTATAAATGATCAAACTTCATTTTCAACCGTACATTTCAATGGAGTGGACCCATAAAAAATGTTTATAAATTCTTCCCAACAAGACGAATGTTTAGGATTATCCCTTATTCTTTGTTCAACCCTATCTTCCTTCATTGTTTTCGTTGGAACTCAGAGTCCTATTTCAAATGTTCAAGTTGTTATGTAGCTGAATTCTGTATTACAAACTCGAGACTATCTTCATGTCGAGTCAATGAGACTTCTTTGCCCGTCACACGTCATGATTGACGACCCACACATGATTGTCACAGCCTGTCTCGAGTGTTGCCCTTTTTCATCATCTTCTTCCAAGAACATATCACACAATTCATTATCTCCACTATACCATATTGGAGGATTCAAAGCAACGAAGTTCACCATCTCATAATCTTTTGCATATGTCAAGGCATGAATTCATCTTGTGCATGTATATGGCTCACGTCTGGGATATGACTTTGATATTACTTGTTAAGAATCGAGGTTCTATTCCCAAAAATTCAACTAATTAATTGAAGCAACTCATAAGACTTTTGTTTGCACGTGTCCAACAACTTCGAGTTTTTAACTTGTTTACACGTCAATTATTTTATACTGTATAATTTCTCTCTCTCCTACGCGATGCAATGGAGAAGACAAAGAATTGTTCAATATGAAGTCAAAATAATTTTCGTTTTTTCAAGTGTTGACGCTCGTGATCCAATATCCACACTCGAAACCCAATAGTCGTATCTGATTGTGCCGAAAATTCACTTGATTCAACACGAAGACTACCAAGGCAAAACTTTCGCTAAAAATATTCTAGAAGCTCTTGTTTCTTGGAGATACATATATATTCTAGAAGCTCTTATTTTTATATACATATTAAAAGATTAATTAGGAAAGAATTAGACTCATGACCCAACTGCCGGAGTTAT
Source organism: Fraxinus excelsior (assembly GCA_019097785.1). Classification (NCBI taxonomy): domain Eukaryota; kingdom Viridiplantae; phylum Streptophyta; class Magnoliopsida; order Lamiales; family Oleaceae; genus Fraxinus; species Fraxinus excelsior. Next base: position 7,518,084 of record CM032629.1, read on the forward strand.
TTTTTTTTTTAATGAAATTGAGTTGTGTGGAGCATAAAGTTGTATTAATTACAATCACCTTTTTAGATAGAATAAATGTCTAGGTTAATTATTCGGACGAAGGCTTGTCGATCAAGTGTATGATTAACCTTTTTCATGTGCACTCGTGTGGTGCACAATATAAAATTTGTAATAATAATTAACCGTAATGTTTTCGTTACTTATACTTGTCACATTCTCAAGAAAAAGAAACCCTAACCTAACAAAGAGTAATAATTCTAACAGGAGAAATTATAGAGTAACGCTATTTATCGTCGTGATCATGGAATATCGAGAATGTGGCAACCCATTATCCCTCACATTTATTTCTCTCTCCTCTCTCTCTCTCTCTCATAAAAATTAAACGGCACAATCCCATTATTTCACATAGATTGGGACATTACCGATATTTTATCATCATAATGATAAATAACATTATTCGAAATTGTATGATTGCAAATTGGTTTACGAGTCCTATTCAGAATTATGGTCACAATTATAGTTATTATAATATTAAAAAGAAAATGATAATATTATAGTGGAGAATGAAAAGAGTGGAAATTTTTGAAATGATCAGTATAAGATTAATCATAAGTTATTATGTGATGTATGTATGTGTGTGTGTAATGCCATAATGCCAAATTGCAAACAAGAGCAAGGGGATTTTATTCATTGAGCCTGGAGCAAAGTACACTGGGAGGCCCAAATCACTGAGAGCCCAATTCTCTTCAAGACCAGCCCAAGATGGAATCTAAAGATACGAGGTATATAGTTCAAACGAACAATTGTACATTACTTTGTGTTAATAAAAATTAAAGCCAATATGGAGCAAACATTGACAAAGATCATTTTGCAGACTCCAGAAAGTCCAGGGTTAGATTCACATCAACTGGAAAATGTAGGACTGCTTTCAACATTCTACAAAGCTTAGGGACCAATTGGTAGATTGATCCAAATTCAACGATCAATGTGAAAACTTTGGATAATTCAGGGACCACCTTGCAGAATTAAGAAATATACCAATCGAATTGCAGACTATTGGAATTTTAAGGGTGAGGCAAATTCTCGTAAGGGTTTGTTTGGCGATTGAAATAAAGATAAACTCAATCTACATATACTACATCATGTTAAATTTAAGAGACTTAAGAGCTATCGAGTAAAGATTAAGGGCATGTTTGGACCTGATTAAAATCTGATTTTAATTTAAGTCGGAGTCAAACAATCAATATCAAACTACACATTTCAAAAACTTCTATCACAATCCACTTAAAATCTGATTTTAATCTACACCAAACACCCTCTAATTTCAAGTTAAGACACACTATGGGAGGTTTTGTATATGGAGTTTTGTCGGGATCTCTCCCATTGGAGAAAAGGACACGGAAGAATCGAGCATCATATTAAATCTTGACGGTGCAAGTAAGAGAATAAATTAAGTGCAGTGGAAAGAGAATTCAAGTTAATATGAATTGTACGAGACTTGGAGACTACATGACTAAGGTAGAGGAGGATCTAACAGTTATATCGAGTTAATTGAGCACAAAACTTGGTGAAGAAGAAGTGTCGGGTGTACCTGAGCAACGTAGTTGGTGGTTTCATGGCTCTATAGAGCAGGTGGATCATGAGATAGGACTTGGATATCTTCCTGAGGATAAGGATTATCGGTTATACCAAGACACTGTTGAAATAATTCCATGAAGATTTTGAGGAAGCTATAGACTTTCCCGAATATGAGGTTCGGTTAGTCTATACAATCACTTTCAAGTAGCAAGCTCGAAATATGGCAAGACATCGATAGTTGACAACGGTGGACCTAGGGAGCGACACTTTAAGGCGTACCTTCAGTTACTTCACTCAACATATAGTAATAGGAATAAATATAAGCGTCATGAAGTGTAATTGTTTAACTTTTCATTATACTCCTATAGCCAGATTGAAAAAGTTTTATACGTGTTTTTTACTAACTATTTAAATTTTTGTAATAGGAATAAATATAAGCGTCACAAAGTGTAATTGTTTAACTTTTCATTATACTCCTATCGCCAGATTGAAAGAGTTTTATATGTGTTTTTTACTAACTATTTTAATTTTTGCATTAGAAAAAAACATGCCACCTAGAAGTGGGTTCTTGGGAAGAAAAAAAATGAAAGAAAGCGAGCCTCTTATAAAAGTGTCCATATCTATTGTCTCCAAATTATAGTCCTTTCAGTCAAAATTAACGATTAATTTTAGTGTGATCTACAATTTTTCAATCACGTATTTTATTAGTTTTATCAAAATCTACTGAAAAATTAATTTTTAACTTGGGCCTAAGAAAATATATAAGAACATTAATTTCATTTCATTTCACTACTTTGATCCTTCTTTTTTTACTCGTATTGCAAATTAGAATTCCCAAAATTTCATATTATTTTAAAATCCTAGAAATGTCCTTACGTAGTTCATTTTTGGTTTAATTAAAAAAAGTTACAAAAATTTAAATCGAAATTAATAATTATTTTTAATCATATATTTTATCAAATTTTATTAACATTCACTCAAAATTTGAATTTTAACAAAATGATTCAAGGGCCTAGTGTATAATGCAACCATGAAATTGGTAACCATATTCGTTTGAATTGCCCTAGACGTCTAAACCACTAGCGAACGGCAATTTGGTTTTTAGCAGCCATGTATGATCGTCGATGAAGTTATCGACTGAGAATCGTTCAGCTTCATCGATATCCATTATGACTTTGAAACCAGGCCATCTCACTCTCCCTTGCGTTGAACAACCTGGACCATAATTTGCATATTCTCCATAATAAAGAGCGGTTAAACTCAAAGGATCATACCCCGTCATTTCCAGCCACCCTGCCGAATCAATATAAACGTCCAGTAATGTTTTCATATAAACTATGCGTGAATAATGCATCCATGACCGTCCCAAGTAAGCTTTAAATTGACTTGTAACCACATGAGCAAGGTTAGGCACCGCTGTTATAGTATAGTTAATGATGGAGGTTCCGGTGGGTTGACTTGGGGTTGTTCGGCCCTGTGCTGAGTTAAAACTTAGAAGATGATGATGTTATGCAATTAACCGTGACCTCTATTGCTGAGGTCTTGAGCATTATATAATGAAGAAACTTTATAAAGAAGAATCTAGAATTTACAACTGTAAGTTAGTTCCTAAAATAGTGGATCATGTCTAGAATATTTTACAACAAATTTAGTGGTGGCACTAAAACAGAAATCAACAGCAAGGCAGAGGCAGTTGATGAAGTCTCCAGATGGTAACTTCAGTTTGTTGATGTGGAGCTGACTAGGATCAATTCTGTTAATTCAGTTAACACCCTCCCTCAAGCTAGAAGGTGCTAGAGTAACTCCAAGTTTGTCCTTCAAGAAGAGAAACCTCGAATGACTCGGTCCTTTAGTTAATAAGTCAGCAATTTGATCTGAAGTTGGCACATACTTCACTTCCAATTCCTTGGCTATTACTTTGTTTCTGATGAAGTGTACATCTAGTTCTATATGTTTTGTCCTAGCATGGTACACAGGATTGGCTGCTAAGGCTCCAGCACTTATATTATCGCACCAAATAGTTGGAGTTTCAGCCAATGGTAGCTCCAGTTCTTGAAAGAGTGATTGAACAGTTGAAGCACGTGCCCTATACTCTGATTCAGTACTTGGGCGTGCCATGGCCTAATGTTTCTTTGAAGACCAAATCAAATTATCACGTAGGTAGACACAATAACCAGTGGTTGATCTTCTATCATCAGGGCAGGATGCCCAGTCTGCATCTGAATATCCATTCCGGGTGAGTCTGTCACTTCTTTGAATTCAAAGTCCATTGTTCATTGTCCCTCTAAGGTACCTCAATACTCTCTTCCGTGTTTGCCAGTGTAATGAGGTTGGAGTTCAATTTATTTACAGCAAAGGTGACACGACCCGTCCCGAATCACCCTAGTGGACCCGAAACGTGACGTGCGCCGATGGTAGATGCTGACTAGATGCTAGATCCACCACCAAGGCTGACCATGAGTGGCTACAAAATATCAAGTATCACATGTTTATGAAAAATAGTATGGGCCCAAAATAAATATTTTGTGCTCTACCAAAATGCACTATGTCGGGTGGCTATAATTCCGAAATCATCAGACCCCTCAATCCATCAAGAACCAATACTACCTGCAAGGAAAATAGTAGAAAATATATGAGCTAATAGCTCAGTGAGTGGAGAAGTTTAAAATAATTATACATTTCCATTTATACATTTTTATCAACATCAAGTTTATATCATTTAACAATCCACAGTATAACCACATACAATAATAATAATCAAAAGGTGAGATATCTCATAACACTGGAAAATATCATCTAACAATTATTATATAATTATCAACTTAAATCCACATCATCATCTCATCTCATCACATGTAATCAACCAAAAATGTACCCTCTGATTGAAATATATAATCCGCCCCTCGGGCTAATTACTTTCGTCACGGCCCGTAGGCCCCTCCGTGATCGAAAGTGGGTCTCAAAGACCTCTTATAATCAATACTAGAACACGCACAAGGCCACTCAGTGAACTATAGGTACACCATCAGACCCCTTCTTCCACGGTCAATACCCCTCAATGTAGTATAGAACACGGCCAAGGCTACTCCGTGAACTAGAATAAGGATATAATCATGGGTACTTTTCTGGTTGATTTCAATATCACGTGTGTCACATTTCAAGTCACAAATAATCCATACACAATCTTTAGCATCCATACAAACCATAATGAAGGAATATTTCCAAGTCAATCATGTAATTGGACAAGTAATTCATTTAATTGCATAAAATGGATAATAATATAATTAATTAGCAATACTTGGAAAATACTTAAGTTTTTCCCACTCACAAGCTATGTACGTGGCGATTGGTTGATAGACTATCTCGATCTCTGGGCCACCTGATATAATAATAATAATAAACTAATTCGGGTCAAAATTCAATTCACAATTTTAATAATAACCATAATAGGATAACCATTTCAATAGTCTTAGTAATCCCTTCCCATTTACTTGTTAAATTCCATCACTTATTTACCCATATATCATGTGTCTGCCAATTAATAAATATACATAAGTTCCCATAATGGTTCCAAATTAGAAATAAACTAACAGGGAATATTCTTTCCATGACTCTTAATCCAATTTAATTCCATTTCAATCTGCCCCTTTTTCTTTCAATAGACTTCATTCAATTCCATATGATTCTTCACACCCAACACAATCCCATTAGCATAGTTTAATTCCACAATATCTCAATCTAACTTCCTCTAATTCCGATTTCTGGTTTACACTTGTATATTATTCAAATCTAATTAATCCCAACATAAACGCATTTCCTGAACTACAATATTTCCTATTCCATTTCTTTCATCTCTAGAAATAATAGACAACACTTAATATAGCCCCAAAAGTTAAGCTTAAGACTGATGATTTTTAGTTCACTATTAGCATACCCCAATTAATTCATGAAATCATTTCCTACTCTTACCCGATGAAGTAGCAAACATAGAATAAATTCCAGCAATAGGTATGTCCCAGCTTAACTTTCCTCTTCTTTTTCTTCTCTTCTTCCCTGTCTCTCGGTCTCTCTCTGTCTTTAGACTCTTCTATCTGTGTGTGTGTAGTTGGGTTGTATACAAGGAGATTCAGATAAATTGGGTTTGGTCAATATATATCCACTCCACCGCCTTCTTTTTTTTTTCTTCATTCTTCTTTCTGCCGTGAAGTTTCTGCCTTGTCCATGTATATCCTAGGAAACTTTGGTTAATTGGTCATATGCCACATGTAATCCACTCATGCCTCAAATTGCAAAGGAACCCCTCTTCTTCAATTTAACACAACCTTAGTCCTGAACTTCCCTTGGATATAAAATTAATCATCTTCAAATAATATAAGTAAACCCCCAAGACAAATTTCTTATCCATCTTAAACCTTCAAATGTTGTCCATTTGTAAAATAACCCCAATAAAATAATTTATTTCATTTAAGTCTTTACTTGAGTAACTTTGACTGTAGAGATCTTGACTTTGACTAAATAGTTCATTGACTTTGACTATAAATGAATGGGGTGTAACAAAAGGTGATATCTGGTCTAGTATATTGGAGATACTGCAACCCTCCTATAGCACTTCTGTAAGTTGTGGGATTTTTCAAAGCTTTCCCATCACCTTTAGACATTGATTTGCCAGCATGAATATGTGTGATGCAAGGTTTTACATTTTGAAATTCAAACATTTTCAGTAGATCAGCAACATATTTAGCTTGTGTGAGGTGAATTCCAGAATCATGCCATAACACCTCAACTCCAAAGAAGTGATGCAGCCTTCCCATGTCCTTTAATGTGAAAGTTTTATTCAGATTGTCTATGAATTCCTACAGCAAAGCTCTGTCATTACTTGTAATTACAATGTCATCTACATAGATGAGTGCAAAAATTATTTGATTTTCATTTTTGAAATAGAAGAGTGAAGTGTCTGCCACTGATTGTTTGAATTTCCAACCCAAGAATGTAGTTTTCAACTTCTCATTCCAGGCTCCAGGTGCCTATTTCAATCCATAGAGTGCTTTGCTAATTTGCAGACATGATTAGGCTTTGACTCATCCACGAATCCTTCAGGTTGACTCATAGACACAGTCTCCTCCAGTTCTCCATTGAGAAAAGCGTTATTGATATCTACTTGCCTGATTGTCCACCCCTTTGTTACTGCCAAGGTGAGTATAATTCTGAGGGTTGATGTTTTGATCATTGGGCTAAACGTCTTATAGAAGTCAACACCATGAATTTGATGGAATCCCTTTACTACAAGTCTGGCCTTGAACCTCTGTATTGAGCCATCTGTGTTTTGTTTAAGTCTAAAAACCCATTTATTCCCAACAATGTTGTATGTTGGCGATGGAGGCACAAGCTCCCAGGTTTTAGCCCTAGTCAAAGCATCAAATTCTTCCTTTATTGCCTTCTTCCAATCAGTACTCCTCGTAGCTTCAGTTACACTCCTAGGTTCTGATAGATTCTCAGTCAGCTTCTTGAGATAAATTTTAGGTTTGAATATTCTAGCTTTCCCTCTAGTAATCATGGGATGCCCAGCTACATTTTCTGCTCTATGTTGGGGTGTTTCTCTGCCATCATCATCATTTAATTGCAAGGGTTCTTCATCAACCTGTGGTATGTTTTGTTTTGGCACTTCAAGTTCTGTTTCATTAGTTCCTTTAGTGTTGTTAAAGACATCATGCTGATTATCATTTAAGTTGGAGGTTGAGTGATAGTCAGCTTGAGTAGCCTTAGAATAAGTAGTATTAGCAGGATTTCTAATAGACGCTTTATGATCAGAAGGAAAGTGAAAATAGGAAATTGTGGTTTCTGATGCTATAGGTTCTAAATGACCTTTGGTGACTGTTGCACACTCGAATGGGAATTCCAATTCATTAAAGACCCCATGCCTAGAGATATATAGTCTTCCATTTTCACTTAGGAAATTGTATCCTTTATGAGACTCACTATAACCTATAAAGGTGCATTTGATGGAATGAAAATTGAATTTCCGATTTTGATAGGGTCTTAGACATGGGTAGCAGGCACAACCAAATAGTTTTAAGGTTTGATAATTTGTCTTCTTATTGTATAGAGTTTTGTAAGGTGATTGTTTTTGAAGTGTAGGTGTTGGCAACCTATTTATGAGATATGTAGCTGTTTTGAAGGCTTTCCACTAGTATTTTAGAGGTAGTTTGGCCTGAGCTAAGAGTGTTAAGCATGTATCTGTGATGTGTCTATGCTTCCTCTCTACCCTGCTGTTTTGAGCTGAGGTGTAGGGACAATGGTACCTGAACTCAATCCCTTCTTGGTTCAAAAATTTTGAGAATGCTCTGTACTCCCCACCCCAATCAGCTTGTAGTGTTTTGATCTTACAATTCAATTTGTTTTCAACAAGTTTTTTGAATTGGATGAATACATTTAAGGCTTCAGACTTTTGTTTTGATGGGTAAATCCAAGCATACCTACTAAAGTCATCAAGAAAAATATATAATACTTGAAACTTGAGGTGGATAAGATAGGAGCATGTCCCCATATGTCTGTAAACACAAGTTTTAGTGAAGTTTTAGCATGAGAAGAAGATAGGAAAAGGTAACATGTGAGATTTGCCAAGTTGACAAGCATTGCAAAACGATCTGATTTGATTTCCTTTAATTTTGACATTACATGATTTGAGTAATTGGTTCATCACTTGGCTGGAGGGATGACCAAGCCTCTTGGTGGTTTGGTAAGGGAAATCCAGCTGAAACAACCCATCTTTAAGCTTCCCTTGCATTATCACTGCCTTCATTGACTTGTCCTTTACAAAACAACAATCAAGATGAAATTCCATGTAAACATCATTATCAGATGTCAGCTTAGATACACTAATTAGATTTTTCTTAATCTCAGGTACATGAAGAAGCTTGTCTACAATATTTCACAACAAATTTAGTGGTGGCACTAAAAAGGAAATCAACAGCAAGGCAAAGGCAGCTGATGAAGTCTCTAGCTGGTAACTTCAGTTTGCTGATTTCGAGTTGACTAGGATCAATTCTGTTAATTCAATTAACATGCTGTAATAACTAGCTCTTGTCTAGGGAGGGGTTCACTTAAAAAATGAGGTTGTTTTGGAAAACAACAGCGACATTTCCAAAAATGAAGTTTATAGTGTCATATATATGGCAGTCTCTATAAAACTGGCACTGTGAAAATGGACATAGTGTGTCTTGGTATCCTCGGAAGCCGCACCGGAAGAAGACGGAGTGATCGGAGGCTGAAAACAGTGCAACTGCTTGATAACCTTCTGCGCCTACATATTTGCAAAATGTGATATCCTGCCCGATGAATCCATCACCAAGGACCTCTGACAGGAAAAAAAATATTGTAACTATTTTTGTGAGTATTCTGAGTAAAAAAAAAAAAAGCAATGAAAAATGTTGGAAGGATAGAACTTACGCACTGTTGAAGTGTCCACAGTTGAATAGTACCCTTTTGAATAGATTTTGCTACCAGTAATAATGGTTTTCCCCATACCATCTCCTACAAGCATGATATTGTTCATTTCGTGGTTAATTTTAAGATACTCTTGATATGTCCCTTGCTTAACATAAATAACAAATCTTTCGCTATTTTCCCTTCGAAGTGATGCATCAAGAGCATCCTATATTGTGCCAAAATTTCCCGATCCATCTTGTGTTACAACCTAAATTTATTTAATCAAAATCAAAGGTGGAATTGTCAAAGTCAAAGTCGGTAAGGACTTAATTGGACTAAATTACTTTCTTGGGATTTATTTTACAATTGGATATATATGAAGGTTTTAAATGCATTATATTTGAAGTGGAGGACTTACTTATATAACATTGGAAGTTGGGAGACTAACTTTGCAAAAGGCCCAATCATTTAGCATTTTTAAAACACATTTCTCTCAATCCTCACACATTCACGCAGAGAGCTGGGCAGAAACCGGGCAGGAGGAAGAAAGGAAGAAAAATGGAAGGAAAAAGGAGAAAAGGGAAGGGAAGAAGAAGGGAAAGAGAAGAAAAAGGGGTAAGTGCTGATATCTTTAATCTTGGGTTCGATTTACCCAATTTTTCTCAAGAGTCCAAAATTTATTTATGTTGATTTCTAGGGTTTTAACATTGTCCGAAAATTTCAAATGGAGGGAAAGTATTGTGATTTCTAGTTCAAGCTCCTTGATTGGTTAGCTTCCTTTTAATTCAAGGTAAGTTATACCATTTTTGGTAAACCTTGGAATTTTAAATTAGGTCCTTGAATGAAGATAATTTGTGGAAATGCTTGTGTTGGTAAAATACTCACTTGAAAGAATGTATTGGCGGAACAAGATGTAAAAGTTATGGTGGAAGTATAATTTCAAGTTTTCATTAGAGGGAAGATGGATACTTATTTTATGGTTGTGATGGAAGTAATTTTGATAAAGGGTAAGCTAGTGAAGGAACTAGAAAGTGTAATTAGTTCCGTTGGATTAAATGAATTATTTGGGAGATTTAGTCAAGCATCTAAAAATTTAGTTTAATTATTATTACATTCGATATTAAAGGTTTCTTGGTTCGATAGTGGTTAAATTGGTTATTCATATCGTATTTCAGGTGGTAACGAACAGATTGGAAACGTTTATCAGCCAGTGTAGCATGTAGCTCATACTCTGTGAGTGGAAAAACTTATTTTTCAGAAATGAATAATTATTAAATTTATATCATATCATAAAGTTAATTATTTCATATATTCGATTTGACAGCATGATTTTCATAATCAAATGGATTTTATAATAAGTTCTTTTAAGCTAAATTCAGTTCATTGAAATCAGTTCTCTAGCATGTTTCAATCATATTACATATTTCAAAATATTTAAAGTTATTTTAAAAATCACCAGAAAGTACCCAGGTGATTTTACCCCCGTTTGTACTGGTGTGAATATGTTTCCACAGTGCATGACTTCATATGGTTATTTTACCCACTCTGCACTGATGTGAATGTATTTCCACAGTGTATGACCACATTATCAGAGGTCTTTGGGATCCACTCTCGTACACACATAGGCTTTGTGTCGTGTACTAGGGTGATTAGCCTTTGGAACAACTCTGCGTACGTCTGACCAGATTATCAGATTAGAATGACTTTACCTTGTACATCGAGATTACTCTGTACATGAGTAAGGCTATTCATTGGGTACTTATTGGTGTGACTCTTCAGTATATTATATTATGTTTATTCAATTGTAAATTCACATATTTTTGAATATTATATGATAGTTCATTTCAAATTACAGAATTCAGCTTATTCAGATACAGAAATACTATTTTAACATACAGAAATGGCAGCTTTACACAGATTTTTGTTGATATTATATTAGCTATATTTGACATATTTTACGGTTGGCTATTCCGAATAAAGAGTAAGAATTTTATGATTTTAGCATATTTCAGTTCTAAACAGATGATCATAATTTAACACTTTTTAAAGATGTAAGAGATTAAATCAGTTTTTTCAATAAATATGTATAAATGGAAAAGTACATGTTATTGCAAATTATCCACTCATTGAGTTACAAGCTCATAACTTTTGTCATGTTTTTCCTATCAGGAGGCCGTTGAATTTGAGATACTTGGAAAGCTTGTTGCAGTCAGCACCGATTAACCACCATTTACTTGTACGATCTTAATCATATCATCGTATGTAATGTATTTTGAGGGCTCATATTATTAAGCACTTGGTCTAATATTTTGTTGATGTGCACTTAGTCGAAGGGTTGTAAAATTCATGTAATGCATGGTTGTGAACACGACATTTGGTAGTAGAAGTATTCAGTCTAGTTTAGTCTCATGTTGTTTGCATTTGGTGGCATTGGTTGAATTGGTGGTTTCCAAAATATTTGGTGTTGATGTTTCTATGCGGTTTTGTCAATTTTCAGGCTGGTTTTGTCAAAATTATAGTGGGAACTCTGCCAAAATTTCTATAAAAATATTGTAGTCAATGAATAGTCGATCAGTCATAAAACAATCTATGTGGCCTTGGTGGTGGGTCCAACATCTAGCTGAAATTCATCATCGGCGCACGCCATGTCTGGATCCACCTAGGGTGACTCGAGGCGGGGTCGTGTTATCTTGAGCAACCACAAGATTTGGATTTACATATGAAACTTTTCTATCCTTAGGTGAAAACCATTTAGAGAAGCCCTTTTGAAATGTCTGTTTCTCGAATCTCGACTAAGACAGAAGCGGCGTTAAAGGCCAAAGTGTTAGTAATTAGATTGGAAACATTGTTGGACATTAAGGGAAGGAAGTTACCAATAATATTTAGTTTAGTGAAGCTTGTTTCACATGTGTGGATGTTCGTTAGGGCAGTGCTAAGCAAAGTTTGTACGTCGAACCAGGTAGCTTTTTGGGCCGACTTGTTCAAGTGGCGGATGGTCATCTCGTAAAACATCTTGTAGGCGGACAATGTAGCCTTTTTGTGCTTGTTAAGGTATCTTGGTTTTAAGGATCTGATGTGATTTAGTCCATGAAATTTTGGCTTATAGCCATAACGACTGCCATGTTTAGGAATTCAGACCTTCCAATAGATTTACCATTTTTCGTACGGCTCATGTAGAACTTGCATGGATCGAGATGGGGCGTTTGGTGGCACCATCAGATTATGTTGCCAGAGCCGCCCACCATCGGCACAATTAATAAGAGACAAAAATATTCTGAAAGTACAAAGAATGCAAAGTCCATAAGCCTTTATATGGACCAAATATGTGGAGACTTTTTGGTAGAAAATATGAATATACAATCTTAAAACAAATCTCTCATTCTACCGTAAGATTTGTCCCCATTGTATATTTCACTTTTTTACCTAAACAAGGTTCTTCTTCAAACTAAGAAATTTAAAACCAATTTTATTGATTTATGCACTCGCTCGCTCGCTCGCTCTCTCTCTCTCTCTCTCTGGTGTCTCTCACTTTTTTTTTTTACTTAAAAAATGTACATTTATGGAGAAAAGAGGATTTGTCAAATGCTTGCAACAGATACTTTATTATTTCATTTTTTATTTTATTTTATTATATAATAATTATATATGTTATAAGTCATGTGCTAAGTTTACAATTATTTTTGTTCAGGTAAATAATTTTTAGGAGAATTTGGATTTTCAAATCGGCGTCAATTCTTAACTCCTTTTCGATATATTAAATTTTTTTGGTATTTTAATTATTTGTTAATCCATTTTTTGTGATTTGAAAAAAAAAAAATTTTTACACGAGAAATCTGATTTATTGCTTTGCATTTTCAATTATATGAGTTATAAATGATTTGGACATATAAGAAATTGTTTAAAATATTATACTATATTAATATTTTATTTTAAATTATAAGTCTTTAAAAGTCGCTAAAAGTCTCCAATGAAAGTTTACAGAAGTTCATGGAAGACTTTTATTAATTCTTACTAAATCCATAGAAATCACTTAAAAATCCACAAAAGTCACTCAATTAAAAAAGTCTCAATTGAATACACCCCCTAAATTAATTGAGTGATTATTTCGCGTGTAAGCATGTTATAAATCATGAATTTTTACGTACTAAGAATAGCAAATAGACTAATTTATTTTTGAGTTTCTATTTCTTTCCTGGAAATATTTTATGCTATTATTTTCACCGAACACAATTCTTTAATTTACCTTTTATACTAACAAGACGTGACTTCTAAAAAATAATTTTTAAGTACAACAAAATATCCTCGCACTCCCACGAAGAAAAATTAAATAAAAATTTATGATTATATCTATATAACATTATTTTCCCGCAGCACGTGCTAAAAACAAGTATGATTCTTTCCGTGGTTGTTAACGATATTATTCCAACACTTGAGTTTAGATTTAGCCCATATTTGATTCAGCTAGAAAAGTGAATTAAAATTTAAGTCAAAGTTAATAATTAATTTTAACTACACATTCTATCAACTTTTATCAAAATTTACTAAAAATCTTTTAAATTTATTCAACGATATTTTATTTGTATAATGCATGTGATCTTTCGATTAATATACAAGAAAAAAAAATCTAATAGTATTAATTATTAATTGTCATAATGGCATGACGTACAAAATCAATCAACAAATAAATTGCAAATATAAGTGGCTGATCGGATCAGAGTCCCGAAGTAAATGGCACACCAGTGGACGGAAGCCATGCACGGCCAGCTATAAGGTTCGAAACAGTGAACCGAGATGCCTCACTTGCATTAGTTATAACATGGTAGCCCGGCCACTTAACCCGGTTTCTGGTATCCGCCGCCGGTCCAAAATTATTGTATTCGCCATAGTACAAAGTGGATAAGGCAAAGTTTGAGTCTTCCCATCTCTGCCACCCATCTGGACTCACCAAACTGTCAATAAAAGACTTGAGAATTACAGTTCTTGAATACTGCTGCCACGGCCGGCCCAGGTAGGTTTTGAATTGCGCCACCACCGGTTTAAGGTCCAGCGCCGCCATAATCCGCGAGTTTTGGATCGAAATTCCCGTGTTCTGAAAAGGGTCACCTCTTCCTTGAGCTGTTATTACATTTGCTTGACCTACTAAGGGTTTTCTTACGTAAATAATGCAGTTTTGGAAAACTACAGCAGCGTTGCCAAATATGAAGTCTATGGTGCCATATATGTAACACGTTTTATAGAATTGACGTTGTGCATGGACAAAAAGCGTGTCTTGGTATCCTTCAAAGCCACAGGCGTAGAAAACAGAGAGATCGGAGGCTGAACGGAGGGCAACGGCCTGACCGTTGTTCGGCCCGGCCGTATTCTGGAACGTGATGCCACGGGCAATAAATCCAATTCCATCAACCCCTGAAAATGAAAAATATTTTCAGGTTAGCTTGTGTTCTAATATAATTTCATCCTGTAAAAATTACTTGAATAATATGATAATTATCCACATGTTAAGCAACTAAGCTGGATTAATGCTTTAAAAATGTAATAATTTGCTTCTAATAAATCTGAAAGACTTCTTGTGCATGAATGAAACATGTTTGGCTGTGTACTTCATTTGCAATGGTTCTTATAATTAAGTTGATAATAATCTATGGCATTGACTAAAAATGTCAACTCTATTCCTTAATTTTAGATGCATAAAGTGAATATATATATATATACGCGTGATTGAAAAGTTGTGGACTCATCAAAACGTGTGGTTAAAATTAATTACTAATTTTAATTCAATTTTGTAATTGGATGACTTAAACTTTTAAAGGAGATAAGACTGCAGTGTGCTTTTGAGGACCTAACATGGGATGAGAATGAGCCTTACCAACAGTTGCAGAACTGTATGTTGTAAATCCCTGAGAAACACTTCTGCTGCCTGTGATTATTGTGTATCTCAATCCATCACCAACCAGCATCACTTTATTCATAGTTCTACTTATTGCAATGTTCTCTCTATAAACACCACGTTTGATGTATATAACCACAGTCCCATTCCCAACTCTTCTTGAAGTTGCATTATTTATAGCTGCCTGAATCGATCTGAAAGCTCCTGATCCATCTTTAGCTACAATCACATTAGCCCGTGAAGCCAATTGCAAATCCGTCAACAATTTTCTTTCGTGAGAAGTAACCCAACTAGGAAATTCGTCGTCTATTTGCTCCGGCGCCTGATCCAACAACCAGCCATTAATGGCTAAGCTATTGCTTAAAAGCTCTGAAACATTGCCTGATACAATAGGAGATATGAATTTCGACACATTTAATTCGAGGGATCCTGCGCGACAAGTTTCTAAGTATGTAAGAGCAGTACTTAGCCAAGTTTGTGCATCAAAATCAGTGAAACTGTCGTTGGTCTTAATGCCTTGTAGGGTACTATTCAATTGGATGATTATATCATCAATGAGATTACGACAATCTCTCCATGCAACAAGCCTTCTTTTGCTTCGACAACCTTGTCCAAGCGATTGGGCATTAGTTTGCGCGTAGAGGGCTCGTTCCATTGCTACTTTTATCGTCATTGTTCTGAAATCCTCTCGCGATTCAGGTTTGGAACGTTCTGGATTGCGTCCCATGAAGTACTTGCACGGCTCGGGGTGAGGGGTCGTGTTGCACCACCAATTAATATCCTTTGATTCTTCATCTGCCAAAGCGGGATGATCGAGAAAGAAAAAAGACAAGAACAAGAACAAGAACAAGAAGATTGTAGTCGACATAATTACTATGTACGAATTTACAATTATTACAAGTTTAACGAGGTATTAAGGATCTTATAACTTTTATAAGGCTTTGTGTTTTTATACATAAATATTGGAGATGGGCATCTTTGTAATGACGAGATCCTTGTTTCATGGATCACTGCCATTACACTCAAGGAGGGAGGGAGAGAGAGAGAGAGAGAGAGAGAGAGAGAGAGAGAGAGAGAGAGAGAGAGAGAGAGACTTTCTTGTGCTCTCATCGTGTAATTAATTTGTTGGAAGGAACAAAGAAGAGGCATATTCATAAGAAAGTCTTCAATGAAATGGCTAAAATATGTGTTTCTTGCATGAGAATTCTTGACCTAATTGAATTGCTTAACGATTCTTGCGCCATGAATATTTCAGCTAAGGATTAGTAAGGAAGTCCTCGATCTTTACTTAAATTGGTGTTTTGAGTCTTCATTTGTTATCACCCATGTCCCATTAATAGACTTCATCCAATTTTGCAATGAGGTGTCAAGGATGAAATGGTAACAAAGAAAAATGTAAGAAGAAAACAATATTTTTCCTTGCCCACCTCCCAATCCCTACCCTTGAGTAGTCAACACCCCCCCGCCTCTCATGCCCCCCCGTAGGCACTCCATCGGCATTCATCATATGCGATCTTTGTCACGTCCTTTTCTTTGAACTCTTAGAGAAAAATGGCGATCTCATTGATTTAGACTACCAAGGCGAACTCATCAAATTGGAAGAAACTCCAATTTTATTTGATTAATTAAGAAAACAACCAAAAGTCGCAAAGGCATCATTAGAGTATAAATAGTAAAAATTAGTAAGAGAAGAACTAATCTAACAAAAGACATGTTTAATAAAAGTTGGACCCCTCCATTGCACTAATCGGACTTCATTAGATGGAAGTTCGATAACTAGCTAGCTAGGGTTTGGAGCCGAGTGAGAATAAGAGAAGATTTTAGGTGGTTGAGTCATATTTTAAGTCGGCATAGAAATGTTCATATTCGTAAGAGTGAAATAATTTCAATAAAACAAGTTTATAAAAGTTAACTTTGATCTATATTAGTGTTTAAAGATCCACATTGCAATGAATCTAATAACAAATAAAATGACTAAATAGATTCATACTCCCAAATTTATGGCTTACTTTTTTTGTTCACCGTTTTTTAATTGACTGGTCATCAATTAACGGTGAAAATGAACACAAACCACACTATAAGCCTGTTTGGTACGGCTTAAAATTCAATTAAAATTGAAAATATGATCGTTATTGGGTCTCACCCGTCTAATAAAAGTCAACAATAACGATTATTTTTTCAATTTTAATCTGATTTTAATCTCTACCACACACCCTCTATGACTCAAATGCTAGAAAAATTAAAAGTTAAGGGCTCACGCCAACAAAATTTTATTGAAAACTCGAATTTGCTCATTTAAATAAAAAGTTGAGACCTAATGTGCAATTTTTCTCAAAATAGAAGAAAATCAAAATGAAAGTGTGAATTGCTGACGGCAGCAATGACACAAAACTAAAGCAATTTGTTGAGTATTTTCCGTACTTGTATTGTAAATTAATCATTTAATTTATTCTTAAGTAGTACTCAGAGAAGTAAATGATGTACCCTTCAAGTAAGGAGCCTATATTCCACCTTTTAATTAATTATTAACTAAAACAGATGTCTTAACATGCATTAATTAGTGGATTTAGCCATGTGCCATGCACTCAAGTTTGGATTATTCAAAAGTAGATTTCCTGTATTATCTTTTACAAGAAGATTTTTATATTTCTCTGCATTCGAGAAATATCTTCGAAAATACACGCCGATTTTAAATTTTTAAAATATCTTGCTATTATTCAATACACAAGTCAACAAGTCATATTTCACATTCAAATATTTTGTTAGGACTCGTACTACGAGACTCCTATTATTGACAACGTAATAGCAGTTAGAAAAAAAGTAAGAAGTCAACTAAAATACGCACTCCACATCACCACTTGCTCACGTGGCCCCCTAGAGGCCACAAAAAATAAAGAGTGCCAAAGTGATAACATCACCTTAATCGAAATAACATGTAGAGGCAAACCTCCATGTTCGAGGCAAGGTGACATGATCTGTTTGTAACCTATTTTCGAAGCGATAAAGTTTTTGTTCCACAACAATTTGTCTAAATGTACAAGAACCTTACACGTAGACACAAGTTGAGTCGAAATCTGTTGACCTTGTTATCTAATCGAAAATCGAGGTCAACAGATTGGAACATTTACTGGGTTGATAAGGTAATTGAATTAGGTTCGCATCCCTCTCGTGTCATCCCAAGTAGTAAATCCAATGCCTCGACCATAAGTTTATGCCCTACGTAGCCAATAATCATGGAATTCCGTGAAACCAGGTCTTAATACACAATCATATCCAGTAGAGCATAGCGATTCACAAGACGATGAACTTCCTCCTCCCCAGCTTGAATAATTCCAACACCTCCGGGAAAACGTGTATGCTTCGGGCTCCACTCCCTCTTCCACCATCTGAAAATACAATGTCAATGCATCTTCGTACAAACACACCTCATCATAACCAGATATAAGCGAATTCCACAGAAAAGACGATTCATTTCCCTTAGGGATTTGATCAAACACCTTGTTGGCCTTTTCCACATCCCCATTACTAGAACATACCCAAGAAGCTTGGATGAAATGCCCAGATTTTTACGTAAAAATATTTCTGGAATTATGGATCTTAGTGCCACGATCATTTAAATGTAGCAGGTTTTTAAAAGGAAAAACGATATGGGTATCAATAATTTTGACACCGTTTTTAACAGAGGCGTTTATTCTGTTGATTTTGGTTTTGTTTTCTTGTGGTGTTCTTGTTAATTCAATTCAGTGAGAACAGCTACAAATTAGAGATGCTTTAGATTATTACTTTCCAGTATGAACAACAGCTATGCTCCTGGTAAATACTAAAATAATATTATTCAAAACTGTTTCTGCTCCAAGTAATTTCCAGTAAAGAACATTAACAATGATTCACGCCCATTTGACAAAGAATTCAATTGTAAAATTCTCAATAAATAACATAATTTCTCCTCCTCGCAAGCTCTAGTCTTCGTAGTAACATAACTCCATTGGCTTTGTCCCTACAAACCTTAAGCCCGGCATTTTGGAGATTCAAAATGCAAATTGCAAAACCCCCCAAACAGGACAGAATAAAAAGAAAGCTTTAAAAACTAACAATTACGAAATATGGCTGAGGCAAATCTAAGAATCGGCAATTGTAACCTCAACCTCTACACCAGGTTCAATTGTGATTGAGGTGATTTGCTTAACCACATCTGGGGAACTGAAAAGGTCAATCACACGCTTGTGAACACGAAGCTCAAACCTATCCCATGTATTGGTTCCTGCAGATCAAGTATCAATGTCAATAATGTCAAGTATCTCATGTTCTCCATCAAAAAGGATGCATCAAATTAATGTGCAAAACATTCACTAATATAGTTATGCCAAATGATACACACACCAGTTTCAGCGACAATTCGCATACAGCTTTAAAATTTGCGTATCTAATTCTTTTAGCTAATGCACTAATATAGAGAGTTTGGCACTGACTAAACCACATTTTACTAGTTATGCCAGAATCAATACCTTCACCACAAGGGGATTTCCGTGTGGTGATATGAAGAACCTTGGTGGGCATCCTAACTGGTCCCTTGACCCTGAGCATCTTGTCCTTGGCACCACGAACCAAATCCGCACAAACTGTTGAAAAAATTCAGATCATGAAAAAAAAATAAGAAACTCTATTTAATTAGAATGGAAAAAGAACAGTTACATGAAAGAATGGAAAATGGAGAAAACACCCAGTTTTCTACAGCAATCATTTCAAAATTAGAAAAGCTATTTTAACTAACTACGTGCACACACCTTGTGAACAATTTGACTTAATAATCAGTATTTCTTACCGGTTGCGCACCGATACGGATACGTCGATACGCGATTTTTCAAAAAAGTACTAACATGATACATCGTCTACACGTTGATTAAATTCTTTAAAATTCTTCATTTATATAGTATTAATTTTTCTTGTTGAAATCTTTTAAATATAAATACATATTTATTATTTACTAATAATTTTGAGTTAAAAATATAGAAAATTTTTAATTAAGAAAAAAATGATCATGGTAGAGTTTCCAAAAATGTTAATATCCAACAAGTGTCATATACTGACACGCTATCCTGGTTGAAGTGTCCATGCAACAAAGCCCACCGATCACCATCTAATCCATCATTTTGTAAATGAGCATTGCATAATTCCATTTTCTTTCCAGAGTAAAAAGCCTGCTGGCCACCAAACTTTAAGCAAAGTTTCACTGGGATCCCCATACTTTTTTTTCTTCCAAATTAGCCACTTAAGTTTCTTCTTGTTCCACTTAGGTCACTCGGCATCTTTGAATCAAGAGAAAAATTGACATGTCTAAAGTTGGTGGAGATTAGAAAAGCCAATTGTGCATTGTTCTTATGCTCTAGTGGACAAAAATGTGCATTTGTAATACATAAGAATCCTACTATGTTTATACCATTACTTCAGATCCTATCTATCTGTCTGCAGTGTTGGAGATATAAAACGAATCCTCAATTTTGAATTTTCAGAAGAGATATTTTCTTTATCCTCGTCGTAAACTTAATTTTCTCACACAATATTTAATGCAAATCTAATATATTACTTACACAACAGTCATTAAAATGTAATACAAAACATATAGATAGTGATGCATATGCATGTGTGTGTAGGTATAGAGAAGAGAGAAAGAAATAGGGAGAGGTTCACTCAGTTCAGCAGGGTAGTCAAAATGCAAATAATCTCAAGAGAGAGAGAGATGCAATCCGGTCTGTTGAGATTGAAATTCAGAAGTCATCACAGCAATTCTCCATTCTATTTCCACTACTAAATTTCTCAAAATAAAGAACCCTAAATTCTGAACTCGTGACATCTGCAGCACTGACCATTTTCAATATTCAAATTCTGACAAACAAATGTTATATGAAGGGATAAAAAGAAATTATTTTCGAAAGGTACCTTCCAAATGGACGATTTCTCATACAGAACGTTATTTTGCCGAACTCCACAATGAAAACAATGAACTAAAGGTTACATTTTTATTCCGAACTCCACAACGAAAACAATGAACTTACGGTTTCAATATCCATGGCGTAATCAATTTTCCGTAATTAAAAAAAAAAAGTACCTTTTCTTTCTCTTGTTTCGAATCAGCCACTTAATTTTCCTTCTCTTCCCCCCACTCACACTGTCTATCTCTTAAAAAAAAAAAAAATCGAAACAAGGAAAAAAAATTCGGAGAAAGGTGCTCGGTGACTCCCAATAACTGGGATAGAAAATAGAACATCTAAACAACTACAAAAATGTTGTAAAATAAGTCTAACAATAATGAAAAGGATATACGAACTTTTCCAGAATAATAAAATTGTATCTGAACGAAATTGCAACACAAGTACACCTAGAGACCAGTAATTAATAGGCATCAAAATTTATAACTCAATTCTATCCATAATATAAACAAAAGAACACCTTTTTCGAGATTCTTCACGTTTTTGGAAGACAGAGTGATACGGATCTTGTGAATCTGCTCTTGTGGCTCCTCCAGCCCTGGTTTCGTCGGCTTCATCGCTGCGTACGCCATCCTTTTCCTTCTCTCAAAACACAGAAACCCTGAACAAGAAATAGAGTCTTATAACTAATTATTACATGTAAATTCAAGACGTGGGTGTTTTTGTTACATCCAGAAGAGCGGCTGATTAAATTACCGGCGGAGGCGAGAAGTATAGCGCGGAGGAGGAACTGATGTGCCAATTTCGTAAATCGAGTTTATACGTATATTGTTAGGCTTTCGTTCTCTTGTTCCCTTTTTTTTTTTTAATTGGGCTTAGTTTTGGGTTTAGACTGAAATAAGATTGGGCTTTTCACCATTTCTATACGAATAAACAGAACTGACATAAATAGCACTGAATCAATCATATAAAAGACGTTGGACGGTGTTTTTTTTTTTATTTCTTTGAGGGAGAGTGGTGGGGGGGGGGGGGGGGGATGGGGTACCAACCTTTTAAAAAATAACAATATTTAACAGATCATGACAAGAAGAATTTGATGGACTATACATTTATGTGATTAAAGCAATAAATAACATGGGCTAAATTATTTCATTTTGTTTGAGATTTATCCAACAGCAAAAGATAAATACACATGCTATTTGTGATGTATAGATTATTGGATTTTAAAAAATTGGACCGATTAGCTTTACTTACCAAGTTGAATCCATGTTTGCAGAGAAAACAATGGAACTTCATGCAGTTGAAGTAATGTACCTTACTATACCTATGTTGTTAAAAGTTTTGTAGGTCCACTTTATTTCATTCAATTATTCGTTTCTGTGATTCGTGAATGCAGTGTCACACTATGATGTCACATTCAAGCATTAAGCCACTTGTACCCGTGGGGGTTGACAAAATTTATACATATACTCACGTGAGTGACCCTGCATGTAGAGTGTGTTTGGTAGACTCAATAACAATTATATTTTCAATTTTAATTGAATTTTGAACTATACCAAACACAGTATAAACACATGTAATAAAAAGTAGCCCAAAAAATCCCTCCCACCCACCCGGTACACCAAGCTCGGTTGCACATTCAATGGTTGAACAAATTGTATAAATACCAGGGGCAATGCTAAAAGCCCAAACTATGAAAAAACTAGATCAAGAAACAAAAATCATAAATCTTTAGGTTTGTGTACAGTTCACACAGGTCAACTTTTACATCCTATATGTTGATGGATTTAAAATGCCCAAACGAAACACACTGTCAATTCAAACTGCCGAGGCATGCTAAAACTACAAGACAGTTGAAAATACACTTCGGAATGCCAAATTAAAGCCTACTCTAAAAGAAGAAAATCGGGTTCTTGTTTCACGAGAATGCACATACAGCCAGCACTTCCAAGTGATCTGCAAAAAAAGACCAGTTCACGAAAAGCATTCAACTATTTCATTAAGAGGTTTAGCTTAAATTTTAAACGTAATTTAAGTACATATTTGGTATGGACCGTTTCTTAATTGATACTGTGCAGAGCAATCCTCTGTGCCAAAAAAAGGATGGTGATGATATGCCAATTGAATTCTATTTGAACTATGATTTTTCACACTAGAAGACGTGAATAACCAACTTCAGATTCCTCGTAAATCTAGAATATTTCCATTTCAAGTTATCCAAACAGGTTAGAAAAATCTCAAAAATCCTGCTACAGGATCTTCAAATATTAATCTAGATGAGACAGTAGGGACCAAGAATCCATTTGAATCAGACAAAACTCGATTAGCACCATACCCAATTTTTCCATAGGATTTAGGTCAGTAGGTTACATTTTGGAGTAATGCGGGGAGTCCAGGCAAATGAAGGACATTTGTATCAAAAGGTAAGTGCCTCCAGGAAGACATTTTGAACAACTGAACCAAAGAAACATTTGGCAGCAAGCGAACTCACCCTCTATGACCTTATGAACTACGTAGTGCAATAGACAACACAAGCTTGAGTTGCACTATTGTAGAAAACATCAACCATCCTCTGTGACCAAATATTCTACATGTTAGTAACATAACTGTGGCATCTTGCCGCTACATTTTAAAATGGGCAAAAGAAAAAACCTAGAGATGATTTCTGATTGTCACCTTCACTTTTTGGAGGTCAATATTCATTTTGGATGGGAAAAAGATAACAATGATTATTTGCAAAAAGTGATTATTTCAATCTCTCTATTTTTTCCCTCTTCTCTAAGCTATAGGAAAAAGCTATAGCAATATGTTGTTCCCTTAACGTCCAAATGCAACACAAACTTGCACCGGTTTTAAGGAGAACATTATTCTGGCTTCACATAACATAGTCACATGACTGAGAAAAAGATCATGCAACAAATATGGTGTGGAGCCACAAGTTCTGCATGCTTCATTAAAAAAAAGGGGGGGGGTGTAAAATTGAGAGTTATGAATTATGAAATGCCAGATGACAAAAATTTGAGATTGTCCTGCCAAGATACCAGTTGGAGACTTCACGACTCAAAACTTTATTAAATAGCTATTTTGAAATAAATTAGGGGTAGAGGAAAATCCTCAGTTTGGATGTTCTCAAGGAGAGAAGAGAAAGGAAGTATAAGAACGAAATGCATTCCCCCGCAATCACAGTACTGTTCCTTAAGTTAGAATAGTACAAGAGGGAATACGAAGGAACTAGAAAAAAAATAATGTTAATACTTTTCTCCTTTTCTGTACAGGTGCTGCCAAGTGTAGTCTTACTATCTGTTAATCTGAAAAAGAAAATGACCTTCCTTTTTCTTGATCATCAGCTCACTTTTTAAGTCCGTGTTCATTCATAAAGAAGGATAATGATTCGTTACTTCCACTTCTCCTATTCAGAGAAGCACCTTTACAATTTTGATTGACCGTTCTCACAACCCTCTCTCTGCAATGAGAATACTTGAAGCCAACAGAACATAGGCAAATACAGGGCAGCTTGGATGTAAATCAGTACATCTACCTTTGTAAATTTGTAAAGCCTTTGCCCTTTGGGGTGATGATGCACTTGCGAATTCATCCATTACAACTTGCTATTTATACACTGCAAGGAGGTCAATCCTTGCAATCACAAGAGAAATAAGCATTTCTTCCTCCGTTCCCCATTAATCATGTACCAAAAGCATCAATTTTGTTCCATCATTCTCCCCCACTTATAACTCAATTATTCATTTTCCGAAGGTAAACTTGCATCCAATTCTCATATATTATTAATTCTCCACAATTATTACTTTATCATAACCAGTAATTTCTTCTATAGATCCCAGTTAATAAATTCACTATATTTGCCCCATTATAGGAACTAACAATCCATAATAGCTCAAATATGTTAGTACCTAACACCTACACATAATTCACCATAACTCATTCTTATTGATACGAGCACTCTATTGCCAGAAAGTGATAAATTTACCCCGCAACACAAAAGCTAACAACAAATCCTTTGTCAATAGAATAACTGATAGATAAACAAGCACGAAAAAATTTATAAAAAAAAATTAGCATATAAATTATACTTTCCGAGTGCACAAACTCACCATTTCACTTGGCGACCATGCGAGCAATGAAGTCCTCGTACCGGATCTTGCCATCGGATCCAACATCCACCTCGCGGATCCACTCATCGAACTCCGCGGGCTCCAATTTCTCCCCAATACTAGTTAAAATATGTCTGAGATCCGAAACGACGACGTAGCCTGTCCCATCCTTGTCCAGCACCTTGAACGCGTCACGGAGCTGGCGGTCGAAAGGCTCTGGCTTCAAGTGCTTGGACATTAGTTCAAGGAATCGCGGAAAATCGAACGGGGAGTTGAGTTTTTCCTCAGCGATTATGGATTTGAGTTGAGTCTGGGTCGGGTTGCCACCGAGTGAACGCATTAGGATCCCGAGCTCCGTCGGGGCGATCTTGCCGTCGCCGTCAGTATCAAAAAGCGTGAAGGCCTCTTTCATAGATGACACCTGCTCGTCGCTCAGATCTTTCCCCATTTTCGTCCCTTTTTTCTGGTCTCTCTCTCCTTTTCTGGTTTTGAATCTGTGAAACTGTAATGAGTTGGTCTGCGAATGTAATTTTGTTTAAACTTGAGGAGTTTGAATATAATAAAGTAAAGTTGGAGGTGTTCCTCAAGAAATATTATTTTACGTTCTTAGGAAGAGAAGTGGGCTACAAAGCGCTAAGGCCCAAAGTTGGAACGAATGTAATAATTTTTAGTGGCAATGTTTATTATAAACAAATCAATTTTTATCTACATATTTTACAAGACTCATAATTATTACTCATTTATTCACAACTCATTTCTATCTGTTTATAAAAACTTGCAAACATATGCTTAGAGTTTTTTCGAACAGATTTTTCTAAGTAAAAAATGATTATTTTTTGGATATAGTGTTGTTGAAAAGAAAAAATTATAGGTCTCATAAAATGTGTGATTAGAAATGATTTTCAAAAAAACTCTCCAAAACGAGCTCTTAAAGTCTCCAAAATATATATAAGAAAAATGCTAATAAAATATATTTGACTTGATAATGAGTTGTTCACAAATCATGAAATAGTTTAGTCCGTATTTTTTGCGGGCGTTAAGGTATTGGGAGGATACTTTTCCTAATAAGAATAAGAAAGGATCAAAGACGATCACCCTTTTGTGTGTTAGGATATCGCGTTTATGTGTTAGCATAAGTTGTGAATCGCTGCGTTAAAAGTAGATAATAGTATACCGAGACTAATGATTTTCATTTCTTACTTGATTTGTAAATCTCACCATATCCTTTATTCTATTGGATTTAATTTCTTAATCTAATCTAAGAAGTTTTATAGATTGGTCTAAGCTATTCTAAAACTAAAAATAAAGTGTGGGTTGGATCATGTTCAAGTCGAACATATCACCGGCACAATTTGAACACGCCGTCCACCTTAGTGCAGCCAACCAACCTTGAAATATATATTTAACTACATTCTCATATTTAGCCATGTTTGGTAGAAATTAAAATTCGGATTTTAATCTAAATCAATTTCAACAATTAATTTTAACCATATATTTTATGGTCTCCCAACTTTTCAATCACACATATGTTCGACTTTTATCAAAAATTTATTAAAAATCTGATTTTCACATAATAATTTGCTCTTCAACAATTCTACTCGTATCTCAATTGAGTGGCTACTTCCTCAAATAATACTCGTTATTATTCACACAATTTTGAAACTCACTATTTTTCTTTTTATAAAGTTGTTAAGCCCCTGTTTGAGCCACCTTTTTTGAAAATGAGAATGAAAAATATAGCCGTTATTGGGGCCCACACAAGAGATAGAGAATTTGAATTTAAATGTTGATGTGATGGATAACGGTCATATTTTTCATTTTAGTGAAGAAAAAAGGTGGCTCAAACAGGGGCTAAATAGAACTAAATCAAAAAATTATAAGTGCGTTTGATGGATATTATTGAGGAAATAATATATTTTAAATAGTAATATGATGAGAAATATGTGGTTAAAAAGTAAGAAAAAGTTATTGATATGATAAAAATATTATTTTATTAAAAAAAAACATGTAGTTGAAAATAAATTTTGAAAGAACGTATTTTGAAATACTGTTTTGCTAGGGGTACGTGGGGTGGGCCCATTCCATGTGATTGTTGTGTATCATTTATGTACAATTGAAATTATCTTTTGAAAGAATGTGTATCAAACATGAACGAGAGACTTTCTTCTCTTATGAAATTAGATGGAAGAACAAATGATAAAAGCACTCACGTAGTTACATTATGAGACCTAAGACTTTTTGCAACAAGTAGACGAATTTAAGATTTCATTGTACAATATTTTCGTTAAGTGGGCTCAAATTGGGTAGAAAGTTAGTAGAATATTGTGGTGTAATTATGAAAGTGTTTTAAACTCATGTTTGAGCCACATTATTTTTTTCATTTTTATTCTTTTATTCATTTTTAATTATACATTCTTCAATAAAATAAGTCATATCAATATTTTTTCATTCTTTTTCAAACACACATTTTCCATCACATCAAAAAAAAAAATGTATTCTTGAACTCAAAATGTACATCAAACAGGGGTAGAAAAATCGAAGTGACGAGAAGATATTGTAACGTTGTTACATGATCTATAAAAAAATAATTCTTTATATCCTTTCATGTCAAGTAGAGTTGCATCGTGAATGACACTCTTTCCTCCTCTCCCACAAATCTCAAAACTTATAAAACTAATTACAATTCGATTAATTATAATTACTTAATCAAGATTAATCTCGTAACGTTGAATGCGCTGTTATTGGCTAAGATGCGGCACGACATTCTGTAAAGGGAGACATGCATACAGACCGAACAATTCTTTGTCTTAAAATGCGATTTTTGTTGGATGAATCAAACTCGTGCTTTTGACCTTTTTCTCTTTTATTTTAAAAATAGGTCTTATGTTTGCGTGCTTGTTGGCTGTTTGATTTTAGGAATTGGAAGAATAAGAGAGACGACAACTGAACAAATTTTGTGTTCCCAAGTCCAACATAGAACATCCGACCAAGTTTGTAATATCATATGACACGTATCATATTCTAAATTTATTGATTTGTGCACAATTGAAAATGATAAATTTGAAGAAAAGTTAGAATCAAAAAAATTAACATATTAAGCTCCCGTTTGGAGTACATTTTTAATCCAAAAAAATATAGTCGTTGGAAATTAAAAGGCTGCCACTTTTCTTGACTTTCGTCTTACAAGTGGGATCCAAATTTGACAGTTAACGATCATATTTTTTCTTCAAATGAAATGAAAATGTGTTCCAAACGGGGTGTAATTTCCTATCCTTCAAGTAAAAGTAGAGAAATCTTTTCTACAAATAAAAAGTCAATTTGAAATTTCTCTAGAGATAAATAATAAAGGAATTAATAAATTATTACGTAAGCATAAAAATGCTAGAAATTAACAGTTGGTAGAACGTCAATTTTTGAGGACCAATAATTTGATGGTCCAGCAATGATTGTGTGCAGGGGCCGAATACACTGGATTATTGTATTTTTGAATTCGAAATTCTTCTGTCTGAATCTGATGAAATGGAATCTCTTGCCGATGGTGACTGAAGTCGACGATGGCGCAATCGCGTGGTGAAAGAACACCAGGTGGCAGGTGCTTAATTAAGTGGTTAATTGTAAATAACTTGTAGCTAAACGAATTTGGACCGTCAATTCGCAAGCAGTCATTTTTTTTTTTTGGGTAAAATTCAATATTCTCCAATTTATTTTCAATTATACGTTTCATGCACAACGTTTATAATTTTTCAATATTGTATATCATCAACTTTTATTAAAATTTACTAAAAAATTTAATTTTAGCTAAACTATATCTCTATTTGATTTAGCTAAAAAATAAATTTTGATAAAAAAATTTGATGAAATGTGTGATTGAAAAATTATGAATTCCCCATCAAATATAGAAATAAAATAATTGTTAAATTTGAAATGAACTTTAATTATATTTTTTAGTTAAGCCCCTGTTTGGGGCAAATTTTTTTTTTTTATTTTTTGGATTTGTAGCAAAGGTCGGAACGTTGTAGCAGTAGCCATATGACAACACGCTCCATCCCTACTGTGTCAGATTTGACAATGCAAAACTCGAATCCCACATTTACCCTTTACCTAAGTACGCAATCACTTTCCCACCATTCCAATCTAGCTCAGCCCTAAATGAAGAAGTGTAGCGTACAATGTTCTCTCCGTCGTGCAAAGACGTTGACCATCCGCCGACGACTTTCCCTGTCGGAAACTATACTTCACCGTTTATAGATCTTCAACCAATATCCTCTTTGCTACAGTTCCATTTAACGAAGCACTTAGAGCAGTGACGAAGCTCCATTTCTCATCGAAAATTTCGACCGGGGCTCGACAAGGGTGTCTTCTGTAAGTTGTGCCAGTCTGATAGCACAAATAGTGCCGCCTTTTCTTCAATCCCGTCTCCAAATCCATGGATCCGTTCTCCAATCAGGTCAACCGTTCGACCCTGCTCTAGAAATACATTTTCACTGTTTTCAATTTTTACAGCTCCATGTTCCATTCGCGCAGATGGGTGACATTCGGGGTCCTAGTTCGTTAAGTATGCATGACTTCCCGAATGACTCCGATTCCAAAAATATGTGAGATGGAACCTTTGCGGAGAGGAGAACGTTTATTGTTGCTTGTGAGACTGCCATTGCTGAAGGTCATCAACATGGTAAGTGTTCAGCTGGGAGCATGTTATTACGCTTTTTAACTCCACCTCCGACCATAATTAGAGCAAATAACAACTTCGCAACCCTTAGGACACAATGCGTCAAGAACACAAATGTCTCACGAAGCTGTTGGCTTGTACCGAGGTCAAATTCAACCCATCGACGGGTCGGATCGTAACATTCGAAGAATGGTGGACCCGAAAAATCAAGGTACGAAGTTTGGACGATTGCCACGACACGTAAATAATTACTAAATCACTTGCATTTGTGTGCTCCGTAACACTTACTAAATTCGAACTGTATCCATGAAAACAACTTACATTTAGATAAAGTTGGAGGAGTTGTTTCAATCTTTGCTTTGAGTTGGGACTTACTCTTTCGAGTCTCTACAGTTTAGGAATTGGTCATGTTATCGAAAATGTGGGATTATGTAGTGTGTTGATGAGTTCTAGGTGTTTTCCATATATAAGCTTCCCCCTGACATTTATTAGCTACAACAAGTTGTAATAAGTGGTAGTGATTGATTCAATAAATTAGTTCATTGGGATGCTTCACTTTATAATTCTCATGCCTGCTGCTTATTTCATTTTCCTTGCCGATGTAATCTATTTTAAGTGCCCTAGAATTGCTAAAGTGAGAAATGGGTATACGAAGTTGCGAATCAAATGCCATATTACCAAATAGTGTTATCCACTATAATCGAGTACCACAACTATTTCTAGTTAATATGTGTTTTGTGCGGTGTCAATGACGATATAATGTTTTTCGTTTTCAACTTACTTGCATTTGTGTTATTGTACAACCGCTATTGCAAGAGAACAAGGACTATAAGGATTTTAAAAATAAAGATGTTAGTGAGATCTACATTCGATATAGTACGCAATGACCCCCGACAAAGTTATATTGAACGGGCTTCGATTTGTTCGAAGACAATGCAGTTGAAGACCAATGACCCCTAACACTGAAGAAGAAATACATGCCGAAATAATCCTAAAATGCAGCAAAGTGAGTGAGACGAACTTCAAGATTATATGTCACAACAACAATGAAGATATAATTTTTACGAAACACAACATTTTGCTTATGTGTAGTGTTCTACGAATGTAGAATATATATATATTTGAAGCCAATCCGGAGTTATAAGCAGCACCGAGATGCACACGTCAATGAAGTTGCCAAAATTTGCTTTCATGTGATTTCAAAAGTGGCAGCCTTTCACGTGTTGAAAATCACTTTTATGTTTTAGAAGTTTTCAAAATCAAAAGAGGAGGAGGACAAAAATGTAAAATTGCACTAAATTCCATTTGACCCAAAAAGATGTTCAATGTAGCCCTATTTGACGTTTGAGAATACGTTTTTGGGAGAAAGAATGGGGATCAAACAGAGCGTAAGCCTAACTAGATAAATGGATAGTCTAGCAAAAAGACTAACAGTACAATATTATTCTCCCTATGAAAGGCGCGTGCATGCATGCACACAAGACAACAATTCAATATTGCAATTTTCAATTTTCAATGTTGGATCTCGTATTTCACCTAGTATTAAAATATTTCCAGTATTCATGAATCCTGATGTAGCCTCAGAAAATAAATGGCAATAAAACCATCTTATCTTTTTTTATGATTCATATTTGGACTCTATCCGTGTTCATGGTGTCGCACTTGCCTGCACACTTTGTCTCTTACCTTTGGACATAATAGAAAAGCGAACACGAGAAAGAAACTCTACACTGAGCCCTACTTTGCTTAATTATTTACTAAATATTATTTTAAAATATGCACGTTTTATTATAATCTACTTATTCCTCAACTCCAAAAAATTAACAGTCACAAGTAGACAAGAGTGTGTGTGTCTATATATATATATATATATATATATTAAGAATCCTGCTATGAGTACATGATTTTTTCACAGAAAACATATATGAATTTGAAATGAAGGGAAATGATTGAAAGATTGGAGGAGTGAAAATATACACACGGACATGATTGATGCATTTCAAATTTCTGGCAAAAATTTGGCAAAAGTTCATGTACTTAAAAGGGATTTTTCATATATTAATGCTAATTAGATCATTGTTAAGAAATGATTGTTATTCTTTCGAGTTATTACAAATATTTACTTTTTATGGTTTAAGATCATATCTTAAGATTTCCGATAAAGATAAAGACAATCGTGATGTCAATTTCAAGTTCATCTAAAACAAGATTTACTCTATTATAACCCTAATCTCTGTTTAAATTTTGGGTAAATTTCCAAAACCTCCCTCGACGCTTATAACAAGTTATGAGATACCTCATCGAAACCTCCCGTTTATCATGAGCTTTTTATTTTACTTTTTTCTTAATGCTAGACATAAAAATATATTTATTTCTTATTTATCTTTTCACAAATTATTACATTCAATACGTTTGTCAAAATTATCCATTACAATTTTTTCTTAGAAAGGAATAAAATTGGTACATTTTGGTATTATATAAGAACACCTTAAACTTTTAGTATGGGTGACAACATACCCGTCTTACGCTTTGCATGTGATCATTTTTTTTTTATTCTACATATTAAAAAATGAATAAGCAAACGAATGTATATAGATGACAATGGGGCGGAACAGTCATTCATGTCCGATCGAGGACTTTAGGAGACGCTGCTAGTAGCTGAGTAGGGAATTAAATAATTTCATTTAGTTTTATTTGCTTATTTATTTATATTTTAAAATATAATTTAAATAAAAAATACAAAATTTAAAATATAAAGATTCGAGGAGGAGTAATGCGCGAACATGGCGGGTTGAAGGAGAACGGATTTCACCATCCTACGAAAATATTTTAATCCCTATTTTGCTACGCTCCCTTTCCACTCCATGCCAAAAAATCCTCGGCTTGGTAGAGGACAGGTAGGGCTACCCTAATCCACCTCTTCCCTTCCCCAATCCTATAATAATTATAACAAGTGCAAAAATTACAGATAAAAATGTAAATATATCAAAATTTTATTACATAAATTAATTAATATTTATTTTTTAAAAAATTCAAAAATAAGGATAGTAATAGAATGTCAGTATTTTATTACATAAATTAATTAATATTTATTTTTGTGTTTATCAGTGTTGGTATACAATCGGTTATCTCAAACGAAAGTTCCTAAAATAAGTTTTTCTACTTGTACGGGGCAGTTTTTGTATGGCTGTTTTTTTTTTTTCCTTCTTCTTTTGTCATCTTCCGATGGTAATCTGCTAGAGTAATGCTATGTAGCCTTATTAGGGTTATAACCACAATCCAGATGACTCTAAATAATAAGTTAAATGAAAGATGATGTGAAATTTTCCTTGGCAATGTAACATGGACCAAACTACACTCCGTTTCGATAAAATATTAGGTAGAAAATTACGTACAACTAGAATTTTCCATGTAACATTGCTCTTCTAAAATTTCCCTTTAAACTTTTTTTATCAACGAAAATAACTTTATATAAAACATAAATTAATGGCGTGTTCGGTCGTATATAAAATCCAATTAAAACTGAAAATATAATCGTTATTGTGTCCCACTCGTCTAATAAAAGTCAATAATAACGATTAATTTTTCAATTTTAATCTCTATCGAAGACGTCCTAAATTTTGAGGCTAAACCTACTAGTGACCAGAAAACAAAAACACGTGAACTTCAAAGAACTGTGCTTCTCTCTGCCTGTACGCTTTGACGCCGAGACTCATCGGAAAGACTAACAAAAGACAACACCCCAAACATATTAGAAGAATAAATCAAAACCCAGAAATTTCAACATAAAATACCCCGAAATAGACCAACATCCCACACTCCAACATTCTGAGCCAAAACAGAACATGGGTTTCTCACATTTCCTCTTCTTTTTCCTTCCACTTCTTACATTTTCATATCCAACACCCATATCTGCAAACCCTGAACTGACTGCTCTAATGGACTTGAAATCAAGTCTGGACCCGGAAAATGTTTATTTAACTTCATGGGTTAATTCGGGTGATCCATGCGATGGGTCCTTCGAGGGGGTTGCCTGCAATGAGAAAGGTCAGGTGGCTAATATTTCTCTGCAGGGAAAAGGGCTAGCCGGGAAACTTTCGTCGGCGGTTGGTGGGCTTAAACACTTGACGGGTTTGTACTTGCATTATAACTCTCTGTACGGGGAGATTCCAAAAGATATTGAGAACTTGGCTGAACTTAGTGATCTGTACTTGAATGTTAATAATTTTTCTGGGGTGATTCCATCTGAGATTGGTACCATGCAAAGCTTACAAGGTCATCTTTTCATTTCTCTATCTCTCTCTTACTGTTTGTGCAATGTGTGCAAATAAACTAGTTTTTACCTTTTTCTTGATTTTCTTTGTTTATTCTGGGTTGCTTCTCTCAAATCTTGTGTTCCTGCAGTTTAGAGTGGTTTTTTTTTTTTTTTTTTTTTTTTCAAGCAAAGTAAAATTTGTGCATCTGGGATTTCTTCCTGAAAAATTAAACCTTTATGGAATGATTGATGATAGTAGTGATTTAACGATGAAGATCAAGCTAATATGTTGTTGACTATATATATTGTCCATTCTTCTTAACAAACATGTACACAATAAAAATAAATTCCCCTGGGTTGGAGGAAGATAAGAACTTTGCCATAAGAATTGTTATTTTCCGATCTATTTACCATCTTTCTGCATTCGATTTATGTCTTACTAAAAATTCCAATTTTCCTGGCAAACAATTGTGCATTACCAAAAAAACTTTGGGAATTTTCCTCCTTCAGAAACTTCTAATTTTTACTGGACATTTAATTTTTTTTTTTTTTGAAAAAACTTCACTTTTTCTGCAGATATGCTTGTGCATTATAATTGTAAGATTTTTGTTCCTTTGCTTTTATAAAAAACTCAAATTTTTACATCGCAAGTTTTGATCGCTTTTATATTTGTTGTGAAGCTTGAAATGCAGAAGCAATTTGATTCTTTCGGATTTGAATTTACAGTTCAACGTCCATTCTATGTGCAGTTTTGCAGCTCTGTTATAACCAGCTCACTGGAAGCATACCAACCCAACTGGGGTCTCTGAAGAAGCTGAATGTATTGGCTCTGCAATCTAATCAGTTAACTGGGGCAATTCCTGCTAGCTTGGGAGAAATGGGAGTATTGATGAGACTCGATTTAAGTTTTAATAGCCTCTTCGGATCGATTCCTACAAAACTAGCCGATGCTCCATTGCTTGAAGTCCTAAATGTCAGAAACAACTCTCTTTCTGGAAATGTTCCTCTTGGTAATTTGTCATTCACATAGTCAATGTGTTCTTTTATATGTTTGTTTTAGATTTCAAGAATGTTATTTTGATTTAACTTTTATGATTCATGAAGCTTTGAAGAGATTGGTCAATGGATTTCAGTACAAGAATAATCCTGGGCTATGTGGATCTGGTTTTCCATCCTTGAGAAGTTGCAATGCTTTCGACAATGTCAATCCTAATAGGCCTGAACCTTATGGTGGTGGTTCGACTGGACTCCCGACACGAGACATTCCTGAGACTGCCAATCTAAACTTGAACTGCACCAGTGGTCATTGTTCGAAGTCGTCAAAGACCTCAACGGCATCAGTGGCGGTCGGAGTAGTTGTTGTTTCGGTTATCGTGTCAGCCATAGGTATTCTTACCTTCACACGGTATCGACGCTGTAAACAGAAACTTGGGAGCTCGATTGATAAGTCTGATAACTGTCCCAGTACCGACCAGGCCAATGAGTTCGCTAGGAAGAATGGTTCTCCTCTTGTCAGTCTAGAATACTCAAACGGGTGGGATCCGTTGGCCGAGGGTCGGCGTTTTGGCGTCTCCCAAGAGGTTATGCAGAAGTTTAGGCTCAATTCACAAGAGATAGAGACAGCTACTCAGTACTTCGCAGATAAGAATTTGTTGGGAAAGAGCAACTATTCAGTGACATATAAAGGAATTTTACGAGATGGATCAGTTGTTGCTATTAAGAGAATCACGAAAACTAGTTGCAAGTCTGAGGAAACTGAATTCTTAAAGGGATTGAATGTCCTAACCTCACTGACACATGAAAGTTTAGTTAGACTGAGAGGGTTTTGCTGTTCCCGAGGCCGTGGCGAGTGTTTCCTTGTTTACGATTTCGTTCCAAATGGGAATTTATTTTGGTATCTCGATGTGAAGGAGGGAGATAGTCAGATTCTTGAATGGTCTACCAGAGTTTCTATCATCAACAACATCGCCAAAGGTCAGTTTACTTCTAAACTCTTGATAAAGTTTCAAAAGCAATTATAACACAATGACGACATGTTTGGTATGGAGGATTTGACATCATTCACAATATTAGCAAAGAAGCTGAAATTTTGTTAATACTGTTCAGTAATCGTACCAAACATGCATGGAAAGTTACATTTAGTGTCCGATGAGTTCCATTTCTCTTTGGTTCCATAACATCCTCCCACCGTTTATTCCATTTGTTGTACTTGACGGTCTAACTTTGTAAACTTCCATCTCATTGTCCTTTCTTTAGATCCCGGAAGATGTTGTTAGATTATATAGGTTGTTTCTTGTTGTATTTACTACACAAAGCTGCCCAATACCACACAATTTAATCAATTAAAATCCCACATGTCTGCTTTTCATAATGCCTTCTGTATCGTGGAACACAAAATTTTCTTCAACCACTGATCCTTTGGTTTATCAGTTAAGCTCAAATTATTTTTTCTAAGCAGGTATAGAGTATTTACACGCGTTCAGCATAAACAAGCCTTCTCTGGTTCACCAAAACATTTCTGCTAAGAACGTGCTCATCGACCTGCAATTTAAACCTTTGCTATCTGACGCGGGCCTGCTCAAGCTTCTCACAAATGACACCATCTTCTCAGTACTCAAGGCCAGTGCCGGAATGGGATATCTTGCTCCTGAATATACTAATACTGGACGGTTCACCGAAAAAAGTGATATTTATGCTTTTGGGGTGCTTATTTTCCAGATCCTTTCTGGGAAGCGTAAATATACCACTTCCATGAGAGCTGCTGCTGAGTCTTGCAGATTCCAAGAGTTAATAGATGCAAATCTTCACGGGAGTTTCTTCGAACCTGTTGCTGCAAAGATTGCGAAAGTTGCTGTGTTGTGTACACATGATTCTCCGGAGGAGAGGCCATCAATGGAAACAATTATACAAGAACTCGATTACTAAGTTAATTTCTTGTTACATTCACTAGTTTCTCTGACTCCTAATTCGAGCAGCACCTAGTATGGTAGCAGGATTGGAGAAAGATTCCTACTAACTTAATATTGAAAACTTTTAGGAGTGACTGTATTATGGGCACAGTCCTTTTGCGGAGGACTGAAGCTATTTTGTGAATGTTGTCTTAATCCACTGTCTATGTGGAATGTTTGGGCGCTTTCCCCTTTTAATCTCGTGTATTAAGGAAATTTATTCTGTAAGTATTCTTTCACTTTGCTCTATATCTTTTTACTCCGATCAGAGCATTTCTTTCTTCCTTGAGACTGTACACTCGAGTCAATGGAATAGTTAGACGACAAATTTCATTATATTCTTATCTTTTTTATTCTTGTCACGTCATGTTGAGTATGAGTGATAATCAAAGTGCTTTTTGACTACAAGCAACACATTTTATTGTAACTGATGGCTGTGGTACACATCCAGCTAGCAATGTGTTGAGTATGTCTTTAAATCTTTAAGCCAAGTCCACTAAGAATTGTCTGATCTGCTTCTAATCTCCTAAAGCAGGGCCTGACTTGCTGTTGTAGACATTTTGAATTCTTTACGCCGTTCTTTTATCTAGTTTCCTCAATGCATGAGATGTTGAGTTTTATTTGTATCTCGAGAGATAGTTTGCCTATGTACTCAATTTTAAATCATGACCCGTCAATACTAAACATGAATAGATTTTGCCAGGTCAATCGTTCAATAGAGAGTCTACAGTTAGACGTTTTTCTAAAGCAAATAGGTTTTCTCAACGATATTTGCATTTTTTTTATTCCTCGTATCTAAATATTCTATCTAATTTGTACCGAAGATAATTTTTTTGTAAATATTATATATATTTTCTTTAAGTGAAAATTTTATTTATTTATTTATTTGGTAGGTTTCTACTAAAGTTTTTCG
Organism: Fraxinus excelsior; assembly: GCA_019097785.1. NCBI lineage: Eukaryota > Viridiplantae > Streptophyta > Magnoliopsida > Lamiales > Oleaceae > Fraxinus > Fraxinus excelsior. The sequence goes on from CM032629.1 coordinate 7,555,798, forward strand.
AGAAATTGATGTGGATTTCTAATCTAAATGAATTAAAAGTGCAACATTTTCCCACCTTTGTTTTTCCACGTGTCACAATATTGCCTAAGTAGGACGCTTTTCCGTGCCTTAACCCCAATATTTTGGAGTTAGGGTTTTAAAGCTCCCAAATTGCACCGTTGCACTCTCCTCTAGGGTTTTAGAGAACTTCGCTGCAATTCCACATCACCAATGGCTTTCTGGGGTATGCGAACTTCCATAGACACAATTATAATCAAACAAACCATTGTTTTTATGTCTTTTATGGTTGATTTTGTGACTAGGGATTGAAGTAAAACCAAGCAAACCCTATGTCCATCGGTACGACAATGAGATGGGAAGACTTCATATATCTCAGGTTTGTTTTCACATCTTAAACTTTACTTTATATTACGTTTTTGTAATCTTTCTAATGTTTTGATGGCATGTTTTTAATTTCTGAAAAGCTTTGTTTAATATATATGAACTTGAGAGCTTAGATATGCCATTTGCAATTATATTACTACACACGCACACAGTCTGATTATGAATTTATAGTTAATGGTTAACCCTGAATTATCATGTTTTTGCAAAATTATAAAGTATTTCAGCTCTAATTTCCGGGATTGGCACATGGCTTGTGTTTATGCTCTGGATCGTGAAATATTGATTGCTTGTGTGGTTGATATTTAGGCAACGCTGGGTAGTGGTTCTTCAACTAAGAAGAGCAAAGTGCAGTGTAATGTGGGAGATAAAAGTCCCATTTACTTATGTTCGTTGTTACCTGAAATACTCGAGACTTGCGCATTGAATCTCGAGTTTGAGGAGGAGGAGGATGAAGTTACGTTCTCAGTTATTGGCCCTCACAGTGTGCATCTCTCTGGTTTCTTCTATGGTGAAACTGATCAGGACAAATTTGGAGATGATTCTGGGTCGTATCCTTCTTTAGTTGTTTCTTAACTAATACTTTGTATATATTCGTGACTATTTATTATATGCTCCTTACATTTTTTATATGGGTCAAGAATAAAAGTGTGTATGCACGCTTTTAGCTGTTTTTCGTTTTATTTCTTTAACTATGATTTAAGCGATGCTTATGAAGAGAATATTGTGGGGACTGATTCTGAAGACGAGAGTGATTTTATGAATTATGATTCTGAAGATGAAGATGAGGATGGTGTCTTTATTGATGATGATGATGATGATCTTGGCATATTCCCGCCTTCTCCTGTCCCCAACAGTGGAGGTAGTTTCAGGAAGTAATCTGTTGTCTTGTGTTCCAATTGCATTTTGCCTCAAGCTAAATCATTTTAACAAGTTCAAGATCTTGTTTCTCGATCAATAGATGAGGAAGACAATCTTCCATGAGAGTGAAAGGCCTCTGTTTCAATTGTGGACTTCTGTAGTTTCTTTGTGCCTTTTGTGGTCCCTTTTGATTTCCTCCCTTCAAATGCTTTTTGATGGTTTTGGATAGTTCTGGTACTTACATAAGCATCAGGATAATGGACCATGTTGGATTGACCTAGTTTTTCAATCTGTAAAGACTAAAAGGAGGAAATGGATGTTTGGAAGATTATCTACCAATATATTCTGTCATGTCAATTTGTTTTTACTTGTACAACTTTAGTGTCAAAATGACATTTCTACCATGTGTCTTGGAAGTAGTTTTGATCAATTGACAAAAGATGTATAAATCGTTAACGAGATGTTACCAGTTAAATTATCCATGTCACCATGAATTGCATAATAACATCTCTGGCATACCCATATCACTATATTTGACTATATTTTCTTCGTCCTTGTTTTTTTGTTCATCATAAAAGTGAGAATAGAAGAAATAGTGGATGATGAGAAGCCTGTCAATGAGAATGGTGTGTCTAAACGGTCAAAAAAGATGAAAAGTTGGTCGAACATGTCTGATGATAATGTGGATTCTGATCGGCAGCTTGTGGTCAAGAGTGGACATGATGTTCATGTCTTGGAAAGTGAAGATGAAGATGGTTTTCCAGTATCTACAAGCGGAGGCAAAACTCATTTTTCAAACTCCATATCAAAATCAGAACAAATCAAAGATGATAATGCAGATGAGGAATCCCAGAAAAAGAAACCAAAAACTGAAGCGAGCAAAAAACTGAAAAGAAAGATTGATGCAGTTGGTCGAGATGGAGAACATGGAAGGTAGGAATTTGTATATTGAATTTTGTCTGCCTATAGCCGACTAGTTTTAGTCTCCACTCTCTAAAATTGGTAGCTTTTTTAAACATTTGTTTACTTATTTCTATGTTATTGTTCCACCCTTGTAAGTAGGGAAAATCACACACCCCATGGCTCTTCAGATACACCTGATAATTTGTCTCAAAATGATGCCAAACAAAAGAAAAAGAATAAGAAGAAAAAGGTAACAAAGGAGGCTCAGGAAACTGTTGTTGCAGATTCCAATGATGCTGAGCAGCTGCCAATGGCTGTGATGGAAAATGACCTGAAGCCAACAAATGAGAAGTAAGTTTTGCTACCCTGACAAGTAGTATTTTAGTTGTTTCATTAAACACTGCAGTTGCAAATCTTATAAATGTTGTTTGTGGACCAAGATTTTGACCCAAAATTGTATCTCATTTCAACGTAATAACTAGTAATACATTGTAAAAAATCAATCACTTTATACTCTCTCTTACCCAGTTGTAGGTAGGTGTTTAAAGGTCTAATGGTTCTTATGTACCTTGAAACTTTTATTTCATTGTTATCAGGCTTTTGACATGATTCATATGCTAAAATATCATCTTTTGATAGTGATTCTACCCATTAAAATCGTGCAGGAAGAAAGAAAAAAAGAAGAAAAATAAACAGAATAAAGCACAGGAGATTGCATCGAACATGAATGAAGATAAAAGTTTAACAGATAAAAATGGATCCACTGTGGAGAAGGAAGAGAAGCAAGAAGCTAAATCATTGCAAGTGAGGACGTACCCAAATGGATTGGTCATAGAGGAGGTGGCCATGGGTAAACCAGATGGGAAAAGAGCTTCTCCAGGGAGAAAGGTGATTTGACTCTTTATGAGTTGCTCGTATATTCACTCTGTTAGCCATCATCCTCACAGCCCTTACCCTTGCCCATCTAAAGGCACATTCAAAATTCAGTGCAAAGAATATATGAGGAATAACATGAAACCAAAGAAATCTATGAGACGAATCAAAAGCAAATTGTGTTATTTCAAAATGGGTTGAGGTCTTTACTTATCTCATAAAACTACTATTTCCACTACGTCAAATGTAGTTATGGCTGCAGGTTGGCATTCAAAACTATTAAGCATGAGAACTACAATTATGACAAGACTATTCTATTTATGTGACTACGTTTTCATGGTTTTGACATTTATCAAGATCATCTGGAACATGTTTCAACGCTTGTATAAAACAAATCTTTTCTTTCTGATGTACAGGTTAGTGTCCATTACATTGGGAAGCTGAAGAAGAATGGCAAAATATTTGACTCTAATGTTGGCAAAGCACCCTTCAAATTTCGTTTGGGTATGTTATGTTAAGCAAGCCCTTCAAGAAATTTCTCAATTCTTTGTATTAATTCATGTACTTTGTTGTTACAGGTATAGGACAAGTTATCAAAGGATGGGATGTTGGGGTTAATGGTAATTATTTTTGTCTTGCATACTTCATTTTAATAAACTTCTGCTGATGGCTTGCAAAAGATTTTTGATAATTTTTTTTCATTTCCTTTTATCATCAGGCATGCGTATTGGGGACAAAAGGAGACTCACAATTCCACCTGCCATGGGGTATGCAATTAGTTTCTTTGTGCTCTTACGTTTAGTGATGTTCTTTGTGGAATCGACAACACCTTCTAGAGCATGTGTGGCTGTGTTTAAAAGCACGTCTAACTAACTTTTAAGTTACTTATCTTGCCATGCTTGATTTTAAAACCTAGCTTTTTGACTAACAACTTTTGCAGAAACTAAGTCTTAAAATACTTTCTAGATAACTTTTAAGCAAATTCTAACATGCCTCTAATAGCAGAATTACAGATCGCGAAAATTTCGTATATAGCATGAATCTGCTCGTGCAAAATTCTGTCATCTTTTTGTGTGCAGGGAATTTATTGGTAAAGTAGGGGATGTCTGATGAATAAAATTTCCCATTTACTTAATCTTCACGGGTGCATAACCAACTACTTGGTTTTCTAAATACAGTTACGGAGCTAAAGGAGCTGGTGGGACTATTCCACCGAATTCATGGCTGATATTTGACGTTGAGTTGGTAGATGTAAATTGAGCACAATAAACCTTTTACCTCCCATTCGAATCTGTCCAACTATTGATCAAAGTTCAGCAACGTTTTGCAGGATGAAATTTTGAAATCTACTTTGCTATTTCTGTCTTGTTTTTGTTTCCCAATTCTAAATCTTGCAACATCTTTGCTTGTTCTAGATCCAAACAATATTATAGTTTTGTCAATCAAGTCTTTAGAGTGCCATGCAATATTGTATGATGATTCATCCAAGAAGATTTAGTGGGTGTTTGACACCCATTCTTGGGAAGAAATTGTTTTTTGAATAGTGATTGATGGAAGAATATGTGGTTAAAAAGTAAGGAAAATTTTTGGGTTTTTGTGTAATATTAGTTTATTTGGAAAATGTGTGGTTAAAAATGAGTACCGTAGAAAAATGAGAATGAGAAAATGGGTGTCAAACAGGGGCTTAGTACCATTATTTTGTGGGTCTGCCAAGTACCAAGATGTAGCACAAGAAACGCAAGTTTTAATTTACTTTCACTCTATTTTATTTTTTGCGCCAAAAAATACCCATCTGATAGTTATGAGTATGACATGATTTAACCTGGTGGTTCTTCCCCTCACTCGTATATCATAAAGATAAAACGATAAACATGACAGGAAATTGATCGTGTGGGCACATTCGATATACAATGCTCAATAATACTCTAAACTACAATAGATAAGATTTTGATTTTATCTTAAATTTTATCCAAAGTTGTCTAGTTTATGTAACAGAACATATCTTAAATGCACTCGTAAACTTAAAGCTTGACAGGTTGCGGCCAGTATAAGAATAAAAGCTCTTAATTCTGCGAGACTACGTTTCATAGAAGGTTGTTCATGCCTAGTTAACTGCAGATCCTTGTTCTAGTGGCATGTTAGCAAGGTAGGTTGGACTGTACTGATCTCAACCTATGTTTATAGGTAACAGAAGAATGGAAACATCACACTACATCAATTAATTTATTTAAAACAAAAATTAAAAAAACATCGAGTTATAAAATGAGTAGAACATTTTTTCTCAACTCTTCCCATCACAAACTCGTATAGATTCCTTTGACTAGATCATAAAAACTAGAATATCATAACAATATATACTGCTGACATATTTAATAAGGTAGATTCGACAACATTCAACAAATATTACGAAAAGTAAGTTTTTTAGCTACTATAATGCCTATCTTGTCGGTGATGCGAACCAAATATTTCCTACTTGTATTTGATCAATAATGTAACGTCCAATCCTATATCATTTGGCCTAGAGAATATGCTTTCAACTTTTCATCCATCCACCCCTTGTTAATTTTCTCGATGAATTCTTCAGCTCTTTTCCTCAGCTCGTCATCTTCTTCATCCTGGGTTCCTTCATCATTGTCAACCATTGATATGCCCACAGACGAAGATGAATTCATCAATGTGTGTACCGTCTTCAAGGAACACGAAGCATTTGTTCTTTCCATGGAACCTCTCTTACTATTAACATCATCGTGAGAAGAACAAGGGGCATCTTCATTAAATTCTGACCTCGATTTCAAGCTACCAACAAGTAGAATGACTATGATCAGATTGCATAAACAAAAGACTGCGTGAGAATTCGAAGCAGCAAGGCTGATCATATCAATTGTGGAATTCAGCATATTTTTTGAGAGAATTCGAAGGCGAAGAGTGAATAAGTAAACTGGAACTCAAGCAGCTCAAAGGCTATTGCTGTCAGGTATCGGAATGGAAATGGATCGTGCCCTTTATGGCTAGTTCTATGTTCGAGACTGCGTACTGGGATGCTCTTAAAAGGTTGCACCATGGAAAAGGTCTATGGAGGAAGCTTTATTTAACACAAATTGAGGATTGGATGACGAGGTGTAGTGTGAAAGCTAATGTGTCCTGACATGTTACATGCATTAGTTTAATCCTCTGCGTAATAATATTAAGATTCTTGAAGCCACCCACTTGATTAAATTAAAGTCTTTCTAACAATCGATAATTTCAGCATGGAAAATTTTCCGACGTGTTTCATATACAATATTAAAAAGAAAAAATTAGTTAAAATCTCGTAATCATCGTCATAAGATGGGATAGAAAAAATGTTTTCTTGACTTTTAGTTTTCGAGAAAATGTATAAAAAGTTTGTTTGATGTAGATTTTTTTTATAATATATTTTCGTGAAAAGTGAATTTTTTGAAGAACACATGGTGAAAAAGTGGAGAGAAATTATGGAGTTACGTGCAAAATTAATTTATTACGAGAATGTAAGGATAAAAATGAGTTTCGAGAAAAAAAAAAAGAATTTTCTAGATCATGTACCAAATAATGAGAAAAGAAGAAGGGGCAATTTTGTCATGACAATACCTTGTGAATGAAGTATTATTAGACTAAAGAGTTGGAATCCAAACCATTCACAAGAATTAAATTTCGTCGTAATGTGGCAAGTAAAGCATCTTTTCCTCCAAATCCAAATTTGGAATGGTTGAAAATAATATTTAAATAAAAAATCAATTTGAGTGTAAAATATAATAGTTTAACACAGTATTTGAATATACAAAATTCATCAAGATTGGGACACAAATGCACTTTAGCTCTTGTTTGGTACAATTTTTAATTTTTTTTTTTCAAACTCATTTTCTATCATATATTCTCGCAATAACATGATTTTGCACTGAAGCCATAGTTTTGTGAAGACACCTAAAAAATTGAAGCGAAAACTACTCTTCAATATCCTTTCGGTTTCTCAAAATTAATTTCAATCACGAATTCCCAACAAGAATGCCTGTTTCAAAGCAACAACTCAAGCTGAACTTCCAACTAAGGGGTCGTTCGTTGCAAGCCGTGCTCGTTGAATTTCACATTTTTCTATTCGTGCATAAAAATTTAAGGCTTAGCGCAGCCATTTTGAGACTAGGCTTGAGAGTTGAACCCGACACGACCTTTTCAGACGCGATCAAATTTACACTTTTAATTGCAGTAAATATAACATTCGTCAAGGAGTTGTATAGTTAATATTAATTATTAACTTTGACTTATATTTTTAGCAAGATTTTAAGCCACGCCAATAAGGGGCATAAACAAATCGAATCGAATGGTAGTTAAGTGACTCAAAAGTCAATATTCAATGAATTACAAACGTAGAAAGTCAATGGTATGTAGATATAATATATCGACAAATGTATCAAAATATGGTATGTAGTAACTGTTTTTCACATCAATAGGTTAAGGTTTTAACTTTTAAACATACACTGCATTGATAACAAAATAGGAGCTGGCTTACAGAACAAAAAATTGAATCTTCTGTCCAAATTCTCCACATTCTTTGAGTTTTCACGATATTCATGCATAACTCAAGATTGTTCGTAAATTCGGTGTTTATCTACTTTCATATACTTCATGCATAGATCAAGATTGTTCGTAAATTCTGCATATATTCATTTTCACACATTTCTGTACATCAAAATTTCGGTAGAACTATAAGAAGAAGCGTCAAACAGCCAACTTATAAGCAAATCAGAGATTGTCTTTAAAAAATTTAAGTCTCTCTACTACAACTAAGAATGATACATCCAAATTCAAACATCCGAAATTCTACATCAGGTTAGGAAACACCAGAGCAAACATGACTCCAACTACACGACACTCATACTAGCGAAGTACTAACCTAGTATGTATCTAACGAAAGGTCCAAAAAAAAAAAAAAAATGAAAAAGTTCTGTTCAAACTGACAAATCATATTTTAGTTGAAAACGATAATATGCAGTCATTGACTTCTAACCGGGGTGAGAAAGAAGCTTAAAAGTTTCACGCCTCCTAAAAACAGCTAGGATACAAACAAGAACAATATAAGCAACACATTTAGCAAGTAATTTCATGGCATTGCTCTCTAGAGTCTTCCCCCGACAATGAGACGTTACTTTCTGGGACAGCAATTTTCGAACCTTGAATGGAGTTTGCAGAAGTTAAGTTGTCTCCCCGGAAGGAAGCAGATGAGTTCAAATTTGGCTTCTGTCCACCGGAGGCTCCTTCATATCTTTCTTCAGAAAAAGGATTAGCAGGACTCGGGGTAAACGATATTGTGCGCTCATATTTCTGCTTTTTGGGCTTCAGCTCATGATGGTGGCCGGGAAGAAAGCTGCCAACGACAACCTGTTGCACAAGAAAAGTTCAGAGTATTACCAAATAGCAAATCTTTTTGTCTGGTGTCATTCTTGTTCTATTGTCATATGAAGACAAGTAGATTGTTGATTATTTGGATAACATAGTATTTATTTATTTTGTGTCTCGTTTTCGTTCATTTTGGTAATGCTTTCTAACCTGGACAGGGCCTGCTGCCACTAGCATTCCAGCAAGGCCTCCCCCCAAAACACGGCCATCTGGACCTGCCAGAGAGACACTCATCCCACCAGATCTGCCTTTTGTCAATCCGTTATCGTTCGGCATAAACGAGCCTGTCAGAGAAAGTATTTCAAAGCGGCCCTGCAGAAATGGCATAATTATAATTCTTGTTAAAAATTTAAGAAATGATAATTTTGATGGCTTCCATAATTTAGTGAGTTCGATAAAATTCTCGTGGAGAGGGGGAGACAAAATAAGAGAATTCAGGAAAACCAGCTCTAAACATCACAATTCCAAGCCTCTGAAAATTCTATCAGATGAAATTTCTCGTGAGGAACAACATTCTACCTCAATGAAATTAAAATCCCCATGTTGAGAAGGCATGTTTAGCTGAGCTTAAAAATAAGTAAAAGTTACTCAAGGATAAGTTTTTTTTCTCCTTACTTTAAGCAAAACAATGATGTTTATTTTGAAAGTTACTCTTGCTACTGTCAAAATTATTAACTTATTTCCAATTTTAATCAATAAATTTTTTACTTGAGTAAAACTTTTAAGCTTAACCAAAATATAATCTCTATTAACAGCAATGTTGAATAAAGCACCCACACCTCATAGGTCAAAGTACCACCGGAAGAATTAGATTGATGAAGTGTAACATTTGAGATGGGACCATTTGCTGCCAGAACACAAATAGCTCTTGAGCCTTGTTGAGAGAGAGAGATTATTTTCATAGTGACATCCTGATACAAACAGAACGGAAAACTAAAATTTAATCAAATAAACATCGACCAACAGCAATATTAGAAGTAAAAATCGAAGTTTCAGTCAAATCAAAGAATCAAGATGCCTTTACAGCAAAATTCTAGATGTGCCGTTTCTTTTGCATAACTAGAAAATAAGAGCATCATGCTCAAAATCATATACCATCATCACTTTCAGAGAACTATGGGGGTGTTTGTGAGGGAGGATTGATTAAAAAAATTTAAACTCTTGTTTATTATATTGTTTGGTTCCGTTCAATACTGCCTATCAAATATGAACTAAATGGACTCAAGTATCAAGACGCAATGTAGTGCTTATGAATTAAATTTTAAGCAAAGAAGCAGATAGTTAGTAGGTAACGAAAGTATTTCTACACAAACCATTTGATGTCACATAGCAGTTACAATTTGCACGCCAATAATTAGCTCCAAGTATGATGATATTTCTGGAAATTATTATTCTTATCTAATTAAGTCTTAAAATGATGTAATGTTATGAATATCAATGATAATAGTATATGATACCATAAAAAATATGAGCTCAAAACCTTATAGGTAAAATGCTACTTTTCTCTTTACAACGATGACAATAAGCCTTGTTCCAATCATCTTTCTATCAGCTATTATTTAAAATTCACAAAGTAATGGCAAATTGTGAACATATTCTTTTCATTTTGATCATCTATAATTGCAGATACTACAAGTTACTGAGTTAATAAATGAACTGAAGGAGATTTTATGTGAGAATTCATGATAACTTTTAAAAAAAATTCTTCTTCTCTCCGGTATAAAATTTGACCCCATTGTGTCTTCAACAGCACAATGTCAAAAATCACAAAAGAGCACCTTGGACTCTTTTAGAAAAAAATGCGCTAGTGTTCCGCAATGTATTGCCTCAGTATCTGTCCCCAACCTTTTCTTTTAGTTGCACATTAGTTCCCAGTAACGGAAACAATCCAAATATCTATTTAATCATCACATAACCCTTGCATGTCCAATTTTATAGAGCTGGCTCTTACTTCTCAATATGGGCTGGTGTCTAGAAATTTAGTGTCAAGGCATTTTTTTGGGTAACTCTTATTCACGGTAACTAAACTTTCACTCTATTTCATACAGGTACTTAGACTTTAATTTGATTTAAATCAGGTACTTGGTATAATTATGTCATTTGAACCGACGAAAATCGATGACATAGCATTCAATAAATGATGCCCGCCATTTATTTAAATGAAACTGTACTTATTTCAAATAGAAACTAATGGTTATGTATGATAACTATCATTTATTGATTACCATGTCATTGATTACCGTTGGTGGAATCGAAAAAAAGTTACTTTAATTAAAATTAAATTAAAGTGTAGTTACTGATTGAAATCATATTAGTGCAGTAACCTAATTGAACAAAATTGAATTACAGTTACTAATTAAACTAGAGTGCCATGTGAGATTAAAAATGAGAATTTATTGAAGATTTGGGTTATTTCCACCATTGGAGACTGGTTGCACAACTATAACTAAAAGTTGGTGACCAACTTGCTCATTTATAAAGATTACTCACCAACTTCTACAAGGGTAATAAATTAGGGACTGTCAGTGAAATTTCCCCCATCAAACAAATAATGTTTGAACCATCGGCATATGAATCAACAGAAGGTTTTTGACATCAAGCTGTTTAAATTATAAAACTAGATGTACAAATTTTACTAGTAACTAGAAGTACCTCGCCAGCATTAACAGTTATCACATGGGGCGTAAAACCTACACCACCATTGTATGCCGCCTTTTCACCTACAAAACAGATAAATATCAAATCGGTTGCTTGGGAAAATTTAAAATTTCATCAAAGCACAACCAGATGATATTTAATTGATTAATGAGTGACTTCAAACATATATTTGCATCATATGGGTTGTGTTCAAATGACATTTGATTATGCACAGATACAAGGGAAGTACAAACAATCATTTTCTTCATCCCCTGTATTTAAATAAACATGCCAAAAATAGAGTATTTCTCCACTGGAAAAACTAGGGAGCTCTATAATTCTGGATACTGTTGGTAAATTTTTTTAAAAGTGGAAGTATATCTTATTAAGCCAGAGATAAGGGGAAACTAATGCAAAAACATTCCTGTGGTCAGAGGCCTGAGAACAGCATGTTCTACTGCTGCATTACTAGCTTCTTCAGAAGTACCGTGATAGCAGCTTCTCATTTGAAAGTAATTATACACATTTATAGGATGCATAAATTTAGGCAATGAATCTTGTCGAAATCAGTTTTATGTTTCGACTTCATGCTATCTCTCAGTCTCTGAGTCAGCACATATTCTATCCATGCTGTCTTTACATTAGACCCACACATCATATCAGCTACTCATCATTCACTCAATTATTTGAGTGAGAGACATATTTTGTCGTCAAATCAAATCAGCTCACTAATGACATCATTAATAAAACAAGTGGTGTTTGAGAATTCCTACATGCTTCCAGCATCAGATTATTTTGACCCCACGAAACTCATAAGATTTCACAGAATAGAAGATTCCACCATCTTCAGCAGCAGTACCATAAATTCTTTTAAAGACCATAACAATCACAATCCAGATCCAAGGGGACATTTGCCGGTAATGCACAAAGTGCAGCAATGAATAGTTAAAATAAATGAAGAAGGTTGACCCTAAAACACCAAGAAAACATAAAAGAGCACTGTGAGAGAAGAAGTGTTAAATCACATCATCTAAAAGCTTAAACTGTTCAACATGCTCCTCACGTGTAGGTCGGATAATTTTTTATATATTTATTTTAAATGTAGGACGCACCGACATTTTTATAGATGATGGCGGCAAGACTAAACTCAAGATCTCTGCCTAACTCATTTAAGCATTTCGTTAAAGAGCAAATATAAATATTTATTTAAATCTAGTCTTCAACCAAAACAGATGGTAGATTTAGTTTTTAAACACTTTAACCAACCATAAATAGCAATATCACGAATCACTTGACTAACCAACAAACCAATTTAATTTCAGTGTCATTTACAATCAGTATGTAACAGTAAATCACGGAAAAAGCAGAAACCACTATCCATAATTCAAGATTCAAATCAATAAAGCAAAATATCATATCATTACCAGGTCTTTCGAAGTCCAACTTATGCTTTTTCTTGTAAGAGTCGACCGGGCGACCAGTACTGTGTTTCCAAGCTGAGAAATCTCCCGTGAGTGGAATTGAAGCAGATATTGGCATAGGTGACAATGCCAACGCTGAACCATCTGGTGCATACTTCCTCGGTCTTCCCTTCTTTTTCTTCTTCATGTCAGTGGCCAGCGCCGGAGCAGGCACATGCACCGGCATGATGGCCTGGGTTTCTGGCGTTGGCCCAGCTGCTGATCCAATATCTAGATTAGGATTTTCAACCCTTGGCTCAATCCTGAAACCCTGTGGGGCATCATCTCCCTTCACTTTCACCCCAGTAACATTTGAACCTTCTTTTTCATCCATTCATATACTAATAAGACAAAGACCTGAAAAATCCTTAGACCTTTAAAAAACCTCTATACTGAAGACCTAAACTCAAGAATAACGTAAAGCTTGAACCTTTTTTTTAGCTCAAACGCTCAGAGTAAATACAAAAAACACCTTTCAACTGGAAATTTCCATGAAAATCGAACCTTCATAAAAAAACTCCGGAATCTTGCATATAAACCACTTCAGAAACTAAAAATCTTGAAAACCCAAAATCAGCTTTGTATATTCAAAGATCATCAGAGTCCAAAAAGGCCCGGCTATGGTATTATTTACTGTAACTTCCTGAACTTATGGTTTAACCTCTGCCATTGCATAGAAGAAAATTAAAATTCTTTCTAAAATGAACTTATTTTCACACAAAATGAAAAAAAATAAAATAATCAGGAGTTATGACATTAGGGTTTTGCAATAAAGAATAGAGGTAGGAAAAGCGAGAAATTTAAAAATAAATAAGAATTAATAAAATATTTCGAATTTATTAGGAATTAACAATATTTATATTGCAAAATTGAAAATATTAATTACGGTTTTGAAAATGGTTTCAGGTCCGTCTTGGAAATTCAAGAAATGGGAATTAAAAAATGGGAAAGTTAAATGCATATGAATAAAAAATGGATAAATTCATAAATAAAATAATTTACTTATTTAAAAATGAAAGTTTAACTGTTTAAAGCTGTAAAGTTAACGTTGGAGCCATGCGGAATTTCTCCTGCCTCTGACCTCTTCTTTGTCTTTTTAGGTGTTATTAAAGTTGACCATTTGAAAAGAAACACCCTTCAGCTTCGGAAATATTTGCTGATTTTGCCACTGTATGCAGTTATAAGTGTTGTAGGATTTTTACTTTTTACTTCTCATAAAGTAGGTTTGCCTAGTCGATTTGCTATCCCATTTTGTTCTCCATGGTTTCCATCTTAACCAGCAAGTTTTTTGGTTAATTTCAGATTTTGCCAAGTTTGTTTATACTCAAAAGTAAGTCAAATCACTTATTTTGACAAACTTAAATATAAATTAGTAATTTTGACAAACATAATTTTCGAAGTTACTTTTCCTAATTAACTCACTTTTAGTAAATACAAACTAACTTTTCGAAAAGTTACTTTACAATCACGACAAGAATGCATTGAACAACAAGATCACTCTACTTGATTAATAGTGACATCGATAGAAATCTAAGAAATTCTCTATTTAGCATGGTACTAGGAGATTATCACAATAACTTGAACAAATCACTGTCCTAGGGGAAAACATACTGAGCAACTTAGTCCACCTTCAATTGTTTGTAGACTATGTATACATTGGAAAAGCCAATAGAATTGACTTACAATCACAAGATCCAAGCTATATAATAGGAATCTCAAGATCTTGAAATGCGTCAAATTTGAATCGAAGTCTTTCGATGGTCTTTGGGAAGCACAAATCCTGCTCTCCTTTCCTCGAACGAGTATTCAATATCTTCGTCTTCCATTGACTTGGATACATAAGGAACTGGGGTGATAGCTGTCAGCATTGGAACTGAAACGGTAGATGGTGTAGAAGGCACAGGAATTACCATTGTTTTGGGGGTTCTGTTCTCTTCGTCCAAAGTAGAAATCGTCTTGGAAGGAGTTGTGAATGGTGGTGTATTGTTGCTTGTAAGTGTCTTCTGCAATATCTCGTTATGTTTTATGTTCAGATCTTCCAAAATATTTGTTGCTTTGGATTTTGAGGAGTCTGTGGAAGAAATGGGAGAGAAAGGCTTTCGAATCATTGGCAACTCTATTTCATGAGCGTTCGGTGGATTTAAAGAATGTGGTTTCAGAGGAAGACCAGCTATGTCCAGACCCCTCCGTCCTAGATCAGAGAAATGAGAACGAGATTAGAAATAAGAAACAAGAAAAGGATTCAAAACTTTGCATATGTAACTTCTATTAATTCTAAAAAAATGGTAAGAAATTGCATTTACGTCAAAGGAAATAACCAACTATTGAGTAAAAGAGAAATTACCAGATGACATAGCATGAAATCTATCATCCCTGGTGGGGTTGTCATGACTCAACCGGTCATTTTTCTTGGCATGACGTGTATTAGGAGTAGCTTTGGTGGAGTGAAGCATATCATGCTTAGGAGTTTGTAGAATTGTGCCGCCAAGAGAAAGTCTTCTATTGCTTGCACCACCGCATGACAATCTAGGTCCTTTCTTCACACTCTGGTTCTTCATAGGGCTCGGTTTTGAACCATAAAGAGCCTCCTGTTCTGCTAGTAACTGCCCCTGAAGTTTCTTCTGATCCTGAAAATAAATAAAAGAAACACAAAATCAAAGTGAGAACACAGGTCATTAAATGTGAAATTCAAATGAGAATTATTAAGAAGACTATACCCTCTGCCTTTTGCGTTCTTGCTCTTTTTCTTGCCGTAAAATATTATACTCGTCAAGCATAGTAAGAAGACGAACCTGTACACAGAAAATAGAAAAAGAAAAGGAGTAAAATTTGGTTAAACAAACAACTAGGCTGGAGAAAAAATAAATATGCACAGTACACAGGGAAACACTTACGCCGTCATAAGTGAATTCGATTCCTCTCTCATTCTCCCAAGATGATGTTTTGGAAGCCAATGCATCCACAATTGCTGAATAGAAGGTACAGAAAAGAAACTAGTGACGAAATCTATCGTGTATTTACACCAACAGATGGGTTTCTAACAAAATGTAATATTTTACCTGGAAGCTTGTTGACCAAGATGCGAGCTCTCTCAGCGCGTTTCAGTGTAAGATGAGCACCTCTCCCAGCATTGTAACGATTTTCATCCTACACAAAGATTAGATTGATTCTGAGCAATTGGATGCTTGCAGTTTATATAAAAAAATAAATGGCCTTGTTGAAAAACCCAACCCTATTATACTCCTCAAGCCAGCTCTCCTCTTCGCATGCAACCATCCACTTCTCAACCTTGTCAAGGATATCTTTCCTGCTAAATGCCTCTTCTTTAACTTTAGCTATTAGAACCTCAATTTGTTCGAGCACATAAGTTGCATCAACAGCTCCTGTTATTTGAGGGATAACAGAATTAGACTCAATGGAATAATATCATTACTGTCTTTTCTAACGTAGAAAGTAGTACCAGATTCAATAGCTTCAATAGCAATGTCCAATGAACTATCCGTTTCTGGAATCAGATGTGTTTTCCTACAAATATCTTCTAACTCCGACTTCTTTTTCAGAACAAGCTCCTTCATTTTGCTTGTTTTCAACTCTTCCAACCGACAAACCTCTGCCTCGACCTGTTTATTCATCAAAATTGGAAATAAGCAACTTACTTTCAGAGTAAAGTAACAAAACAAGTAATTTTTACTTAAGTTATCTAAACATGTTGAAAATAAAAGGTTACTTAAAAGTAACTTTTACTTGTGTTTATACTTAGCCAAACAAGCTCGAACATCTATTTTCTTGGCAAACATGCACCATGACTTACAAATGTAATAATGTCTACAGACAGCATGTTTGGCTCCATAATCTCGTTTTCTGAAGCAGCTACATTACAAGTGACCTTCTGAAAAACCTGTTGCTCCTCGAGAGGTGTATCCATCAAGTTCCACAGTTGCAGCAAAGACATGGCGAGATCTTGCAGCTGCCAAGGAAAAAATATTTTTTTTACCAAGCTGAAAATAATGAACTTAAAAGTGAAAGATGCATATTAGAAATTCCTATACCCTTTGCATCCTTTCTATCTTAATCTCTCTGAGTCTCTGAATAGCAGCCGCTAATTGCTGTATGGTATCATGACTAATATTTTTTGAACCTTCAGGGTTTCCTAAACTGGGATGAACCTCACTAACAGTTTGCTTGAAATCCATACCAAGCACCAAGCACAATGAGTTCAAAGTGTTGAGGTGATCAAGAACTTGCTTCAGACGTTCACTCTGAAACCAAGGGAATAAGCAAGTTGGTCAAAAAATTAATCACTACAAAGCAAGTTAAGAACAAATGATGCTGCTATAGAGCAAAGAATAACCTTTTCGTTTTGAAGTGCCTGCAACTCTCTTTGCAATTCTTCAAGCTTCCTTAGAGACAAATCTGCTTCATCCACTACCAAAGTAGTAGAAGTATACCCACTTGAATTAGAAAGTTCATGCTTAAGCTTCTGTATCTGCTCCAAAACTTCTATAAATTGATTCTTTCTATCACATTTCCTCTTCCTCATTTCCTCTATCTGTGGAAGAATGGCTCTAAGTTCTTCCTTCAAGTTTCCAGGATTTTGATCAGACTGTCAATGAAATATAAATGTCATAATGAATCTCACAAAAAATTGTATGTACCTTTACTTTTTTCGCAGCTACAAGTATACTTTATATTTGGTAATCTTAGGATTAAAGTCAATTCATGTTTCCTCTTACACACTTAATAGCAGCTATTAACAAATTTTCATGCCAAAACAGTATTTCAAAATCACAAACACCTTTAAAACTGTATGCTCTATAATTTGAGGCTGATTAAATTTATATTTGAATTCAAATAATTTCATTGGTATATTCAACAACTCACAAGAGAACAATATCAATATTTCAAAATCATTACAACATTTTATCTACTACAATTTATTGATTCTAATCACTAAAATGTTTTATATCCTGACCTGCCTAATATGTACTGGTCGCTCTCCCATTGCGGAGCAGATGGCAGCAAGTTCAGCTTCAGAGTCAGCAATTGCCTGCCTAATCTGAGCTCTACACCTGTTTGCGTGATCTACTTTTCTTCTGTACACCTCCAAGCATTCCCGTTCTAGCTCAAGCAACATTCTGTCTCTTTCAGCATCCGACTCTCCTACCTCATCCCATATTATCTATTTTTTTTTTTCGAACAAAGCATAAGAATAAATAATCAGAAGGCTAATGATACTAACAGCATACAAGTGTGAGAAGATTGTGCACTTGAAGTAAGGACTCGAACATCACAACTTCAAAAACGTGCTTCAAACAGGGAATGAGAAATCATAAGCATATCTTTACGTAAAAATTGGTACTCGAAAACAGAAGAACCTGCAATTCATATAGAAGAGATCCACATGTTGTTTCCATTTGCAATAGCGGATCGCTTTGACTGTTCGACATTTGGAAGAAACTTCAACCTGCCCATAGAATCCAACTTTATGAGAATACATGCACAATATGCTAACACAATCACATCAGAGATCCGTTCAACTTCAATACCGATTATCAACATACTATAATGCTTAAAAATTGTAACTTCCACCACGACAAGGGTGCAATAAACAGGCAAAATAAATTCAGCAAAGAAACCCTATTGCTTAACTCACCTAACAGTAAAATATTTTGACCGTAGAATCTGCAATTTCAAATCCATTTTTCGAAGTTTTAAATCATACAAATGAAGATTAATAAAATTAATCTATTATATTAACTTTGCTTCACAATCTAGATCATTAAGTTTACCAAACTCATAGTGACTTATAAGTTGCAGTACTACAGCATCAATGGAGGTGGGTATGGAATGGGGAATGGAACTAAACCTCGATCAATTCACAAATGAAACGGGAAAAAAATCAACTGGTCCACACACACACACAAAAAGAAAGAAAGAAAAAGACCCAGCTCAATTCAATCAAACCCCAATATTAAACCAGTATAAACAGAATAAGAAATGAAATATTACCTAATTCACTTCTATTATCAAAATCAGAAAGAGAAAAGTAAATATAAACTCACTCCTTACTAAAAGTCGCAATCCCAATACTACAATTCTAATTAGAGGGAAAATTCCTCTAATTAAGACACTTTTATTCCAATCCCACTTTCTAAATAACTGAACTAGTATCATTTCAATTTTCTCAAACTCTACAACTCTCTAAATCCAAACTAAAGAGAGAAGGAAAAAAAAAAAAAACTAGAAAGGAAGCAAAATCTAGATCTGAGAACGTACCTGGAAATTTAACCGAAGAAATAAAAAACCTGCGTTGTGACAATTCAGGATCAGATCTCAAAATTTGTTCTAAGTGAGATGAATTTTGAGAGATTGAAAGATTTGAAACTCTTCGTTCAAGAGCTAGAGAGAAAATAGAGAAACGTTTGGAAATTCGACCGTTGAGAACAAGATGTACGAGATGGTTTTAACAATGTTTGATTTTGATGGGGACGAAGAAAATTTAAATTTCAAAAGGGGGGAGAGAGAAAATACTTTTTAATTATTCCCCAACTTGTTGCTTAGTAGCATGATTGACTTTTCAATTTTCCCCTATAAATACTGATCAATTGACTTTTTACAATAGATAATATAAAATTTGGTAAAATAACTGGCCGAGAAGAGTTTGTAGACAGTAGATTGATGAAGAATATACAGTTTAAAAATAAAGAAAAAATTTGAATTTACGTGGAATATTATTTTATTAAAAAATGTGTTATTAAAAAGAATATAGAAAAAAAATATATATTTTGAGAATAATACGAAACAAACAAGGCTTTGCGGCATCATAGAAAAGGGACAAATGGTTAAGCGACAGGGGAAACGTTAATCGGGCTTTTGGACTGATTTTGGCTTTCTTTGCTTTTTCGGAACATAACATTGTTACCATAAAGCATATTTTACTAAGTATAATTATAATCGATTTTTATGGTTTGCACTAATTTTAATTATACTTAAAATTTTTAATCTTTACTCATTATAGCACATATGTCCTTAACAATTTTTCATGTGATTTTTATTTTTAAACTCTATTAATTAACACATTTTATATTTGATAACAGTTTTATATCCAGAAGTCGTTGAAATGACGTAAAATAACTTATTTTCTCACCGTGTGTTTTTAAAAAATAAATAAATAAAAGCGCGAAAAAAGATTTTTCCTTTGTTTCAAGGCATAAAAACAAAATATTTTGATATAAATCATCATCAAGTATGAGATATAGTAATTAATAGAAGATTGAAGACAAGAATTCGATGGAAAAAGTTGAAAAAAATAATTGTTATAATGAGCAAAAATTGAAAAACTTAACTACAATTAAAATATGATGTAACAAATAAAAATTGTATGACAATATAACCATTTATTTTATAATTCACTATTCTCTAAAAGGGCATCTTTTGCAAGTAGAAAAAAAATGAAAACAAACCGAATTACAATTTCTCACTTATTACTTTTTCCACTAAAAAGGCATTCCTCGTACCTTCAATAGAGAATTTATATAGTAAATAAAAGAATAATATTATTTGTATACAAGGAAGATATTCTGATCCAATCATATTTCACCATATCATGTGAAATATTCTGACAAGGGAAGCGTACCCTCTACTTCCTCGCCTCTTTCCCGACCTCCACACTTGCATTCCTATACCCATGGCTCCTCTCCACTTTTTTGTTCTAAGTTTCCAAAATTATATATTCACAATTGAATCTAATAATTGAATAAATGAAACCTACCCAGGCATATAATTAATTGATTTCCTCTACTAGAATCCGTATACATTAGTACAATAAGTATGCTATTACTATTTTCACTGAGGGATGATAATATACATACTCTATTATGCAATTGTGTCAATAAAAATAATAATAAGAAGAAATCTTTAATTTGTTTTCTCATTGAAATTGGAAAAAAAAATGCGTATTATTCATTATAATTTGTTCGTGATTAAAAACTTGAGTATCTTTCACGAAGTTCAGAATGTTGAAAATCGAATATGATAACGAGACTTAATCGAACAATTGATTTGATATGTATATTGTAAAGAGTTTCTCACTACTACATTTTACAACTAGTGTTCGTTCATATTCAGAAGCATTCTTATTCATGGGTTCTGCTACATGTTTATCAGAGTTTACACTCTGGTATATGTAATGTCAGGTGACATTTCATTATTGGTAGGTGGAAAAACAATTTTTTCATCAACTAATGATAAAAATGTCACTTAACCATTATGTAATCCCTTGTGCAAATATAGATAATTTCTCATTTATACAAGGATTTCACTCAGCATCATTCTTACTGCAGGATTCGCTGAGGAAGAAACAAATGTCGGGTGGCCAGTGATTGCATTAATTTTCCCAAATTTGGAAGAATGGCACATTGAGGAACCTACAATCCAAGGGTTGAGAAGAATTTAGGATAAGAACGATTTAAAGACATCAACATGTCATTTGCTTATAGGTTAATCGAAATTGAGAGATGTAAGAAGCAAAAGTAAAAGCATTCTCTAAAGATGATGTGACCATGGATTTCAAAAATTTCAAATCCGCAACAAAATCAATTCTTACTCTGGAATCCATTTATAAAAGAGGAGCCTCAGAAGTTTACGTGCTTAATTATCGATCACGCTACGTGTACATAATTATTTATCGAATTGATAAGTGACGGTCCCTTATTGGGGGGCGTCCGGGCCCACGGACGCCCCCCTAATAGGGAGTCGCCACTTGTCAATTCGATGAAAAATTCGGTAAATGATTATGTACGAATATAATTATTCCTTAATAGTTATGGTTTACTTGGATGTAAAGTCATCCATTAACTCGACTGACCTTGGACTTGAATGGAGACCTTAGTTAGTAATGGCAAATAAATTCGCCTAACCCACCACGTAAAGAATAATAAAAAAAAAAAAAAAATTAACTACAAATTACATAAGCACAAAAAAGCAACTGACAGACAACCCTAAAGTCTAAACCTCATATCTTCATACCATCTTCCCTTCTCACTCATGACTCGTATATTTGGGATGTTGCTCCAAGATGAATAATGAGGATATTGATGAGGAGATAAATTTATTTATCAGATAATGTAAATTTTAATCATAGTTATTATGATGATATTGAGTATAATATTTCTTTCGTTTTTCAGGAACCATCTTGTGTCTTCTCTAGCTCTACAGATGAATGAAGTTATTAAAATGGGAAAATATTAAATTTTGGATAAAGAAATGAAATTTAGTTACAATGTAATTCTATTTGTAAATGTTTAATTTTGTACATTGTTTATTTTCAGTGTTTGTTTTGAATATTAATTTAGTTAGTTTGAGCATTATTTGTTTTGAATTTTAAAATATTGAATTTATATTTTAATTGGAAACTTTTGAGAAAATAAAGGACAGAAAACGGGGCTGCCCGCTGCCATCTCTAACTTTAGTGCAAATTATGACAAAATAAACTTGAAAGTTAGTGTGCAAGCAGTGTAATTCTGGACTAGTACCACAGAACATAAACATTTTTAAACTTCGAAAATGTTACTTAATCACGACTTTCGATATAATGATTTAAAAATGTGAACTCACAAAAATGATTAAATATCCCTAAAATCACTCATAAATAAGAACATTGAACAATAGAAAAAATTGGTCAAACTTTTACTCTAAAAATTCTGAAGGTTGAAAGATTCGTTCCACCAGGACATGTTTGATTCACATTCTTAAAAAAATGTATTCTTTTAATCTTCATTTTCAACCACATGATCTTCAATAAAATAATATTACAAGTAAATTCAAAACTTTTCATTCTCTTTTAATCACATATTTTCATCATATCATTATTCAAAATACATTATTTCGTTAAGAACGTGCATCAAACAGAGGCTCTCGGATTGAAAGAGCATTTAGGATTAGACATCTTGAAAGGAATACTATAAAGTTGACTTTAAAAATATTAATCGTTTTGCAAGGTCAACAGATTAACAAGGAATACTTGCCAAAATCACGAGAAGAAAACACGCGATGAACAAGAAAAGATAAGAAATATGAGTGGAAGCTGATCAAACAACGATGAGAAGACGATGAGAAGAAGCAGAACAGTCTTGCCAACTCACCTGAAAGGAACGTCCGTATAAGAAGAAATCGAAGGCCAAAAACGGCGGTTCGGGCTAACTCAAAAGGTAGTTGGCATGATGACCAATTTACAACGTATTGAAGACAAAAATGCTATCATGAAGCAGTTCTTGATGCACCATGGCCATGCGATTCAGCCTTTCCTAGATGATGAAGGCAGGAGCATAGCCGAGGTCTCTTAGAGAAGCAGCCCACCTATCATAACTACTACTCGATTGTTACAAAGAACGTTTGTCCATATTGAGGAGCATTCTCATTTATACAAGGACTGAATAAATAAGTGGTGAGTGATCACATCAATTTTCACAAAACAGTGATAGCCCTTATTTTGACATCCATTTTGAAGAAGAATTTGATTTGAAATAGTAATTGATGGAAGAATGTGTGGTTAAAAAGTAAAGAGAATTTTTCGATTTATGTGTAATATTATTTTATTGATAGAAGGTATGATAAAAAGAAGAAAAATGCTATCCCCACTATTCTGAGGGGTCGGTCAGGAGCATGGGCGGACCCAGGGGGTCAGGTCCCCCCAATTTTTGAGTTTTTTTTTAATCATGTTTGGTATCGATTGAAATTTAAATTTTAATCTAAATTAAAGTTAACAATTAATTATAATAAATTATTTCATGAAATTCATAACTATTTATTTTTTGTCAAAATTTACTAAAAATTTGATTTTAATCTCCACTAAACATGGACAATTAAAATAAATTTGAATTCTAATAATATACTAATTTGAAAAATTTTCTGACGATCGTAAGCTAATCGAATCTATAAATTGTTTATATCATTTCGAAATTTATTTCAAGAACTACATTATGTGCATATCGTATATTTCAAACATATATCGAAAATAGTTAAAAATGCATTAAGCGTGAGTCTTTAAAAAAACGTATCACTAGCATTTAAAAAAATCCAATTATTTCATTAACATTTATTATTTTTACGATATAAATTTCTCAATGTAATTTTTATCATTTTATTAGAAAATTTTCAAAATTTTACATCTAAAAAAGTGATATCCCATGTAAATTTTCGATTGTAAAATTTCTTCCAACTTTACAAGTTCGATTATGCTCCCAATGTTAGACTTCTGGGTCCGCCCCTAGTCAAGAGGGTTGTCGGTAAGAATAGCATAGCCCTAAAAAGAATAACATCACAAGGAACCTAATAAAGTAACAATCCAAGGGTTGATATTCTGGTAAAGACTCCATCCAACACGTCATTTGCTTTGGAGAGAAGGTAAAAAGGCCACAGTAACAGCACTCAGTAAAGAAGACGTGACCGTGGATTTCAAAAATTTCAGATCCACAACAAATTCAATTCTCAATGTCCGGAATCCATCTATATAAGTAGGGTGCCTTCGTCGACTGTATGCATTAGCAAAATTCAGTTTTTTCTTTCATTTTCTAATTTTACCACTACTGCTGAAGATTCAACTGTAAGTCTTATTATTGTACTGTTTAATGTTCTTATGTACAAATGTTGAAGAAAATCTTTGGTTTAGACAGGGCTTCGTCCTTGCCAGAAGAATTCTCGAAGAATGCTGAAGGTAACTGGCACTTACCCCGTGTCAGTAAAAATAAAGTATATGAAACACATTGCTTCAGCCTTGAATCTAAAAGGGTCATAAAAACTCTTGAAAAAACAGTTACTGTTAAACAGGAAGATGTGACACTCAGACTACTCGATCCTGCAGTAGTCAAGTTGAAGTATAAATATAAATTCATTCACATAGGGCTGGTTCAGGTTGCATTATATCCCCTAAGCACGCAAGGCTTAAACACCAGTATTCTGGCAGCTTTAAGAGACTGCCGACATCTTAATTTTGATGACTCACTAAATGGTCTTATAGAGACTACTTTATGTGACGGACCAGTCTATTTTAACTTTTATCCACATTATTCTCTTTCCCTTGCGGATCCATGCCTTTTAGATGCTTTAATTTTAAACATCGAATCAAAAGGGCACAATATGCTGGACTCGAGTAAACATATAGCCTTGACCTATAGAGTTTGCTATAAGGTCATGAATACCGTTAATCCTAAAGCCAAAAGAGCTGGTAAAAGAGGGATTTCCACTGTGATTGAAACCAATTCAAAATCTAACGTTGCTCAAGTTAGAGCCATTTCTTGGAAGGATATAAGCCTCCCAGAAAAATGGACCCAACCACGAGTAACAGAATCGTCTCAGGAAGTTGAAAGCAGAAATCAAACCCGTGGAGGACGTGTCTATTTTGATCAAAATGTTTGGAAAGTTCAATTTCCAAGATGACCGATTAATGTAATCAAAGGTCACCGAGACAATCCTGTCCTAGAAGAGAAGGAAAATTTACAAAGAAAGAATTTCAAACTTCTTGAAGCGATTTCAAATATTCTTGAGCCGGTGCATCAAGGCTTTTCCAAGACTTTTTTGAAAGGCCTTAAAGGCAACAGTAACCACTCTCTCTAAAGAGGACGTGACCGTGGATTTCAACAGGTTCAGATTCGCTACTAATTCTATTGGGAACTTACTTGGAAGTTCAGAATCCATCTACAAAAGGAGGGGCCTTAGCTGGTTGAAGGCATCGCAAAATTCAGATTTTCTTTACATTTTGTAAATATTATGTAGTTTTACTGCTACTGCTGTCTGCTGAAGATCCAAGGTCATTCTGTATCACCGTGGTCTTGTTTAGACTTCTATTGTATGTTTACTTCTACTGTCTAATGTTTTATGTGTATGTAAATAATGTTGAGTGAGTTTTGAAGTTTCTTTTTTGTGTTTAACTAACTCTACTATTTCGTAGAACTGGGACAATTTTCAACTTCTCTTTCCTCTCACAGGATCTGATCCATAAAGCTACACAAAAAAGTTCGTTTTGTTTTTTGACATAATCACATTTTCTCAAATATTGCAATGATACAGGCCTTTCAGAACAGGAGAACAGAAATCCATTCTTCCCAGTTAAAAAGGAAAAAGAGTCTATCACTAGCGTCCTGGAGTGGATTTCGACAGGAAAATAAGCATTGATAAAAATGGATATCTTATAAAATAAAAAGGAAACTGGAAGCTCGGTGCTTTTCAATAATGAGGGGGAAAAAAGGATGAGTTCCAATAAAGACATTATGCTTCTTTGTTAAGGTAGACAATAATATCATAAAAAAAGAAGTTAAAATCGTGTTCTTTTGATAATGTCTAATTCTATATACCAAACATATTTAAAGGATAAGATTATTAGCCGCTGGTTGATGTCTTCACTATCACGGAGAAAGTAACAGCCTGCACAGGTACCCAACAAGGTATAAAGTCAGCCATTCAAAGGGCGCGAGTATTCTTTGAAATCATGTAAATTGAGTGTCACTGACAAGTAACTTCAATTCTTGTGAGAAAAATTCAGTTCATCACATTTTTACACCATGTTAATAAGCAGTAGAGGATCAGCTAAGAAATCCAATACGTCATTGAGAAACTAAAAATCGGATATGAGGCAAACAAACACACGAAAGACTTTCTGGAAGTTCCATTACAGAGTAGCAAGTTCTCCTTCCACACATTCAGCGGATGGTGGGTACACCAGATTCAAATCACCTTTCCCAGCCTACAAAGATAAAAGCGATGCTATTTTAGTATCGTGTTTACTAAAGATGGAGAGGTTCAAAGCTTATATATTGGGTTAATCAACCTGAGTCTGATTGTACATGAATTACTAGAGAGACACTACCACAGCTTGATCCAAACTTATTGGAGCTCTATCGGAGTCAGTAAGATCTTCCTTTGCCCAGTTCTCCTTCCACACCTTTAGGGGACGGTGGTGGTGATACCATATTCAGACGACTGCTGACATGTTTTTATGAATGTCGAAAGAAGCTTGTTCAACCCCTTAACTTATGGTTGAGAGATTGATTGTAGACTTTAATGACCTATCCACTCGACGTGGTCGAGTTTTTTTTTTCTCCCACCCCTGGAGAGTTGATGCGGACATCACCGAGATTTATTTTATTGCTATTGGACTTTATTATTTATGTTTCTATTATTGAGCTTCTTATCGATTTTATTAGCTATGTTTTCTATTATTGGGCTTGTAATAGTGGGTTGGCCCAAGTCGTTAGGTTTTTACTATTGAATAGATTTTTCATTATAGTTGGATTAGTTAATGATTGAATGAAATTAAGATTGACGACTACAACGTTTTCCCCTTCCCTATTTCTTCTTTCGGTTTCTTCCCCTGCTTTTCTTCTACTTCTTGGCTGGAATTCCAATTCATCCTACATCACGTTAAGCTTGTTTAAATTAGATTTATACACCATAATTGCAAAAAGTTATTGCAAAGGATATTGCCGATGAGAAAGGAATTTCAGGTACAAACAAGTGATTAATGTCCTTTCATGAAAGAAAATAATCAAGTGTCTTGTTAAGACTGTTGACTGTACTGTATTTTTTCATAAGAATATAGCGGTATGTAATTTGTCCTACTCCACGTATTCATGATATATATATATATATTTCATGAAAGAAAATAATCAAGTGTCGTGTTAAGACTGTTGACTGTACTGTACTGTGTATATATATATATATATATATATATATATATATATATATATATATATCACATGAGACACCGTCCAAATAATGATACGAAACATAACCTTAATGGCCACATAAAACAAATTATTTTCTTCTAAAAGAAGTTAACAAATCAGCAGACAAGGAGACAAAAAGACTCCAACTGGAGCTATTAAGTAAATCACAACTAATTGAGAACCCTAAGCTTCAATTTTGTATACTTTAGAAAATGTAAAATGCGAGAGTTACGTAAAAGTTAAAGAAATTGTAAGGTCCGTTTGATTGCAAATATGAAAAATGGGTGGAAAAAAAATGTTTTACAGGGAATTGAATTGTCTAAAAATTGTTTTATTGGAAATTGTAATTAATTGTGTTTGATTGATATAATTTTCCACTTGAAAAATGTTGAAAGTTTGATGTTCGTTTGACTTCATTTTTTTATGAAAATTGTCCGTTAAAGTGATAATTTTTTCTACCATTGGATCTAAAATTTGTTCTAATTGTCAAAAATAAAAAAAAATATTATACCGAATATCATTCGTTTGACTTTATTTTGCATGAAAATTGTCAATAAAAGATAAATTTTTTTACCACTGTGTCTAGAATTTCTTCCACATGTAAAAAAAAAAACAAAAAAAAGCTGAAAAGTCATTTCCCACCAAATTGGTGCGAAAACATTTTCATCAAATTCAATGAAAGTGTCACCGTGTGATCAAACCAAGAAAGTCAATTCCAAGGCAAAAAATTACCATCAAACAATGCTAAAATTGAAAATGAAATTCATTTTCCATTTTGCCTAGAAAATTTATGCCTATTAAACCGGCCCTAAATAACTATCAGAGAAGACCTGATATTTAGAAATAATGAGAGTATATGATAAAATTGCAAGATGAAAATAAGCCAGTACCAGAATCAGGCTGACTCCGATTGGTTGCAGTAGGAGATGTCACAGCATCCTTCAATTCTGTCTGTGTATTATTGGATGGGGCATTTTCATCACCCTTCGTAACTTCGGTTGAAGCCGAACTTCTACTACCCGCCTCTTTCTGCGTTACATTAGAATGCGGTGGTTCATCCTTCAAATTCGTGGGTTCCTCTTGCTCGAACTTGACAACTCATTCTTATCTTGAGAATCTGTTTTTTTGTCAACCACAGTTTCTTTGCCATAACCTCCACCAATGGTTATAGATCCACCGTCATCATGCTGAGAATTAGATGCAGGAACTGATACATTTAGGGTTGATACTGAAGAAACAGGTTCATTACATAAGGAATCAATCTTTCTGGACTGATCAACACTGTAGAAATACCCACAAAATGTGGACCCAATGAGTTGGGAGACCAACACGGTTGAAGCAAGAATTAAGAATAAAGCAAGACCTCCACTGAAACTACAATTGATGAAAGGATCTTTGGATAGGCCGTTCTTGGCTGTTCTTTAACTGAAACTGAAACTGAAACCGAAACCCTGCTTTCTTACTAATTTAAACAGTTTCTACAAAATCCACACACAAGACATGGACTAAAGAAAACTTCAAAAACATCTATTGACAGCAACTTTAAGACCAACAAAGTTGAACTTCTGTTTGCAAATTGAACAATGGTATATCAGTTTGCAGCATATACCCTCAATCTAATATTACTTGTAAGTGGAGACATAATCGGAAACATCTACAGACAAGTCAACACGAATCAGTAATAGTTATACATAATCATCCTCCAAATTCCTTCACAGGAGTAGAGTTAAGCATATGGGCTGCAAAAACAAGAAAAGAAAGCAATTAAGCTTTACCAAAAAGAAAATAAATCAAATCGAATTGATATAAACTGCATTTATCATAATTAAATGCCACTTAAATTGAATTGATCAGTTAGTGATCCAATTAAGAAAATACAATTCGGAGGAACGAAATAAATAACATTAATGCAAGATTTAGGAACCATAACATCTCAATATAAGAGGAAAAAATGCAATCAAGGTTTCAACTTTCTGCCTATTGGAATAATGTCGTGATATATTTGAATCAAACATTTGTTGGGAATATTTTCCCTATGAGAGGAAATGGAGAAGAAATCAACAATAAAATTACAATAACATTATGAATTAAATCAAGACCAAATATAAAATATCAATTATGTAAACAAACCAAATAAAGTGATAAACTTATCTCATAGTTTCTTCATATCGTAGTCTTCTTTTTTTATAATCTCTTCTTTTTGTAGTCTTTGATCTTCCACACAAAGAGATTAGTAGAAATTGATGCAAACAATCACGAACTCCATTGAAATGAAATGAAAGGCTCAAACACGTAATAACGTTGTCCTCAAACGATATTTGTCCCATCTCCTATATAATATGGTACTTAAATGGGCTCGCGGCAAATGGTTCGAAGGATTGATCAGGCCTTGTAAAGAATTCAACACTTAAGCACTTGTGGAATTCTCCAAAACTCCAAAAACACAAGGGGAAACTTGAATATGAAAGAAGAAAACCTTGATTTTCTTGTTTGTGGAATGAATGATTTCTTACCTATGTTTATGTAAGATTTTCATATGATTTTTCATTGTTTGTATCGATCATTTATCACCTATATATAGGTCACCATCAATACTCCATGAATTGGTGCCAAAATAAGTGGAAAAGGTACCAATTTCAAACCGAAACCGCCCTCAACGACTAGTTCAGATTGTATGGGCACGGGGGCATCTATGTCCGCTGTAAATTTTTTTTTTTATTCCATCACTTCCTGTATTGAATGGTTGAACAACAATTATCAACAATCCTCCACTTATTCAAATTCAATAAAGTCTCATATTCAAAGTATATAAAACTCATGCATAAGGATTAAAGATCTTTCAATTTGAATCTAACCATAGTGTAATCCAAACAAAGTAAAGTCGAGATTAAAGGTAGCATGGAAGCTTTGAACCAGTCATTCCATGTGACAACACCGATAAGAACACACACACAAGTATCATGTGTTCTCAAGTTCCTCAAACTCGCTTAGCGCTATTATGGCCTTGCGCTCATCCTTTTCAACAAATTTTAAAGAGAGAAACTCTAACTCTCTATTGAGACGGTACCACCTTGAAGTTTATTTAGGTGAAGTTCTTCCAATATCTTTGTTACTTTTAGAAATATTTGTATTACGTACTAAACTTCATTAAAAGTTTAAAACCCATCCCTCATTTCAGTAACAACCAGCATTATTATAATTAGGATAGAGTTATTGCGGATATCAATAATGCTGAAACTATCCACATATCGAATGACTTGTTGTTACCATTTGAACCCGTTGATTACCTTTTGAGTAATGACAGGTAGAGTTGCCATCATTGGTGGATCTTTGTAGTTTAAGAGTTTCAACCCCATCCTACTCGTAGTAGATATTACTAAATCTCTATTTAGAGGTTCAGTTAAAGTTTCCGCCAAATTCTCGATTGCAATTACATGATTTAGGAAAATTATTCGTCTTGATTAATTTCATGATGTAATCATGTCTTAGACTTAAGAGTCTAGACTTTTTATTATATATGACTGGCCAATAACCAATTCATTTAATAGATACAACTTTGTCACCACCAAGAAATCATTTTATATGAAACAACACGCTTCTTATTAGCTTTATGTCAAGATTTTAATTACTTCCAAACATTATTGGAGTATTTCTATCAAATCATCACACAAGTCAATCACTTTTACTAGTGAATCTCATGTATGGGTATTCAATTCTTATATTTGAATCAATGATTTTCAAATATATGAATATTCTTGATATTCAAATGTCATAATTGGCTTTCACAAATTTCTTAACCACTTTTATATCATCCTTATAATTTTATAAGGGATTTCTATCTTTTCTCATTCATAGATTTCTTTCTATGATTAAAAAGATATAGAGATCTATAACTTTTAAATTAAGTTACCCCCACAATTCTTCAATAAAGAATACACATGCAATCTAGTAAAGATGCATTCCAACAGTTTTGAACTTTCTCATATAAGTTCACAATCATTAATATTAACCCCCACATTTGGGTTATTCTTGAACTTAGAGTTTATCAACTCTCTCATAGTTCAATTCATTATCAAAATAGACAATACTTCGAAAAAATTGAAGTACTTCGCTATTCCACAATATATTTCAATTGCACACAATTACATTTAATTTGATCATCCAAATTAAATTATAGTCATCACATAGACCAACAATGCTCTCAAAGCATATACCAACAATTGGTTTCACTTATTGTAATAGAAAAATCATATTATCATACTTTTATTTCATAGCATTAGTCGAGGCTATCACCATCAAATAAAGTTGGTATAATTCTATGAAACTTTAACCCTTTCATTTCATATTTAATATAAGAAATATTCATGAAAATTCATATATATCAAATAAATAGTTGGCATTCTTCCAACATATATTCAAGTCCAATAGTGTTAATATCTCATAAAACATATGCAATATCACGTTTTACGAATAGTGCAAGAATAACATTATTTCTATAAACAATAACCAAAACATGCACCATGCACTTTCAATTCCACAACTTATATAAATTTGTTTAATCATGATACATCCAACCAAATCATCATGCACAGAAATGGAATTCAATGCAAGTACCGACATACATATATACTTATATTAAACTCATTTGCATGTACCGGTTCATAAAATAAACAAATGAATCCATAATTCAAACATGCAATTATATCTGATAATGACTATTTACATATGTACTGCACATATTTAAAATGGTAATCTTATAGATGATCATAAGACCCACAATTGAAGTCGCCACATATTATTGGACATATTCATATATATGATTTCAGAATATCTCTTAATATTCCAATCAAATTTCTCAATTGATTTAAGCAACTTAATTACCAAATAATAATTTTCATTTGGACAGAATATCATTATTCTTTCAAATCTTACATGTTGACACAATAAATCAACGAATAAACCATAAAGTTAATAATGCGTTGCTTATTAAACACAATATCTGAATCATAAATAGTCAATGTTTACCAATTTCAGCAAACAATTGCTTACAAATGTATGCGCAAATTCGGACTAAAGATCATGCATAAATACATCTTTTCATAATCATGCATCATCGCCAAATTTAAAACTAACATTTAATCAGTTTTATACATATGAATCAGATTTAATATGCACTTCATATAAGCATGCGTTAAAATTTGAAATAATTTCAATTTACCAAAACAGAATTGAAAATAAAGTTGAACACTTGATGTCGATTGAATCCTTTCATTCTTCAAAATGAAATATTTCTTCCAAACGGTCTTTATAAAATTTATTCAATGTCGCCATGGTGATTTCACTCTCATTTGAACAAAATATCGTTTGAGATTGTTGGGAATATTTTCCTTATGAGAGGAAATGGAGAAAAAATCAACAATAATATTACAACAACATTATGAATTAAATCAAGACCAAATATAAAATATCAATTATGTAAACAAACCAAATAAAGTGATAAACGTATCTCATAGTTTCTTCATATCGTAGTCTTCTTCTTTTGTAATCTTTTCTTTTTGTAGTCTTTGATCTTCCACACAAAGAGATTTGTAGAAATTGATGCAAACAATCACGAACTCCATTGAAATGAAATGAAATGCTCAAACACGTAAGATCATTGTCCTCAAACGATATTTGCCCCCTCTCCTATATAATATGGTGCTTAAAGGGTCTCGCAGCAAATTGTTCAAAGGATTGATCAGGCCTTGTAAAGAATTCAACACTTAAACACTTGTGGAATTTTCCAAAACTCCAAGAACACAATGGAAAACTTGAATATGGAAGAAGAAAAACTTGATTTTCTTGTTTGTGGAATGAATGATTTCTTACATATGTTTATGCAAGATTTCCATATGATTTTTCATTGTTTGTATTGATCATTTATCGCCTATATATAGGTCACCATTAGTCCACGAATTCGTGCTAAAATAAGTGGAAAAGGCACCAATTTCAAACCAAAACCGACCTCAACGGCTACTTCAGATTGTATGGGTGCGGGGCGCCTATGTCCGCTGTAATTTTTTTTTTCATTCCATCACTTCCTTTATTGAATGGTTGAACAACAATTATCAACAACATTCAAACCCACAAACAAAATCCAAACTTTATGAAATTTCACAAAAAACTGTAAATCACAGTAGAGAAGACTTCATAAATCTCACCTTCAAAAGACATTAAGCTCCAAATGACCGCAAAGTAGAATGCCAACCCAGTAAAGATTCCGTTTCAAAATCTTGTTATTTCATTAAATAGTTAGAAATTTAAATATTATAGGTGACTATAGATTGTACGTGGTTCAGAGAACGTAAATTAAGGAAGGATTAAAAATAAGTTAACAGGATCAGGAAAGATGTAAAGCAAAACCACATGGAAGCAAAAAATAGATTCACTAAGAATACAACAATAACACCAAAGAATAGATTTTCACAAGAGGCTCAGAATGCACAAAGACATTGTACCTGTGTGTACAAAGGAACTAGCCACAAAAACCCCAAACCCTAACAAAAATGCACAAAGCAGCTACTCAAATGGTTGAAGACAATACAACCAATCTTAACCCTCTAATAGCTCAATCGAAGAATCACTAAGACTCAAATCACCAAGATAAGACACAAAGAATCGAAAGAGACAATAGAGAGTACACGAAACAAAGAACCCAAAAGCTTCTCTCACACTCAGCAAAAGAACAGAATGAAAAATCACGAAAGAAAATGGCCATTTAGCTCCCTTTATAGACAACACCATCACCTTATATTAGGCTCAAGATCAATGGACTAGAGCAGCATACGTGGCATTTAATTTGGGCTAACTACATTTGAATTATTGGGCAATGGTTTAGTTAAAATATTTCCAGCAGTCTTGGGCTAAGCCCGTTTTCATCATTTCCCCATTAGTTGAAATGTAAATAACCAAAATGGTATCGCAATCCAAAATAATGATTTTATCGACAATTAATGCAATAACTCGAATGTGATTGATATGAACGATTTAAGTGAATTGTTCCAATAATTCCTCGATTTATACACGGTCGACACTCACTAAACTATCATCCTCAAAAATCCATTTACTTTATTAACTGACATGGCTAACTAAATTCGACACGCTAGTTATAGCACTTTAAAAAATTACAATTCAATCGAATCACTATTTTATTACTCATCAAACTTTTATTTTATCACGGTTTATTCATCAAACTTCAAAATACTTTACAATAATCATTTATCTTTGAAATGTTGCACTACATCCATCATCCGCCATATTTTGTCCACTTCGTTGCTAATTTATTATACGAAAATTTCATGGGTAAATTACAATCATAAAAAAATTATAACTCAACCAAATCATTAATTCACAAAAATCATCATATGTGAAATGCGACTTCCACACCTCATAAAACTTCTTTAAAATTCAATGAAGCATCCCCAGTTTTAGCCCTAAAAAACTTAGCGATAAGTGCATTTTGTACTCTTATTTAGGCCTTTAAATTGGAGTATTTATTGGATATTTTAATGAATTATGGGTTAATTTTATGTATATTGTATTTGTTAGATAAAGATCGATTAAATTGGCGGAATTGGATGCAAATAGAAGTCAAAGAAATGAAATATAAACAAATTAATTTTCAGTCGAACTAGTTATGCTTTAGATTTTCAACCTCAAATTGAGACCTATTTTTTGCATAGTAAATGATCGAATTGAAAAAATGGTATTTTTAAAAGA
Source organism: Fraxinus excelsior (assembly GCA_019097785.1). Lineage (NCBI taxonomy): Eukaryota > Viridiplantae > Streptophyta > Magnoliopsida > Lamiales > Oleaceae > Fraxinus > Fraxinus excelsior. The sequence continues at coordinate 7,590,800 of CM032629.1, forward strand.
ATCATTGGGAACACTTTATTGGGGTTTAAAGAAATTTGTAGGGTTGTGAAAGTGACATTTCACATATGGTGAGTTGACAGTTTGGTTGAATTGTATTTTTTTTTTAAACATTTGTAACTTATCACGTAGAATTTATGTGTGAACATCAGTGACAAAGTGAACAAAATATGAGGGATGGTGGATAGAGTACAACATCTCGAAGATGAGTGACCAGTGTGAAGTATTTTAAAGTTCGATGAGTAAACTGTGACCAAGTGTAAGTTGAATGAGTAATGAAACAATGATTTTGTTGAGTTATAATTTTTTTAATGGTCGTAACTTGTCACGTCGAATTTTCGTTAGTCACGTCAATGAATAAGATAACTGATTTTTTTAGGTGATGGATAGAGTGTAAATGGACAGTTCAGTATGCATTGTTTCGTGAGTTTGTACTGTGAAGCACTTTGAAATTTACACCATGCTTGATCCACATTCTTATAAAATATTTTTAATACTCATTTTCGACCACATAATCTTCAATAAAATAACATTACACGTAAATTCAAGAAAAATTCTTCTTTTTAACTACATATTTTCCATCACGTCACTATTTAAAATACATTATTTCTTTAAGAATGTACATCAAACATGGGCTTTAGTGAGTAAACCGTGACTATGATATATATTGAAAATACTTTATGGTGCTAAACGTAAAAAAACTCAATATTCAGTATAAACTTTCAAAAACTCATGTTTGTAATTCAAATTTTTGTTTCAAAAATATATTTTACTTAATCAAAGATTTAGTCCAAGAAATTATTCTTGACACTCCTTTCATTATTCAAATCTATCATTTTCAAACTAATTCAAAAGGTCTTATAACCAATATTTGGGGACAAGAACTTTTTTTTTTTTAATTTACAAATCCCCCATATTATGAAGATGTGAATGCTTTAAAAGAAGCATCAATTTCAAAATTAATTAATAATATTAATTTCAAAAAGAAACATATTCAATTTCTTAAAGAAGAAATTCGATTTCAACGAATTGAAGAACAATTAAAAAATCTTTCAATTGTTGAAAAGATTTCTTTGTTTCAAAAGAAAATTGAAGATGAAATATATTCTATTATTCCAAATGCTTTTTATAATAGAAAGAAACACGTTTCTCTTCCTTACAATTTTGACTTTCAAGAATCCAACATTCCAACAAAATCTCGTCACAATAAAATGAACCAGGAATTACTTAATCAATGTATCAAATAGATTTAAGATTTACTGGGAAAGAAACTGATTCGACCCAGTAAATCTCCTTGGAATTACTCAGCCTTTTATGACAATAACTCGGCTGATATTGAAAGTGAAGCTCCAAGATTAGTTATCAATTACAAACCTTTGAATAAGACTCTACAATGGATAATATATTCATTACCCAAGAAGACAGACCTTTTAAACATGTTATTCAAAGTCGTTATCTTCTCAAAATTTGATATGAAGTCAAGTTTTTGATAGATTCAAATTAAAGAAGAAGACATATACAAAATGACATTTAATGTTCTCGTTGATCAATATGAATGGAATGTTATGTTATTCGATTTAAAAAATACTCTCTCAGAATTTCAAAAAATTATGAACGATATTTTTAATCATTTTCAAAATTTCATAATTGCTTATATTGATGATCTTATATTTTCAAAAAGTATGGAACAACATTTCAAACATATCAATACATTCATTCATATTATTAAAAAATAATGGATTAGCAGTCTCTGCTAAGGAAGTTGTTCTTTGTCAAACAAGCATTAGATTCTTAGAACATAACATTTATTTAGGGATCATTACTTCAATTCAAAGAAATCTAGATTTCACTAATAAATTTTCTGATGAAATTTTAGATAAAGCTAGTCTGCAAAGCAATTATGTGTTTGACTTAATTATAGGAAGGGAAAATTGTATCCAATGTACCAAACCTTTCAATTAGTTGCAGACTTTACCCAAACCTTTCATTTGTACCACATACGGTACCAATCCTTTAAAAAGATCGCAGCTCTGGTCCTCATTGAAGGTTTTCGTCATTTTGACCACAAAAATCGTTAGTTGACCCCAAAAACAAAAAAAAATTATAATTTCTACCAAATACAATTCCGGAACTACACACAATTTCCACCAAATAAGTTAAAAAAAATGAATTAGAAATCCCAAAAATAAATTTTTTAAAAAAACTGTTCATCTCCTTCCCCATCCCACCTCACCCCATCACATCCCATGGAAAATCAACCACCATCCCGTCACCATCGGTCTTGTTGCCACATCTCCCACCACCGGTCCCTCAATCGCTGGACTTGGTTCCCCGATTGATCAATGCAGCAAGTCATTTGGAATTGGTTCCCCACTTCTATTATGAACAATTGTTTTTTTAATTATTTCTGGGATTTTTAATTTATTTTTTAAACTTATTTAGTGAAAATTGTGTGTAATTTCGAAATTGTCCTTATCTATTTGGTGGAAATTATAATTTTTTTTTATTTCTGGGATCAACTAACGATTTTCGTGGTCCAACGGATAGAAACCGTCAATGAGGACTAGAGCTGTAATTTTTTAGAAGTTTGGTACCGTGAATGATAAAAATGAAAGGTTTGGGCAAGTCTGCAACTAACCGAAAGGTTTGGTACCTCAGCTACAATTTTCCCTTATAGAAATAAGGATACTTTGCGCCCTTCTTTTCAAAAGATTATAAAAGAATTCGGTCCCTTGGAGTCGTGAGCTTACTTTGGCTGTACAAAAAGTTAAAGATGCTGTCAAAAGTATATCTTGTCTTTCAATCCTCTTTTCTTAACTAGAGAGTTTATGCAAAATAAAATTGAGAGAAATAAGTGAGAGTTACAAATTCTTCTTCAAAGAAGAATAAGAAAAAATCTTCAATTCCTATTCTGTCAATTGTCGATCACATTAAAAATTATTTTCATGGTTCAAAAAATGAAGGACAAAGTTCTTCTACTTCTCAAAAAACCATTCTTACTTCGAAAATCCATTTATACAAACACCTAAGAGAAAAACGATATCGGGAAAAAAAACCCTCAAATTACAAAAAAAATTGTTCAAATTGGATTTGGAAAACTATCAGATATCAACCCCTCAACCTCTTTTCATTTCCATTTCATGCCAAGAAACAGCAAAAAGATCAGAGTTTATTATGAAGCTATCCTGTCAAATCAGCATCAGTCATAATAACTCATTTTCAAAATTCTCAAAAGAAAAATTATATTAATCTTTCAAAAATTTCAAATCAAAGGGTATTGTCTTTTGAAGATTGGGGGCAAAACACATGGAATGAGAAGAAAATGTGTTTTAAGGATGACTTATTAGAATCCCATTTAAATTATTTTATTATCAAGATGCTTGATTCAATACTTTTTATTTTAGATCAGTGATACATCCCTGGTTTGTCCTTTTCAACCAAACTTGTGTTACAAATTTTTGAAAATAGTTTCAAAATTGATTCGAACATTTTGGACTCGACAAAACGATTTTACCCAATCTTACTCGTCAAGGATTTGAACATTTCAAAAATGAGGAATATTCATATTTAAAACCTAAAGAAAATCTTTTATTTCTATTTGCTCACATCCTTAAAGTCTCTTGGATTTTCTATTGGGACTATCAAGTTGTTCAACATACAAGCCTCAAATTCAATGTCAAAAGAATTTTCGGAAGGTTCAAAATTAAATGGTGGTTAAAATTCCATGAGACAAATTGTTGTCCCAAGACTGTAAACTTGTGGATTTAAGGACAAAGAAGTTCCAAAACTAACAAAGAAAAAACTAGACAAACACACCGTTTTGATTGCCGAAAAATCAAGACTCATGGTCATGTTCAATTAGTGCAAACTCCGAAAGAATTACAAATTATTTTGAAAAAAAATGTTTCATAGGCTGAAGACTCTTCAAAGAAATCCAAATCAAATGATGATGGTATTTCTCAATCAGAATCTACAGACTATGCTTAAGCAATGAATCAAAATGACTACATAGACATGGTTATTTAGATGAGTATCGAAATTACTGAGTTCAAGATTCAAGAAATGTGATTTTTCAAATGTATTTGTCACCACAAAAGCTATTCCTACCAGTTTTATCGACACTAAAAAGGGATAAAAGCTTTATTAAAACAACTTTAATAAATTAGATTCCATAATTCAAAAAGTTGGGAGGAAAATGACAAATTTCAAAAGTTATGGCAGACAAAGAAAAAACCAGGATAGATGTTATTACTCCCGAGTCCTTCAAGATTTCTCAATTCAATTCAAGATAGATTCAAGTCCGAAACTTCAAGTATAGAAGAAGATGAAGACTTATGGCCTTCTCAAGTGTCTTTTAGTGGGGGACAAAACATCTTCAAGAAAATTTTAGAATAATCCTTATACTCAAAAGTTTTTTTTTTCTTTCGATATTGTAATTTTCAATTTTATCAAATAAAAGATTTTTCATTTCAAAAGTTCGTGTTCTCTAAAAGTTCTCGTTCTCTATCACTCTCGAGCTATTCCCTATCCCTGGGCCTATTTGGTATCAGAGCCATAAAAGTGTAGAGTACAATTATAGTGTCTCACTATTATAGGTATTGTGTCAAGAGAGAAAATGATGTTAGCCTGGATGTCTACTGAATAGTGTTGGTCAGCCATGAAGCCGCTGTAAGAGTTGGTGGTCCCGTTGTAGCCTTGGTGAAGCGTCAACCTATCTTGTAGCACTGTGTCTACAGTGGTATGTTACTGTAATTTCATTTTATTCATTTATATCTTTGATGTCTAATTGGTTTAGAAAATGTAGTAGTTCAAATAGTAGAAATGATAATTTTTCAAACAATTTTCAAAATGATGATGAAGAATTAAGTCAAGATCACGCATCTATATTAGATGATTTCAATTCTTATGAACTTCAAATTTCTTAAAATTCAGTTCTTCCACCTATAAAAAAAAATTCCAGATCAAATGATTTCATTCCCTGATGGGCATGTTAAAGTTATTTTTTTATAAACCCTCTTCGTCAAATAATCTTAATAGGTCTTATTCTTCCAGATCCAAATATAGATATGAGATTTATATTTTCAATATGTTGGATTTTCAACCTCTTCAAAAAACCCAAATGGATAAACTTCAATTCAATAATTCCAGAATCCAAATATTCTCATAAAGATGAAGAATTAGAACAACCCGATTCTACAACTCTATTAGTTATGCTTCCATCTGAAAAACTTGATCAGCAATGTAATGCCATTTCTTCTACTAAGATAGAAGACATGCATTCAAAACTGATCAGACTCTTGTCAAATTTTTTAGACATACTCTCAAAGGGATGTTTTCAAAAGAAGAACTAGAATCTTTGTGGAAAGAATTTGATGATTCTCTCGAGGATCTTAGTTTCTATGAATGGCCATATTTCAAAGTTTTTGGTAAAAGAATTTCTAAACAAAAACCCATTCAAAATACCCTGTTAACAAGAAAACATTAAATACTTCATCCGGTTAAACTTTTCAATATGAACATCCACCAATGCAAGAAATAGTTGTTGCTCATGGAAACACTGGAATTATTGCATCTGATTTAGCTATTAGAACGAAAGAATGCAGTCCAACAGTTTAAGATGTGAAAAATATTAGTTCTTAAAATAATTATACCAATATTGTTCTTTAATCTATTTGTTCTCAATTATCTAGAATGAGAATAATCTTGAATCTGAGGCATCCTCATCCAAAAGGGAGGAAAAGAAGCCTATAGAGTCAAATATCATAGAGTCAAATCTTATTTTCAAACTTATTGATTCAAAAATACTTCCAAAATTAAAGAAAAATACTCTTTCGTCATAAGCAAATATTTTACAAGAACTTGTAAATCAAATTTCTTAACTCGAAACTCCAAGAAAATCAATACTATTGATAATCTTGAAAAAATAGTCTCAATTTATTGAAGATGAACCTCTTCAAGTCAATAAATTGAGGGGTCAACATTCAGGGCTTCTAATATAATACAATCACTCATCTTATCCTGATATCTTATATGAGGAAAAGGGAAAACCTCAAAAATCATATTCTGGTGATGAGATCATCGAATGGAATACTGGCGGTCTTACAGAATTTTAAATTATCATAACTATTGAGAACATGGTTGTATGCTATAATGCATATCTCAATCGTGATGTTCCTCTTTCAACGACATATATAAATATAATTGCTGAGTTTATAAGACAAATTAAATTTTGGTGGAATAACTATCTCAATGAACTACATCAAAATAATAGTTTTTTTTCAATACTTTAATATATTCATAATGCTACCAATGAACTACATCAAAATAATAGTTTCAATACTTTAATATATTTAGGGTCTGTTCGGTAGAGATTAAAATTGAAATTAGCCGTTATTGTTGACTTTTATTAGACGAGTGTGACTCAATAACGGCTATATTTTCAATTTTAATTGGATTTTAATCCCTACCGAATGAGACCTTAATATTAAAGCACTTCATTGGTACTCCTACTCTTCTTCAAGAAATGTCATCTCAGGTTTTATGAAATCTAAGTTGTCCTAAACTTCACGATTTTCGCTGGTATAAGGATATGTTCCTTGTTGATGTTATGATCATGGATGAGTGTAATCAATCTTTTTGGAAAGAAAGATTTATTTCTGAACTTTCAAAACTCTTTGTTGAAAAAGTTAGAAATTCCATTAAATTCAAATATAATGAATCAATCCCTAATGCTACACTTATGGTGAAATTATTAATTTCGTCAACAAAGAAGTGTTAGCATTATGCAATGATCTTAAATTCAAAGTCAAGTTAAAAGTAGAAAGATCTGACAGTCGAAAAGAGTTTGGATCTTTTTGTGAACAATATGGATTTAAAAAGATCACCCCTCCATCTTCAAAATCTAAAAAGAAAAATCTTCCCTCTCATTTGAGAAAAAGATATTTTTCAAAACATTTTCAAAAGAAAAATACTTTTCAAAATTAGTTCAAAAAGAATTTTTTTAAAGAAATATTTTCAAAATCTTCCAATATTACTTGTTGGAAATGCAATCAATCCGACCATTATTCAAATAAATGTCATGTGAAGGGAAAGATTAACAATCTTCTAATTGATGAAGAAGTTAGGCTTGAACTTCTCAATTTACTTAGGAGAAGAAGATTCTGATTCTGAACTTTAAATGATTTATCAACATCAAGAAGATTCTAATGCTGAAATTAGTTCAAGTTCATCTTCTACTTTTAAGTCAAGGTAATGAAGTTTGTGGATGTAAAACCAAAAACGTTCTTACTAAGGAATAATGACTTATTCAAGAAATAATTTTGAAAATAGAAATTCTCAATTAAAGAATAAGTTCTCCTCTCTTCTGCCTTTAAAAACTTCCGTTGCTCCGTTTAATATAAATAACATATTAAACAGATTTAAGGAAGAAAGTTCTTCAAGATCTTGTTCAAAATCTTCTTGTTTTGAATTAAAACATGAAGTTAATGAGATGGAGTCTCAAATTACTTCGTTAGAAAAGCAAATGAAAGATGTCAAATTGGAACTTGTTTTCTTGTCTAGAGAAAGAAAACAATCATTTTTATGACTCGTCAAAAGACGAAGACACTATTTAAGATTTTCATGAAAATCCTCAAAATGAAGAAGAAAAATTAATGTCATTAATTGAATTCAGCTTAAAAAATGGTAAACCTTTGTTTGAAGGCCATTAGTGAAAAAAAAAAAATTTAAACAATTATTAGTCTTCGATAGCGGAGCCAAAACCTTGTTGTTGAAATTTTATATCCCGCAAGTGTACGGATCATAAGAAGTAATAAAGTGGAAATATGAGTCCAAATATTGTTCATATGAGAACTATTATTTAACAATTGATTAAATTATTTCTAACTTCAATTTGATAAAAAAAATAAAGTGGTTTTTTCTTTTTTAACATGATGGTTTAAGTGTTAGGATTCATGACTTTATCATAGTTATCCTCTTAATCTCAATTACCAATTTTTATACAATTGATTATGTTTACTCGATCAAATTCTTCTAATGTATTCAACTTACCCCTCTCGAGTTCTTAGTGAGTCTATTTAACTAATTTAATCTCTTATCTTTATGTAAATCAATTTTAGTATTTTTTTTTTTAAGGAGGGCGGAACCTTCGAGATTTTATTAATATATCCTCACTTGTGTCGGAGGAATACTGTGGTTATAACTGAAATGAGGTAAAGCAATAAATGTGAAAGTACTACTTCCATAACATTAAAAGTAAAGTAAAGCAGTAAAAAAGGAAGTACTACTTCCTTTACAATAAAAGTAAAGAAAAAACAATAAAAAAAGGAAGTACTACTTCCCTACCCTTACAATGAGTGTAATGTGAACAAAAGTAAAAGGAAGGCGGAAACAAAGAATTAAACTCTAATGCTGGGCAGACCATGTCTGTCAATCTGAACGAGCGCCTTGATATGACGTGGTAGATCGGTTGGACCATATTCCTTATATCTGCGGTGATGCCAACCTTCGGTAGCAAGTGTATCAGCAACTTGGTTTCCCTTTCTAAAGATGTGGAAAATCGTATTTCTGTTAAAGGAAATGATATCTGCAATCTGTCTGAGAATCCCCTGAATAGGCCACGGTTCGCCACCTCTAGTAATGCAGTGAATGACAACAGTCGAGTTGGCCTCAACCCAAATATGTGACAAACCAAGATCTCTAGCCAAAAGTATCCCATCACGAATAGCCCTAAGTTCTGCCTCTAATATCATACATTGTCCATATGAAGCAGAGAAGGCCCCGATGCATTTGCCAGCGTAATCCCTAATGATGCCTCCTTCACTCACAAACCCATCCTTGACACAGCTATCGGTGTTGATCTTGACAGATCCAATAGATAGAGTGCGCCACCAGACCATGATAGGGGAAGGAGATGGGGCGAGAGTCAAAGAAATAACAAAAAATTTAGCGAGCTGTATGTCATTACGCCAATGTGACGATTGAAAAAGTCTGCCGATATGGAGGAAGGATACCACACGGTAAACTCCATATAATGCGTCTTGAACTCATACGTATGCTCTCATGCTTGGCATTATTTCTCTCAGTTCAAAGAGACAAGAAAATCAATAGAGGAATAATGATGCGAATGTGCCCGCTCCGACAAACTATCCAGAATACCTCCATCTCAGAAATCTCTGTCTGACACTCTCTCCTGCACTCATGGTAATCTGAAATAAAGTTTCAAAATATTGCCAAACATGATCTGAAATACAGCTACCAGTAAAAATGTGAGTAATGGTCTCAATTTTAGTTAAATGCACTTAAGTTATAATAATTCATGTATCGATCACATAAATAACATAAGTATCTCTACGTTTTATACTAAATTATTGATTTTTACTATGTGGTCTAAACAAATAATCCACATCTCTACGTAATTATCGTTCACGAAATCAATGAATTAGTGGCCAGTTAATCCAAGCATTAAGAATAGAAGTAAAAACAATACACAAAATCAATTGAGATTTAAATCTTTTTAATTAAAATCAATGTTTAAAACTAGGTTACAATCATTCATCCAACCTAAATTTTTTATTACACATCATGGGATAATAACAATACAAGAATGAACTAAAGTACATCACCGAGTATTAAGAAAAAACGAGAAAAAGAAGAAGATCTTGCACCAAGATTCCGTCTTCTTCTTGTAAAATCTTGAGACTTTAGTTTCTTAATTTTTTTCTTGATTTCCCCTCCATTTGGCTTGAATAATATCAAAAACTTGTTGTCAAATTTTTATATCTCGCAAGTGTACGGATCATAACAAGTAATAAAGTGGATCGGTGAAAGCCAGATATCGTTCCCATAAGAACTGCTATCTAACAATTGATTAAATTATTACTAACTTCAATTTGATGAAAAAAAAATAAAGTGGTTTTTTAATATGATGGTTTAAGTGTTAGGATTCATGATTTTACCATAGTTATCCCCTTAATCTCAATTACCACGTTTTATACAATTGATTATGTTTACTCGATCGAATTCTTCTAATGTATTCAATTCACCCCTCTCGAATTCTCATTGAGTCTATTTAATTAACTCAATCACATATCTCTATGTGAATCAATTTAGTCAAACACTCTTAAATTCTAATAATTCATGTAAAAATTGCAATAAATAGCATAAGTATATCCACGTTTTATACTAAATTACCGATTTTTATTACGTGGTCTAAACAAATAATCTGCATCTCTATGTAATTATCGTTCACGAAATCAATGAGTTAGTGGCCAATTAACTCAAACATTAAGAACAAAAGTAAAAACAATTCACAAAATCAATTGAGATTTTAAAGCTTTTAAATTAAAACCAAGGTTTAAAAATAGGTTACAATCATTCATCCTAACTAAATATTTAATTATACATCATGGCATAATAAAAATACAAGAATGAACTAAAGTACATAGCCGGGTATTAAGGGAAAAACGAGAAAAATATGAAGATCTTGCATCAAGATTCCACCGCCTTCTTGTAAAATTTTGAAAACTTAGATTCTTAATTTATTTCTTGATTTCCCCTCCATTTGGCTTGAATAATATCAAAAACTTGTCGAATTTTTATATCCAGCAAGTGTACAGATCGTAACACGTAATAAAGTGGACATATGAATTCGGATATCGTTCCCATGAAAACTAATATCTAACAATTGATTAAATTATTACTAATTTCAATTTGATAAAAAACAAATAAAGTGATTTTTAATATGACAGTTTAAGTGTTAGGATTCATCATTTTACCATAATTATCCACTTAATCTCAATTACCAAGTTTTATACAATTGATTATGTTTACCAGATTAAATTCTTCTAATGTATTCAACTTACCGCTGTCGAGTTCTCATGAAGTTTATTTAAATTCAATCACATATCTATATGTGAATCAACCTTAGTTAAACACACTTAAGTTCTAAGAATTCATATAACGATCACAATAACTAGAATAAGCATATCTACGTTTTATACTAAATTACCGATTTTTACTATGTGATCTAAACAAACAATATGCATCTCTACGTAATTATCGTTCACGAAATCAATGAATTAGTGGCCAATTAATTTAAGAATTAAGAATAGAAGTAAATGCAATTCACAAAACAATTGAGATTTAAAACTTTTTCATTAAAATTAAGTTTCAAAACTAGGTTACAATCATTCATCCTAATTAAATACTTATCATGGGAGGATAAAAATACAAGAAAAAATTAAAGTACATCACTAGGTATTAAGGAAAAACGAGAAAAATATGAAGATTTTGCAACAAGATTCCGCATTCTTCTTATAAAACATCGAAACCTTAGCTTCTTAATTTTTTTTCCCTTCATTTGGTTTAATAATATATATACAATAATTCTCCAAGCCTTGGCTTGAATATATGCATATGATGAAACTCCACAAACACTCTTTTAATTGTTGGACTGTGTTGTGCATTTATAGAAAATAAAATAAAATCTTCTAATGTACAATTTTCATGTAAAACAAAGCCAAACGAACACTAAACTTTAATGAAAAATAGTTTTCGAGCAAACTTTTTTTTTTCTTTTACTTTTTGGCAACTGTAACAAATTTCATAACCAATTATTAAAAAAAAATTCACTTTAATGAACAATTTCCATGTAAAATAAAGCTAAACGTGAATAAAAAAAAATCCAAAAATTTTAAAATTTTTCGGGTGGGAAATTATACCAATTAAAACACACTTAATGAACAATTCTCAAAAAAATAATTACTAGACAATTATTTTCTTTGAAATTCATTTTCTTTCCATCAATTTTCCACTCTTGTAATTAAACCAATCCTGAATTGAACTCAGACATCATCTCATTAGTCAAATGTCAGTCATAGGTGACCATGTCACCACCCCAAATTCACTCCCCATTGGGACCCAGATCTCTTGAGGCCCACCTGATATCATGCTCCTAATCGCGTGCCTTGCTATGAAAACCAACTGTTGATACTCTGTGACGACTTGGTAACGTAATTTATTACAATTCTCCTCCGAAATTTTTCTGAAGTGACACTTTAGGCTCATCGATTTCATGCACGATTGTGCATATACGGCCCAGAGTTTTGTTTCGACGAGGTCGACCCCACTATATAATTGTGGACGTGTGGCTGAAATCATTGGTTGAAGTAGCCACCTCGTGAAGCCGTGAGCTTCTAACTTACCTTATGTTGGGTGATCTTGAACTTTTTCAATCCCAAAGATGTGGCTTTCTTTCCCACTTATTAATTGATCACCAAACTTTTTCACAATCGACATGGAATGACTTCAACAATTTCCTTCTCACACATTGGGCCATGTGTAGGGAGCAAGCCCCGTATTTCACGTGGATTGTTGGGTTGAGACTTGTTGATAACTTGGATTCTAATACTAGTGTTGGGAAATAAATTAGATCGAGATAATATATATGACACGATATGAAGTATATGATCACAAACAAATAATAAGATAAAAGACAAAAAAGATTAATTTTCATATAAACGAAATATTTTATTCAATTGACAAATATGGAGAAAACAAATATAATAAATGTGCCAATATAATTATTCTATATTTCAGTAATACAAAACTTATGAAAAGAGTCTAGTATTTATAGGGGTGCACGCAGGGGCGGACCCAGGCCCAGAGGTCAGCTAGGACGAAAGTCAATAGTTGACTGTTGACTCAACGATCGTAATAGATATGTGCCCAAACAAAGATTTCCAGCTTCATGATAACTACTACATGGCAATCTATTCATATGATTTAAGACCAGTAATGCAAGCAATTAGGGAAATCTTATGTGAAATCTACATTACGACAGAGAATTGTTAGAAGCTAGTAATCTAACTAATGACATTAAGTGGCTGTATGAAAAGCTTCATTTTAAGAAAGCATCTAGCAGTATTGAGATTCATATATTTACTAATGATTGTAGAAGCTGAATTTCTTTCTTTGAACCCTAATGGTAAATTTGATGTTGCGTTGCAACGTCAATTCAACTTCCCGTAAATGGTATTTCAAAATTTAAAGACAACTTTAGTCAGCTCAGCTAGTCTTCGGCATTCTCGTAGACAAATGTTAGCTAATAACTTATAAATTATTGTAATATCAACTGAAAATTTATTAATTTTCTGAGAAAAAAATATTGTTTGTTTCCTGTAACTTTGGGTATGAAATAAAAGTCGGTAATAGAAATATAGCTAAAAACACTTGCAGATGTACAAGAAATCGCTCCGGTTGAAAAAATCGCTTCATAATTTGCAAAATGTCCCAATTTATTTTTCAATTAAAGTTTATTAAAACACAATGTATTGAGTCCAACATCTTCTCCATTAATTTTTTTCACTTATCCCTAATTTGAAATTTCCTTAACCTAAATTCTCAAATCACAAATCAAAATTTATGAATGATAAATTATAACTCATAAGTCATACAACATAAATTATTTATTTTAAATCACAAGTCTCATTTCTTTATCACAGAACAACAACTAAAAACAAAAAACAAAAACAAGATTCAAGAAGTAAAAGGGTGTTCAGTCGCTCACCGGTCAAACCCGCTGGACAGGAGGATGAGAGGTGGAGAAATGGAGACATCGATTGACAGGCGCAACACTGTAGCTTCTCTTCGTTTCTGGTTCTCTCAGAGACTCATGTTCACCTCTTCAGTCTTCACTTGCTGCTGGAGGGAGCTGAGGAAAATCATAAATGGATATATCATATATATTATATATATCCATTATCCCTGGATTTCGGGCCTTTGGGCATATTTATTTTTTTTAAGCCAAGCCCAAAACAATGGCTAAACAAAAAAAATTAGGCCCAAACCCAAAACCTGAGATCATCTTCGTCTTTGCCAGTTCGCCCTTCAGCTTTTGGTTTTAATTCTACAATTGCCAACTGGGTTGCGTCCGATGGTCTGAAGGCTCTGGCCGATCCTATAAGGGCGGTCGCGGGGGCTCGTCAGGTACCGTGTCCGCCCTTGGGTACATGTCAAACTTTAAAAATATCACAAAGATGAAAACAAGATAAAAAATCACGTAAAATAAAGAAAAAAAAAATATTTTTTCAATAAAAACGCCTGAAAAGAAGGAAAAATATTTTTTTCAAAAACAAATTGTATTATAGATTCTAAAATAGTTTTATGCACTTCGACTTTTCGGTTCTTATACTACTACCGTGACACGATAAATTGACTAGAGATGAAGAGAAGAGTTTTGTAAAATGTATCTTGACTTGACACGATTGAAAAATATAACTTAAATCAACTAATATTAGAATATAAAAACAGAAATCTATTTAATTAGCATTTGTCTAAAAAATTTATTACGAGTGTGTATTCAATTAGGAATTTTTAGAGTTTTATAAGCTTTTTTAAATGAGCGACTTTTTTGAATTTTATAGATTTTTAAATGACTTCCGTAGACTTTGATTAAAAAAATTTAAAGATATAAAAACTCCTTATCTTACAAATTTATTATACACCTGAAAAATTACAATCTTTCTTATTACTTAATTAATATTTTTGAGAACCATGATGCCTACAAAATTTTCTTGGGTAAAATCACTAGTCACGGTCTAGTAATTCAATTTTAGCACAAATGAAATAACAAATATTTTTTACATCATTTTTTAAAAACATAACCAAAATTCTTTCATGAAATTAACATAAATTCTAAGAACACATATTGTTCTTGAGAGAGAGAGAGAGAGAGAGAGATGAATTCTATGTTTTGAAACAATTGCATATAATTTCAATTTAAAAGTAATTATGTATGTATAGAATAATAAAAAATTGATTATAGCAAATGAATTGAAGAGACACGAGGAAATCATATAATTGAAAGTAAAAAAGACGTTCGTCTTTTGGGCTATGAAATTTTCACAAATCCCAAAGTATATAACATATTTTCTTTCAAATTTGCTATTTTTATTTCCACAATTTTTTAAAGAAATCCAATAAGTAGAATATTCTTCAAAAGTCACTGTTTATTAGCATATTTGAATGTATCATGATTCATGACTTGTAGAGATTTCTAAAGAATTTCGATTGAATACCTCGTGATTTTTCGAGACTTTATAAATGTTTATAGAAATTTAAATTGAATACACATAAATTTTTAGAGAGTTTTTTTAAAAGTCTCAATTGAATATACTTAAAATTTTTAAAAGTCTCAAATGAATATACCCTTTAAGTTATTAATGTCGTATTTGGTACAGACTAGAATCAGATTTTAATCTAAATCAAAGTCAAACAATTAATATTAACCGCATCTTTCATGAGTCTTCAACCACACATTTAAAAAACTTAAATCACAATCTACTAAAAATCTAATTTTAATCGTCACCAAACACCCTCTAAATATAAATATATTAGCGGTGAATATGTGAATATTACACGCATGAATTTTGGCAGGTTAAAACATAAGAAAAACAGGAACATTTCGCTTATGGTCCGTTTGATAGGCAAATGTGGAAAATAATTCCAATTTTATGTTTGTTGGAAAATAAAAACTCACCAAACCCATATGAATTCTTTTTTCATGAAAATGAAGAAAATGCAGTTTAAAGTGGTTGTAACTTGAAATTCGATTTCAATTTTCACGCTATAATAAAACGGCTAAAGTGAAATTGGCTTTCCTCAAATGTAACATTTTTCATGAAAAATGTGGCAATCAAACAAGACATTAAATTATGAACCTTTTTAGCTTCTTTTTAGATTATGAACCCATGATGGGGTGTTTGACATTCATTTTAGTAGAAAAATGTGTTTTTGAATAGTGATTCATGGAAGAATGTGTGGTTAAAAAGTAAGGAGAATTTTTAGGTTTATGTGTAATATTATTTTATTGATAGAATATGTGATTAAAAAGTAAGGAGAATTTTTAGGTTTATATGTAGTATTATTTTATTGATAGAATGTGTGGTTGAAATAAAGAAAGAAAAAATAATGAGAGTGATAAAAAAAATAGGTGTCAAATGAGGACTATATAACCTCTGTTTGAGTCACATTAAAATTTTCATTCTCATTTTCTTACTAATTTTCAATAATATATTTTTCATCACATTAATAATTTTTTTTTTTTTAATCACACATTTTTCAGCAATTTACTATTTCAAAATAGCGTGGCTCAACTACACTTGGGATAAATGTTGTAATGCACACGTGAATGGGTAATTGGGGCAGAGCGGTCAGCCTATCTATCTAGAGTTGGATAGCATTCAAAGACAGAGTTGCAGAGTTGCAGCTTCCACGAGAAACCAAGCACAGCAAAGCCAACACGTTGCGCTTTCGTGTCCTCGTTTGAACAGTCGAAATTTTATGACTTTCTAGGTTATAACTATCATTATTTTAAAAATATTTTTATTGCCTTATTTTCAATCGTATATTTTTAATGAAATAATATTATGTAATTTTAAAAAAAATTCTTATTTTTTAACTACACATTTTCGATTAAAATATTATTTCAAAATGCATTTTTATTAAAAAAAAAAAAACCCTTATTTGTAGATACATAAATACACAAGTTATATGTATATATAAGGGGATATTTAAGGTCTTGGATCGGATATTGAATAATTATTCGATCCGATCCGATCCGATAATTCAACTGTTATTTGATTTTTAAATTCATATTCGTTTTGTTATGTTATCGGATATTCGATTCGATAATCTGATTCGAAATGAAAGAAATTAAGAAAAAAATAATTTTGGAATCAATTTCTTATTTATTTATTTTTCAAATTTTCCAATTTTTAAACGGGTTTAATAATTATAAAATTCTCAACTTTTATTATTTTGAATTTGATGATTTTCTTACTCTATATTTATTTATTTTAGTCACAATAATGTGACATAAAAATATTTTATCGACTCAATTGTTTATAACAAATCGGATCAGATTATTATCGAATTAAATTGACATATATTCATATTTGATCCACTTAATTAATATACTATTGAATTTAGATCTTTATCGAATTATTGGATTAAGACATGTATTCCTCTTCCATTAATTTCATCGAATTCGGATCCCTATGCTAAATGTTGTTTCTATGAAGTAAAACGGAGGCGTGTTTTGACTTTTGAGTATACCGAAATGTTGAGCAGTGATGAAGATGATGATTCGCCTCAAAAATGCGGGGAGACAAGTCGGAGGACGATTGAGAGGCGGCGATTAGCTTCGGCAGCCTCTAGTGGTGGTAGAGGATCCACGCCGTTTTCCTCTTCCGGTGGTTTGAATGTCATGCCAGAGAGCTCGCTACAGGGTGTTCGATCGACTGTGCAGATGGCTGACCCTTCATCGGTGTTGGATTCTGCAGGGGATGATGCGGGGGACAATATTAATAACTCGGCGCCGCTGGTTGGATCATTAGCGGTAGCCGGAAGGCAACGTGACATGGAAGATACAATTACTGTTCATACTAACCTTTGCTCCCCGGAGATTACTCGTCGACGACCGGTGCATTTTTTTGGTGTTTACGATGGACATGGTGGATCTCATGTAAAACTTTACCGCTAATTTGCTTTATAATCTTTTTTTTTTCTAAAAACAATGCAGAAAAAGTAGAATCGGCAATTTGAGTTTCAATCACTGAAAATGACTGCACATCTGGGTTTAAGTGAAAAATTGATCTCAAACTATTCTCTCTCTAAACTTTTAATTCCTCCATGGTTGCTTGTAGGTTGCTTCAATGTGCAAGGACAAGATGCACGTGATATTAGAAGAAGAGCTGACGCGCGTGGGAAATAACGCAATACCCCATGCAAGTGGTGCTAGCAGCTCAAGAATGACGCGAGAAGAAGAATCCATTGAGGATAGTGGACTAAACGAGGAATGGGCAAGAGTGCTGAAATCGTGTTTTATGAGAATGGAGGAGGTGGTGATGAACACCTGCGGCTGTGGAATTGCCGGATTCCGCTGCAGTTGCGACCGATACGAGCTCATTTACGTGGGGTCTACGGCCGTGGTGGCTGTTTTAACGCCTGAGCACATTGTTGTGGCCAATTGTGGTGATTCACGCGCTGTCCTGTGCCGCGGCGGAAGAGTGGTTCCACTCTCGTTCGATCATAAGGTAACTGACACTAGTTTGCACGCACCAAATTGGCACTGGCTTGCATGATTGTTTCTCTCCTGATGATTTTGACACGTGTTGGGCTCTAGTCATTTGGAGCTGATTGTGTGTGGGTCGTTAAAAGTTTATTGCATAAACTATTATAATGTATTATTTTTATATGAAATTGATCTTCAGTGGAAAGAATAAGAATTTTTACTGCTGCTGGAAGAAACCCACTGGGAGCAGGGGAAAACTTTTATCTTGTCCACTGGAAGCAAAATATCAGGTTATTAGGTTATAATTGACCATTAATTTTCATAGGTGATATTCTACCATTCCAACAATTGAGTCGATTCAGTTGGTTCTTAATTATTTGAAATGGAATAAAACTTAAATGCAGCCAGATAGAGAGGATGAACGTGCTAGGATAGAAGCATGTGGTGGACGGGTCATGTTTCTTAATGGAGCGAGAGTTGAAGGGATTCTTGCTATGTCTCGGGCTATAGGTAATTTTCTTTTGCATCATTCTATTCGTTTTCATGCATGCCTTATTGTCACATGAAGGAGAAAGATCGCGTCAAATCATTTTCCAGGTCACATGTAGGAATGTTTAAATGCGCACGTATTCTTTTGGGTGAAGAATGGGTGCTGTTCATCATTTTTGAGAAAATCTCCAATGTAAGACTCCTTCTAAGGAAACTTCCTAGCTGTCTGCACCCTACATCCTTTTATCGCTAAGCGATCAATCAGGTTAATACTCGAGATCTGGTGCAGTCAAATCCCTCTACTACATTTTCTGTTTCATTTTTAATCACTGATATTAAAGCCAAATAGACTATTCTTTAAAGTAATTAACAAAAAAATAAAATAAAATAAACTCGCTGGAGTAAGATAGGAAAGTCATAATGTTGCTCGTATAAGTTCTTACTTTCATTTTCAAGCAGGAGATAGGTATCTAAAGCCCTTTGTGATATCAGAGCCGGAAATTTCCTTCACAAGAAGGGATGAAGAAGATGAGTTTCTGATTCTTGCAAGTGACGGTTTGTGGGATGTTATGTCTAGTGAGATGACGTGTGAGGTTGCACGAGAGTGCCTTCGAGAAGAAAATCGGCATGCAGGTTCCGGGGATTCTAGTGCTCAGCCTTCGACAACAAATGAAGGTCCCGGGACATTATTCCCATCTCAAAGTGCATCTGCAGCAGCACTACTTATTCGCCTCGCCTTGGGACGGAAGAGTGCTGATAATATCTGTGTTATAGTTGTCGATTTGAAGAGAACTTTAAGTGCATAAGGTTCGGACTTGGTAACTTCTATATATCCTTTTTTGGCTTTCTTGTGCATTTAGCTCTAGGTATTCGGAAGAACTTAAAAATCGATTCTCCTCAATATAGAGTACGTAATTTGAAAGACGCTATTATTTATTCGAGATGCATTTTTTTTTCGAAAGCCAAGACAAGAAGATTTTATCATGAAAGATCACACCCCTTGTTAAAAATAAAGCGGGAATATGATCAACCCTTTTATCATCGTAAGCTATTGATATTATGCACATGTTTGGTATCCATTATTTCAAAAATATATTTCTCTTATATTTTCAACTACATATTTTTAAATAAAATTATAATACACACAAACCCAAAACGTTTATTTATTTTTTAACAACACATTTTCCATCAAATTATCATTTCAAAATGCATTTTTTTTTGGGGAAAAAAAATGCCGCTCAAACATGGCCTATGTTCATTAATGCATCAATTAGGGGCCATAATTTCAAGGATAGAGTCTTTTGTACATTTCAATGCTTACACCTTTGTTGATATTGTCCTTGTTGTAAAAAAGTGATTAGTTGACTTTCTTTTTTAAATTGTCAAATCACAGTTTGGACCCAAATGTGAAATTAAAACAATAACAAACAATAAAGTTACTAATTAATATCTCTATATGATTAAACATAATTTATCCGATTAAACCAATGTGTCAATCAAACAATTTAAACAATCAAATCAAAGCAATAAAAATAAAGTAAAGAACACTAACATTGATGATGATGGGAAATTTATCAAAGAACTCTTCACATGAATAAAAAATCTCTAGGTAAATCTTGTCAAAACGATCTACTAAAAAAGTTAATTTACAATGGGTCTAGACACTGCTAAATCTTAACTGGCTCTGGCCACCTAACTTGTAAATCACCAAAGAACTCTTTTGGTTGTGCACACCTACACTTCCTAAAACTCTGTACCACTTCTTTCACGTTGGATCACTACGAACCTCGTTCTGCAGCGTTGAAACTCCAATCACTTCTTCCTAAATTTCAGAATTCTGAGGCTTATTAGAGAAGGGATGATTTATTTTGGTGTTTGATCAAAGATCTTTATGTGTTTTGATTTGTAGTTGAGGCAATAGAATATTGGGTTATGGATTTCATCTTCAAAATATGTTCTCTTAACTTAATTCAAGGCTCAACCAGTGCTGGAATATTGTTTGTGATTAAATACGAAGAATATATATATATATATATATATATATATATATATATACACACACATTTCAAGAAATCAATTGAATGTGTTTTGTGTTAGGTTCATTATTGTAATTAGCGATTCTGTGAACAAAAATGACTTAATTGAACATGTGTAAAAGTCAAGGAGTAAAGTGCAATTATGTATAGTTGAGTTAGGTAGCCTAGAGTTTGAGTTCAAGTTTGGAAACAAAGAAAAAACGGTGTTGAAATTTTGCTAGTTTCATGTCTGGCCATCGCTCGAGCTACAGAAACAGAATCATTGTTGCCCGCTTATCGCCCAGGCGTCGCTCTAGCGACATATTTATGCGGCTAAACCTAGTTTGCAATTTGGAGAGTTTTATACGGCATACACTACTCATACACCGTCAACTATAAATACATAGGCTCTTGCACGAAAATTGGTGGTTGTCTTATTTTTGCATCATAGTCATATCATCTTTTGAGAGATCCAAGAACACTTTTCAATGGTGGAATCATTCATATCATTCCTGGGACCCGACACCCGAGTTTTGGGAAAACATCAAATTAAGAATTCAAAACATATACTTCCTAAATATCCTTAAGAATGTACTTTCTCAGAGGCTGCTGAAGGTTGAGAGATGTTGGACTGCAAGAACAAGAAAAGCACAAGAGTTGAAAATTCTTGGAAGTCCACTTGGAAGAGAATTGAAGAAGATCGGGAGTCTAGAATTTACAGCGGATCTTGGAAGTTACATGAGGTAGATCAGGAGATCTAGCAGGTTGGCTATATAGTATTTACGGTAGCAGATCGTGAGTCTGGAGGAACAACAGATCTTGGAGATTACATGAATTACAACGGGGTAGAATTTGCTTTGTTGGAAACGGACTGTAATCCATATTGTCGCTAGTGGAGATAACTGGCTTGGTCCAGAAGTTTTTACAAAGTTAGGTTTCTCCGTCATCAATATTGGTGTTGTTTATTGCTTTCCATATTACAAACTACGGTATTCAAACATATGATAATTGAATTGTTTGTTTAACTATCTAGAAACAATTAAAAATGACTTATTACTTATTAATTGTATTATTCCACACGTGAGGTCGAACTTAGTTATTAAACTATGATATTTTCAATTTGGATCTTCAAAAAAAATAAAATGATTTATACAATAAAATAATGATTTAACACACTCTAGAACGTTGTATGACTTGAGTATTTATAATATGAAGCGTTTAAGGTTAAATAGGATTGAAAAACACATAAAAATCACGAAAATAGGGTTTGGGCTTGTAACACGGTCGCTCGAGCGCCTAGAGGGTGGCCATCAAGCTCCTTTTGAGCCGTTGTTAGTATTTTCGCAAATTTTTCTTTCTCGATATCGGATTGAGGCGATCCAAAATGCGCTGGAAAGATAAATCAAAGTGCTACAATTTTTCTAGAAATAACAATTTTTTTAAAAATTAGAATGGTTTCTATATGAAAAATTCGTCGTAACTTGTGACTGAGAATTTGGAGCAAAATTTGTACAACACTTTGACGCTTCTTTGGCTTTTAATTGCATTCCATTGATCATATGTGATCTTCTTGGATATCTTTGACTCCTCCAAGGATTATACTAACAATCCCTAACTATTTTGATTTTAATTACAACTCAATTACTCTAATTTTGTCTAAAAAATAGTCAATTAACTAGAGACCTAACAGAGTGAATAAGATTTGAGCTTCTTTTATTTCCTTTAAATAATGTGTAGTGCTATTTAATTTTCTTTGTCAAACATGTCATAAAAAAAATGATAAAGTGTAGGGGTGAGAATTTTTTTATAATCTGAGCTAAGGTTTAACAATGTGATAACTGTCTCACTTTGTGTTTAGGAAAGAAAAGATTGGCCAATGGATTGTTTTTTTGTCATAAACAGTAGGGCGGTCACAAGTTTATGGCACAACGAACATGAGTGTTAAGACTTTGGATTTTTTGAAATTCGCGTGCTTATTTTTTTAATTTTAAATAAATTGAATTGCTCGCTTGAATTTAATGAGTTCTGATATTATATTAAGACTTTGAGTTCGACATTAAAAGGTCATCTTTATTAAGATTAGTTCAAATTCTTATAAGTTGGTATATATTTTTATTTTTATTCGATGTGAAAATTTATCCCTTAACATGTTCCGCAAGATATGACTATGGACTTTAATACTATGTTAAAATTTGGTGCTCTATCTTAAAAGGTAAATCTTGTTAAAATGAGTAGTTCAAACTCTTATAAGTTGTTCTATGTTTTCATTTTTATTTGATGTGCAATTTTATTCCTTAACAATGAAATCGAATAGATAGAAGATGGAAGAACTGAACGGGGAACATATAATTGGCAAGTGATTCAGGCTTCAAACCTTCATGTGCATCTCAACCGATTCTTAAAACTACGTGTTATGCTGCATTATTAACAATGCATAGTTAATTTACCCTGTATTTTGTAAATTGGAGTTAATACATTCTTCTAACATACTTCCAAATTTTTTCCTTTAATACGGGTGTGAGACTTGCAATTATTATTCAAATTGTTATAATTAATTTTTCTCGTGTATTCTACCTTCGGGTGCTTACACTTAACTTTTTTAACATGCTTAACTATCGAAATGAGACGATAGTGAAAAAACCAGCAGAGTCCTTTTACAAGGTTTCAGAAGAAGCAAGAGAAGAAGGTGGTGGCTTTCGTGTTGTCCGTTAACCATTAAATAGTTGGCCTTTTTTTTTTTTTTTTTTTTTTTTTTCTCTTCTTCGTATTTCGATTTTCATTTTTTTGTTAAAATTTAGAAATTTCAGTTTTCAGTAAAAAATTGTGATGCTAACTAGGTTGCATAATTTTTCTGTTACTTAGCTATATTTAGCGAACTTTAAAGTGCTATAGCATATATAGCGATTTGCCCTCTTAATCTTTTGCAGGAGCTGACTAAAATTTAGTAGCATGAGGGATAAATTTAAGAATTTGGGATGAGTTTGTAATTTTTTGTTAGTCTAATAGGGATCAATTTCTCCTCTTTCCCATTTCACCACGTGAGTTGAGTTTGCAATAACTCTGAAAATGTTTCAATATAGAATTAGATTGTCGATACTTATTTCTAGTTCTCTGTTGATTATTGGCCTCCAATCTCACCAAAATCGGGCTCAGTTTCACCATCAAACCGACACCACAAATAACAACCAAATCTTCCAAAACTGACACCATCCAAAACCAGTTGCTTCAACAAGAATCAGCCTACAAAGGACTCGGTGTGAAGAAGAAGATAGCCTATTTTCAGCCACCAAGGCTAAGATAGAAAGAAATAAAAAGGATTACCACAAACACACAAAGCAAGGAAGAAATCAGTTTTCTCTCCTCTCCACAAGAAACGCCTTCTTCACTTCTTCCACACACTAAAAAACACAAGAATCGGGTCATTTAAATATGCCACAATAGTGGGCTTTTAGGTCAAACACAAGATGCCCAATAGATAACAACAAGTGGGCTTTCAATCCTAAAGTTGTCCAAGGTAATGAGCTGAGCAATGAGCAACACTTATGAAATTAGGCTATTTCAAATGGTCCACTTAGGTTGTCGGAATGATTTGTTCATTGTGGTGTCGACATTTTACTTCAATTATCGGTCGAGGCCTATGAAGTCTAATCCAAACTATAAAATCGGTTTAACATCATCGCTCGGATTTATTGGGTATCAAAACCCAACATATCTCCACATTTATTCTCAATAAATATTCAATCAACCAAAACATAAATTTATACTTGCACAATCAAGGTAACCAATAAAATTGGTATCACAGACCTTACCTCGTATTTCGTATCCAAAACACATACCATACATGCTCCATGTATTTACCAGAGCTAAGGTCAAGAACATCCAAGTAGAAACAGATAATCACAGTAATCAATCAAGAGCAAATAAACACACGATGTAGATATCATATGTGATAACATAAATCTTTTCAAACATGTTCACATAGAACAACAGATTAATACCAAGTTAATCAACAGGCCAACACATACGCAACAAATACATAAAATGATCTCACGAAGAAGATCTCACCACACTAATTATATCTCATTCCGTGTCACTCACTCCTCGAGAACACATATCTCACCTTATCGCCCACCATGCTCACTAGACTAAACACTCAAACAAACATGTCTAATTGGTAAATCTCTATGGATCCTAAGTTCTCGGGATAATCCTCTATCACCACATCACTTCTCCAACCTAAGTGGATAATGAGTTTCCACCTGACAGAAGTGATAGAAGTGCCTCACTCGTACTCTATCTGATCAGAGCCTCTTACAGATAAAAGATTCCAAATATTTAATCACCTCTCCACCGTGATCCAAATGTCACACTCCACATCCCACGGTACAACCACTAATGTACCCTTAAGCTTCTATACTCCACCTCACCAAAAGACATACAAAACACTGCTAATGCATCCCAAACCCACCATGACAAATCAATACCTTTCAGGGACCACAAATGTTTGGGCTCAATTAAAATTGAACCATGCACCACAAGGTTACTCCAATCACCAACGCTCAAAACAATTCACAAAGGATTAATCCCACAATGGGAAGGGTGAGGGTGACACTTACAAAGAGAATAGAAGAAAGAGTTGGTTACTTCACAACACTCACAAAAGAAGCTCACACAGAGAACGAAGATAACCCTCACAGACCGTCTCACATAATCTTACAAACTACGCAGGCTTACAAAGATGAAGGAAAAAATGGCTGCCCCTCTTACTTGTCACTACTATACTCTAACACACCATTCACGGAGCAAAATGGAGTATGTCATAAATCTCAACCTACTATGCATGCAAAAAATTATACCAAATAATAATATCATTCCAATTTATGCCAATTCACATATCAAACACTATGGATGAAGAACTCTCTACTTTGCATAAGACTAGTACTTGAGATTTGGTTTCTCTACCTCCTGGTAAGAGTGTTGTGGGTTGTCGTTGGGTGTATAAGATCAAGATTAATTATGATGGATCAATTGAGTGATACAAAGCTAGGTTGGTTGCAAAAGGGTACTCTCAACAGTATGATATGGATTATGAGGAGACATTTGCTCATGTTGCAAAAGTGACTACTATTCGTACTCTTATTGTAGTAGCTTCGGTTCGTCAGTGGCGTATCTCTCAAATTGATGTTAAAAATGCCTTCTTGAATGGAGATCTTCAAGAAGAAGTTTAAATGGCGCTCTGTCCTGGTGTTTCACATGATTCAGGATATATTTGCAAGCTAAAAAAAGCGTCATATGATCTCAAACAAACACCTTGTGCTTGGTTTGAAATATTTTCTGTTGTGATCTCTTCCCTTGGATTTACTTGTAGTAGTCATGATTCTGCTCTTTTTGTTAAGTGCACTGATGCAGGTTGTATCATTCTATCTTTATATATTGATGACATGATTAGTACTGGTAATGATATTGATGGTATTTCAGTTTTGAAGACAGAGTTAGTTAGACAGTTTGAAATGAAGGATTTAGGTTCTCTACAATATTTCTTGGGTATTAACGTGGCTTGCTAACCTAGAGGTTATCTTCTTTCTTGGTCGAAATATGTTGCAGATATTCTTGAGCGGGCTAGACTTACTGATAATAAGACTGTTGATACTTTCATTGAGGTTAACGCAAAGTATTCTTCTTCTGATGGTTTACCTTTGTTGAATCCTATTTTATATCGTACTATTGTTGAGATTTTGATATATCTCACTATTACTCGTCCAGATATTTCATATGTTGTTCATGTTGTTAGTCAGTTTATTGCTTTTCCTACTACAGTTCATTGGGCAACCGTTCTTCGTATTTTACGGTATCTTCGGGGTACAGTCTTTCAGAGTCTTTTACTTCCATCCACCTCTTCATTGGAGCTACGTGCATACTCTGATACTGATCATGGCAGTGATCCCATAGATTGCAAGTCTATTATTGATTTTTGTATTTTTTGGGGTGATTTTCTTATTTCTTGGAAGAGTAAGAAACTATCTATTGTTTCTCAATCTTTAACCGAAACAGAATATCGTGCTATGACATCTACTACCAAAGATATTATTTGGTTACGTTGGTTACTTATAGATATAATAGTTTTTCTTTCTCATCATACTCCTATGTATTATGACAACCAGAGTTCTATTCAAATTGCTCACAACTCGATTTTTCATGAAAAAATAAGCACATTGAGATCGATTGTCACCTTACTCGTTATCATCTTAAGCATGACACAATTACTTTGTCATTTGTTTCTTCTTCTTGGCAACTTGCAGATTTCTTTATCAAGACGTATTCTATTTCCCGTTTTCTTTATTAAGGGTAGAATAATCTTTTTAGTTTCCTTTGTTTTATCCTATATATTGTCTCTTTATATTTATGTTAAATCATCTTTTTGTATTCAATTTTCATTATGCAGAATTAATGAAACCCTAATTTTCCTTTTTTTCCTTATTTTCTTTGAATTGTTTAACATGTCTTTAGTTTGTAATTGTTGATACATCTTTTAATATTTGTTGCTTGAAGATATCCAAAGTAGTTGTATTTGTCTAATGATCAATATAAATTCACATTAACCGATCAAAAAAAATTAATATCGTATTATTCTCAATAAATACGTGAACTACATGACTCTTTTTTCACTGTTCTATTTAGTTAATTATTATATCTACCATAAGATTTAAGGTAATTAAATACTCAATAACGACAATTGTAATATTTAGATACTTAGCAAATACGACAATGACTACCCTTTTTTATTCAAAATATTCTACTAAATTGCTTCTGAAACTTAAAACCAAGGTCACGAAAGTTCAATTAACTTTAATGTAACACATTTCGTAGAACTTAATATTATTTCATTTTATATACCATTTATAAATTTATCAAACAGTGCTAAGTTAGAAAAGAAAATAACCACTAAAAAAAAAAACGATTATCAGAAATTTTTTGGTGAAATATTTCTCAGGGAAATAAGTTTTCCATCAGCAATTGACGAGGGTTGGGTGATACACACACTTCGGGCAGCCCCCACGTGGCTTTAATTCAATGTTGAGAAAGAATTTTGACGGGAAGCATGTGGGGCAAGGGGGACTTTGATAATGGAGAAAATGCGAGCATCAAAGCAAAAGGTACAACTCTGTAAATAATCGCACTTGGCATCTACGACCTGAAAGGCTGAAAGAGAATGCCACGTTGTTTATTCTAGTTTCATAAGCCTGGCTAAGCTTAAACAAAATTAAAAATCACTTTTAAGTAAAAAGGAAAAAAAGAAGATGGAATAGAAGGGTATCACTTTGGAGGGTGCTCATCCCTTCCTTTACGAAAATAGTTCCATTGGCGCTTGCTTCTGTCTGATCTCCTGTTGTAACAAGACAGCATTCTTCAACCTTAAAATGGGTTATGGCCTTAAGGTATCAATCAGGCACAATTTCTCTGTAAAGAAAACATAAAAACACAGAAGAAAGTAAAAGCTTGGATTCGTTTTACGGGCTTAATTCCAAAGCACCACCCTTTCCTTTGCTTTCCATCTTTGTTTGAAGCTTCTTCGTCAAGATTATTAGCTAGTTTTTTTGTGCTTTTGTTTTAGGTATTAGAGCCTGTTTGGTAGAAATTAAAATCGGATTAAAATTAAAAAATTAGTCGTTATTTTTTACTTTTATTAGACAAGTGGAACCCAATAACGGCTATATTTTCAATTTTAATTGAATTTTAATTCGGACCAAATGGGCTCTTTATATCTCAAAACGACAAAAATAAGTGTAGTACATAAAAAATGAAAAATAGTGGAAAAATTGAAATATCAATTTAAATTCTATTGTTTCAATCTCAAGTTTGTCTTTAACTTTTAAAAGAAGCAAGTTGGTCTTTAATATTTCATTATTATAGCATCTTCAATTATAGATATTGTACAAATCTTCATTAAATTAGTATGCGGCCTTGACGAAAGTATTTCTCACTTTATATATCTTTCGAAAGTAATTTATGTTGAGAAGTAAAATCTAGCTTCATAAAATTAATGCAAGTTGTTTGATTTGATACACGTTTGAAAGATTCCTCTCACTAAAACTGCGTTGTATAAGTATCACTTGTATAATGAAAGGTTAAACGTGAATTTCTTCTTTTTAAAAGACAAAAAAAAAAAAAAAAAAAAGTGAGGTTTTAAAGCTTTTCCATTTTAAATGTTCAAGTCGAATGTCACTTTTCCGTTTTAAAGCTCGATTAATTCACAAGAATGAATGATTCAGACCTCATGCTTCATTATTTTTCAAGAATGTGAAGTATAGAAAACTAGAAGCCACTTAACTAGGAAACAAAGAAAATAAAAATTAAATCTTTATTTACTCTTGTTGGTAATCTATCAATGACTCTTTCATTGTGAAAACGATTTATAATGCACGTTCGTATCTTAAAAAAAATTACAATATACATGTATAGCCTTTAAAGCTTAGTCTTGCTTGTCATAACTTAATAAATTCACTTGTAAGATGTTTGGTACATTAAATTAAGAATATGTTTTAGCCCCATTTTTTGTTTGCTAAGAATGCATTTTAAAATAATAAATTAATGGAGAATGCGTGATTAAAAAATAAGGAAAAATTTTGAATTTGTGTACAATATTATTTTATTGAAAAATGTGTGGTTGGAAAGAACAAAGACAAAAATATATTTTAAAAATAATAAGGATCAAACAAGGACTAAATGAAATTTGATAAGTTTTATCCTACATACCCTAATATGTCCAGTCTAATATGTTAGTAGCATGTTTGGTAGTGTAGAATTATAAATATATTAAATCGTTCTAGATAATATTAAAAGATGAAGAAAAGCAAAAAATCACATTGTTGAATGTAATTTAGTCCTATGTATCATATTCAAGGTGATGTTTGAGTCAAAATCTAATAAAAGTAAATTTGGTGCATTCGTACTAAGTTTTCGGAGTAATGCTATGTAGCTTCAATGAGATTGCAACCTCACTATTAGTGACGCTAATGTGACATTAAATGATGAGTAAAATTAAATGAGTTATTTAATTCCATTTTTCATTTAATCTATTATCTATCGTCATCTACATTGGGGTTGTCGCATCTACATTGGGATTGTGCGACAACCCCAATGAAGATAAATAACGTTACTCCAGTTTCCAACGTTGAGTTAGTGGATTCTCTCCCCATAATTGGGAACAAATTGGATTGAATTGCCACTCAAAAGCCTTGGAAGTTGGTAAGCATACATAATACAAAAATGTCAATTATTGTTAATGTGGAAATTATTTTTTGCTTTCTTTAATGTGTGGGCCAATTGACCTGGTAAATCTAATGCGACAAGTGTTACATAGAAAGTAAGTTCTTGACCACGGGATTTGAACTAGAAGTCTAGAATGCATGTGGAGTGTATAAAGGTTGAAGCTATTTTGAAATAGGATAAGCAACATTTATGAGGTTCATATAAAAGGATAAAATATAAGATTTTACAAATTTGTTTGACAAATTCTTTTTATATCAAATTTTGATAAAATTTGAAGAAATACATGATTAAAAAGTTGATAATTTCATAAAACATGTGATTAAAATTAAAGTTTGATCAATTAAGTATAAGTGCTTGATAGTCTATTAGCAAAGTTTTGTTACACAAGAACATAGGACACCCAACCCCGACACGGGAAAAGAAAGTTCAAGGAAATTTTGGATATTGGTGCTCGGAAGAATGCTTCATGTACGGAAAGATTTACAATTTTTTTTGGTAGATATTAGATGTTGGACAATAAACAAAGTTAAACCAGTTAATACGGTGTTGCCACCTCATCATCTATAATGTTTTCTGTACATTTCATCTGTATAATTAAGGCGTTTAATTCTTGGTGCCCACGACTTTTTGTAATAAGACAACTTCTTTAACATGGGAATGGGTATCAATCAGTTTCCATTTCTGTATAGAAAACACAGAAGAAAGTAAAAGCCTGGATTCGTTTCCTTTTCCTTTTCTTTACATCTTTGTTTGATGCTTCTTTGTCAAGATTACTAGTGTTTTTGTGCTTTTATTTTAGGTATTAATATCTCAACACGACCAAAAAAAAGTGTAGTACATATAAAAAATTGATTAGTTTTTGGCTATTTAAAAATAGTGGAAAAATTCACTATTGATTTAAATTCTATCATTTCAGTGGCAAGTTTGTCTTTCAACTTTTAACAAATGAAGCAAGTTGATCTCTATTATTTTATTATTATAGCTAAATTAGCAGGTGATCTTCACAGAAAACAAGTCTTGCTCCATATATTTTGCCGTCAAGTTGTAGTTTTAATTAATATTGAATTTAACGATTCCTTTTATAAAGGTTGAACCCCAACCTTGAGAGCTCCCACCGTCCCTCCTCTAGAGCATCGTGGAGGAGGTAAATAGCGGGATATGTCTCAGCAGGTCGGGGTACAAGAGCTGTCATACTGGTGTCCACAAAGAGTCAAATCCCGAACCTTGTTAAAGGCAGGAATCGA
Source organism: Fraxinus excelsior (assembly GCA_019097785.1). Classification (NCBI taxonomy): domain Eukaryota; kingdom Viridiplantae; phylum Streptophyta; class Magnoliopsida; order Lamiales; family Oleaceae; genus Fraxinus; species Fraxinus excelsior. The sequence goes on from CM032629.1 coordinate 7,621,888, forward strand.
ACACTCATACTGCGGCTGTCAGTTCAACTGAAACTACCTCACTCATGCTCTTTGCACCACTGAACTGTAACTCAAGAGGCTTAACGATTCCTTTTATCATACAGGTATAACTTGTATAAAGGTTAAACATGAATTAATTCTTTATTAAAGACAATAAATTGAAAGCTAACTATAGGTGCCGCTAAAGAAGAATGTTAGAACTCAATTGTTATGCTTCAGCTGACATAAGGGCCCTAGTCAGAGCCACGTTGTAGAAACCTACTGCAGAAAATACGAGCGCAGGCGCCACATGGTTATTATAGGCCGAGTGGATCTGGCATGCCAAAATCGTATCCCAACCCACATAACGGAATTTGATCCAGTCGTTGCGGTTGAATCGCTTTCAGCGGCGGACCCAAGATCTCGAGTCAGCACATACGATCGTGGATCATTGACTTTTATCGACAATAAAATATTAAGAGCCCCATTTGATGCTTTTTTTTTCCCCCTCAAAAAATGCATTTTTGAATAGTGATTTGATGGAGATTATGTGGTTAAAAATAAGATTTTTTTTTGAATTTGCATGTAATATTATTTTATTGAAAAATGTGCGGTTGAAAGAAGAGAAAAATGTATTTTGAAAAAAAAGTGGAATTAAATGATGTCTATGATTTAAATATAACAATTATTTTTTTTTTCAAACTAAACATATATAATTTTGTTGTAAAAATTAACAGGATTCGCCAAATGATATCGTGTCAAGTTTTGTATAATTCAAAGGAAGTGTACGGGTTTGAATTTTTACAATTGTATTAAAATTGCTAATTTGTAAATTTCATGAGTGCCACAATGGTCAAGCATGTGATATTTTACAGAGGGGTTGCGGGTTCAAATCCCCTCCTTGTTCCATTTAATTTTGGCAAAAATTGTAGAATTAAACATATTTCAAATAAAATTGTTGGCAAAAGGATTTGAAACATGGACCTCTCACTTGAATATACAATTTCTAGCCAGCTGAGCTACAAGAAATGAATGAAAATAAAAGAATATATTAGGTATATAATCTGAAATATTTATTCATCGTCCAAAAAAAAATTGTTTTGGCAGACCCAGCATGGACGGCCTTAGGGGCTCGCCGAGTGCTGGGTCCGCCACTGACCGCTTTAGCTGAGGCGAACCACATGCAATACAAATGTCACTCTGCACCAGTGAAAACTAAATTGAAATAGCCCAGGAACAAAAAGCACGTCATATCTTGTAACCTTAAAAGCCAATGCATTACATAAATAATCCATACATGGATTTGAGAGACTATTGTTAAGCTTCAGCTTAGAGCCATGTTGCATAAACCTACTGCAGAAGATACAAACACAAGTACCACATGGCTATTATTGGTAGAGCCATTCTAATGGGGCCGAACGTATCCCAATCCAAAAGACGGAGCACGGTCCATTCGTTGTGATCGAGCCGCTTCAGTTGAGGCGAACCACATGAGACACCTCATGATAGCCTTTATGAAAGGTCTTATTGCAAGTGGGTGAAGCGACAACTCACTGAATAAACAGTTCTACTCAACTAAACAAGTCAAGTCTAGTCTTACATGTCAGATCTATGACTATTAAGCCGTTACAGTATTAAATGCAGCATGACTTATGAATGATTGATGAATGTCCACGACAAAAGACCCCAGTCGCTAGGATGAGACTACGCGTCTCTTGATCCACCAACTCTTACTTATCATTTTCTACTATAAAAACCTACACTCATTACCATTTAAAGGTGACGCGAATTTATACTTTAAACATTGGACTTCGCTCTCTCTTACTCCCTCTATTATTCCCAAATCCGAACCCCTTTTGCATAAAGTAGTTCACGTCCGTAGCACATCACACTCCCAAATATATACTTTTGCATGAGCTGATTTGATCGTCGGAGTGCCTACGACTACCTCTCACACCATCGGAAATTGACTGTACGCTTTAACAATTTGTCGAAGAGTGCAAGGTGGAACTAAGTGGATGTGAGAGAAACTAAAATTTGGGGACCATGCCACCTGTCAAAAAAGTGAGGTCGGCATCAATCACAACATGATGGACGGAGTGATTGATCTTTGGGTATTCAAACAACGTAGTACAAATGTTTCTTTTATAACGAAAAAAAGATAATGACCCTAAGGAAAAAAAACAGAAGAAACAACCTACGTAGGGACCATGTCCTATGTATATATAGACTTCCTTCTTGCATTCAATGCTCAATTAACAAATGAATACTCCTTACTCTTCAATATTTTTATATTTCGTGTGTAATAAATTATTCATTGCAATTTCAATTTATATCGATCTACTTTCGTCACAATTCACGATTCTCCACTTAAATATACATTGTTTCGAGTTCTTTATAGACACAAGCTATAGTAATTTTTGCCTAGGAGAACCCTCATTATTTTTTCTTGAAAATTTTCTTCAATTCTTTTTATTGACTTGGAAATATCAATGTATTCCTCACTTTCTCCAATTGAACAAATGATTGCTGCTCACTAAGTGGAAATATCTATGGATCCTAAGTTATGAGCTTTTAATCCCGTTAACAACCCCAGCCAAACTAAAATCCACTCGGAATTACCACAATGCCTTCCCGTCAATTTCCGCCACGTCCAGACCTCCACCACCACCACCACCACTTCCGCCACCTGGTTCCCTTACTGGCCGGCGGACTGACAGCTGCTTTTTCCCTCCTCGTTCTCCTCACTATCTGCCTTCTAAAGTTCACCAAGAAACGCACTGCTCCTTCCTCCGACACTGATTGCAAGAAACCCCCTCACAAACTCTCCTACTCCCTCCTCCGCCATGCCACCTCCAACTTCTGCCCCTCCCTTCGCCTCGGCCAAGGTGGGTTTGGCTCCGTATACCGTGGCATCATTACGCTTGACTCCATCGCCAAGAACTTGTCTTTTCACGTTGCGATCAAGCTATTGGACTCTGGGTCACTCCAAGGTGAGCGTGAGTTCCAAAATGAACTGTTTTTTTCCTCAAAAATTGATTCTCAATACGTTGTTTCCGTGATGGGTTTCTCATCCAATCCCAGAAAACGTCGCATGCTTTTGGTTTATGAGCTAATGGAAAACGGCAGCTTGCAAGATTGTCTTTTTTATCGAAAATGTGAACAGTTAAAAAACTGGGACAAGAGGTTTTTAATTGCTTTGGATATAGCTAAGGGGCTTGAGTATTTACATCACTGCTGTGATCCACCAATCATCCATGGTGATATTAAGCTGAGTAATATTTTGTTGGACGGGAGTTTTAATGCAAAAATTGCTGATTTTGGGTTGGCTAGGTTGAAGTTGGAAGAGAATGTTGAAGGTGAGTTGAAGGTGGGTAATTTTGGTAATGGGGTGGAGGATAATGGATCTGTATTGGAGGAGACAGAGAGTGCGATCACAGCCACTGGGTTTGAGGAGTTCAATAATGCTCATCATCGAGTGGGAGTGGAAATGTCACCGGATGGTGCTTTTCTGCGGGTTGAGGCCTCACCAGAGGTGATAATGAGGGTGGAATTGTCACCCGAGGCAGAGACGGCTCCTGTGGTGTCGCCGACGACGGTGGCTGCAATGGCATTACCATCCGAGGGTTTGGAGAAGACAAGCGAATCGGATGGGAATTTTGATAAGGTTAGTATTGAGAGTGGGGGAGAAAGGAACATGTGGAAAAAGAAGAAGAATAATTCTTCTGGGAATGATTGGTGGTGGAAGCAAGATAATGGAGGAGAAGGGGAGTCAGAAGGGGTGAAGGATTATGTGATGGAATGGATTGGGAATGAAATCAAGAAGGAGAGACCAAAGAGCGAGTGGGTTGGAGCGTCGTCAAGTGCTGGAGTGGTTGGGAAATTGGAGAAAAAGAAGAAGAAGAAGGAAAAGCAGCTGGATTGGTGGGTGTCTATGGACGACAACAAGAATTTGAAGAAGGATAGGAGGCCTGCAAGGGAGTGGTGGAAGGAAGAGTATTGTGCGGAGCTCGAGAGGAAGAATAAGAAGAAGAAAAAGTACTTGCATGGGTCAATAAGTGATGATTGCTATAATGAGAATTGGGTGCCAAGAGACGGTCAATTGCATGCTGATAGAAAGAAAAAATGTAGGAACAGGAGTAGAGGTAGTGTGGATTGGAGGTTGAATGGGTTTAGTGGTGAGCTTTGGAGAGTGCGAAGAAATAGTTATGATAACATAAGTGGGGAGATACCTAAGAGTGGTGGTATTAGCAGCACTCCAAGTACGAGAGGAACTGTGTGCTATGTTGCACCAGAGTATGGTGATGGGTTTGATATATCTGAGAAGTGCGATGTTTACAGTTATGGAGTTAGTTTGTTAGTTCTCATTGCGGGGCGTAGGCCACTTCAGGTGATGGGGTCACCCATATCAGAATTTCGACGAGCCAATCTTCTATCTTGGGCACGCCATCTTGCCTGGTCTGGGAAGCTTCTTGATTTAGTTGATCAGAACATTCAATCTTTAAACAAAGAACAAGCCCTGCTATGCATCACCGTGGCACTACTCTGCCTGCAAAAGTCACCTGCACGCCGACCTTCAATGAAAGAGGTCGTGGGGATGCTGTGTGGAGATTTAGAATTTCCACAGCTACCAGTTGAATTTTCCTCTTCACCTCCCTCCCACTTCCCATTTAAGTCACGCAGGAAATTTCGGTGAGTTTTTGTCTGATGCCTACTTCTCCATGAAGAGAACTATAGATAGTTATTTATTTTTGTGAATGATTAATGTAAAGAAAAAAAGGAGATGAAATTACATATGAACCAAAGGATCCAACCATCAATCTTTTGTCTTAATTTAAGAATCACCTACAAATATTATGTGTATTCTTGAGTATGAGTATTTATTTTAGATAAGTAATTTAATTTTTAAATCTTTGAGGGCCCATGATATTGATTAAGCAGAGTGTCTTCTTCTCTTGTGAGTTAGGGACAGGCGCCTTCGCAAGAACGGTTGACTATCTTCTCAAATTTGCTCAACTTTTATATGAATGTAGTGTTATAATATGCTTAGAAATGGCTTTTAAAATAAAATGACTACTGAATGAATAGATAATGTGGTGGTATCTGCAGAAGAGAGCATAGCATCCTTATGAAAAGTTTTAGTTATGTATCGAAAGAAAATAATCAAAGTTGATGGAGATATAAAGTAAAACACATTTCCTATTTCTTTCGACTCATATTGAAGCACAGCTATCTGCACCTGATTATGTCTGGAGCCTAATAGCTGTGCTGGAATCACATACCATTTCTTTATGATATTTATTCTGTTGGATTCGATTGCGTTTTTGTACTCTTCTAAGAGATTTAGTTTACTCTTGAAACTTGTCTTCTGCAACTTGTTTCTGGTTCCATTATGTGCTAGAGTCTCTCTATGTACGTATGAGTTGCTAATGCAAAGAAGTATATAACTGGTTCTAATTTTTCGGGTAGAGCTACAAACTGCTGTACAAAGTACGATTTCTAGTGCAAATAAGAATTTCACTATAAATAATTTGCACTGGAGCTACACCTTTTCTTCATGGAGTTGCTGTTGGAAAAATGGGTTAGGAAAATCACTCACTCAAGAAGAAAATGTAAAATTTGAGGAGTAAATGAACTTTTCTTAATCATCATTCACAATCTGATTTTTCACTTTTCCTCAGACATTCAAATGCTTCAACGTACTCCCTATATAGGCCTCAAGTAACTTTTAGATTACCTCAACTCTTTGAATGGTTATGGAGTACTTCCCACGATTAAAATGCTTTGAATTACTTCTCAAATACATCGCAAAAAAGTTGTTTAGTCACAATCCTACCACATTTATGAATTCATGTAATTTCCATCATCCCCCTTGAACATGATTTTCTGCAAACTCCAAGAGAAATCTCAGCTACTTGAAAGTATCTACTCTGAGAGGCTTCGTAAAAATATCTGCAACTTGATCTTCTGTCCTCACGTTCTTCACATGGACTCCTTTTTTGAAATGCATTCTCTAATGAAATGAAACCTTGTATTCATGTGCTCACTTCGATCACGGAACTCCGGGTTCTTTGACAAGGCAATAGTTTGACTACTTGTCCACATTAATCTCTGTTTCTTCCATTTGCATTAGTCCGATTTCTTTGAGCAGATTTCTCAACCATATTGCATGACAAATAACAGAAGTGGCCACAACATATTCAGCCTCACAAGTAGACAGAATCACAATGGGTTGCTTTTTAGAATTCCCAGTGAAAGCAGTGTTGCCCATAAAGAATACAAAGCCAATAGTACTTTTGCGATCATCAATATCTCCGGCCCAGTTTAGTTGCCTTGAAATGAGTCATAGTAGGGATTCCATGTTAGAACTTACTACTCCAACTCCAAAGAGATTATGTGGCCCAGTACTGTTTGATCATATGCATTACTTATAACCAGTAATCCATAATCAAGTGTTTTTTTTTTTTTTTTAAATTTAATCATAGCTAGTACTGTTTGAACCAAAATATCAAAAATATCATAAAATCAATGTATATAGGTAAGGTTGCTTTGATGCGTGGTATTTCGGTTAGACAAACTTCTTTAACTCTACGGTAGTAATGAATTTCGTTTGCACGTCTTTGAACTTCATCCGGATAATTGTAAAACTCTCCTCTTGTAATTTATCCACGGTATAAACTTCTTGAAACGATTGCCAACATCAGTTAAATGATGATGAGGGAGATTAGTTTCTTCTACATCATGCTTGACATTACCATTGTTGTCAAGCAATGATTGGTTGAAAAAAAAGGTTGTTTTTTTTTTTTTTAAAAAAATTGTCAAATGATGTATTAGCGAGTGTAAAACTTGGTGTACACCAAGTATGATTGTTTTTTAAATTGCTGGAGATTTTCTTCTTGATATGGTTATTAGCTGTCAATCGTATTTTTCTGGCGGACCATCCGCTCCTATGTATGCATAACAAAGGGATCATATCTCTCAAAATTGTTATTTTCTTTTTAAAAGAAGCATTTGTTTGGAAGATATGTAGGAAGCATGCATGATTTTATTCTCTTTCTTGCATGAATCAGCCTATTATTGTATTGGAGATGTACTATTAATTAATCAATAGTTGCAAGGTTATTTAATTACAAGGAAATTAACTTTTTTCTCTGCGTCAATTATGAAAGATAATTGTAATATAAATATCATAAGTATTTGTAGCAATATTCCATGTATACATTTACAGAGGATTTGAGGTAAAAATAAATTGTAATGGCTAAAAATTGTCGTGGTAGACTTTTCGTAAAAATTATGGACCATCAACCAATAAGATCGTGTAATATCCAGCCTTCCTGAAAATGAAGATTTTAAATACATTAGTATGCAAAACTAGACACGTTTCGATGATAAGCTGAAAAACAATATTGAGCCCTTGTTTGATATACATTTTTTTAAAACTCATTTTCAACGATACATTTTTCAATAAAATAATATTTTTCATCACATCAATAACGTTTTCTTGCTTTTTAACCATATATTCTACATCATATCATTATTTAAAGTATATTCTCAAAAACCCATTGAAGAAATGACCTAAAAAATTAAGCCTGTACGTATGGACGGTGTTTTGCAAAAATAAATAAAAAAATGAAGGAAGGAAACAAATAAAAAAAATTTGTTCCTTGTATTGTCCGATAATTGTATCCAACAAGTTATTCCTAATTGACGTAAAAGGACTCCTCTCCTCCTCTAAGAGCCATCAATATCATACAATCAATCAAAGCTTCGACTCACAACTTGTATTCACTTATGGTTGCTTTCTTCCTTTCTCACCCAAAAGGGATAATGTTATGATGATGATTTGCAAGTCACAAAAGCAAGGCACTGAGAAGAAGAAGAAAAAAAGAGGCAGCTACTATTTGTTTTTCTCTCAAAAAAGGACAGAACGCACCCACATTCCAATGAACAAAGTGACGAGTATATATTCATTTAGGTTTTAGGCTAATTGGGCCACTCCAAAAAATAATGGGTCAAGACTAAAAGAAAGCAAGTGGAAATTACATGAATCCCTACTTTTCAAGATCCAAATTCAAAAATCAGATTTCAAATTTATATTTCCAAAAATAAGATATTTTATATATAGATACAATTTTTTATATTTATTTAAATATTAATAATATCATTAGAAAAATTAATTTTTATACAACCCTAATTTCGTTTCTCCCTTTCCCATCTGACTTCTCTCATCAGTCATCTCACTCCGCTATCTTCGCCTCTCCACAGATAAAGCGTTGCCCGCCGCTTCAATGTCTACCGCCATCAACCCTACATCATCAACCGCCATCAATCGTCGCCTCAGCATCAACCGCTCGTTTCCCCCTCTCAAACTTCCACCTTTGTCGCTATTGTCTTCCTCTACACTGTCAAACCAACGACGGCGACGTCGGACCCACCCCACCCCCACCGTAAATCCCTATTTTTTCAGTTTCAACATAACTCGCTCACCCCCACTCCCACCTCTCTCTCTCAACCTGTCCCGTTCCGTAACGGCTGGCAATCAGGAAGACCAAAGCGGAGATTGTCACTGTGCTCGATGACGACACTTCCTAAAGCTTCGCTTGCAGCACCCCTTTGTAAGGTGGTCGAATCTGGAGTGGTGCAGTGGTCAAATCTACAATGCCGATCTGCCAGAATCTATATATTTTTTTGTTTTTTTATGTGATCTACAGTGCAGTGGTGGTTTTTGTGGCAGGTGGTTTGTGTGTGGGAATGTCATGGGTGCCAATCCGGTGGTTGAATTTTGGGAGTTTTTTGGTTTTTGATTTGTACTGTGCGGTGGTCAGCAGTAGTGGCGACGGTCGACGGTGGTGGTCGTGGTAGTGGGTGATGGTGGTGGTGATGGTGATGGGTCTGTCGGTGCAGTGATGGATCTGGTGCGAACCGTGTGGTGGTGTTTTTCTGTTGATTTGTTTGAGGTGGTTGTGGTGAGTTGCCGGCTGTGATAATAGCGGCGGAGTACGGTTATGGCAGGTAATACGGTGGTGGTGGTGATGTGATGATGTATAGTCTCCGTGACCTATGCTGTGACCTGAGCCATGTATTGTGACATATGCTGTAACCTGCAAAATATTCTATGACCTATGCTGTGACTATCAACAAAAACCTGAGCCATGTGTAAAAATATGTTGTGACCTGTGCTGTGACCATTTGAAATGAACATGTGACTATCAACAAGAACCTGAGCCATATGGAAAAATATTCTGTGACCTGTGCTGTGACAATTTGAAAATAACATATGACTATGAACAAAATCGTGAGCCATGTGTAATATATTCTGTGACCTAGGTTGTGACCATTTGAAAATAACTCGTGAATATTAACAAAAATGTGAGACATGAGCCTAATCATGTTATCGATAAAAAAAACAATGCATTGTGACTTTTGATTTGAGCTGTGACTTGTGACCTGAGTTGTCGCCGAAATATTCGTCGAAGCTGGAACAACTGTCGAAATCGGAACAGTCGTCGGAATAAACTGACGGCGGAATGGTCACCGAAATATTCACTAGAATCAAAGTAGTCGCTGGAAATGGTAGCCGAAATCGGAGTAGTCGTCGAAACGCTCGCCTGAATCGGAGTAACCGCGGAATGATCGTCGAACGGCCGTCGGACCGGCGGGGGTGGTATAGGTGGGTGGATTAATTATATATATATAATTTTTGAAATGTGAAAGATGTTTTGTTATTTTTGAAATAGGGTAAACTTAAAGTAGGATTTATGAATTTTTCCCAGAAAGCAATCCCATAAGTAAATTTTGGGTCAAGACAACATTAACAAGTTAAGTTGTTACTTGTAGCTCACGTTGCTTTCCGGTTGACCCTATCAACTGATTGTATTGATAATAATTTCACTTATCAACCAAGACCTATGAAATATATTATAAAATATTTAATATCATTGGTTGAGACTTATTTGGTATAAAAAACCCAACACTTATATAAGCAGTACACAGTGGTAGGAAATCTAAAAAATCTGTTGTGAATAAATGATGAGTCAAAATATTTTGCTGAATTGTGGCTGGATTTAGCACTTGTTTGGGTTTCATTATAATCACCATAATTATAATTTAAAGTCGAAGCCTAAAATTAATTTTAACGTCACATTCATAGTTACTATCCAATTATTTCTTGATATTCATTACTTCTCTTCATTGATTACATTATAAATTCCCAAACAAGTACTTTTTGAATTAAAACATATAACTGTGACCTCTGAATGAAAGATTTTTATGAATATAGTGATTTCATTAACGGGAATTGTATTTAGGAGATAGATTTGATGAGAGTTTTTTAAAGTAGGAGATTTTATTGATATTATAATTTATTTTGTTATTTCATATTAATTACAAGATCATAGTGGTGGGGTCTTTTTTATTTTTATACAGATTTTGTAGGTAATCGTAGCATTGAGGGCCATAGAGAGATCCCAGCACCCTAAAAACGCATCTTCTTCTTTATAAACGCCATTGAAGTACAAGAAAGATGGCTTGGATCAGAGAATCTTGTATGATCTGCGGTTGAGATGTTTCCTTTACAACCCGGCGATGATCTGGTCTTTCGGTCCCCTTCTGTTATAAAACGAGATCAAATCCTGCAAGATCTGATCATAGATCATACTTTAGTGGAAAATAGTAGTCATAGTACTAGCAGAGGCGGAAAGGGAGATCAGAGATCATCAGGTATTCAAGAAAACAAGGATGTGAGTACTGATGGATCCAATATGCGGAAACTTATGCACAGAGATTTAGAAAGACAAAGAAGGCAAGAAATGGCTAATCTTTATGCTTCTCTTCGATCAATTGTTCCTGTTGAATATCTAAAGGTGAATTCATTATTAATCCTGTTGCACTTCTTAAGGATCTAATTGCTTTAGGTCCTAGTAGATCAAATAATGATTATGTAGTCAACTCCAAATTTATTGGCAAATGGACTTACATTTAATTTGTTGTTACATATACAGATCTAACATGATATTCGTGGTGTTTTAGGGTAAGAAGACCATATCAGATCATACGCAAGGGGCTATAAATTACATAACAGATATGCAAAAGAACATCAGAAAATTACGTTATCAGAGAGACAAGCTAAAGAAGTTGTCAAATTCAGGCGACCTTAGCGACGAGGATGGAAGTTCCACTAGTTTTTCGCATAGTTTAGTCACAGTGAACCCTTGCTGCGATGGTGCAGAAATTCTAATCCGTAGCAGTGTAAAAGCGGAAGGGTTCCCCCTCTCAATAGTTCTTGTGGAATTGCTTGAGCGAGGGCTTAATGTTGTTAACTATGTTTCTACAAAAGCAAATGAAATGTCACTCCATATAATTCAGTGCGAGGTACAATTTGGGGATTAATTTATACACTGTTAGAATAGGGTTTCATCTGTTATAAATTGCTCTATGATTCCTAATATTTGAATTCTCTTATTCATCATCCTTCCAGGCCGGCGATATCAGATGCAGTGATCTATCCGAGCTTACAGAAAGACTGACCGACATGATAACTCTTAGAAAAGTGCCGGAGAAGACGAACATCTTGACAAGGGTTTCTGTCATTTCTTAAACAACAAAGCCATACTATTTCTCAATTCTGGAAAAAGGTATTTACATGTCGTCTGTGACGTGTGTACTTGAGTATGTAGTAGCTAAATAAATTTGAAATTAATATCCATGTACTTTGGCTTTTGTGGCTGATCAGACAGCACAGGGCATCTGGATTTTTCATTCATATGTGAGAGTACATAATTATAACTCCTATATATAAGACGATTTTCTGTAATTGGGTTGTACATTATTTGATAATGGTTGATGAGAACTGAGGAGAAAAACTATTTGTGAGTTTGTAGTTGCATTCTCTTGTAAAAAATTAAATAAAATAAAAAATTTAATTCTCTTGTGACTTTAATACATCTCACCGTATGCGTTTGTCACATATACAGGTTAACCTACAGTCTGCCATTTTGCATCTTATTCGTAGTTTTGTAAGGTTATTGTTTCTTTGGCACGTAAATGTACTATTAAGCTTTGTTTAGTTTTGCTAAAATTATATTTTTAGTAGATTTTGATGGAAGTTAATGGAATGCATGATTGAAAAGTTGATAAATGTTGTGAATCTTATGAAATGTGTGGTCAAAATTAATTATTAATCTAGATTTATATAATTTTTTTAGTTAAATCAAACAGGGGCTAAACACTATTAACAAAAGCAAATATGCTTAAATTTGATTATTATACCGTTTCAATCCATATTTGATGCATTGGTTTATTTAACATGTTAATAAAATATTATTAAAAAAGGTTGAACCCCAACCTTGAGGGCCCGTCCCACCCCTAGAGTATCGTGGATGAGGTAAATCGAGGGATATGCCTCAACTGATAAGGGTATAAGAGCTGTTATACTGGTGCCCACAAAGAGTTCAATTCCAAACATTGTTGAGGTAGGAATCAAACTCTCACACTGCGGCTGCCAACTCAACTGAGATTATCCTACTATTGTCCTTTGCACCATTAAACTATGCCCCGAAGGCATTAATAAGATATTATTAGATCATGTCTAATAGTGTTTCACTTTTATTTATACTAATGGTCTGTTTGATTGCAAATGTGAAATTTGAATGGAAAGAAAATGAATTACAAAAAATTTAATTGTTTAGAATTTGTTTTGGATTTTTTTATTTGTAGCCGCCCGTTTAATCATGCGTTTACACTCCCCTCACATGAGGGGATGTGCCCACGTCCAAATAAAATAATCTGCCCCCTATTGTGAGGGAGGCAGTGGACTCGTGTACACGTAGCATGACTAATTTGTTTTATTGAGAATTGTAATTAATTGTGTTTGATTGGTATAATTTTCCACCTGAAAAATGTTGAAAGTTTGGTGTACATTTTGTTTCTTTTTTTATGAAAATTGTTCATTAAAGTAATAAATTTTTTTATCATTAGATCTAGAATTTATTTCAATCGTAAAATCTTTTTTTTAAAAAAATTACTATACCGAATATCATTCGTTTGCCTTTGTTTTGCATGAAAATTGTCAATAAAGTGATAAATTTCTTTACAATTATGTCTAGAATTTTTTTCAATTGCTAAAAAAACTGAGAAATCAATTTTCACCAAATTGGTAGAAATTGGTTTTCCACAAAATCAAGGAAAATATGAGCATGTGAGCTAAACCAAGAAATGAATTCCATGAAAAAAAGTGTATCAAATAAGTTAAAGGTGAAAGTTGAAATTTCTTTTCCATTTTTCATGAAAAATAACAGCCAATCAAATATGGCCTAATTGTCATTTGATACGTAGAATTGTACAATTAAATAATATTAATAAGAAAAAGAAAATGTAAATGCTAAAATTATACTTGTTATATTATTAAGATGCATATTTGGTAGATTTGATCATTTACCAAATTATTAGAACTAGTTTAATATTATTTAAATACGATTATTGTACTCCAACTATTTTTTCCGTTTAGAAATGAATTTTAATTTTAAGTTTGATATTCTTAGAAATATTTTTTTAAATTGCTTGATAAATATTAAACTTAAATTAAAGTCATAACTTTCAAAAAGAAGTTAAAACACTCGCAACATGTTCATTATTTTTAACTAGATTGAACTAAAGAAGATGGTTAAAAAACTCTAATAAAATTGTTAGTTACTATAGAGCCAAATACAACGGAAGCAGTAAACCAAGTTGACAAAGAAGAAAATCAATACATGACACCAAATGATTGATTATTACATAATGCCCAGAACAATTTCATTGTACATTTCTGTACAAAGTAACGGTCACAAAGACCCCAAAACCCTAAAGAATCGAACAACACAGCTACTCAATGAAACAAGATCAAACCACTGATCTTCTACTCTAAAACCTTCAATCGAAGAATCACTAAGACCACAATCACAAAGATTTATGATCAAAACCAGTAGTTTTGATCAATACACAAAGGATCGAAAGAGAGAATACAGAGATGAACATGAAGGAGAAGACCTAGAAGCTTCTCTCAAACCCTAACAAAAAGCTGAATGAAAAGTCACGAAAATAAGGATCATTCAGCAGCCTTAAATACAAGTTCTCATCACCGTAGATTGATATGGAGATCAATGGATCAGAACAACACATGTCGCCTTAATGGGTCGGGTTTTAGGTCTGTTTCTTTGTGTTATCGGGTAATGGTCAAAAAACATTCCAGCAAATTGGCCAAACCCAGTTTCATCATTGCCCAATGGATCGAATGCTTTAATAAGAATGGCATCACAGTCCATCAAATCTCCCCATTGATGTTAATGTTGTAAACAACCAAAACATTTCAATTTTTATCAATGCAAACAATAAGGAGAACCAATACCTGCGGAAACATCCAGTTTAAACATGATCAATTCTTAGAATTTACAAATATGATTTAAATTTGTTTAGAGGAAGTACATTGGTTCCCATATTAGTTGGATTAAATTGTGTTGGGATTTTTTATACTATATGGACTCCTTTTGAATTATATCTCTAATGAAATGCATCCTAATATCTATATGTTTATTCCTTTCATGAAAAAAAATGGATTTTTACACAAATGAATGACACTTTGACTATCGGAATAAACAACAACAAAGATTATGCAATTCATTTAATTAACACAACAAACCTTTAAGCCATAAAAACTTCTTAATAACCTTAGTAGTAGCTACATATTCAACTTCTGTAGTAGATAGTGCCACAATAATATATCATCAATACACAAAAGAAGATAAACAATCATAGAATTACTATAATTTCTTTTAAAATAAAGACAATGATTAAATGCACTTCTTATAAAACCAATAGATGACACAAAATTGTCAAATCTTTTATACCATTGCCTAGGTGATTGTTCTAAATCATAAAAAAAATCTATTTAAAAGATAAACGTGATTAGGTCTTTTAGAATCAATGAAACCTTATGATTGAATCATATAAATTGTTTCATCTAAGTCACCATGCAATAAAGCATTTTTTAACCTCCATTTGTTCAAATTCTAAATCATATTGAACAATCAAAGCAAGCATGACGCTTGTAGTAATGTATTTAACAACAAGAGAGAAAATTTCATTGTAATCAATACCAGGTTTTTGGGTAAACCCCTTTGCAACTAATCTAGCTTTAAACCTAAGTGGCTGCTTAGAAGTATTTCATTCTTTAATGCTATAGTCCCATTTACAGTATACTAAAGACTTATTCTCAGGTCTAGGGACTAACTTCCAATTATTATTTTTCACTAGGGACTTCATTTCTTCTTTCATAGCTCCCAACCACTCATTTGACCGTTGACAACTTAAAGCTTTTTCATAAGATTTATACTCCTTAAAAGCTAAATCTTGATATGAAAAAACAACAAAGGATTGATAATCACTCATCCTAACAGGTTCATTTATCTTCCTCTTAGTTTTATCACTGGCAAGTTGATAATTACTCAAATGATCATCTAATTCAGTTACAAAGTCATGTTCACTGCCTTTAATAGGTTCTTGTGAACCAGTAACACCATCATTCTCCTCACCACCTTCATTCTCAACTTGTTCCTCATCAACAAATTCAAGAGAGTATCATAATTTTTCATTTTCAGGACAATATTACCAATACCCTTTATAGGACAAGATTCATTGTTCCCAAGTCTTACACAACCATCACTAAGTTTGGTAAAATCAAAAAACTAACAGACATTAGGACTCATATGGAAGGAGCAGCCTGAGTCCAGAACCCAGTTCTGATCAGAATTTTCCACAGAGGAAACAAAGGAAACTCCAATGTAAGCATTGTCTTCCTTATAAGAGGCATCAATAGCTGAATTCCATTTTCATGATTAATTCCCTTCCCTATGTCATTAGCTTTCTTAAAACAGTTTTTTATCAAGTGACTAGTTTTCCCACAGCAGTAACACTTTCTGTTTTTATTCTTTCCATTATACACCTTCTTGTCTTTTCCTTTATTATTATCCTCCTATTTCTTCTTTTGAAAATTTCTATTTTTGTTGAAGTTGACTTGAGTGAAATTACTCAGGCCTTTTGTGGAGGATTTAGGATTAGACAAGACTTTCTCTATGTGAAGAGCCTCTTTGTGTTCGGAATTGAGTTCTAAATCTCTATTTCTTAGAGAACTGTGTATTATGTCAACAGTCAAGTCACTCCTGCCATATTTTAAGGCATTCTTGACATCCTTATATTTGTCACTAAGAGCATTAAGTAGACAGACTACTTTCTGATCACCATAAATTTTTTCCCCACAATTAATAAGATCATGTGTGATCTTATTAAACCTATCCATGTTTTCCTCTAGGTCAGCATTAGGGTCAAACTTATGACAGAAGTATTGTTTCCAAAGAAAACACTTATTGGGCAAGGATTTGGTAACATAATGCTTCTGTAGAGATGTCCATAGCTCTGCAATAGTAGCTGTTTCTCATATCTTTCTAATAACAGAGTTAGATAAATGAAGAAATAGAGTACTCCAGGCTAATTCATCTTGCTCACTTTTCCTGATGCTAATAAATTTTCAGGCCAAGATTTATCAAGAGCTTTAGCACATTTAAGAGTTATTAAAAGAGCTTTCATTTTCTGGCTCTAGACATTAAAATCTCGGTTGCCATCCCAGTGTTGAACATCAATTTTAGTGGTCATATTGTGCAGATGTGTCTTAATTGTGTTTAACAAATAGGATAAACAAGAAAGGACAAAATGTCTAAATTTCAGCACATTAGTAATTATAACATGTCCTATGAAAGCACAAAGCCAGAGTGTTTACACACAGTAAGTAGCAATTACTCAATTTCAAAAGACTATATACACGAAGTGCAGATTACTATACAGATCAGGATTCACAGCAGCTCAGTAATGATGTATGATTATCAAATTCAAGAAATTACCAAAACTGAATATACAATAAGTATATACACAATAGATTAATCAAGATCCTAAAAAGATTTCTTAACACCGTACTCTGACTTCCTCAGATTCTAGGGGTCTCATAGGGAACCCTAGACAAAGGTAAATCAAGGGGGATTAAGGCAATCCGTTAGCTAGTATTACGGATTTAAAGGAAAAAAAAACACTAAAACCAATGGTTAAAGAAAGAGTTACCAAAGCTGCAAGAATCGTTTTAGTAATCAACAATTACCAGAGTACACCACAAGATTCCAGGCGAGAAAACTTTATCATTGTAAAATGACAGAGAGATATTAGATCTAAATTTTTCAGAATTGGAAAAGTCACCAAACAAATAGCACAATTTGTGCCGATCAAAGTAGGTCCATTCGAAGGAATGATAAATTTGTCGGTAGTTCAGATAGATGATTTCAAGCTGATTCTCGGATTGAAATATTTTCGGGATACAAAGACAGCAGTGTTGCCGCATTCTGACTCATTAATAATGATGGAGAGCAAACCATTCATTATTCCCACACAGGTTGGAAAAATTGGTGAGAAATGCGTCTCGACCATACAATATAGTAAGGTTTCAAGAGAATGAACCCTCGTTTTTGTGCTCTCTTCGAGTAGAGGAAATCGAAGAGACAACTGAATCTACTCCAAAACCTATCAACGGGTTCAAGGAATTCGAAGACATCATGCCAGATGTGTTACCAAATAAATTGCTAACCAGGAGGGCAATTGATCGCGAGATTGGACTTGTTCCGGGTGATAAACCTCCCACCAAGGCACCATGTCGTATGACTCAGTCGAAATTTGAAGAGCTTCGAAAACAATAGGAAGGAGTGTTCGAAAGTGGGACTATTGTGGAACGCACTTCCGTACTACCACAACATACAAACTACTAGCCTCAAAGGCGGGACGACATTGTCGGTTATGAGAAGACTTGCCTTGTTCGTCAGTAAGATGTGGCAGATCATCAGAAACATGCAGGCTCACTAGAGCTCCTTTCCATCCTGAATGAATCAGTCGAGAGTGGATCGACGAACTACATTTGTGGATTGCCAAGAGTTGGAGACTTTGGCACTATCATCATCGGGATGGACTGCTTATCTAAAGATTCAACGTTCAACACAGCGCCCAAGTATGTATCAGCCGAAGAGATAGTTCAACTCTTCTTCAAGCCTATTGTCAAATACTAGGGATCGCCTATCGTCAATGATCGAGATTCTCGATTTATTGGCATATTTTGGACCGAGTTGTTCAAACTTCTTGGTTCAACTTTGAGCATGAATGCTACTATTTACCGAAGATCAGACGGATAGACAGAGCGGTTCAATTCTATGCTGGGAGACTATTTTCAGCACTTTACCTCTGCTTCGCATGAAATTCGGGTGAAACCTTCGGAGGTGGCTCAGATATGTTTCAATGTTCAAAAGAATTCTTCTCCCAATGAGAGTCCTTTTGAAATTACTACTAGCCAGCAATCGTTACTCCTCCATACTGCAGATACCGATTAGAAATGGTACAAAAAGTCTGCAGATTTGAAGCAACCAGTGCTTAAAGTGAAACGATCAGAAATGAAAGTTGCTGAAAAGATTCTTGGCCTACCAAATTACTCGAGCTTCTAGGAAATATCTTTAAGAGTACTTGGTCAAATTGAGCGGATGCAATAGCAAGAAGAATACTCAATGGCTCCGAGGACATCGCCAAAACAAATGGGGGAGAATGTCACGGGCTGCAACTTTACTTAAGCCCCGTGTTGTAAATAATTTATTTAATTCGTAAAATAGTTAGAAAATAGAAAAGAAAAAGTATGATTCCAGAGTCAAATGACGTCTACTCCCGTCATTTGGATTTTTGTTCCGAAGTCTATTATATGAGGTATTGATCTTTTAAACATTTTCAAACTTACTAGTGTTTTCCCCCTGCACTAGCCATTGTAATTTCCTGCTTTCGTCTATTGTAATGTTCAGCTTTCAAGCTATCAATGATCAAGTTTCTTTTAATGAATTTCAATTTCATGTTGCAAGCTTTTTTTAAATTGTGATCAAATTTTACTTTCGTCCCGACGCGATTGAGAGAAGGCGGAAGGTAGTCTAACGGAGCAGACTACTGCCGCACGGTGTTCCCTTTTTGTGCTAAGAAAATGGTACCCGTGAAACAGGATGTCAGTTGGCACCCCCCAATAGGTGGGGGGAGGGGTGATAAACTATGTGGCAATGTTAAAGTAGCTTTTTTAAAAACATAAATGGACCTAGTATTCGAGCACAACCACCTGTCCTTGTCACCTTTTTATGCATAAGGAGGTTCATAATATTATATATCTTGTAGATTTCATATGATTTTAATATGCCCAAATAATTTTTCGGATCAATAAATATATTAACCAAGTTAAATCCTACTCCTATTATGCGTGGATATAGCTCATATTTGGCCCTCATTTTGGGGTGTTGAAAATTTTTGGAATAGTGATTGATGAGAGAATGTGTGGTAAAAAAGTAATGAAATTTTTTAAATTTGTGTGTAATGCTATTTTATTTGATGAATGTGTGATTAAAATGAAAAGAGAAAAAATTAATGTAATGTAATAGAAAAAATGGAAGTCAAACGGGGGCTTAATATACATATTACATTGTCTTACATTCAATTTTTTTTTTCTATTTTTATATTTTTGATTAAAAAAAATAGGTTTCTATTATATTTAGGGTACGTTTGATTGCAAATATGGAAAATGAGTGGAAAGAAAATGAATTTCAATAAATTAAATTGTCTAGAAATTGTAATTAATTGTGTTTGATTTGTATAATTTTCCACCTGAAAATGTTGAAATTTTGAATTTTTTATTGTTCGTTTGACTTTATTTTTTTATAGAAATTGTCCATTAAAGGGAAGTTTTTTTTACAATTGTGGATAGAATTTCTTCTAATTGCACAAAAAAAAAAAAAAAAAGTTGGTTGGAAAACCAATTCACACCAAATTGGTGGGAATTGGTTTTCCACCAATTCAAGGAAAATGCACATGTGTGAAGCAAATCAAGAAAAGTAATTCCATGAAATGTTTTTTGCATCAAACAAGGCAAAATGCAATCTTGGGCTATCAAACACACCCTTAGGGCTTGTTTGAGCCCCATTTTTGTTTAAAAAAAAAAAAGAATAATAAAAAAAAATTGTATTTTAGAATAGTGTATTGCTTGGAAATGTGTGGTGAAAAAGTAATGAAAGATTTTAGGTTTACATGTAATATTATTTTATTGAAAAATGTATGATTAAAATATGATCAAAACACTGTTCAAAAATGTATTTTTATTTTTATAAATGGGGCTCAAACAAGGGATATTTAGATGAGGGGCTTGGATTTATTTCCTACATCGTCCATTGAAAACAATAACTACGAAATTGAGGAGGAATATGAATCTTACTTCCATAAAGGTGCAACAGAAGAAATGGAGGAGCACAAAAGTAAACTTGAGGATAACATCACTATTAGAGTTTGTTCAGCACCAACATTAAAGCTTAATCCATTCCAATATCTAAATGTAGAAATAGTACAATGCCTTCTGCTCCCAAACTGCGGTATCTTCTAGAGCACCCATCGGTACTATTAAGTTTAACTTCTAAGAGGGGCTCTTGGATCCTGGTCAGTTTGGGGCACATCTTGCGATTTACCCGGTCTGTGTCTTGAGGGGCCAAGATGTAGACCCCTAAATTAGTCGTCGAAGGCGGACACCTGGTATATAAAAAAAAAATGTTTAACCTCTTAAGAAAATTGAAAATAATAAATGGATAATGGTTGGCTTCCAAAGGGCCTTTTAGCATGGCCCGGTTTAGATGATCCCAAATTGCCAATCACACCCAGCCTCTCAAAACTCGTGAAGGCTACTACTATTCATGTCCATTGAATATTTAAATAATGCAATATAAGAACTCAACTCTTACGCTGTCGTACTCCCATAAAAAAACAGTTTTACTATACGAACAACATGGATTTAAACATATGCACACTTGTCACATTTTCATTGACATGTAAAAAAAAAAAAAAAAAAAACCAATCAACCAACCCCTAGAAACTAAGAATGTTCAAACAGCATTATTCACATGGATTAAATCATATGTACAGGAAAAAAAATTTGTCACAAGTTTTACACCCACTCACATATGTGGGGTTCACCGGAGAAAAAAAAAATGGAAAACTGTAAGTGAAGCATAGTTGTATTCACATTAGCCCCTTGTTTGACCAGGGCATGGTCCAAAAGTATATAGATGGTCAGCTTTTTGAGTACTTGAGGAAGACCAGCACTGAGTGTCACTGGGAATAATACATATAGAATTAAACAATTTCGTTATATTGAGTTAATAGTCCCAATAGTCACTGAACTTATGTTTATGATTTCGATTGCTCATTGAAATTTGAAATCGTTGAATTTTGGTCACTAAACTCGTAAAAATGACGTCTCCGTGTTGTTCATTAAAAAATGTGTACCCCAAACTCAGGGGTCACGTAAAAGTAACAAGTAGACAAACGAGTTTAAGTTGTCCATCCCAAAAGAAATGATTACTTAATTATACAATAGTTAAAGTTAATTTTAACGCATTTTTGTTGAACTTCAAGTTATTTTCATCATTTCAAAAATTCAAATTTATTGTGTGTTCGTTTTTAAATTAAATTAAAATTTGAATTTTGCAACGAAACACACAAAAAATATAATTAAATGGATTGTGTGGTTCGTTACAAAAATCCAAATTTAATTAAAGTTATTGTTTGTTTCGTTTCAAAATCTAAATTTTAATTTAATTTAACTTAGTTTTAACAACGAAACATGCAATAATTTGAATTTTCAAATGATAAAAATAATTTACAGTTTTATAAAATATGTTAAAATTAAATTTAACTATTGCATAATTGAGTAATCATTTCTAGTGGGATCGACATTCTGAACTCATTTGTCCACTTTATTACTTCTACGCGACCCGAGCACTTGCGGCACATATTTTTTAACGAACAACAAGTCGACGTCATTTTTATGAGTTTATTTGTCAAAATTCGACCACCTTAAACTTTAGTAAGTAATCGAAGAAATTTTTCAAAATTTAATGAGTAATTAAAGACGTGAGTGTTAACAAAGTGACGGGGCACCACATGTACATTTCGTTAGCCATATAACTAATTTCGTTAAATGTTTGAAATTGATATTATGTCGATGAGTAACGTCCAACATTTGAATAAATTTAGTGGTCAAAACTCAACATCTTAAATTTCAGTAAACAATGAAAGTGTCTATGTAAGTTCAATGACCGTTGGGACAATTAGCTTCATTGTATTATAGTGATGGAAGTGAATCGGACTAGAATTGACTCGTTCTAGTTCCGTGATTCCTTTTATGCTTCATAAAACTTAAAAAGTATAGATTGCCTTGTAAATTTTATTATTTCATGTGAATTCATATAAATTAATTTAATAATGAGATAATAAATATAATAGTTTTGGGGTTGAGTTTAAATTATGTTGCTAGAACCGAAGGAACTCAATTCTAAGAACCAAATTGGTTAAGTTTTACTTGAAATCGAACAAACCAGCTAGTTCGATCCAATTATAATTAGTTTCAATTGTTTTCACATATAAATGTCCATACCTATTTCCACACGAGCCTTTAAAACATAAAACATTATAATCAATACGACATGTAATGATATTACTAATCTCCGTACACGGCCTCTACGACCACCCCATGCAATGAGAATTCGTGGCATCAAAAAAATGGATCTCCATTCCATGTTCAGATTGCGGAGGAAGGGACGCAAGTGGTGTGTCTACATTCAATAATTACATTACCCTACAATCAAAATTTATGTGAAACACATTCATTCCTTTATCATTGGTGCCACGTATAATGCACATGTCACATTACCTTCAGTTTTCTCCAATTCATATCCTAAAAGAATATTTTTACTATAATTAAAGACTTACTGTGGCATTCAACACCTTGTAGACAAAAGTTAAACTATAAATAAGTGTGAAAACACATGGAATGACCTGCTTTGCATTTTAAAAGTAATAAACACAATCAATGTGCTTATATAAGTAATTGTCAAAGGGAATTATATTGGTGGGGTCTTTTCTTGTAGGTAATCGTAGCATTAAGGGCCACACAAAAGATCTCAGCAACCCTAAGAAACGCGTCTTCTACTTTATAAGCTCCATTGAATTATTAGTAAGAAGGATTGTACCTGAGATTTGAGAATCTGGGATAATCAGCGGTTGAGATGTTTCCTTTTCAACACGGTGATGAGCTGGTTTTTCAGCCCCCCTCTGTTATCAGAGAAGATCAAATCGACGAAGATCTGAATACGGATTATACTTTACGGTATAATAATTCTAGTACCAGCAGTTGGGAAAAGGGGCTACAGAGATCATTAGGTATTCAAGAAAATAATGGTGGAAGTACTTTTTACGAATCTGATATTAAGAAACGTATACATAGAGATATTGAACGGCAGAGAAGAAAAGAAATGGCTAATCTTTATGCTTCTCTTCGATCACTTGTTCCTCAGGTGAATTCCTTATTTTAAATGGTTCTTCTTGTTCATTTTTTTTTTTTTAAATTCTCTGTTTCCCTTAAAATATTCTTTGCAGAACATGAACATCTGGATTTACCAATTTACTGCAAATTATTGTAGCACATCCCAAATTTACGGGGAACAACACTTATTATGTTAATATTGTATGTTTTTTTCAGTAAAGATACTTGTAACATTTTATACATGGTGTTTTAGGGTAAGAAGTCGATATCAGATCTTATGGAAGTGGCTACAAATTACATAACAGATACCAAAAAGAATATCAAGAAACTAGGTTTGCAGAGAGACAAACTAAAGATGCTGTCTAATTCAGGCAATTTCAGTGCCAATATTGTTGGAAGTTCCTCCAGTTATTCGCCTGATTTAGTCACAGTGAACCCTTGCTTAGATGGTGTGGAAATTCTAATCAGCAGCTTCAAAGAGGAAGGGTTCCCCCTCTCCAAAGTGCTTACAGAATTACCAGGGAGAGGGCTTAATGTCGTTATCTGTTCTTCTAAAAAAGAGAATGGAAGGTCACTCCATATAATTCAGTGTGAGGTACTTGATACAATTTGTAGGAGTGATTGGTATCAGGGTTTCATTTGTCATACGTTTTATTCACATGTTCTTACTCATCATTCTTGCAGGCCAATGGTCTCAAATGCGATGTTCTTGCTGCGCTGCAAAAAAGACTCACAGATGTGATTAATCTTGGTCGGGAGACCTCATAGGTAAGTGTTTGCAGAACACGAGCTTTTGACATTGATTTGTGTCATTTCTTAAGCATTTGAGTGGTGGTAATTCTCAAAGGTACTAATTCTGTGTACTTGAAAATTCTAGTAGCTAGACGGATGTAAATTAATGAATATCCACGTAATTTGGCAGTTTCGAGTGTGCTAATATATAATCCTTTGAACCTTGCATAGTGTAATCATCTCATTGTTTCATGCTCCTCCAGACGAGGGTAGATTTATCAGTAGATCAATTTGTTATGATCTGAAATGAAATTCTCGTTAGATTTTACTAAGAGTATGTTTGAGCCATATTATTTTGGAAGAATGTATTCTGAAATGGTAGATTGATGGAGAATGTGTGGATGAAAAAGAAGAAAAAGTTATTGATGTGATGAAAAATATTATTTTATTGAAGAATGTGTGGTTGAAAATAAGTAGATGAATAATAATGAAAATTTAAATATGTACCAAACATGGGCTAAATTTTCTTCATAGACTACACGCAGAAATTTGCAACTCCTTGTTAGGAATCTTGACCAATTTCTTGATGCATTCCCTGGATCCTCTTCCGATTAAAAAATAATAACACGACCAATAACACTATAATTTACGTGAAGAACTCTAAAATAAAAGAAAAACCTCGGGATGCAAAAGATGGAGCTTTCACTATATCCACTATTGTACATCAATGACTCAATATTTCTCACACACCCGGAAAAATAGTGTTTTTTCTCCCCTGTCCTTGGAGACAATAAAAAATTTTATGCATTTTTTCCAAGTATTCCCTTCTTTGGATCTCTTGAACTACTCCTTTTATTAAAAAATAAAAAAAATAAAAAAATTCTAATACATGTTAGGCAACTAATTCACTTGATTAAGAGAATAGACTACATGAGGAAATAAAAATTCCTACTGTGAGGAGGAAAAAAAACCTAACTCTCCTATATATTTTCTGCTTTTTGTTAACTTTATTAAAACAGCGAGTTGATCAATATTTTGTGAATTTGTACTTGCATTAAAGTCTCTCATAACTTCGATGAATCTCTACGGGTATGGGTTTACGAATCAGAAGTATATTTCTATGCCACTGCCTTGAATTATTTCAATCTGTACATCAAATTGTGTACAGGACAATGAGAAACAAAGTTGGAAGGATTTAGGGAGACAATTTCAACGGCTAGTGAATGTAATGGAAAGAATTATTTGTGATCCACTTTATCTTAGAGCTGATCTTATGATTTGATAAATTCTGTGAGAGGCTCTATATACAACATTTTCTTGCAATGTCATTGAACTATTTTTTTGCTTGAAGAGCTTGCTGTGATCCTTCCTCATCACCCCCTCAAAGTAGTTACAGGTATGGAATGTACTCCAAACTTGTGTCAAGATTCTCTAAACTGAGTTTGAAAAGAAACTTGGTATTTATGTATGAATTTTAGTACAAGTTGGATAAACCTTAAATTATAAATTAAGCTGGTCAAATATCATTTTTAAGTATACATTTCATGGGATCCACAATATTTATTTACTTTTTACTACACATTTCATAAGATTTACTACTTAGCCTACATTTGGATAATTTGTAAACGATTTATTAAATAATTTATAAATTGTCAAATTACATTTTGAGCCAAACACATCAATAAATTCACAAGTACAATCCACTTGTCGACAAATCAATATTTCTATCTATTTATAAATTAAACCATTTATAAATTCTTCCCAAGCGGAGGCTTATAAACTACAAATTTTTTATACCTAACTAGTTATGATGGAAGTATGATGTGAGTATGATGTGACCAAGGCTTATGTTGCAACTTCCTCTCATACAAAGTGATACTATATATGTGTTAGATACCTGCATGCATCATTGGATTGAAAGTAATGTTAAGAAAACACTTAAGTTGTCACCTAGTTGTGGAGTTTGTTGAACACAAATGCCAATATCCTGAAGAGGAAAGGTGAGCCATGCAAGTTCAACTGTGGTTGAAGCAAGGGGATAGGGGAGGATTTAGATAATTTTGGATTTTAGTAATTTTAGGGGGGAAAAAAACCTAACTCTCCTATATATTTTCTGCTTTTAGTTTGTACATTATTTTGATTAATTTGGAAGAAACCATTTTTTGAGTCATACAAACGGTTATGTTAACTCTATTAAAACAGCAAGTTGATCAATTTTTTGTGAATTTGCACTTGCATTAAATTCTCTCGTATCTTCGATGAATCTCTACGGGGATGGGTTTACGAATCAGAAGTATATTTCTATGCCACTGCCTTGGATTATTTCAATCTGTACATCAAATTATGTACAAGACAATGAGAAACAAAGTTGGAAGGATTTAGGGAGACAATTTCCAAAGGCTAGTGAATGTTATGGAAAGAATTATTTGTGATCTTTTGATTTGATAAATTCTGTGAGAGGCTCTATATACAACATTAATTTTTATTGATTCAATGTTAGTAAAGAAAAGATGGCAATAAATTTTATAAATCTCACAACAAAAATCATCCTTTAAAGAAAATATATAAAATCAATTATTAGAAAATAGTATTCAAAACATTACCTAAGGTAAAATATAGTGTTATTTTGATTAAGAGTGTTTTTGTCTATTCATTCATTTATAATTATATATTTTTTGAATTTATTAGAAATGGTGTTTTTTGTAACTATTATGCAAATTTTTGTATGTAAAATATAAATTTATAAAATATGGTATGCAAGTTGTAATTACACCCTATATATAATGTGTACTTCCTAAATTTTCCTAATAATAAATCCAAACTATGTTTGAAATTTTTTAATCGATAGGATCATCCACTTGATACTATTGTTAAGACACTGTTATCACAATATTTTAGTAAAGCAACATGCTCCAATGTATGCATCATAAAGGGATTATAAAACACTCAATACTTTAAACAAATAAGCATTTATTCAGAAGATATGTGGAAGCACGAAAGATTTTGTTACCCTCTTTTTTCATAATAATTTTGGAGACGTCTGATTATTTAATAAAAGTAGCAAGGTTGTTTAACTATGCAGAAATTAACTTTTGTGCATTAATTGTGAAAAATAATGGTAGCATACATTTCATTTAAAAAATTTACATCAATATTCCCTGTATAAATTCATAAGCGTAAAACTTGACTTATATGATGGCTAAAAGTTGCCATTGTAAACTTTTCATGATATTTACAGACCATTAACCATTAATGAGTAACAATCAAGCCAAATCCAATTGACTTGCTTGTTTTCCTTTCGAAATCGAAGAGTTTTTAGGATTTTATCCTGAACCTTAAAAAATTAGTTTGTTTTATATATATATATATATACTAGGTTTAAGCAACGTGCAATGCACGTTTGCTTAGTTATATATAATTTTTTTGGTTCATTAAATAATTAATGATGTAATGTTTATGTTATTGATAAATAATTACATATTGTGATATATTAATTTTAACTTGAATAGTGTTAAATTCTAAATTAAAATGTATAAGTTTGTGTTTCGTACTATTATATTATATTAAATTTTGTATTTAATCATGAACTTTTATACATAATAAAATAATAGATAACATTATAATACAAAACTAAATAAATAAATATTTTTTCTTCATTGAGTTTAATGTACCTTACCAAATAAATTATTAGCATTTTTAAATTGATAATATCCACATCCATTTTTTTAGTTTCATTTTTTCCTAGTGACTAAAATGTAGTAGTACAATTTTTTTTACATTTTCCATTCATTTATTAATAATGTTCTAAAAGACGTAATGTGTTGCGAGATGTCGATGTTGAGAATCAAGAATCACAAGTTTGGCGTGTCAATATGAAAGATAAGCGTCATAATACGTTTCGTATTTTTAATATTATTTTAATTATTTTTAAGACATTAAATATATTTTTATTTTAAAAAATATTTTTTTCTATATTATAAAAAAAAGGAGATTTTTTACTATATCATAAAATCATCTAATATTTAAAAATAATACTTACTAAACATTTAGCCCCTGTTTGAAACCCATTTTTGGGAGAATAGAAATTTTAAAATAGTGATTGATGTGAGAATATGTGGTGGAAAAGTGATAAAAAGTTTTTGATTTGTGTGTAATATTATTTTATTTGGAGAATGTGTGGTTGAAATGAAGAATAAGAATGAGAATGAGAAATAGAAAGAGAAATTAATGGGTGTCAAACGGGGGCTTAATATAATACTATAATATTGCCAAATAGTGTTAGGAGAATTTTAATTTTTTTTATTAATTAAGGAACTAAACATGAGCATTAATCATAGGATTTATACGAAAAGTTTGCGGATTTGATAATTTCGATATCTGAAAATGGAGATGAAGGATTTTGATTCACAATCGAGAATGATTCCGACATGAAGTTTGTGGAAATTCAACTGCGGTCGAACCGAATGCAATAAATACATAAAAATAATTTAAAGTAAATCTATCTTTACTAATTAGATTCATTATATATCCTACAATTAGTTCCAACACTAAAAATTAAAAATAAATATGTTAAAATAGTTTACTTTGTTAAATTAAAATATTTTAAACTTATAGAAAATAATATCTAACATTAATATATTAATAATCAAGTGCAATTTAAATTAAATTTGAAAATTAAATAAATGAAAGAATGAAAGTGAATATTACAATTTAATTAGTTGTAATTCAAAATCAAATTAGTCAATTAGACATACATTTTAAAATGATTTTGATGAGTATTTTAACATTTTTTTTTTGTCACTATCCCACATTGGAAATTTATAAAACTATTGGAGTTAAGAGCATATATAAAATGCACAATCACACATTGAAAGTTTATGAAACCTTTGAAGAGAAATGTATCTATAAAAAGAGCATGACATCCAATACTTCTACATGGGCTTTAGAATTGTAAATTTTGAAGCCCAATTATGGAGTTAAATGATTTTTAAATTAAAAAAATTCCGTTAGTTTTTCCGTTAAATCAAGAAATTCCGTTAGTTTTTCCGTTAAACCAACAAATTCCGTTAAGTACACACTTTTTATATATAGAAGATATATATATATATAGAGGTACGTTGATTCGAATTCTGTTTGACTCAACTCAAAAAGCTCGTGGTGCGACATATGTTGTAAGTTTAATTCATATTCTCACTTTCACGTAACAACAACAATATATACAATTCTTACTGAAGGCTTCAAGATTGGGAACAATTTTGAGAAGTTTCTTATATACTTCAGTTCAGAGAATGTTTTGGAAAAAGTGGAATAAGACAAACCAATAATTGAGCGCTTTTTGAACTAATAAAATGCACCAAACACAAGTATGATTCCTTCTATTGCCTCTTAAAATAAGAATTTATACGACAAATTTGGGAGAAAAGTTATAGAGTTATGCTACTTGGCCCGGGTTTGTGACCTGGCAGACACCCCTCCAATAGGGGGGGGGGGGGGGGGGGGCGCTGTCACTTGGGCCAAGTAGCTTTATTGAAAGTTATACTCTCTTTTAAGTTTTCCGTTTAAATATTTTTAACACAAAATTATATTTATATAGAAATTGAAAAAGATATAGTGGTGGGTTAATCAAACAAGTTTTATGATTTTTTAGTTGCCGGAGATTATCCTCTTGTTATTAGGTCTTCCTACACTCATATGCTTGAATCAGAAAAAAAGGGGTCATAACTCTCAAAACTTTAAACAAAAGAAGCATCTTCTGTATGCAGGAAGGATGCATGATTTTTTTATTTTTATTTTTATTTTATTTTTTTAATCTTTCGTTCATGATGCAGCCTATAATAATATTGGAGAAGTATAAACAATTAATCAAAGTTACAAGTTTATTAAATTAAACAAAATGACATTTGTGCATCAATTATGAAAGGTATTTGTAGCATATATTCCATTTAAAATATATTATTTGCATTACTCCCTATCCTAACTATACTAAAAGAGCCACTTCTTCTAACACTGTTGATGGACAATTGTCGACGTTTCCTATCGTCAACCTGGACGGCGTCGTTTGGTTGTTTCTGACGTCATCGTCGATCAAAACGACGCCGTTTAAACATTTCAATTTCCACCGCCTCACCGACTGCTGGATATTTTCCTATGTCCTCTGCAAGTCCATCAATTTTTGAAAACTCATCTCTTTCTCCCTCTAATCTCCAGTCTCACTTCATCTTTGCATCCAATTTCCTATAGTACAAGATATTCGATCTATTCATATGACGTCCAAAAGAACCGAAACAAACCACCGGAACAAACCTCCAGTTCATGCACAGTCTAGCCCATCAAATGTGAGTATCTATTTTGCAATCTTCCTTACAATTTTGAATTTTATTTGTGACGGATCTTCTAGATGAATTTGAATCTTGAATTTCTTCGCTTTTTAAACTGTGGGCCTATTCTAAGAAGAGTTTTTTTGATGATTTGATTAGATTCTTTAAAAAATTTATAGTTTTTTGATGATTTCTATGTAAATTCAGAAATTAATTTGTTGGTTATTTATAGTTTCCATGTTATGAATTATACTCTTGAAGGAATTATGCTCTTGAAGAACAAAAAAAAAAAAAAAAACCTCCGTATTTTTCGGAGACATGGTGTCTGTCTCCGTTTTTTTTGGAGACATGGTGTCCGGACACGACTCGGACACCATGTCCGTGTCCGCGTCATGTCCGGACACGACGCGGACGATGCTCGGACACCGTGTGTTCGTGTCCGGACACGACACGGACACGAACATGGTGTCCGTGTCGTGTCCGGACACCATGTCTCCGGAAAATTTGGAGGGATTTTTTTTTTTTTTTTTTTTTTTTTTTTTTTTTTTTCACTATAATAATGAATATTTCTTGGAATGCTGATATTCAATAATTGGTGTTGAATTTTTATGCAGTATATTTATTGGGTTTTAAGTAATTAAAAATGTGTTATCTTGTTATAGTGAAGTATACCTATGGTTATGTGTGCAATTGTTCTTGCTGAATTCATCGCAGCTACATCATACATGTATCTAACAGTGAATTGGACGGCTGTAATGTTGATTGATTTGGTCCTGTAATTGGAAACTGGAAAGCTTAAGGTTTTAGACCTGAGATTGGATTCAGTAAAAATTGTTGTTTATAAAAGGTTTATAAGTTTTTGAAATCTTTGTTTGATATGGGGAAAAATAGTGGGAAGAACAAGATAGAGTGGGGAAGTAAATCATTTGATTGGAATGCCATGGTGTTGAAATAAGGAAAGCTTACCTGGTTTATGTATACGTGTCTTTTCGTAGAGCCATTATGGGTGAATTAATATCTCTTTACATTCTATTAAAAATTGCTTCTACCCTTTTTAATACTTGAATCTAATTTTCCTCTGCGAGCAGCATGTTTTGGGCTTCAAAATTGTTTGTAGTCTATCATGGAGTGGTTCATTGATTATTTGTGGTGATTTTCCTTAATTATGGAGGTTAAGCAATATAATTTCAGTGGCAGTGGCACTAATCTTTGATTATTGCTTGCAATTTTGTAGTTTCATAACCATGGTCAGTTTTGTTCATTATTTTGAGCAATAGGGGCAAAAAACAGAGACAGCGATAAAGAAACAGAACTGTCTTCCAATATAGTTCTTCCAGCTTTTTGTTCGAACATAAGTTCTCATCAAATTTATCGTGGCCATTACTTGAGCTTAGTTTCTGTAAAATCTTCTTGTACATGACCTTATTTACGTCTGTCTGCCGGTCTGGGCAATCTTTTTCCTTTTCTTGTTAAAGTGGAGTGGTTGATCCATGGATTAATAATTTCTGGTTTCCTTTTGATAGATCTCTGATATTCTTTATTATGAAGTACTGGGCATTCCTCTGCCACAATTGCACTACCTGAAAACACTGAAAGTTGTTTTTCACTATGCCATAAACTTAAAGGATGAGGTATGTACAATTACCCCATTACATTGGTATGTTTTTCTGTTACCTCTTGACTTTATTTTCTATAACATCTTATAGCCATTAACACAGTGTTCCACTGTTCCTTTTCAGGTAGTAGTGCTCAATATTAGGTTGCCCAAACAATGTACTGTTGGAGATATGCTTAATGTCATCAAAGAAAGGGTTAGTTCATTTCTATAAACATGCTAATCTGCACATTACTATTTTTAAAAAAGTGAAACTTTTATTTTCTTCATTTTTTAAATTTCACTTGGTTGTTGGAGTTAATTTTGCTCTTTAGCTTTTTGTCTTGTGGGAAAAAAGATGTATAATGGAAAATGAAGACAACCTGTAATTATTTATCTAAATCTCACCATGTTAATATTTATTTGTGTTTGTGGTTTGTTAATTATAAACATGTAAAAAAAAATCGTTGTCTCCGTGTAGCATGAAGACACCATCCGTGTCTCCATGTTACACGGAGACACCGCCGCTGGGGAATTCACACAAAAGGGAACAATGAATTCTCAACGAAAAACGTGCTCTCTGAACCGAACGTGAAAGTAGTTTTCCATCATCTATGCTTAATCCAAACAGTGTGGGTTCTTTTGTTTTTCCTATTTAAATTCAGTTTCTTGTTATACACACTGCAAAATTATGTTTTTAAAGTTGTCACAGTTTACAAATGAACATCATGCTTGTTCCCTCAGACAATTGATCAGTCTGATCTAGACCAATTCATACACTGTAATTTCCACGTGTTTGATGCCATTATTTTCAAATTTATTCCTCAATATGGAAGTTGCCAATGAGTTGAGCGAACACCATTGATTTTGCTTAGATATCAAAATGACTTGCTATTCATTCTGAAGCAAGAAACATTGTTTTGGATCAACTAATTGTAGAATTTAACTTCTTTGCTTGTGTTCTGTGTCGCTTGTTCTCTCGTGTGTCCTCTGTGTGGTGATGAGGTTTCTAATGTGTTGAGCTGATCCACTTTTGTTCTTTTCACCTATAGTTTTGCCTGAAGCTTGCATTACTAGCTCCCTTGCCTTCTGCCTATGGATGCTCAGATGGCAGAGTGATATATATTGATGTGGAATCCAAATTTAGTTAAAAAAGGTACATATTCATCTAGCTGTACTAATTTCAATGCTTCACCATAAATAGATTTCCAGATTCTTATAGTCGTACTCTGCATTTCTTTTGAGTCATAGACATGTTGTTCTACATAACCAGGAAACAGGGGACCAGTACTGTCCCTTGGATCATGTTATGATGAACCAAAATGAAGAGATGTTTACTGTAAGCAACAGTAAAGTTTTGGTACCATATCTGCTTTCTATATAAATTATTTGGCCATATTGATTTCCTTTTATGTCCTCCTTTTCGTGTCAACTTGACAAGTTTTGTGGAATATGTTTTATGTTGGTAATATATACCTGGAAATATGGAAGACCTTTCTAATCATGATTGAATTTACTTTGAATTTCATGTAAGTTAAATTATCAGTGCTTCGATATCTTCATTTTTTGGTATACTTCTTCAAGTTTTTTGTGTTGTACTATACGATTTATAGTTCGTTAGAACATAGCATGTTTGGAGGCCAAGTATAAAATCGAAGAAGACAATAGTTGGAAAGAATCTGCTAGCTAATCTTGTCTTATTCGAATTCCAGGTGCAACACCTAACAACGAGTAACTTTCATCCTCCATGTTTACATGCATATTTTGATGGATGTAACTTTATTTTTTTTATTGCAGATAGTTGTCTACTGAATCTGTTGAATGAAATGTACCCTTAGTGATTACACTACTATTCATTCTCTAGGTTACCTCCACCCATGTTTACATGCATTTTTCTAAGTGTTTCTTTCAGTATTGTAAAATTCGAAATTGTTATATGCCTAAGATTTATTCAGTCAACATATGTAATCTGCAAGCTTTCTATCTATTTTGTTTTCCAGCTTCAGGGAGAAAAGAAAGTATAGAAAACTTTCTTGGGACTAGGCAACCATAGCTCAGTTTGTGAATGGAATATGTATCCTTGACCAAAATTGATCACAATGCTCTATAGACAGTGATATAATGTTTTTCAGCTATTCATTAAATTTAATGTTAAGCTTAGCTTCTTACATGGGAAGACAATCTTGAAAGAATCATGGAATATCCTAAATTAAGAGGTTTTGTTTTTAAGCACTGTCTAGAGATAGTACCTTGGTATGTTTTATACTAGAAATAAAAGCAGAATTTTTGAAGACAGGAGGTATTTATTGAAGAATTGACAGTGTAAGGTTTAGGAGTTGTTGATGATATTAGGCACTAGCTTGTCTATCTGTAAGCCGATACATCCCATGTTCACTTATTGTAAAAATTTATATAGAGACATCAATTTTTAAGACAACTACAATTTTGTGAGTCTCGTTGCTCTCCTTTTGACTTAGCCAAATTGCTCTCTTTTTACTGAAATTACAATGTTTTTTATAATTTTTGTCACACAAACCAACATAAAATGACGTTCTGAATTTCATTTATTCCATTGTATTGCATATGACGTCTAAACACAATAGGATCGGTTATGCAAAAATATCACAACTGCAGTGCCAATAAAATGGCCCTCTATTCTGCCCCCTCTTCATCCTTTACTACTTGATTACAGTTTATAGATATAAGATTAGGCTCTCTTTTTTTAATTGAATTTATTTATTTAATTTCGTTTATTTGTAGATATCTGATTTTATTTCTTCTTCTTTACACTTGCCTTGTTTCTTTTCTAATATCTGATGTTTGGTAATTTGAAAATTATGATTAGTAACAATGATCACTGAAAATTTTAGTTTACAATTCAAAGGGGAAGCGATGTATTGTATTATAAGTTTAGTGTCAATGAGTTTAAGTCACATCCATGAAGTCTTGACTTTTGGGAATTGGTTTTCTTTGATTTCAGGCTGTCATTAAAAAGAAATATGGCCAAGATGCCACCATTGTAGGGGATGAAGCTGGCTTTGCTCCTAACATTCAGGTTGAACATTGTGTTATGTTGAATAAAATTTTTCCTTGAGCTTCTTATATAATATTCAAATTGTATTACCTTTTATTGATTGCAGGAGAACAAGGAAGGTCTTGAGCTGCTCAAGACAGCCATTGAAAAAGCAGGTTACACAGGAAAAGTGAGTCTTCCAAACTTTCTTGGCCTCATTCTTTGATCAGCTAGAGGATGGGGGTTAGAGCTTAAATTTCGTTATGTATGTACAGGTTGTCATCGGAATGGACAATGCTACATTAGAGTTTTATGGATCAGACAAGACTTACGACTTCAACTTCAAAGACGAGGCAAGTTCTTACTCTGTGTAACTTGCTTAGCTCCATTTGATTGCATTCTTGAATACCTTAAAATCACTCAACGCTATTAAATACCCAATTAAACTGTCGCACGTGCATCGCACGTGCGTGCACTAGTATAGCATAAAAATAGGAAAAAGAGGTGCAATACTATGAACAAAAGTGTACCTAACGTGGAATATATGGAGCTTCCTAAAATTTGGGGATTTGCAGACCATTGACTAACATTATGGAAGACATAATAAAATTAGAAGCATGGTCTCCCAACTTTACCCTACACGTCATTTACCATAAATATAAGGTCAAGATGCAAATAGTAAAAAGTCTGAAATCTACAAAAACATTGTCAATTTTTAGGCTGAAAAGTGTACTAACAATATATGGACATTGCTAGGGGTACATAAATTTTCACATAATAGTTAACATAATTATAAGTAGCATATATCCAACTTTTAATTCAAATCTCACACTTTCACATCAACTATTGAATGATTGTCACATCACATTATGTAATCTTTTATGTACATAAATTGTGAGTAACTCCAAGTGGCTATTTAATAGCGAACCTAAAAGTTAAGTTTCAAAAGATTTTTTATTTTATTTCTTTAAAATAGAGAGTGAGTTTTTTTCTCTACATTTGGAGAGTCAAACTCCCTCTTTATTTGTATTTTATCCAGGTTGCACTTAATAACACAAAAGTTTCCATACTTCATTCTTTAACTTACTAATATTATATAGAATATTTTAGTAATTAATATATCTGAAAATGAGGGAATAACAATAAATGAAATGTTGAGAACAATAAAATAAAGAGCAAATTTAAAGAGCTTGTTAGAGTGCATAAAATGTTATACTCTTTAAATTTAAAGATACTCTCTATTATAATCAAGATACTTTTTAAAAATATGAAGCCTCTTGGAGATGCTATTGCACATTACATTATATTTGAGCGACACCAAGCAATCTTGTAGTATTCTATCCTACCAACTTTAATATGGTTTTGGAATGATGCAATTGAAATAAACAAACTTTTAAAGTCAACAAAGGATTGAAACATATATCAACCAAGTTAAATCCTACCTCTAGGGTACATATTATTTTTTGTTCGAATTTGGTTTAAAGATTAAAAAATTTTGGTTATGTATAAACTTGAAAAGTGACTATGTCAATTTCGACCAAATATTCGAACTTGATTGATAGTTAAATTATAAAAATAAATAAACTAACTTGTTACATTCATTGAGTAGATCGTTGTAGTATATTTGGAATCTCAAAACTAATTCCGGATGAATGAGAAAATGAGGTCCAATGTTGGAAGAAAAACGAGGAGAAAAGAGGCCAAGATCTGTTAACACCGTTGCTCGAGCGGCAGACTAGCGCCAAACGAGCGACGATACAAGTAGCTATGTCAACGAGCCTAGCCCGAGCCCAAAAAAAGAAGCCAGGGCTCGACTCGAGCTTTTTTTGGCCAGAGCCGAGCCGAGTCAAGCCCGGCCAAAAAATGAGGCTTAGCTGCCGAGCTGGCTCGGGTTATTTCGTTTTTTTGATTTTTAAAAAAAATATTAATATTATATAATAATGGCTACCTTTGCAGGCGGCTAGAAATAACTGCCTACAAAGGCAGCTACTTTTTAACTTTTATAATTTTAAATTAATTTTTTTATTTTTTTTATGTGGGAGGCTCGCCCGAGCCTCGGCTCGGTCTAACCAAGCCCGAGCCATCTGAGCCGCGGAACTTTTTTGCCATCCCTAGAAACAGTCGCTCGAGCAATAATCTAGCGCCCTGCGAACGACAAAGCTTAAGCTTGTGATGCTCGAGCAGTGCACTAGCAACACGGAAGCAACATATAGGGTTGCGATCCTTCTTGAAGGTTGGTGAGTTTCATGGCGTTTCTTTTCACTTACAACCTCTCTTCTTCTATATATGTGATAATTTGATATCCATTATGCATCACATATAATTGATATTGAGTCTTGCATAAAAAACTTTTGCAAAAACTCTCCAAATTTAATTCCAAAAATTATTTTCTTGTAGAACAAAGAAAATCGTTTGAGTTCGATGTTGATTATGTGGTTTGAAATGCTTCTACCACAAGTTGTATCTATTGTATCTTGGGAGACAAGTTCCATAATACATTAGTACTATTGTGGGGCAATTTTTCCCTAAGGAAAAAGTATTTTATCAGTTGTCTCGAATTTCTTTCATCTTTCATTCTCCTTCACTTCCTTTCGTTTTCTATTCTATATATATTGAGTTTAATTACGCTCCGACGAATTAAATTTAACCATTAACTTTGTCAATTATAAGCAACCCTTTCATGACACAAATCACCAACAATCTTAAGACAAATTTTTGTGGTTTTTGTTGAAAGCAAATCATTTTTCTTAATATTCGGAATAAGCCTTCGTTTGTTATTCCCCTCTTGTCATTTTCCGTGTTGAACTTTTGTTTTGTAATAAAAATGAACACCGCTGAGACTACTTCTAGCCAAACAACTAATGATGAGAACCATGAGGTTCTGCCTTTGGTTATATCAATACCAAACTCTTGTATCCCACATGAGAAAAAAAGGAAAAGTTTATAGGTGTGGACTTCAAAATATGACAACAAAAGATGTTGTTCTATCTTATTACTTTGAATTTGGCAAAGTTCTTAAAAGAAATCGCTCATACTTTACAAGAAAGAGAAAATAATCGTGAATCAATTATTGCCTTAGTTGCATCGAAGCGCTCGAATTTTCTTTGCAAAAACTATATACTAAATGCTTTGGACAATACACTATATGGAGTATATAGTTCAATAGATTCAACCAATGATCTATGGGATTCATTTGAGAAGAAGTACAAAACAAAGAAGCTCATTGTCAATAAGTTTTTGAACTACAAAATGGTAGACTTCAAGATCGTGATAAGTCAATTACAAGAACTTCAAGTTTTATTTCATGACATACATGCAGAAAAGATGGAATTCAGTTAATCCTTCCAACTTGCAGCCATCATTGAGAAACTCCCTTCTATGTAGAGAGATTTCAAGAACTACCTCATACCCAAGTTTAAACAGATAAATTTGGAAGAATTGATAGTCCGTTTGAGGATTGAAGAAGATAATATAAAAATCGAAAGAAAATCTATTATTCAATTTGGAGTAAATTCTGTTCAAACTGGTTTGAAGGTCGTCAACAAGAAGCGTAATATTTCCAGTTATGCACCAAGAAGAGACAAATCCAAGAATGCCAAAAGTTTAAGGCAATTGTAAGAATAGTGGAAAAGTTAGACATCGTTCAAACGAATATAGAAAGTCGAAGAAGATTGTACAAGCAAATGTGGTTGAAAGAGATACCATATCTGAAGGGGTTAAAGAGGTGAGTCTATTTGTGATTGTTTCTGACTATAACACGGTTGGTAATCCAAGGGATTGGTGGGTCGACAATGGTGCTACCCGCAATGATTGTGTAGATAAGACCATGTTCTCAAACTATCATGAATTGAAAAGAGAATAATTGTTTATGAAAAACTCTGCAAGTTCGAAGGTTGAAGGATTTGGAAAGATCACATTGAAAATGAATTTCGGGAAAGAACTAGTCCTCAATAATGTCTTCTATGTGCCATACATTCGCAAGAACCTGGTTTCAAGGTCTCTACTTAGTACTTCAACTTGTATTTGTATCGGACAAGTTCGTACTAACCAAAAATGATATGAATATTGGTATGGGTTATCTTAGTGAAGGAATTTTCAAAATGAACGTCCTTACAATTGTACCAAAAAACATTATGAATAAAAATTTCAATTATGTTTATGTGTTGAGTTGTCTTGTCTATATCATAGTTGATTAGGACAAGTTAATAATAAATCAGCGCGCAGAGATATGAATCAAAGTTTAATTTCGATGCTTAAAATTGATCATAATCATAAATGTGAAGTATGTGTTGAACCAAAGTTAGCTAAAACACATTTTCACTCGGTTCAAAGAAGCATGGCACCTTTAGATTTAATACATAGTGATATATGTGATTTCAAATTCGTTCAATACCTTATAACTTTAATTAATGATTGTACAATGTATTGTTATGTCTTTATACTATGAATTAAAGACCAAACCTTAGATGTATTCAAACATTATAAGACGGAAGTTGAGAATCAACTTGGTAAATAAATAAATAATATTCATAGTGATAGATGTGGAGAATACGGGGTATCGTTTGGAAATATTGTTCTGAGCATGGAATTAGTTATCAAATAACGGCACCTTACTCACCTCAATCGAATGATGTTGTTGAATGTAAAAATCAAACTCTTAAAGAGATGATGAATGCAATATTGATAAATTGGGTCAACTCAGAACTTGCGGGGAAGGTTATTCTTCTGACAAATAACATTCTTAATAAGATACCTCTTAAAAAATGTATGAAACCCTATATGAACTATGGAAAGATCATCTTCCGTCCTACCAACACTTGATAGTGTGGGAATGTTCGGCTAAGATTGAAATACCTAAGCTTAAACAAGTGAAAATCGATCATAAGATGATTGATTGCATATCTATTATATATGCCAATAATAATAATATGTATAATTTCCTTGTACATAAATTTGAAATTAAAGATACACATGAAGGAACCATAATTGAATCAAGAAATGCATCATTCGTCGAGAATGTTTTTCCATGTAAAGACAAATAAAATGCAAGTTTAAATAAAAAACTTACGAAATAACAAATGGCACTTCAAATAAGGAAAAACGAATACGTAGTAAAAGAGCAAGAACATCTACTCCGTTTGATCTAGATTTTCTAACCTACGTAATAGAAAATTATCTAAAAACTTTCGATGAGCAATGTCTACACCGAAAGTGCCGCATTGAAAATAAGCTATCAATAGTGAGATAAATTTTATAATGCAAAATCATATTTGAGAGTTGGTTAATTTACCTCCAAAAATAAGCTTTTGGGATGTAA
The DNA here is from genome assembly GCA_019097785.1 of Fraxinus excelsior. NCBI lineage: Eukaryota > Viridiplantae > Streptophyta > Magnoliopsida > Lamiales > Oleaceae > Fraxinus > Fraxinus excelsior. The sequence continues at coordinate 7,662,289 of CM032629.1, forward strand.
ATCAATTTTCAAAAAGAAATTAAAATTGGATGGGTCTATTGACAAATATAAAGTTAGATTGGTTGCTTAGGGATATAGACAAAAGGAATGACTTGACTTCTTTGTACCTACTCACCTTTGATTAGAATTACTTCGATAATGTTGTTCATTGCAATTGCGGCACTAAATAGCCTTGAGATTTACCAAACGGATGTAAAAAGGCATTCTAAATGGTGAGTTAGAAAATGAGATATACATGGAACAACACTAAGTGTTCGTCTCCCCTAATCACAAACAAAAGGCTTGTAAACTTATTAAGTTCTTGTATAGATTGAAACAAGGTTCTAAACAATGACACCAAAAGTTTAACAAAACGATGTGTCTAATGAGTTTAAGATAAACGAGTATAACAAGTGTGTATACATAAAACACACACCAAAAGCATCTATGATTTCATGTCTATATGTTGACGAAATGTTGATAATAGGCAACAATCACGAAATAATGCTAAACACTAAGAAAATGTTAACACAATATTTTGATATAAAAGATTTGAGTGTGGCTGGTGTGATATTAGTGATTAAGATCTCTAAAATATCGAAATAAATTATACTTTCTCAATCTCACTATATTGAGAATATACATAAAAGGGTAATTGGTGCAACACGTCCCTACCTTTGAAAGTTTTTGTAGAAAACGTCCATACATTTCGTTTTTTGGCGCAGAACATCTATACCTTTTATATTATTTGCAGTGAACGTCATTTTCACCAATTTTTAACGTAAAATGACCATTATACTCTTATATATATATATATAAATAAAACAAAAAACAAAAACAAAGAATAAATTGCAATATGCTCCTAAAATTTTTTTAAAATGCAAATCAGTTCAAAAAATGGCGATTTTTTGCCTTTTTTCAGCTCAAATGCGTCCAAATTTCGGCAGCTACCGGACGTTGACACTGATCAACAACCCTCCAATTCCCCCTTCAATTACTACCCAACCACTCCCAATTTCATCAACTGTAGTGGTCGGAATTAATGCTGAAGGTTTACTGTCCTCAAACTAAAATCGTCGAAAATTACATTCCAGCCACCCCCATGATTGGAACTCACCTCCTATCAATTGCCTATCACCAGACGACCACACCTATACCAACAATTTACAACTAACATAAAAAAAATTTCATACAGGATTCTTTGCCAGTCACGACAAAGCTTGCGAACTTCTCAAATTTCGAAGTCGTCCGAAACACCCATGGTCGCAGACCACCTAGGCTAGGCCCCTTTTCAGCATGTGCACTAGCCTAACCATAGGTCTAGGTCAATTTCGACCTGAAGCCGTTCAATTTGTAAGAGAAATACTATGTTCCAAAAATTATAATTGGATTTCGACCTGAAGTTCTAACGAATCCAGGCAAAATTGTGGAAGACCCATGGGTTGAATAGCTTTGTCATGATGAGAGGGTGCTGAATGGATGGTCCGCGACCACGAGTCAAAAGGACGACGCCGAAATCAGCTAAGTTCAGTGCGTAGCATGATAGTCGCGACTGTATTATTTTCAGTTTCAAATTGAACCTATTGGATAAGTGTTTTGGGTGAATTGCCCTCATGGCTGAGGTTGTCTATGTGTGGACAACCGAATGGTGGTGGTCCACGATCCTATTGTTGGTCGGAGGTGTGACTTTCAGCAATTTGTCCATTTTTCGAGTAGCTGATTTTGCTTGTTGATTTTTGCCAAATTATTGGATGATATGGGGAATTCTTGGGATAGAATTGTAGAGGGTGTTGAAGAGATTGTGTTGGTACCAATGTCCGGAGGTTGTGGCGGTGGAGAAAAGTAGATGTGGTCATCAGACGGTGGAGGCGATGGAGGGAGGTGGAGGAGGAGCGAGAATGTATTTTTGTTATTTTTAATATTTTCATAAGTTTTGGACTAATTTGTATTTTTAAAAAAGTTTAGGAGCAAATTGCAATTTATTCTTTACTTTTCTTTTTTGTTTTATTTATACAGAATGGTGTATTGGTTATTTTATGTTAAAAATTGGTGAAAATGACGTTCAACGCAAAGAATGTGAAAGGTAGGGACGTTATGCGCCAAAAAAGAAAGGTAATAATGTTTTCCACAAAAACATTTAAAGGTATGGACGTTCTGCGCCTATTACTCTACATAAAAGGTATAATGCACTTGGAAAAAGTCATTCGAAAACCCCTATTTACACAAGTTTCCACTTAATAAGAAATACGGGTGAATATGTGTCACGACATAAGTATTCACAGGTTTAATGTGTATTACAAATTGTACTTGATCGAATATAACATTTGTTATGAATAAATTTAGTAGATTCATAAGTAATCTAAGCCATGATCATTGGAAGGCTTTAATAAGGGTTTTTTAGGTATTTGAAGTATATCTTAAGCTATGGATTATACTTCACAAAATATCCCATGGTATTGGAAGGATATTGTGATGCGAATTAGATATCCAACATAAAAGATTTCAAGTCTACTAGTGGTTATATATTTACCATTGGTAGAATTGTTGTGTCATGGAAGTCGACAAAGCAAACGTGTAGAGCTCGATCAGCGTTGGAATCAAAGTTTATTGTTTTGGACTAAATTGGAAAATAAGCAAATGGGTTCGTAACTTTTTGGAAGATATTTCATGTTGGCCTAAGCCGGTACATGTAATAGGTATACATTATGATAGTCAATTGATTATTGGAAAGGCGCAAAGTAGAATGTATAATGATAAGTTTAGATATAGACATCGTAAACACAATATCATTAAGCTACCAATCTCAAATGGTATTATCTCCACAAATTATGTAAAATCAAAGGAGAACATAGCGGATCTATTTACGAAAGGTTTACCAAGAGATTAAGTACATTGTCTATCGAAAGGAATGAGATTAAAACCTACTACATAAGAATCTTTGTAATTGTAACTTTACCTTATTGACTGAAGATCTCAAGATCTTGGTTCAAGAGGGCAACTAAATTATGAAAATCCAATGATGCATTTCGGAAAATACTTCATAACTCATTCCTATAATAATTAAAGTACTTTCCGCGAATTGTTAAAGGTTAAGATATGCTTTTAATAATTTTTATATCTTGATTCAATCAAGTGGAATAGGACATAATACTCTTAATAGGAGGTCACCTATGTAAGTGTTAAATGGGGCCACTTTAACGAAAATTGTTAAAGGTTGAGAATTTCTAAACACTTATGAAACTCAAGAGTGATTCATGGCTAAAATGAACCAAGACATGAGAACCATAAATGATTTAGGGAAAACATTCGTGTAAGTATTGTTGTCTTGATTTACACCAATGATTGAATGGTTCAAGATATCACGTTCAACCATTAACTAAATAAATCCGATAATATTTCACTAAGGAATGTTTTAAGCCGGAAGCTACCTTACCGATGCAGTATTTTTATGCTTTCTCTCTATGATGCGTCATATTTTCGTATAGCATGAACATATTTAAATTTTCAGTTATGTGGAGGACTATTAAAATTTGGTTTAAAGATTGAAAAAATCGGTTAAGTATAAACTTGAAAAGTGACTCTATGTTAAATTCGACCCAATATTTGGACTTGATCTGATAGTCAAATTATAAAAATAAATAGACTAACTTATTATACTCGTTGAATATATTGTTGTAGCATATTTGAAATCTAAAACCAATGTCAGATGGATAAGAAATTATGGTCCAAATTTGGAAGAGAAACGAGAAGAAAATAGGCTAAAATCGGCTTAACAACGCCGCTCGAGCTACAAAGTAGTGTCAAGCAAGCAATAAGGCAGGGCCAAGCGAATGACAAAGATTCTGTTTTGATGCTCGAACGGTGCGCTAGCGACTGACAAGCAATAGATAGGGCTGTAACCCTTCTTGAAGGTTGTTGAGTTTTAGGGCATGTCTCTTTACTCACAATTTCTCATCTTCTATATATAGGACACTTTGAATGTCCATTATGCATTACATATCACTGACATCAAGTCTTATATCAAAAACTCTTGTAAAATCTCTTAAAATTTCATTCCAAAAATTATTTTCTTGTGGAGATAAAAGAAAATTGTTTGAGTTCTGTGTTGCTTGTGATTTGGAGTATTTCTACCACAAGTTGTATCCATTGTATCTTAAGAGACAAACGCTGTAATCTGTTAGCACTATTATGGGGGGCAATTTTGTTTTAAGGAGAAAGTATTTTATCACTTGCTTCAAATTTCTTCCATCTTTCATTCTCGTTCACTTCCTTTCATTTTCTATTATATATATATTGAATTTAATTACGCTCTTGCGAATTAAACTTAACCATTAACTTTGTCAATTCCAAACAACCCTTTCACGACATAAATAACCAACAATTTTAAGACAAAATTTTGTGATTGTTTGTTGTAAATGTTGGGTTTTGATACCCAATAAATTCGGGCGATGATGTTAAATTGATTTTATTGGATTACACTTCATAAGCCTCGGCTGATGAGTGAAGTGAAATGTCGACACTACAATAGAACAAACAATTCCTACAACCTGTTTGGGCTAATTGAAGTAACATAATTTAATTAGTGTTACCATAGCCCGACCCATTACCTTGGACGGCTTTTTAGGTTGAAAGCTCATTACTTGTTATCTATTGGACCTTTATTCTTTAACCTAAAGCTCACCCATTTTGGCCAATATAAGTGGCCCGTTTTTCTTGTGTTTGTTTTAGTATGAATGTTGGGCAGTTGTGAGTTGAGAGAAAAAAGAGACTGCATTTTGTATTCTCTTCGATCTATAAATATAAGTGAGATTTTCTGAGTGATTCTCGTATAGAAAGATAGAGAGAGTTTTGGTTAATCTCTTAGTTTGGTTTGTATTGTTGAGTTCGAATATTCTCGTTGTTTTGTAACTCTATTTTGTTTGATTTGAGTGTTCTAGTGGATTCGAGTTATGTCCTAACGGATGCTCAATGGGGGATTAGGAGCGGTCGACGAATCTCCGGGACTTTGGGCGAAAAATTGCTTGTGTTTCTTTTACTTTTCTGTTTACTTTGTGTATTTGGTTTATTATGGTTGAATCACAAGTTAAATCATAATATCTGGACCAACAGTAAACAACTCATTTCTCTTCATCTTTGGAATAAACTTACGTATGCTATTCCCCTCTTGTCATTACATAACAGAAACGAAGAAGAATACCAAGAAACTAAACCCTTGTTTGAGCTCCATTATTTCACATTTTAATGAGGAGAATATTAATTTTTTGAAGAATGTGTGGTTGAAAAAATATGAAAAGTTTTGACCTTTATATGTAATATTATTTTTAAAAAAAAATTTGTAGTTAATAAGAAGAGAGGGAAAAAAAAAATTAATGGGGCCCGCCAAACATGGGCTAAGTCTGCGTAGAGACACAAGTCCAATATCCGTCATCTCAAACTCCCATGTCACTGCCTCATTGAATTTCCCGAATATGCTTGAACTATTCCTTGTAAAAATTAAATCATCCACGTACAAGTAAACAAGCATTAACATCTCCTTAATTGTTAGTTTTTGAATAAATAGCACGTTCGTGGGGACATTTTAAAAACCAGTAGTCTGGAAGTACTTGTCAATTCTGCAATTCGACGCTCTTAGAGCTTGGTTTAATCTGTACAATAACTCCTTCAGCTTTAACTTCATCTTTTTGGCCTTTCACAACATAGCCAAGAGCCTGCTCCATGTACACCTTTCAGCCTGAAGGTGGCCATTCAAGAAAGCTGAAATTTGACATCCAAAAATCGTAGATGCAATTTTTCATCATGAATATGTTCAAATATTTTGTGTTTGACATTAACTCATCTAAAAAAGCTAGTTTCTAAAAAAAAATATGCAAGTAAAAGTTAGTGTCTAAAATTACCGTATAGGCTTTTAATGGTGTTTTAACTAAAAAAAATTGGTAAATTAAGTTAGCTTGCGCAAATTGTGTTTTCATTCTTCATCAGTTTACTAAGTTGTATGTTTGACAAAGCTGTTAAGTGTTTATAAGTTGATCGACATTTTTTTAACCACGCATTCTGATAAGTGTAATTTTTTACACTTATTCGGGAACTAAAATAATGATATTTAATAGTTCTTTTAACAAAATATATTCTAAATTATTGTATTTTATGTTTAATAGGTAAAACACTATGGATGAAAAATGAATTGAAGAAATGAAGCAAAGGGTTGCGAAAAATGGCAAAATACTAATTTGAATTACGTGAAAGAGTTGAGGATTTGAAAAACAAACATTCATTAATTTGGCCTCATTTTGGATGGATTTGTGTTGTTGGATTAAAAAATTAATTAGGTTTTATATTCAAAATATATATATACCCACGGCAGACAGTGGCAGAAAAAAGAAGAGGATAATTTATTCACGCAGATGGAAGAGACGATAGCTTTGGTTTTTAAACACAACAAACAAACAACAACTTGTGGCTCCCTTAATATATTATATGTACACACGACAAACAGAGGAAAAGGAGAAGCACAAATTGGTGCCAACATATATATAATTACACACGGACCGGAGCGAGGAGGAAAAAAACAAAGGAATTAATTTCAGATTTGTTCACGTTTGGTCAATTTTCGGTGATATTGTTTCACTTTTGCTTCTTTAATTTCAATATTATGTTTGACTAGATTTTAACATTGCTAAATATATAGATGAGCCATTGTTTTGAAAGTTTTAGCATTAATTAATTATTTTGACGTTAATTTGTTTGAATACGTGGATTTTTATTATTGTTTAGATTGTTTTTCAATTAATTGGTCACTAGTTGAATTGTTTGTGAATTTTATTGTTATCGAGAGAGACAATGGAATTTTAGAATGTAGTAATAAATATTGTGAGGTTCGATAGAGAATAGAGATATACCTATATGCTTTGTATGATTCATAAAGATGTTCTTGTTCGTTAATGCATTTATCATATTTGTATTTTTCATCGAGAGATAGGAAGGTCGCATGAGGGGAATATATTTAATTGCTATCGAGAGATATTTTTAAATAAATTTGGAATTTTGACCAACTCGCATGATAACAAATAGTCATTTTAATTGTTGTACTAAAAGTGGATTAACGAGGGGGATTCTACATTTTAGCAATGCATCTCAAAAATTTGATAAACTTTACTTTAATTTCTAGTGCATTATAAATTAGACATAGATTTATTACAAATTATTATTGTTATTCGATTAAGGTGATTTTAACTTTAACTCGATAAAACACGTAGTTCTCGTGGATTCGACACTTTATATACTATTATATTACTTGATTACGATCATGGTCACTTGCGAATTTTCAAACGGTCAAATTTTTGGCGCCGTTGTCGATGACTACTATTTTTGATAGTTTAGTTAATTTTAACTTTAATCTTAATTTTACAATTTTTCTTTAGTTTAGTTTAAAAAAATTATTATTGTGTTTCCGCTTAATTTTTCGAGTACGTGTATGCAAATTTCGAGAATCGGTGATCTTGTTCAATTTGACCCGGAGATCAAATGAATATTCAACATTCGAAAAAGACAACAATTGAAAACACATAAAAAATATAAAAAGAACAGAAGAAATTTTGAATCAAATAGCCATCGGGGCTAATATGAGAGTAGAGCAACCACATGAAGTTGCAGCCAACGAAAACGCTAGGTTGATGGAAGAGTACATGGTTCCATCAGTCGTGGAAAGCCAATCCAGTATTGTATACTCGACGTTTGGTCAAACAAGCTTCCACATGAGGACTGACGTCATCAACATGTTCAGAACGCTCTACAATTTTTTGGGAGAGTCTCGGAGAATCCCAACGCTCATGTATCAAGGTTTTTGGACATGTGTGCAACTATCGAATATCCGGGGTGTCCAGTGAAGCAATCAGGCTAAAACTTTTTCCATGCACATTGAGAGACGTAGTTGGAAAGTTGTTAGACACTTGTCCACCTCAGAGCATCACTACCTGAAACCAATTGAGTCAAATATTTTCCTAGCAAATATTTTCCACCGAAAATGATTACAAAGCTGAGAGACGAGATTAAAACATTCCAACAACTAGACTTTGAGTGTTATTTAGATGTTTGGGAACGATACGAGGGTTTACTCCACTAATGCCCACAACACGAATTGCAAAAATGGCTTCAAGTGCAGTACTTCTACATTTGTCTGAATCCAATAAGCAGGGCTAATGTAGACTTCACATGCGATGATTCCATCACAAAAAGAACTGTGGATCAAATCTACCAAATCATGGAGGATCTGGCATTTACCAGTGCACTTTGGCCTACTAAAAGGATAAGTGGAAAGAGAGCTGTAGGGGTATTCAAAGTTGATTCTTTTATAACAATTTCAGCACAGCTGGTATCATTGGCGCAAAAGGTGGATCAACTAAACATAGCCCAAGCAATAGGACCGAAATGCAAACATTGTGGAGGGAACTACGAGAGTGTTGATTGTAATGTATGATCTCCTTTTGCTCGGATAATGGAGGATGTGAACTACGCTCAGAATTTTCAACAGCAACAACACAATCCAAATCCTAACACCTATTACCCAGGCTGGAGAAATCACCCAAATTTTTAGTGGAGCAATAACCAGGATGCTCAGACTGTACCACAGCAAACTGCACCGCCAGGCTTTTAGCAGAATGAGAAGAAGTCTTCATTAGAAGATCTTGTGACTAAGTTGGCAGAAATATCTACTCAACACATATAACGTACGGATAAGAGCTTGCAAATTCAAGGAGCTGCCATAAAAAATCTGGAAAATCAGATGGAACAAATAGCGAAAGCACTTTCAGAGAGACCACCAGGAGCACTGCCTAGTGACACTAAGATAAATCTTAAATAGCTAGTAATGGTAGTAAAGGTCATGGAGAAATAACATATTGAGGCAATAACTACCCACAGTGGAGCTCAACTGTCAGAGATTAAGGTAAAGAGACCAGTTGTTACAAATGAAAAGGTACATTCCACAATTGAGGAGCAATTGGATAAGTCTAAGCAAAACAAAGAAGTAGAGATAGAAAGAGCATCAGAGGATATAAAGGTTAAGGAAATTGCTCATGCAAAAGAATTTGTGCCACTAGTACCTTTTCCACAAAGTTTGCAAAAAAGAAAATAGATGATCAATTCGAGAAATTCTTGAATATGCTGAAAAAGCTCGACATTACCATCCCATTCATCGATGTAATTCGTCAGATTTCGATGTATGTAAAGTTCCTGAAGGATATGATATCTAAGAAAAGAAAGCTTCTAGATTGGGAAGAAGTGGCATTAACCGATAAAAGCAGTACAAGGTTGCAAAAATTGCCACCAAAACTTAAGGACCCATGGAGTTTATTTTACCTATTTCACTAGGCAAAAAATTTCATTTTAATGCTTTATGTGATACAGGTGCAAGTGTAAATTTATTATCTTTGTATACTTTTAGGAAACTAGGAGTCAGGGACGTCAAGGGATCGAATATGACGTTGTAGGTGGCAGATAGGAGCATCAGATACCCATGGGGCAAGATTGAGGATGTGCTCATCAAGGTTGGAAATCTGATATTCTCAGCGGACTTCCTTGTTATGGACCTCGAAGACGACCACGATATGTCAATTATCTTAGGTTGACAAGCAACAAGTTGAACGTTGATTGACATGGAGAAAGGTGAATTGATTGTGAGTGTGGAGGACGCAAGTGAGATCATTAAATTATATAATCTACCTAAACAACCATTAGTCCAGGAGGAAGCCAAATCGATTGTTGAAGAAGTTCAACAATGTCAAATGAGATAAAGTCTAAATATATAGGAAGCTCTGGACAAGATAAGAATGGAGAGTTCAAAGTTTGGAGGGCAAAAAGAGGATGTAAAGCTGGCAATTGTAAGGAGTGCAAGGCTGTAAAACTCCAACGTGAACCATCATGATCCTTCCCTCCATACAGTCTAGCTAAAGACTATAAATTCAGCTCTTATTAGAAGGCAACCCAATTTTATAATGTGTTTTATTTATTTTGTTTTTCGTATTGCATTGCATATAATTTTATTCTTAATTAATAGGTTGCATTAGTTATATGCATGTTTCTATTTAAATGGTATCATCATTCTAATATGTTTTCCACTAAGCCATTGAATTTATTGTTGGTTGTTTTGATTGTTTGGGCTAAGTAATCCATGTTTTAGGTTATTTGATCTTTATCGTTTGATTTGATCTCTATGCGTAGGAACATGACATCGCGAAATACTCAAACCAACATAAACCAAAGGAAAAGCATGATAGACAGATTGTATAGCCGTTAGACATAGTGTCTCGCACCTTTATCAGAAAAATTCGGGGAGTACCTTCTTCATTTTCTTTCCTGTCCCCGTCCCCTTATATTCTTCTTTATATTTTATGACATTGAGGACAATGTCGGTTCTAAGTTTGGGGGTGGAAAAAAATTGAGTTTTTTACTTTTTGTGTGTTTTTTTTATTGGTTTAATATATAATAGAAAAAAATCATAAAAATTTGAAATTTTTCAGAAAAAAATACTTATATTTTCTTGTTTAAGGTTGTATGTTTGTGTGAGTTAGATAGTATGGCTGACAATGATGATTAAATTTGAGATTTTGTATTGATTTATGAACTGTGGATAGGATGCATGATAGACTGATTGAGACTTAACCTTGCAAAATTTGATATTATATGTGCACTAGAATTAAGTTGGACACCGTGAGGCTATGAGTTGATTCATATGTTGGATACGTTGATAGATTGAACATGGATGCTTTACCCAAACCAAATAAATTACTTATCTTTAGATCAAATTTAACACAATTTAGGGGTGATTTTGTTGTTGTAGGGATTCCATGTGTGAAAACTTTTATGTGAATTATCTTAGATTAACGGGGTGAAATTGGGTTAAAATCTTAAATGAGATGTCGGTTTGCTTGAATATGTGTTTGATAAAGGCCATTGCAGTGATCAAGGCATAAAATTTTAAATGTGAAAATTCTCTTCGAAGTCTTTTTAACTTAAGTTATTAAACATGTAAGGGTGTTTAAAATCAGGTATCCTAAAGTTATCTTATTTGGGAGTCATCGGCCTAAAACATGTTACATAGGTTATTTAGAAAGCTTAAGGGAGATAATGCAAAAAGAAAAAAGGAAAAAAAAAACTTTTGAAAAAAAAAAAAAAAGTGCATTAAAAAAATGTTAAATGCCTTGGTTAAACTCCAAACACTTATTTGAGGGAATTTGACTTTTGATGAATGATAACTAGCCTAATTGAGTTTTGGATGTCGAAATAATCAAAGAATTGGAGAATCCTTGTCTGCTGATGTATTGACTTGCAATTGGTAAAATCCACCTAAAATTAGAGTGGGTGAGTATAGTAATTAAAAATTCAAACTTAGATTACACACTGGGAAAAAAATGAAAACGAACAAATTTGGGGGTGTATGAGTCATACGAGAGGTGAAATGATATATTTGACCACAAAGGATCGAGAATTGAAGCAACTTGTAAATTCATGATTGTCCACTTAATTCTTCACACCTACACATCGATTTTGCATTGGAAGAGTAAATATTGGTTTAGAATTGTGATTTTGAAACAATTTATAGAGTTAGTACTATAATTTCAAATACTGAAATAAAAAGTTAGATTGTCTAACCAAATTCTTTGCATGCTTATGTGTTTATTATTACTTAGACTAATTTTGTTTGGGGACAAACAAATGTTTTAAGTTTGGGGTATTTGATAAGTGTACTTTTTTTACACTTATTCGAGACCTAAAATAACGATATTAACTTTTTTTTAATAAAATATATTCTAAATTATTGTATTTTATGTTTAATAGGTAAAACACTATGGATGAAAAATGAATTGAAGAAATGAAGCAAATGATGGCGAAAAATGGCAAAATCTAAAGTACAATAACTAACTTGCATCATGTGAAAGAATTGAGAATTTGAAAAGCAAACATTCATTAATTGGGCATCAATATGGATGGACTTGTGTTGTTGGATTAAAAAATTAATTAATTAGGTTTTATATTCAAAATATATATATACCCACGGCAAACATTGTCAGAAAAAAGTATAGGAGAATTATTCACGCACACGGAAGAGACGACAGCTTTAGTTTTTAAACACAACAAACAAACAACAACTTGTGGCTCCCTTAATATATTATATATACACACACAGCAAACAGAGGAAAATGAAAAACACAAATTGGTGCCAACATATATATAATTACACATGGACCGGAGCGGGGAGGAAAAAAACAAACGAATTAATTTCAAATTTGTTCACGTTTGGTCAATTTTTGGTGATGTCGTTTCACTTTTGCTTGTTTAATTTCAATATTATGTTAGGCTAAATTTTTACATTGCTAAATATATAAATGAGCCATTGTTTTGAAATTTTTAATATTAATTAATTATTTTTACATTAATTTGTTTGAATGCATAAATGTTTATTATTGTTTAGATTGTTTATCAATTAATTGGTCACTAGTTGAATTGTTTGTGAATTTTATTGTTATCGAGAGAAACAATGGAATTTTAGAACGTAGTAATAAATATTGTGAGGTTCTAGAGAGAATAGAGATATACCTATATGTTTTGTATGGTTCATAAAGATGTTCTAATTCGTTAATGTATTTATCATGTTTATATTTTTCATCGAGAGATAAGAAGGTCGCATAAGGGGAATAGATTTAATTGCTATCGAAAGAGACTTTAAATAAATTTGGAACTTCGATCAACTCGCATGATAACAAATAGTCATTTTAATTGTTGTATTAAAAGTGGATTAACAATGGTGATTCTACATCTTAACAATGCATCTCAAAAATTTGATATACTTTACTTTAATTTCTAGTGCGTTATAAATTAGACATAGATTTATTACAAATTATTATTGATTTTCGATTAAGGTGATTTTAACTTTAACTCGATAAAACACGTAATTCTCGTGGGTTTGATACTTTATACACTACTATATTACTTGGTCACGACCTCATTCACTTGCCGGTTTTCAAACGGTCACATTCCTAAGCTCGACAACTTTTATCTAATTTCTAAGTATACATTCTTTGAGACATACTGCTTATAATCACTTAAACTTAGACAAGCGTGCAATAAGTGAACGTTTAGTCCGTGACACACGGCTATACTGCACAATATAATCAACAGAATTTTAACTTTTTTATTTAATTCGTAGCTAGTAATGTTTGATCTAAAATGTCAAACATATCTTAAAATCAATGTATATAGGGTCGCTTTGGCACAAGGTATTTCGGTGAGAAACACTTCTTTAACTCTATGGTTGTAATGAATTTCATTTTCACGTCTTTGAACTTTATTCATATAATTCTAGATTCTATGGTTTTAAAACTTTCCCTCCGTAATTTCTTCACGATGTAAAATTCTAAAAACTATTGCCAACATCATTACAATGAGTTTAGATTCTTGATTTTAGGAAGTTTCTTATGTACTTTACATTATGTTTTTGAAAGGGCTTTCGACAGTCCAATAAATTAATGTCTTTCTGAACTTATATTTTTTTAATTGCTTGAGACTTTCCTCTTGATACGGTTATTAGCTGTCAATCCTACTTTTCTGACGGACCACCTGCTCCTCTGTATGCATAAAAAAGGGATCATATCTCTCAAAATTGATATTTTCCTTTTAAAAGAAGCATTTGTTTGGAAGATATGTAGGAAGCATGCATGATTTTATTCTCTTTTTTGCATGAATCAGCCTATAATAGTCCGAGAGATGTACTATAAATTAATCAATAGTTGCAAGGTTATTTAATTACAAAGAAATCAACTTTTTTCTGCATCTTTGAAAGATAATTGTAGTATAAATCTCATTTAGCCTTTGCTTGGTTAAGATAAAGATCAATTTGTCCTTTTTTTTTTTTTTTAGATTTTGATGAAGGTTGATGGAATAAATGATTAAAAAGTTATGGATCCCATGAAATTTGTTGTTAAAATTATTTTTTTGATTTTGACTTCAATTTTAATTCAGATTTTAAGCTAAACCAAACTAGAGCTCAAGTATTTGTATTGTTCCTTGTATAGATTTACAGAGAATTTAGCTTAAAAATAAATTTGTAATGGCTAAAAATTGTTGTGGTAGACTCGTCATCAAAATTATGGACCATCAACCATTAAGATCGTGTAATTATAAAAATGTTGATTTTAAATATGTTAGTGAAGTTACAAGTTCGATCCTAAAATCACCTAGATAGAGTGAATATGTGAATAATGCGGAATTAAAAATTATCGTTGATTAATATTGCAACAAGTCACAATAGTTAATATTCTAGATTCAGTTCACGTGAATAACTACCCTATGTTGAATTGCCGGATGTAAACAACACAAAAAATTGATGGCGAAGAAAACCCTTAACTGGGTAAAAAAACTCCGAGATCAAGACAGTAGTTTTGACTATAGATAATAAGAACTTATAGTTTGATCCAGTCTAGAAACCGCACTGGACTCGTTGATCTAATTCTTACAATCTCCACGATCCGCTGGAACGTGTTTCACTCACACCCACTCCCGATCTTCTGGAATTGTATATCTCATGGGATCACCAATAACATCTTGTTCTTGTACTTTTTTGTGCTTCTAGTGTAACATCCCTCAAATTTCAACAACCTCTGAAACTTATTGTGAAAGTACCTTTCTGATTATATCTAGGAAGTGAGTGTTTTAGATTATTTAAATTCAATATTTTTCCCAACTTTTTGTTGATTGATCTTAAGAATCAAAAGTTTAATCTCAATATTTGGATGTGTTCTTGGATCTTGGAGTGATGTTATGAAAATATAATATAATGGTCAACCACCATAAAAATGCAATGGGCATGGACATCTATAAAAGTGGTATTTATGTAGTATATGACAGATAGAACTCTTGAAAAACTCGAATTAGGGTTCCACATATAACACCATCGCTCGAGTGCTAGGCGAGCGACATGTATATTGCTCGACCAAGAGTCGGGAGACAATGATTCTGCTTTTTCTATATCAGCTATGTGATATACTAGCGTAAATTCGACGACTATTTCTCCTTATTCCATACTCGAACTCAAATATTCATAATTCATTTATACAACCTTCCAAAATACTCCTTAATTTTACAACTCTTTTATAACAATCGTGTTCTTTTATAATAATCATTTTATATAAAGAATTGTCAATACAACATAAATTCTAACAGTTAGTATACAAAATTAGACACACTTCAATGATAAGGCTGGAAAACAATATTGAAGAAAGTACGTAAAAAATAAACCCGTACAAATAGATGGTATTTGGAAAAAAAAAAATGAAGGAAAGAAGAAAACTAACAAAAAATATGTTCCTTGTATTGTCGAATACTTGTATCCAACAAATTATCCCTAATTGATCTAAAAAGACTCCTACCCTTCTCCAAGAGCCTAGCCCATTGTTCCTAATATTTAGGGAAAAAATGGTATAACCTACCAACATTTGAAAAAATAAGTCACATTCTTGAAATTTGAAAAATCAGAGAGTTCCATTAGAATTTGTAATTTTTATAAAATGAGTTAAGAGTAATTAATTACTATAATTGTAACTAAAAAATGTGGTGAGTGGTTATAATTGAAGTTTGTCTCCAATCTTGCATAACACGATTTTAATAACTCCATTTCCAAATACGCCAAGCCAATAGAATTGCACTTATTATTACAACCAAATGAAGCTTCCAAAAAAAAAAAAAAAAAAGAGATTTGAAGGAATTAATGCACAGAAATTGTTGCTGACTTCAAGGCGATCATATTATTGTCGGAACTGTCGAGGTATTGATTCATTTTGACAAACGACTTTCATGCCCACTGTGCATTGTTGTAATCAACGGTCCCATTTCAATGACTAAATTACAATGAATCTTGCTATATGTGTATAAAGATTTATATAAAAAATTACATAATGTCATATAACACTTTATTTTTTATACAAAATCAATTTTTTTCATTCAATCTTTCCTCTACACATCGTTTTATGTAATTCCTTATATATTATTTCTATGTACAAGTAGCATAATTTAATTATGATCTTACTAAGGTCATGTTCTTCTCACAAGTTTATGGTTCAATTTAACCTTACTAAGTTGCAGTTGTCACATCGCGGGCAATGTTTTGTAATCTTTTATTGGTCAACTTATTGGTGTAGTTATGACCTATGAATTTACTAAGAATATTCACTTTGTGACTTATAACCTACATCTAGTTGTGACCTTGCTAAATGAAGTGCTATCGTGAATAAATTATATGCATAATAATATTTAGCTGAATTGTAGCAGGATTTAGTGCTTGTTTTGGATTTCATCACCTTATAATTTAAAATCAAAGTCAAATATTAATTTTAAAGTCGGGTTATTACCCACTTTTTATCCATACTAGGTGTAAGCAACGTGCGATACACGTTTGCCTAGTCTATATTTAATAATTTTGTTTAAGAAATAATTTGTTATTAATAAAGATGTAATTTTGTTGGTTAATTAAATAATTAATGATGTAATGTTTATGTAATTGATAAATAATGAGACATTGTGATATATTAAAAAAGAGCATTAATAGAATTTATAACATGGTCCTATAAATAAACATCGCCAAGTTTAATATTGAATACATCGTCGGGGACTAAAATCGCAGCATCTTCCTCACGCCACCTCCCATCTCTAAGAACCTACATCATAATAGCTATTATTTATCAGATAAAAACAAAGACACAAACCATTCATGGTAACTCCAACATAAGATAATATCAATTTAACCTTAGCTTTTTTTGGAGGAAGATGGGCCATGAGAGCTGCTACTGCGTTGCCAGCATTGTTCTCCTCAATAAAAGTAATTGTTGAATTTATCACAAGTAAAGTAATAATATCCACAAAGGCTTGCCAATTCGGAGGCTTTCCCTGCAGAACTTGAATTTAAACATTAGTAAACCCTCCAGAAAAAATGCATACTTTTCAACAATGATTTTAAAAACTACATTCTTACTCCTCCATTTGCAAAGACAATTGTCATTATAGCCGCAGCTTCCATAACCTATAAGAGAGGGTTCCACATAAACAACGCAAACCATTCATGGTAACCCCAAAAACAAACAACGCAAACCATTCATGGTAACTCCAACATAAGTATCAATTTAACCTTAGCTTTTGGAGCAAGACGGGCCATGAGAGCTGCTACTGCATTGCCAGCTTTGTTCTCCTCAATAAAACTAATTGTTGAATTTATGACAAGCAAATTAATAATACCCACAAAGTCTTGCCAATCCGAAGGCTTTCCCTGCAAAACTTGAATTTAAACATTAGTAAACCCTCCAAAAAAATGCATACTTTTCATGGATGAATTTAAAATCTATGTTCTTACTCCTCCATTTGTAAGGGCAATTGCCATTATAGCTGCAGCTTCCATAACCCATGAGAGATGGTTCCACATAAACCCCAAAAATTTAAAAAATTTGCTCTCGTGTAGACACACCACATGCCCGTAAAGACATGAAATTTTATCATTAAATCCAAATTCAAAACCATGAAGTCACCATATCCAAATTCAGAAGGATAGAATAACCAACTATTACTATCCCAAAAATCATTTTGTTAAAATTATCACTCATTTAACGCTTGAACAATTAATACACAAACACTCATAATAACATAAAAAAGGAAGCAATGAAACATAAGAATTGAGATGCAAATGAGCTTCATGTCAGGATCAGAATTATTTTAGCCTAAGCATTAAATTCTCGCACATAAAGTGAAGTGCAAGGAAACTGAAGACTATATTATGAAAGAATCGCAGTTAAAAAGCCAGAGAATGTGAAATGAACCTTCCTCAAGAACCATATTTCACTATGATTGGCTTCTTAACCTCAGTGTTTTTCCTTCAGCCTCAACCTGAGCTCTTTTTAATAGCCTCTCTTTCTTTTGAGCTCTATCCTCATGCCTGTACTTGAGAAGCATCTTGAATAAGCTCGTTGCTGCATATTGAAAAGCAAAAAAAAAAAAAAAATTATCATCATGAACAGAAAGCTTCATAATGATACAAGAACAATTTAATTTATTTAAGTCAAACAACAATAAGTTTAATGAAAAGGCAATTGAAAGAGGTCCCTAATAACAAGGGCAGATCATTGTTGGATCACCAATTTCAAAACCACAAAACCCAACTACAAGGTAGATGTTACATTAATGGCCTAGATTGGCTCCACTATTATTAGGATATAAATATCACTTTGTCTAAATGATATAAAAGATGTTTGATTACAAGCATGATGATAAATACAGATTACTGAATAAGCAATAATATATCCAATATCAACATGGATCAATATGAAATCTAATTTTCCAGACATGTCAAATCCTAAAAACAATCTGCTTTAATCTTATACACACAACTAAGAATATGGATTTTATAAACTATAACAAAGATAGAATCCTTTTGAGCACTCAATTGAGAGTTATAACGTGCATGAGCATAATAACCAGACGTGGTTCCATTAATAGCATCATTGTACCATGGTAGATTTTCAATTGAATTCAGCATTATATGAGCTGAATATGTTATGTCAAGAATGAAAAATGATACAAAGAACCAAAGGAACATTTTGTGAAAGTAAAACAAGACATTATTTCTAACAGGTCGGAAAAACTCAACATCGCCTTCTCTCTATCATAAAAATAACACACCCAGCTTCCTATATTTGTCAACAGCATCATCAATCATAAAAATTACCAAGTTTACATTTATCAAACAAGAATAGTACTCAGCATCTCATAAACAATTAGCAAATATGGACCATACACGAAAAAAAGAACACAGAAAAATATAGAGAAGAGGATATAAAAGCCAACCCAGGTTCTCGTCAAGGGTTTTCGAGAATTGGTGAATTGGCGGCAGAACTTTAAGGCGTTGCTTCAAAATCATCTTCTTGCGCTGAATCCTCACCACTTGTGGTCATTTCACAAATCGGTTGAGATCCTTTTTCGACGGCAACGCTCTACCAATTCCAAATTGCTTCGGGCGCTTCTCTAATAAAGGATTCACTACCTTATCCGCTTTCTTTTTAGCCACTCCCGCCGGCAATTTTGTGCCCTTCTTTGGAGCCTACAACAAGAATCAGAATACAATAAGTTTTAAATGTAAATTACAGAAACAGAAAATTGCATCGCAGTACAAGGGAGGAGACTACACCATTTTTTTCTCAAATGAGAGGGATTCTGTCCTCGAAAAATTAGATTAGGGTTTAGGATTATATAATTTGTGAAATGAAAAGCTATTAATTGGAAGCTCAGTTTTTTTTTTCAGCCCAAACTCCGTTAGATCTTCCGTTAAAAGAATAAATTCTGTTAGATTTTTCATTAAAATAAAAAATTCCGTTACATAGACACTTTATATATATAGATAGATATTTTGTGATATTCATTACTTCTCTTCATTAATCACATTTTAAATTTCAAAACAAGCACTTATTGAATTGACATACATATAATTGTGACCTCCGAATGTAAGATTTTTATGAATATAGTGATTTCATTGATGGGAATTGTATTTGGGAGATAGATTTGATGAAAGTTTTTTCAAGTTGGAGATTTTGCTGATATTACATTTTTTTTTGTTATTTCCTATTAATTACAAAACCATAGCCATTTTACTTGTGAGGTTATGTATTAACTCTCTTTAATTTGTTTGGTCGGTTTTTTTATTGCACTGTTGCAATGAGAAACCATAGCCTCTTTTATTTCTTTCTTTTTCTTATTTACTTTGCCAATATTCACTCTTTTTTTAAAGCAAATCAAAGTCCTTATAATCTAAAACAACATTGGAAGATTTAAAGTCAAACTGAGAGAACAATCCTATAAAATAGGAATGTCCAGTATATCTATACGCAAAGCTCTTCTAACTGATGAAGGAATTGTGATAGAGTCCATCCAAATCTATGAAACAGTAGATGCACCTAGCTTCGACAAGTTATCAACTAGTGAATTACCCTCACGATATATGTGCTAGCTGAACACTACATGAGATTATAAACAATATTGTATTTCTTCTAGGTGGTCCTCCAAATACCACAAACCTTCCTCAGCCAATTAACGAGAATCAAATAATCTACCTCCACTTCTAGTCGATTAATCCCTGTCCTTTTAGCATGGCGGAGCCCATGCAATAATGCCAGCATCTCAGCACCATTATTAGTACCTCCAATATTCACTCTTGTACAATAGTATGTATCAAATTATCTAAATAAAAATTACGATGATTAGTGTTGATATCCGACCAGAAGTTAAACTCCACTTAAGTATGAAAACACATGTGGATGATCGGGTTTGCAATTGAATACTTTTAGCAAAATCAATATTCATATAAATATTCAACAGGATTATAGTGGTGGGGTCTTTTTCATTTTTAATACAGATTTTGTAGGTAATCGTAGCATTGAGGACCATAGACTGATCCCAGCACCGTAAAAACGCATCTTCTTCTTTATAAATGCCATTGAAGTACAAGAAAGAAGGCTTGGATCATAGAATCTTGTATGATCTATGGTTGAGATGTTTCCTTTACAACCCGGCGATGATCTGGTCTTTCAGCCCCCTTCTGTTATAAAACGAGATCAAATCCTGCAAGATCTGACTATAGATCATACTTTAGTGGAAAATAGTAATCATTGTACTAGCAGAGGGGAAAAGGGAAATCAGAGATCATCAGGTATTCAAGAAAATAAGGATGGGAGTACTTCTGATGGATCCAATATTCGGAAACTTAAGCATAGGGATTTAGAAAGACAAAGAAGGCAAGAAATGGCTAATCTTTATGCTTCTCTTCAATCAATTGTTCCGGTTGAATATCTAAAGGTGAATTCATTATTAATCCTGTTGCGCTTCTTAAGGATCTAATTGCTTTAGGTCCTAGTAGATCCAACAATAATTATGTAGTCAACTCCAAATTTATTGACAACCGGACTTAATTTAATTTGTTGTCACATATACAGATCTAACATAATGTTCGTGGCGTTTTAGGGTAAGACGACCATATATGCAATGGACTATAAATTACACAACAGATGTGCAAAAGAACATCAGAAAATTAAGTTTTCCGAGAGAGAAGCTAAAGAAGTTGTCAAATTCAGGCAGCCTTAGCGACGAGGATGAAAGTTCCACTATATTTTTGCATAGTTTAGTCACAGTGAACCCCTGCCGGGATGGTGCAGAAATTCTAATCATTAGCAGCTTAAAAGAGGATGGGTTCCCCCTCTCAAGAGTTCTTGTGGAATTGCTTGAGAGAGGGCTTAATGCTGTTAGCTATGTTTCTACAAAAGCAAATGAAATGTCACTGCATATAATTCAGTGTGAGGTACAATTTGTGGGAGTAATTATTATACTGTTAGAATTAGGGTTTCTCCTGTTACGCATTGCTTTCCAGGCCAGCGATATCAGATACAATGATCTATCCGCGCTTACAGGAAGACTGACCGACGTGATTAACCTTAGACGTGATAACTCTTAGATGAGTGTCTGAGAAGATGAACATCACATGGGTTTGTGTCATTTCAAAAGGTATTTACATCTCATGTGCGACGTGTGTATTTAAGTATGTAGTAGCTAAATAGTTTCGAAATGAATATACATGTACTTCGGCTGTTTCCAGTGTTTCTGCAGATTTTTTATGCTCACTGTTAAAGATGGATAATTTAGTTTAATATTCGAATATTGAATATTTACAAGTATTATAGGAGTCTTACAGTACTATTGTTATGTCTTAAACGTTACCTGCCCTTTTTAGCATCTTTTTCATAGTTTTGTTTGTGAAGGTTATTGTTTCTTTGGCACATAGAATGTACTTATAAACAATGTTAAGAAAAACAAATAAGCTGATATTTGATTAATGTACTGTTTCAATGCATATTTGGTGCATTGGTTTATTTAACATGTTAATAATGTATTATTAGATCCTGTCTAGTAGTTTTTCGCCTTTTTTTTTTTTTTTTTAACTAGTTGTTTGTTTGGTACCTAGAATTGTACAACTAAACAATATTACGAGGAAAAAAAAGCGAAATTTATACTTTTTTAGTGTTAAGATCCATATTTGGTATACATTTCATCATTTATCTGTTGTTAGAACTTATCTAATGTGGTTTAAATATGATTATACTCTAACTATTTCTCCCTATTTAGAAATGAGTTTTAACTTTTAAATTTGATATTCTGACAAGGACTTTTATTTAATTGCTTGAGAACATTGGTCTTAAGATTGACTTTGAAAAAATAAAAAAAATTAAATGCTCGCTATTTCTTTGAACTAAAAATGTTGATAAAAAAAGATGTGTGATAAAATTGGTAGTTGCTTCGTTGCTTTTACACTTGTTATGCGCCTTGTAGTGTATGCTCATCGGTTTGTTGATATTTGATTTCTGAAAAAGGTTGCGAATTTTAATTCGATGCGCATGTTTTTGTACTTTGCAGGTAAGCTAAAATTGGTGTAGTGAAACTGTGGGTAAATTAACTCTAGAAACAAACATTATCTCAAAGGGCTAACTTAGTTGTCATGTAAACATAGTTCTATGATGTCCATCATCTAAACCAAGTTTTTCCACCCCTGCTAGATACATATTGCAAATTATATTACATTGCTTTTAGAATAGTTTATTTTAAAAAAAAAATTTAGATGTTAATTGATGCTGATATTGTTTCTTCAAATTAACAAAAAAAAAAAATGAAGAATCAGTGATAATTTAGAATAGTCTATTTTTTATTTTTATTTTTTTTTGCTTCTCATTAAAGAGGGGGGGAAGAAGAAGCTAAGGACAAATATAATTTTTGTAAACATTTCATACATAATTTTTATTTTCTTCATTACAGAATAATTTAGGAAATTTCATATACAAGACCTTAATTTTTATATATTCTGATCTTACAAAAAAAATATATGTTTTGTAGCATCAATCCTACATGTCTTTGGCAAATATTCAATCATCGATGATATTACGTCCCGTTTCAGTTGGCCTACACATGGCGAGGCAATCCATCCAGATGGCTTGAGGACCATTAATTGGAGATCTTAATACGGGAGGCATACTTTTTGGCACCATGCAGAGCTCGGAACTAGGGTATGACACTGAGTGTTTGGCATTAGCCAGAGATGGTTGAGCAAGGCAAGAAATTTTATTTTTTTTAGCTAATCTGGTACATACGATACTTCCTAAAGTTATATGTGAGAATCCGAGACTCATGAAATTGAAGGCATTAAAGAATCCAAAGAATTTTCTCTCCACAGTCATAACTCATATTTTCGGGGATTGAGGCAAACTTCAGAAGTTTTGCCTCCAAATTATAGTATGCCCCAATTTTTTCGTTCATAAGAGTTTTTGAAAACAAAATTTTAAACTTAAAAATAAAAAATACAAGGGCAAACAAAGTATAATATTCAAAATATTACAATCAAATATTAATTAAGGTCGAAATTGTTTCAAATTATCACTTGAATACTACTAGCCTTGCAATTTATATTATTACCAAACAATAACATTATTTTTATCATCTGGACAACAATTTGATCATTTTCACAAATGTAGGAATTTAGTGGCTGTCCTGTCCCGAGGCGGAGCCAAAATTTTTAGAATAATTCTTGGTGTATATAATTTTTGGTACATATGGGTGTGGGTAAGACCTACTTTTGAGCAGGGGGGGGGGGGGGGGTCCACCCCATATGAAGGTGTACCAAAAAATGTATACATGTAGCATGTCTCAGAATTTTAACTTGTGCCTCGAGGATAGTGCCTTCAGCAACTGATAGAGAGTGCCACATTAATAACAATAAAATTATTGATATTATTCAAAAAAATTGTTGAAAAATAATTAATTTTAAATTAAAAGTACATAAAATAGGATAAAATATGGAACCAATAAAATGACAACCCAATTTAATTTTAGAAAATCAAGTTTTGACAAAACAAACTCAGAAAGTCGAAATTTTGTGAAAATTAATGAAAATGTATGCACATAAATACAAGAATAAAGTAAATAAAATGTAAAAAATTCATTGTCGATATATAAGTTAAAGAAAATTATATTCAAGTTAAGTAAAAAAAAAAAAACTATAGTCCTTCTTCAAACATTTTATATAATTTTCTTCGCAAATGACCTTGCGTGCAACTATATTTTGATGAGATTTGTGCATAAAAAGAGATTGAGTAATTCTTTTCTAGATTTTGGAATTGAAAGTGTAGGAAATATTAATTATGTCTAAAACAATAAAGTTAAGTGTTTAAATATAATATTTTTTCAACTTTACCTTTCTAAAGGTAAGGAAATTAAGGTAGATTTTGATAATATAATGTAAAAAAATATTCAAATGAAAGTAAAGGCTAGAGAACAGAAAAGTCCTTTTAAAAGGTTGGGGACTAATTTGCTAAAGATTTAAAAATTGAGGACTGATTGTACAAATAAAAGAGAATTTAAAAGTTGGAGATTAATTTCCTAGATATTTAAAAATTGAAACTGATTGCACAAATTTCTCAAAATTAAAAATAAAATAAATAAAGGAAAAGGACGAGGCCAATTGGGATTTGAAAATACCTCCTTCCATACAAAGGAAACCAAAAATTTTATCTCTTTGCTTCAAATGTTTTCTATAAATTATTGTAACAATTATATTTTATTTTATAAGGGCAAAAAGAAAAAAGAAAAACTTTTTCAAGATTTTCTGGATCCGAAAAATTTTGGGCATGAGACGGCGACCTCACAGGCCTCACTGCCCAGCCCTCGATCTCTACACTTACCCTCTTATAATCTTTACTAAAAACATAGAGTCAAGACGTTGTGCAAAGGTAGAAAAATATTATGGAATCCATTAACATCTGTTAAATTTATTGTAAAAGCCATACTAAAATGTATATGACGCAAGCATCCGAATACTAGACATGCTATATGTACATAATTTTTGGTACATGAGGGTGTCCATACGCTTACATAGGGTGGGCTCCACTCAAAAGTGGGTCACACCCCATGTAAACGTGTGAACACCCCTATATATCAAAAAATATGTATACCAAGAATTATTCATCCGAGTACAACCACCTATCCGTGTCACATTTATACGCCTAAGCACTCATAGTATCATATATAGTCTTGTAGTGTGTGTGTGTGTGTATATATATATCAACCAAGATAAATCCTAAGCGTGGATTTTATGAAAAATTACGTTGTCCTACATTCAATTTTTTCTTTTATTTCTATTTCTATTTTTTTTTTTAATTTTAGGCCCCTATATAGAGCTGGACATGTGTTGATTCGGTTCGTTTCTCTTCAAAATCGAATCGATCCAAAATTTTTGAGTATTTAATAAATGTAACTGTCGGGACCAAATATAATTATGGAACCGTTCGAGTTCGGTTTCATTTGGTTCTGTTCGATTCCTTACCATAATTAATTTTTTTAACATTTACAGCAATACTACATAAATAGAACTAATGACATGTTTATTCGTAACTTTTACAAATTAATATAGCTCAATTTAAAAACATATAAATAACAAGATGTCTGATAAGATTATCAATGTATACAAATACCAAAAAGTAGATACTAATATTAAAATATCGGTGATCCATATCAATAATTCATTTTCTTCGAGCAGTCTGTATAAAGAATTGAGTTTATACGGAAGTGGACGTACTGCTGCTTATCTAATGAAATTGGAATGGGATGAGGAAGGATAATGCTCAAATGTCGAGCTAACAAAAAATTAATTTGGTTGGACTTGGCTAATTTGTTTAATTAATTTGCTAATTTGTTTAGAATAAATTAAAATAATTTAATTAATTCAATATAAAAAAATTTTAAAAACAAAATATTTAGATTCGATTTTTGGTCGAGAAGTGAGAATCGACCCTAACACATCGGTTCTCAATTCAGATATCCGTTTGGGTATTTAACTTATGAAGAATCGCTCAATTCGGTTCGGGTGCGGTCTGGTTCGAGTGTTTTGTTCAACCCTACCCGTATCTATAAACTATATAAACGAGGGGCTTGGTTATAGAGGTGGGGTCTCTTCTATCCTGTTGTTTATAAAGATATTGTAGGTAATCGTAGCATTAAGGACCACTCAAAGATCTCAGCAACCCTAAGAAACGTATCTTCTACTTTATAAGTTCCATTGAATTATTAGTAAGAAATTGTATCAGATATTTGAGAATCTCGGGCGGTTGAGATGTTCCCTTTTCAACACGGTGATGAGCTGGTTTTTCAGCCCCCTTCTGTTATCAGAGAAGATCAAATCCAGGAAGATCTGAATACGGGTCATACTTTACAGTATAACAATCCTAGTTCTAGCTGTTGGGAAAAGGGGCTACAGAGATCATTAGGTATTCAAGAAAATAATCGTGGAAGTACTTTTAATGAATCTGATATTAAGAAACTTATACATAGAGATATCGAACGACAGAGAAGACAAGAAATGGCTAATCTTTATGCTTCTCTTCGATCACTTGTTCCTCCTGAATATCTAAAGGTAAATTCATTATTTATGATAGTACTTCTTCGCACCCCACCCCCCCCCCCCCCCCCCAAAATATGTACTTTGCAGTACATGAACATCTGGATTTACCAATGAACTGCAAATTAATGTAGCACATCCCAAATTTACGGGGGAAAATGCTTATTTCGTTAACGTTGTATGTTTTTTCAGTAAAGATACCTCTAACATTTTATTCATGCTGTTTTAGGGTAAGAAGTCGATATCAGATCTTATGGAAGTGGCTGTAAATTACATAACAGATACCAAGAAGAATATCAAGGAACTAGGTTTGCAGAGAGACAAGCTAAAGATGTCTAATTCAGGCAATCTCAGTGCCAATATTGTTGGAAGTTCCTCTAGTTATTCGCTTGATTTAGTCACAGTGAACCCTTGCTTAGATGGTGTGGAAATTCTAATCAGCAGCTTCAAAGAGGAAGGGTTCCCCCTCTCCAAAGTGCTTACAGAATTACTAGGAAGAGGGCTTAATGTTGTTGGCTGTTCTTCTCAAAAAGAGAATGGAAGGTTACTCCATACAATTCAGTGTGAGGTACTAATACAATTTGTAGGAGTGATTGATATCAGGGTTTCATTTGTCATACGTTTTATTCACATTTTCTTCCTCATCATTCTTGCAGGCCAATGGTCTCAAATGCAATGTTCTTGCTGCGCTGCAAAAAAGACTGATAGATGTGATTAACCTTGGTCGCGAGACTTCTTAGGTAAAATTTTGACACATGGACTTGTGTCATTTCTTTAGCATTTGAGTGGCCGTAATTTTCGAAGGTACTTATTGTTTGTACTTCAAATTTCTAGTAGTTAAATGGATGTCCACGTACTTGGGCAGCTTCGAGTGTGCTAATATTTATAATCCTTTGAACCTTTCTGTAGTGTACAAAGTTTTATTTTCAATCTGCTCATTGTTTCATGCTCCTCCCTACGAGGGTAGTTTTCTCAGTAGATCAGTTTGTTATGATCTGAAATGAAAATCTTGTTTGATTTGATTAAGTTTTCTTTATAAATCAAATGCAGAAATTTGTAACTTAGACAGCAGATATAGCTCATCCATATGGATTTCTCATTCTTGTGTAAGTGTTGGAAATCTTGACCAATTTCTTGATGCATTCCCCAAAATTAACACTATAATTTAGTGAAAAACTCTAAAATAAGGAAAAATCACGGGCCATAAAAGATGGACTATATATCATAAAATGTACTTTAATCGCACAATAATTCTCACACCAAGAAAAATCCTAGGAGACAATCAAGATTTTTATGCACTTTTCCGAGTGCACTCCCTTATTAGCACTATTTAACCACTCCTTTTTTAATTTTTTATCGACGTGATACAACTATCCCTTGTGATTGTTTTCATCAAATTGGTATCGTTTGATGAGAAAGAAATATTTTTTGTGTCATATGAATGGTTCTGTTTACCCTATTGAGGGCAAGGTCACTACAACAAAAAGAGTCATTCGCAACATTAAAACGGCAATATTTGTTGATAAATGTTGCTAAAAGGGTCTTTTGGCAACATTTTAGTAAGTCAATGTTGCCATTGATACTAATAAATGAATTTTGGCAATATTTTTTAGAAAAATGTTGCAATAGACCCCTTTGACAACATTTGTCGAGTGTTGCGAAAAGCGAAACTTTTGGCAACGTTTGTGAAACGTTTGTGCCACCGAACGTTGCCATAGGTGGCTACGGCAACGTTTCACAAACGTTACCGTAGATGAACACTCTACAACAACACCGTGATTTGCAACACATGCCTAAACGTTGCCGTAGGCATACGACAACGTTTTTTGAACGTTGCCGTAGACTGTTTTTGTTGTAGTGGGTGATCAATATTTTGTGAATATTTGCACTTCCATTAAATTCTCTTGTAACTTTGACGAATTCCTATGGGGATCGGTTTATGAAACAGATGTATTTCTAGCCAATATTTATATACAAGATCATGAGAAACAAAGTTGGAAGTATTTAGGAAGACAATTTCCAACGGCTACTGAATGTTATGGAAAAAATTATTTGTTATCCATTTTATCTTGCAGCTATTTTTGTGATATGAAAAATCCTGTGAAAGGCTCTACATGTATAACATTTTCTAAATATATAACATTTAGGAAAAGAATAAAGCTACTCAAACAAGGAAATTGACAGGATTTGGTGGCAGGGCTGCTTTTTTAAAAAAAAATTGTCAAATGAAAAAATGACACGTGTTTCCCTATTTTAAAATTCTGTCACTAAACGTGTTCATGTAGCATGGTTCTTAGGAAAAATTTTCCAACAGTTAGTTTTGATGGAAGATCACATGTACTAAGGCTCATTGCAATTTTATCTCGTACAAAGTGTGTTACAAAACAAGTCAATACCAGAATTTTTCTGATACCACTTGTTAAGATTGATACCACTTATTGTGACACCAATCAATGGATTAAAATGTTGAAGTTATATAGCAAAATAATAAAGTATGTGATCAAAAACAAAAGAATAAAAGAAGACAGAAATGTGGTAGAAGAATTAGGAGATTTTATTGCATCAAGAATAATGGAGAAGAGAGAAAAATATTACAATGATCCTAAAGACTAGTAATCATAAATCTCACACTATAAAATTGTATAGAAGATCCTAGTATTTATAGGAAACATGTAGGGGACATCCAAGACCTCTTGTAGAGTTGTTGATGAAGTAGGATGCCCAAAAACTAAGTCCAAAACGAAGTAGGAGAAAAAAACGCGAACAGGTACTGTAGCCGCACTCAGGCACTACCCCTAGCGCTCAGACGCTACTGTAGCAGCGCTCAAGCACTAGGTTTCGGGTTAATATTCTAAAACATGCTTTTTGTCATCCAAAAGTCCCCATTCAAGTCAAATTCCTAATTATCATTGAAATTTGAACTTCATAACTTGACATAGGACTCCAAAAGCATTACAAACTTGAATTCTTCACGACGTGCACTTCAATTAGAATTCTTCAATACTTCAAATACCTTAACAAAAGAATTCAGGTCACACCCAAATTCTAACAATCTCTACCTTGACACGAATTCCACCAATGAATGAACTAGCTTCTTCAACAATAATCAAAAATTTAATTTCTCCAACAAAATACAAAATACTCCACCTTTTTCAATGAATCCAAGCACTACTCTACAGAATTATCTTAGATTCCAAAAAATCATAATGATTTTGAATTAACTAAAATGGGTTGTAACACACCCCAAAGTAGAACCATTACCGAATGCTTTTTCAGAAGGCTCATTGCTAGATTGTACATCTTCTACTCCATTTAAAGTATGCTCAACAAAATCAACATCCACATACCTTGTTCTACTTGGTCTGTCTCTAGCAGTTGAATACAATGACACCGTCGGTGATGATGGCAAAGCGGTATTACCCATATCTTCAAAATTCCACTTAGTTGTATTCTTCAAATCTGACCATTTATGAGCTCGTAAGGTATTGTACCAAACTGAATGTCCATCACGGTACTGAACCTGTGTTGATTGACTTTTCTAGATTCTGCACGACCCTGCAAGATGTATAACTGAGACCTTTTTTGTACCTCTAATACAATTTGGGCATCCTTACAAACCTTCAAGACTCCACCTCCACCAAAGAACTCAAAACCCTTTGAATCAAGAGTAGACAACGAAATGAGATTCTTCTTCAAATCTGGAACATGTCGAACCTGGCCAAGTGTTCTAATTATCACATCCAAAAGCTTCAATCTGACTGTACCAATTCCAGCAATCCGACAAGATGCGTTGTTTCCCATAACTACGACATCTTTGAAAACAGTTTCATATGTAGCAAACAAGTCCTTATTAGGACACATATGAAACACACATGCTGAATCAAGAATCCAAACTTCTTCCGGTTTAGACTCAATGTCAGAAATAACTAAGAGTTCTCCATCACTTACAACGTTGTCCGCAAGGTCTGCCAAACTATTTTACTTCCACCAAAATCGAAGATCAGGCTCCAAAAAATGTAGATCTATAGAGATCAATAACCAGATTCGTCAAGAATGCCAGAAAATATTCAAATCATAGGTTTCCAAAACCAGATCGGATGCTCTAATGCCACTGTAGGAATTTTATAGTCTCAGAAATTAGCAAGAACAACAAAATAACAAATGAACACAAGGATTTTCGCCCGTAGGCCCGGATGTTCACCAATAATTTGGCTACTCACCCATTGAGCATTCACCTTAGTGAATAATGCTCTAATCCACTAAAATAGAATAAAGTTCATCCAGTACAAAAATTAGAGATCCAAGAATCACTCGAAATAGTCCTCAGCCTAAACTCTCATTCTCTCTTTTTACAGATTACATCAAGTAACCAACAGAACCTCTGCTCACCAAGAATCAGAAGAACATAAACCAAAATACTGTAATCAACCCTAGATATCACCAAGATCATCTACCCTAAAAGATTACAGAATGAAAACCAAGAGTTTTCATTTGAGAGAAAATACAGAAAGTATCGAAGGATAGAAGACTCTAGAAGAGAGAATGAAACGAATCCAACAATAGAAGAGTTTGGAAACTTATAGATCCATCGTGCATTCAACGGTTGTGCCAGCACCACGTGTCACAATCTCAGCCAGCTTTCTTAAACCAAAAAACGTGTTTAAGTG
The DNA here is from genome assembly GCA_019097785.1 of Fraxinus excelsior. Lineage (NCBI taxonomy): Eukaryota > Viridiplantae > Streptophyta > Magnoliopsida > Lamiales > Oleaceae > Fraxinus > Fraxinus excelsior. The sequence goes on from CM032629.1 coordinate 7,693,447, forward strand.
AAATGCGAGAAACAATAGTGAGCTACCCGGGTCACACTCATCAAAGGGCTATTGGGCTGAATCAATTGGGCTGAATATAAGAGATGTTAAGCAGACTTTCAACAATTGGTGTGGAAATACTAATCACCAGCACCTTCAAAGAGGAAGGTTTCCCCCTCTCCGAAGTGCTGACAAAATTATTTATGCAATGTTCACTAATGGCTCTTTTAGATTTTCTATTTTTAAATCGGACTTTTCATTTTCACAAACGGGATCTTATATTTCATTACTACTATGTCATTCCAATTAAATACAAGTATCCGTTCAACCTGTTTTGTTAGTCCCATTCCAATGAAGAGATCCCCTCAAGGACTAGTCTCGAGAAGTTCGAGCCTCTCGGGGGAAAAATGGGAATTAATGTCCATCAGTTATGTTCACAAAATTTGTCTGAAATATATTGGGGAATAGATATTAGATATTTCAAATGCAAAATGGTCGATAAAGTTTATAAAAATTACAATCACTTTTAATAAAGCAGAATGTGAAAAAGCTTGTATTGAAATGAGGAACTCCTTAGAGCCTACCAACATTTTTCTTGGAAAAGTCTCTTAAGATGTTATAAAATTCTTGAGAACACCAAACAGCTTATTAGCTTTAGACAAATCTGTAATCCCATACCCATGAAATCCTCCTTCATTGAATTCGTCGAAGACCCTCAAACCCTTCTCTTTCAGTACCTTCGCTAGCTCAATTTGACGGTCGATTAGTGGATCTCCATCAAATCCCGTGATCAAGATCTTCCATCCCAGGTCCTTGATTTGTTCCAAAACGTCTGATTTGATTCCAACCATTGGATTACAATACTCGTGATCGCGGTCAACTCCGGTTGGCAACGCGAGTTCCCACATTATATCAGACACGCATGGCGGCAGCACCTTATCATTAACTAGCCTTAGTTCTGACTGAGTCCTCTTGACCCCACCGAAGAACGGTTGATGCAATATCAACCCTATGATCTTCACAGGATTGAGATCATCAACACATCTAACAGCACGTGTGCCAATATGATAGGCTATGGTCCCACCAGCACTAGATCCCATAAGATAACACTGTGTTAAATCAGCATATTTTGTTAGCCACTCATCACTGGTGGTTTTGATCCACTGCAAGGCTTCCATGCAGTCATCATAGGCTGCCGGAAGGAGGTGTTCCGGAGCAAGACGATACTCTGTCGACACTATCACTGCCGGTATTTCAATTGCCACTTTGCTGCAGAACTCATGGAACATGGTACTGGCTGCACTGAGTAAGATCAACCCGCCACCATGGTAGTAAACTATGACCGGCAGTTTCACAGCCGGATCGGAATCAAATGCTTTCCGGGGAAGGAATATACGGACCCAAGTTTTGTTTGATTCATTAACAGGGATGTCTTTAGTTAGGACCGGATTTGAGTCACTAGGATCAGAACAGGCAGGAATGGTGGGAAAAATCTCAACTATACGTGTAACAGACCCGTCGGGGTTTCTGGCCATGCCCAGATAGCCATATGGATCAACAGTTGGGTCGATTAGATTCGACATGGTAGAATAATGATGCAATTGACTTGCTGGTGGATAAGGATTTTGAAGTTTTCTTAATTATAAGTGAAGCCCTGTTTTATATATTGGAAGAGAACGTGGGAATATACTATTGTTGATTGGATCAATTCGCAAGCTATCCTCACATGGATTATGAAATCATCAATTACTGATGTGATCCCGGGGAGGGAGGGAGTAAATCGGTGGCAGTGTGAATATTTATATTTAATCTAGTGATTTAGAGGGAGAGACGGGAAAAAACTTTATACTCAACTTTGGAATATTGAAAATAAAACTTAATTTGTGGTCATCCTTGTTTGACGATAAGATGCTAATATTTTGTAAGTAAAATTTGACATTCGCTTTACAATTGTTTGGGCTCTATTTTCATGAAATTTTAAGAAAAATTTGTATTTTGGAATAGTGATTTTTTAGAGAATGTGTAATTAGAAAAGAAGAAATTTTTTTTTGTTTACTTATAATATTATTATATTGAAAAAGTAGTGGTTAAAAATAGATAGATAAAAATGTATTAAAATTTTAAAACGTTAGCAAATACTAATCGACTTGCTGACTTGGCATAGTCTGATCTAACCTAAAAAAGACATTTAAGGATAATTCTTGGTCTAAGACGATCCTTTCCTTGGCAAACGAAGGAGAATATGGAAACAAAAGGAAAACTTCATCGACGTTATTGCTTTTTAAGGATTTAGATAAAATTAATAAATAAATAAAATTGAAAGCCGAATTTAGTCGGATTTGGTTAATTTTAATCTTATAGTAAATGTAGTAATGAATTATAGGAAGTAAAGAAAAAAAAAATCGTAATGTCGCCTTGATCGAATTTATTAGACACCAAACTTTTTCTCTCTTTTGGAAGGTACGAGGCACAAATCTTCAACACCCTATTGACTATATAAATTAGCGCCATTAATGCGATGGGTACCACAAATTTCTGGCTAAAATGGAATAAGAGAGATTTCCCTTGTAGGGCCATTAAGGTGTTTGGTCCAGATGAAATTTGTTACCCATGCAAATAAATGGTGAAATTAACCTACCACGGTCCACGTGACAAGGAAATGAGCCCACATAAAGAAGGAATCTCGACCGACCCCAGACCGTACCTTCCAAGGCGGACAAGGCAGAAGTTTTGCCTACCCGACCCTTCGTCCTGACTCCAAGCCAAACGCGAAGAACCATATGGAAAGATTGATGGGACAACACACTGTTGGAGCCGCCTCTATGGACTTACGTCGTCCCATCAGGAGCTAAAAAGGAAGATTTGAGGATCTTAGCATTCATGGCTTGATTGGTAGTTAGGATGAGACACGTAAGTTGCTTAGATGAAGCCATGCGTTCTATTATCTAACGATCCTCAAACTGTTGCATCTTGCTATAAAAGCACACACTTGACATTATGAAAGAAAAGTGCAAATTTATACACTTGCAACAAATGTTGGTATTCTCTCTACCCAAGTTTACTTCAGAAGCCGACCCCTTTTCCTTTAATAATAATTATGTAATAACCGATTAAAGACTTGGTGATTCTTCATTTATGTTAGACCATTTTTTGGGGTCAACAAAATTCAAAGAAAAGTTGTTGGGATATTGAGAACGGATGTATTCAATTCTCACACGTTGAGTACAAGTAGTGTCATGTTATTCTATTTACAATTAAACTACTAGTACATGTAGCATAAGTGTTTCAAAGTCTTTTGACATGCATGGTTGTTTCTTCTATGATCTATATATTAACATGTTCAGTAATATTAGAGTCCGCAACCTTCAACGGAATGGATTGGTGGAGGAATAAAGCACTCAATTGATGTTGGAAGGGTCGTGGAGCACACGATGTGATTACAAGATGAGGAGCTTTATGTAAAGTAAACACCAAGTTCAACCATAAATGGACGATCGATTTGAAGTCGAGTTGAGTGAATGAAATAAATGGATTTTAGATTTGTGGGAAAGAAGGGTTTTGGGATTAGTTCAATACATTTTTAAGGGCGTGTTCTTATCCTTCTTTTTTTTTTTTTTTTTTTTTTTTTTTTCATGTGGCCATGGATGCTAACCTTTCAATTTTTCCTCTTTTGAGTAATGTTAATTGTCCTCATTGGAATCATCCCCATGTTATGTTATATTTGACCTCTTTTGTAAAAAAAGAAAACTCGTTTTCAACTATACATTCCCCTATAAAATAATTTTACACGAAAATTAAAAAAAGAAATCTCTATTTTTATCCACATATTTTCAAAAAAATTAATATTTCAAAATACATTTTCTTCCCAAAATAGGTCTCAAACAGAGCTAAATGATAGTACCAAAACAATGAATCTCGTATCTATTATATTGAATTTATTATTCATACCACAACACGCCTCATAGACCAATGATGATCCCTAGAGTAGGGTTAAATAGCTGTTCACAAATTTAGAGGGTGTGTGGTAGAGATTAAAATCAGATTAAAATTGAAAATATAACCGTTATTGTTGACTTTTATTAGATGGGTGGAACCCAATAACGACCATATTTTCAATTTTAATTGAATTTTAATCTCCTCCATAAATGCATTTATCTATTCATTTAAAAAACTAAAGCCCTGAGAGGGATTGTTGATTTTTTAGAATCAATTTTCTTGTCATTTTCACCAACAGTGTCCTATGCTGGGGAATTCAAAAAATAAAGCAAAATGTCATAATTGCATTTCTTTCCAATCCCATGTGAAATGTACATTTTGAAAACTATTTTGATCATTCCATTTTACACCATTCAACCATGCGGTCCCACCTGATCAAATATTTGAAATTCACAAGTTGCACGGTAAACGTGTTATTTATATTTCACAAAAATATTTTATTGACGTGAAAATGGAAATATAGTTCACATATTTTTCTTACATTTCGTGACATGAACTACGTTGCACAAAAGGACATCGGTTTTTTATTTTTGGGGAAACTTTGTGTCACCAACGACAATCTAATTACAAATCAAAAATAAATTTCAACATTGTTGTGCCAAGTAATCTCGGAACATATCCCACTCATTTCGTTGCATTCCGGTGCATACATTCCGGTTGTAACTTCGTCAAGTTCGTCCGGGAGCTCCATCTCCGCTCTAGAAAATGCTTCATCGACCACACTCGCTCGTCGAAGGAAGTTGTGAACTCGTATAGTTACAATTACAACAGCTGTTTATACTTTAAAATTATAACTCGGTATACGATTGAGTATTTTCCAACGATTTTTCCACATGACAAATGCACGCTCAATTACGTTCCTGCACGACGAATGTCGAAAATTAAACTTTTCCCGTGCATTTCGAAAGTTACGCTTACGACTGGTGACCCGTCGTAAAATTTCTGAAAGTTGTACAATATATTTGAACCCCTATATGGCGTCTTGCACCCAGGTCGATGCACAAACCCCAAGTCAACTAGGTAATATTTTCCAGGAGCCGATTTCGGTAACTCTATCATGTGGTTGTGTATAGCCCTAACCAAGATTTTTGCATCATGAGAGTTCCCTGTTGTGCCAGGAAGCACAAATGTTAAACACAAATTGAAATCACACGCCGATGAAACTCACTCGCTGGTCCCGCGGGAGAACGGATTTAACATGTGTACCGTTAATAGCACCTATGCAATTCCGAAATATGTAATGTTTGCTGAGATTCGGAACGTGGTGCTCAACACCATGATTGTAGTTTGGATCATGTTTAATTAACTGCCTGGAGAACTCGATGACTGTTTCGAGCACGAGTTTGAAGTAATGTCCTATGATTTCAAGTGAATGGTTGAAGAGCACTTGCACCGGTCTATAGCTTTTTCCATGCGCTAAAATGCATAGAAACATACCACCTTGTTCGTACACATCTATATGTTGCTGACTGCGCAGCTCATACTTATCTCGAAGCACGTGCATGAATGATCGCATCGCATGGTACATGCGGAACTCTGCATAGCACTATTGAGGGCTATAGTTCATAACATCCAGCATGAACATAAGATCGTTTCGTGCGAATGGATATCGAGAAACACGACGTCTTTGTTCATGATAATAGTTACGTACAGTAACCTCACTGATACGACAATATTAAAACCACTCCATAATATCCATCCGTAACTATTTCATAAATGCCTCGTCATCAATTTCATCATCATCATCGAACGAAAACTGCAAAGCACAATTCATATCGAAATGTGCCATACCACCATTTATTAATAGGAAATCAAAGACTATGGTCACGGAAATATGTAAAATTATGTGCCATTGCGTTGCCTTTTATAAGCAAATGGAATGATGGGTGTGTAGAAGTTGTTCCCGCTAAAAACCAATAATGCATAGTGAAACATGTGAGTGAGTACATTTTTCACCTATATGAGTACCTTTTTCACCTCAATTATACCATACATACACATGCAATTGTTGTTTGCAAGCCTACTCAAAATCAATACGAATCAAAATAATGGGCATGCACATAAGCAACAGTTTTAAGATTGCACATGAAAAATGAAGGCCACTGTCCATAATAAAATACAAGATATGAAAATGTTTTCAACTCAAATGTAATAAAAGAAAATATAAACAAATACCATAAATGGAAAAAACATGAAACGGCTCTCCACGCAACCCTCTCAACCGTGGCTGTCATCGAAACTGTGCTCTCCTATACTCTTGCCAGCTCCACTCCACACATTCGAACTTCTCGTTCTCATCATCTTGCATGTCCAATATCTCCTTGTTTCATTTTTTGAAGAGGAATGTGCACGTCCAGTAGTACAAATCTGTTTGTTTTTTTAGTTGACCCGTAGCCAATAACTCCTTCAGGCATGTCTTCGGGTCAGACACAATAGGTCCAATTAAGTGGTCAATTTTGGTAGCAACCTTCTCACTGGCTGTGGTCGCACGATCCACCGAGTGCGACATGTCCTAAGCCGAAAGCTTCTTCTTCTCCTTCGCTCGATCTCTAGCTGCCTTCTGTTTATCCCCACTTGCAGATCGGACACATCCATGCTTGCTACAGTCGGTTCGGGTTCTACGCCCTTGTCACTGGAGCCGCTGCTCTCCACATCAATCGAAATCTCATCACGGTGATCTTCATGACCACTGTCTTCGAACATTGCGAAACATGTGCGACATAGCTTCGTTGGTGTCACGACGTACTTATCGCATTTGAAAATGTCCCCAAATAACGCATTGTATCGATACGCCTCCCAACAATCTTTGTCCTTGAATTCTTTATAATCTTTGTTCTCATGTGTAAGTATGAACAGAAATGTTTTAAAAAACTTATGCTCGTACAATATATAACAGACATAAAAATCCACTCCAAATAGGAGCACAATACACAACAGCTACAAAAATCCGCTCCAAATAGAAGGACAATACATAGTAGGCACCAAAACTCGCTCCAAATAGGAGGACAATACGTGAACATGTGGAAGAAACAATAGTTTTCATATTTCCAATGGAGCAATAGAAGGAGCATACAATGAAGTATCCCAAAACTACAACACCGATAAGTGAGAAATAACAATCAAGCAATACAACACCCAGAATGCAGACAACGATTATTATGTAAGTGATCCATCGACTGCCACACTTAATAACAAAAAAATAGAGCTTATCCACTACTATCGTGAACCAATTCCATTGTGCAATTATACATTACAAAACCATATCAATCCATCACAGAGAAACACGAGCAATGACAGGAGGTTTATGAAACGGTGGTACTTTAATCTTTTGAGCCCACCACTTCTTCGAGACGCCAATCTTGCCAGTCGATGGGTCGTATGAGATGCCACTATAGTTGACCAATTCTTCAAATCGCTTGTGTTTCATGCAGAGGGCATCCCATCGAGTATTGAGCTGTTGTTTGTTCTAATTGTGGCCGGAATTAGTGTTGTACAAGTGAATTAGTGTTTCCTAGCCGTGTTTGGTGAAGCACTTCTCATTCTTGTGTCTATCAGCGATAACAGTCTTGTAGGCAGCGACGAAGATGTTGGTCTCATACGAATTGCATTGTGCATTCTTATGGGGCATCGACTGGTTTTGAACGGGAGGCCAGGTCGAGGTGGAGGAGTGACCGTGGTAGTAATTCTGCATTAGTTGAAGGAGAAAAGGGAATTTTGTTAATAAGCAGGACATAATCAATTTTGGAATTTATTTTACTCGAATGTCAAATGGAAGAATGCAATTTACATATCGGAGAAGTGAACATATCTATGATTTAATTGCGGAGAGATATTATGGTGGATGAGCGATTACGTTGCGGAACGAACTCTACTGTGAAGTGAACGGGATAATTGTCTGACGAACGACAATGGAATCATTGGTGATGCAGGAGTTACGGTGGAGGAAGTGTGCAGTAGATGCGGGAATCGTTTGGTTTCTTGGCTGCTGTCGGAGGGATAAGTGGGAGAGTCTTTTTTCAGATCCAAAGTTGAACTTGTAGTGCCTTTGTGTCCTTACCGCCAGCTGGAAAACGAGTGTTGAAGATCGTTTTCAGTATCTCGTTTGCGACCGATTTCAAGGAACTCTAGTCGGCGAGCGTCCGTTGGACGATGAAGAGTGAAGGGGAAAGCACATTCAAGCTGTGGAAGGGAGATAATGTGGTAGGTGGGTTTTGGATTCTACAATTACGCCAATTACACTGTTGAGGGTAGAATAGGAAACAATGGATTGACATAGAAGTCAGTCCATTTGTTTGAAATTGGACCGTTTCACGAACCAACGGTCCAATTTTTAATTGTAATCTGTTTCTAAGCAGGCCCAGACACGGCCTAAATTTTATAATTCATTTCATCTATACATACAAAGATTGAATAAAATAAAAGCATCCAAATCTTTTAACAAGAAATAAATAAACAGTAAGGGAATTAAACCCCTCAATTGCATGTATATATTATAGCACGTTCAAGTAACTTTCTATCTATGAAGAGTATCTCAAGTATAATGGGTTCTAATAGAGAGTATATATTTTAACAATACTATCTATTTTAGTTCTTCGTTTTGCCTTTTTCAAGAACATTTATTGATCTCTTCATATTTTTATTTAAACTTTTTTTATATCAATTACAAATATATTTAAATATCATTTGAATAATTTAAATGTTATAATATTGAAATCCTGTAATTTATTAAACGCAATCATTATTATATTAAATATAAATTTCATTTAAAAAAATTTATTTTCAAGCATTTACTCTCTAGAATAAAGAGAAATTTTGTATTTTAAAATCTATTGAAAATAATCTTATAATTTGAATAATTAAATCAAAACTGGTAATCAAGTCTTACCAAGGAAGATAAATGTGTTATTGGTTATTTTGATGCTGGAATCTCATCACTTTACAATATTCTGAAAAGTGAAAAGGATGGATATCTTATTAAAATATTTTTGAGTATTTCTATTTGTGTATTTGTATTTTTAAATTCCAGGAATTGAAAAGTGATTTATTTATAAATATTTTTGACTATTTCTATTTGTGTATATATATTTTTGAATTCCAGGATGGATGTTTAATTAAAATATTTCCATCTTGAAAAGTGAGTTATTTTAAAATATTTTTTGACTATTATTTGTTTATATATAATTTTGAATTCCTGATATTCCTTTTTTCATAGACAAAAATAAAAAAAGAAAAATTGATAAGCTGGCCAGCAAAATGGACTTAAAGCAAATGTTACTACTCTCTCAGTAAATTTATTCTCAAAAATAATTGCATAATCAATCTTCAATAACAAACATATGGCGTGTTCGGTAGAGATTAGAATCGGATTAAAATTGAAAAATTAGCTGTTATTATTGATTTTTATTAGACGAGTGAGACTCGATAACGACTATATTTTCAATTTTAATTGAATTTTAAGTTGTACTAAACAAGTTCATAATTTGTTTTAAATAGTAATATGATAAGAAATATGTGGTTAAAAATAATGAAAAGTTATCGATGTGATGAAAAATATTATTTTATTGAAAAATGTGTGGTTGAAAATTAATTTTAAAAGAATGTGTGTCAAACATATATTTAATTGTACAAATACTTACGTACTTCTTTCGAATCAACTTGTGCAAGTATAGAAATAATATCCTACGTATCAACTTTCTTCTTAAGGTCTCGTTTGGTAGGAATTAAAATCCAATTAAAATTGAAAATATGATCGTTATTGGGTCCCACTCGTCTAACAAAAATCCACTATAACGACTAGTTTTTCAATTTTAATCTGATTTTAATTCCTATCGAACGGGCCCTAAACAACTTGCTATTCGATAAATAACTATAAAAATGATCTTTAAAACATTGATTCTACTGATATATCAATTAATTAATGATAAAATCAAATGTTATGTCATTTATAAAATATAAATCCTTTGAAGATTATTTCTATATATATAGATATTATGAGGGAAGGAAGAATCTAATCAAGTCAAAATCAGACAACGCATTCCGTGAGAGCAAATTTCACCGCCCCTCCTCTCTGCCATCTCCGAGATTTGATATACACGCCAATTTTCATTCTCCTTACTCTTCTCGTCTTCTAATTCTTTAACTAAACCATCCACCTGCACTCTTTCCCACCCTCTTTCGCTCCCTAATCTGTGTTTGTGTGCGCTATTTTCTTGGCGACATACCCTAAGCTCGCAATTTCTTTTAAGAACTGCCTATTACACAATTAAAACTTATAAAAACAACATGGCTGAAAATCCCATTTCAGGTTCGTCATTTTTTTTTATAACATCTGCTTCTCTTTGTTAATTTCATGTGCATCAAAGTACAGTAAATTGTTTATGTAGTTATTAGATCTTTCAATCTTGATCAAGATCAGAGTTTTCTTGAATGCTCCTCATTGTGTAATTCACATTTGGGATTACTTTCTTAGTTCTTAATTCGACCATATTGTGATAATATAAGTTTTATTGGTGTTGGATTATCTTATTATTGTTAATTGAATATTTTCTTATGTTTTCTAATTTAATACTATAACTGGTAAATAATTGGTCATTTGCATTTTTCCTTTTGGTTCATTACGTTGGAGGCCTTACTGAATTTGTTGAATTCAATCACTAATCATTGAATTATTAAAAAAAATCTGGATTGTTTAACTTGCGTGGTGTTCTTGATTAATCAATTTTTGAGAAAGAATATAAGCCCCCAAGTATTTCAAAGTTTTTGCATTTTAGGAGAGAGAGAATTTTACGTCTGAAATTTAAATCTCTCAGAAAATTTCTAATTCATTCTTTCTTTTAGTTTAAAATATCAATCCTTTAAACACAGCTCCGAGTATAATCTAAAGATGTGTTTGGTACACGGCGTTGTTTACCACTGGAAGTGCAGTTGATGGGTTTTAAATTTTCTTTTTTTCATTAATACTATCCAGTCCAGGTAACATGCCATGAGCAGGGAGATTATCAAATTGCATATTGTATTGTTTGACCGAATTCGTCTACTCTATGTAGGTGATTTTCAAAGTCTCTCCCTCAATACAAATGGAGGGTCAGTAGATGAGAGCTCCCTTGTCATTTGCTTTGGGGAAATGTTGATAGATTTCGTTCCGACCGTAGGTGGAGTTTCACTTGCTGAAGCTCCTGCCTTCAAAAAAGCTCCAGGTGGTGCTCCGGCTAATGTTGCTGTTTGTATAGCAAAGTTGGGAGGTTCCTCTGCTTTTATTGGCAAGGTACATTATTCCCTTTTGTCTTTTAAGAACTTTATTGTCATGACCACCAATTTTCTCCGATAATATGTTCCCAATGTTTTAAGAGAAAAATGAATGGTTGAAGACATGGTGTTTTCTTACTTAAAAACCCTTCTTTAAACAACCTAGAGTTACCATAGAATGAAGTGTAGTCTGACTCTTTTTAAAGCAGGAAGATTAAGAAACTTAAAGAGTCAGTTCATATATTGAACGGGTTTGACCTACTGTACTTGTCTCAAAAGATATCACACGTAATTATGCCTATCACTCTGACATTAAGCGCATGTTTGGTACACAATATTGGACTAGAATAAACAATACATTTTTTTTCCTTTATGTCCAATTCACTTTACCAAACACGCCAAAAGCGTTAAAAAGTCTTGTGTAGACATGTGATTTTGATGATGTGACACTTTTGACCGTTTTACCTTGTGGCCTATGATCACTAATCTCTTCGTCTTGTAGCTTTGACTCTCTCTCTCTCTCAATTTTCTATGAATCCATTTGTTAATTTTTTCCTTTCAGCACGGTAGCCAAAGTACTGTGCTTTACATTGTCCATTACTATATCGCACGATTTTAAAGGTTAAAGAAAACAAGGCATTTATCTCTTAGGTGGGAGAGGATGAGTTCGGGCATATGCTAGCTGACATATTAAAAGAAAACAAAGTTAATAATTCTGGTGTGCGGTTTGATCCCTATGCAAGGACTGCACTGGCATTTGTTACACTCAGAGCCGATGGTGAGCGTGAATTCATGTTTTTCCGTAATCCTAGTGCTGACATGCTTCTTCATGAGTCAGAACTTGATATAGACCTTATAAAGAAGGTGTGATTTCTGTAGCCCACTATATTTAAGGATCGAGCAGAAAATACACTGATAATAGTTTAATTAGTTATATATTTTAATGCAGGCATCCATCTTTCACTATGGTTCAATTAGTTTGATTGAAGAACCATGTAGGTCAGCACAGCTTGCTGCAATGGCCATTGCCAAGAAGTCTGGTAGCATACTCTCTTATGACCCAAATCTGAGATTGCCCTTGTGGCCTTCAGAAGAAGCTGCTCGAAAGGAGATAATGAGCATATGGAACCAGGCAGACGTTATAAAGGTACTTATTTTATCATCAGCTACCCTTTCGTGAAGTTCTGAAGTATTCTGGATAGGGTTTAATTTAGTACACTTTCCTCATCATAAGATCTGCTGTTCACATTCATAGATAACCAGACTTGTATAATCTGATAGATAAGTGAGGAGGAGATTACATTCCTGACTGAAGGTGATGATCCAAATGATGATGATGTGGTGTTGAAGAAGCTTTTTCATCCTAATCTTCGTTTGTTGCTAGTAAGTGAAGGAAAGGCTGGCTGCAGATATTACACAAAGGTACACTTATACAACTTTACTACTACTACAAATCTTAACTGTGAGCACGTTTTGGCTAAGCTTACGAAGTTTACCTATAAGTAAATAAGTAATTTTTAAAAGTAAATAACTTTGTTTACTGGTAACAATGTTAATTATTTTGAGAGGTAAGATTTCCACTTAAACTAACTATTTTTACTTAAAAAGTAAGAAAAAAGGAAAGTATCGAAACATGTTTGGAAACAGTAGGTTACTCTTGTTAAGCTTAGCTGAGCATGCTCTATATCCATTATAAGATAGAGTTTGCTTCAGACACTAAATTTGAGGTTTTCGCTGGGGGTACCCAGTTGATTTGCTGCATACTTTTCTCTTTCCATTCTATTGAAAAGTAAAATAGCAGTTAGGCAAATAGTATGCTCATATTTCTGCAGTTGAAGTGTGTGCCTGATTTTTCTCCATAGACGAGGGCTGTGCATTCAGAAAACAGGTAGCCATGAAAAGGCTATTCATCTTCACATATATATAGTTGTTTTCATCAAGTTCAGCTAATCAAATCAGAGAGTTTTGAATAGAAAATATGTGTTTCTTAAATAATCAAGTACACTTTGAGATAAACCGAATTCCCTTGCAGCAATTTAAGGGAAGAGTTCAAGGTGTTAAAGTCAAACCGGTCGACACAACTGGTGCTGGTGATGCATTTGTTGGTGGAATTCTATATTGTTTAGCTTCTGATATGAATCTTTATCAGGTACTATCTTATCAAATAGGTTATCTGGCATAACTATAATGATATTGTTTGGTTGCATCTTCTTTCCAATGATTTTAGTAGGTTTATTCATCTGCCAGAATGATTAGATGTTCTTTATATTTTCTAGTTTCCAAAAGAATTTTAGTTCTGATTCTCACTAGGATCCTGGTCCTAAATATAGGCAACTAGCATGTGAACACCTCGTCTAAAAGCTTTTAAGCTTCTAGAATAGACAATTATTTATTCACATCTTATCTTCAAAAGTTCCTCACGTGCCAAGCCAGATTCAATTCTTTTATCGAAGGTCTAACCCTGTAGAATTTTCATATAAGGTGGGACCTTTGCTTGCTCTAAAAACATGTTAAACCACATCGTCTAAAAGTTTAAGCTATTAGTAACGGAAATAATATGGAGTCTGGATATAAATAAACACGTTGGCATTTGTTGGAATATAAACACCCATTAGGATTCATATAACCAATATTGAGTAAACTGGAATATTGCTTTAGCTGTTGGTTGCTTTTGTCTACAGATTTGGACTATCTATATCTTATTTCTAGAGATATTTAACATTTGATGCGATTCTTGCAGGATGAGAAGCGGTTAAGAGAGGCTCTTTATTTTGCCAACGCTTGTGGTGCCATCACCGTGACAGCAAATGGTGCTATTCCTGCCCTGCCTACAAAACAGGCAGTCCAGCAAATGATAGCAGAAACCGCTGCATAAGAAATCACAAACGCTCTTCTTTTTCCTTCACTTTTCATTCGACAAGCAATCGCAGAACTCGACTGCTTGTATCTAAGTTTTACAAGTAGATAGGGATAAAAACCCTGACTACTCACAAGGAAACAGAAAGTTATGCTAGAATAAAATCTTTGTAACATCCTGGGATGTTAGATTTGTCTAGGTGTACCAGATTACGTTGTTCTTTGCCTGTTAAATCAGTTTCAGGATAATGCAGTCAGGAAGTACAATGATGAAAGTAAATCAAGTTTAGACTTGAGACTGAATGTGGAAATTGCGCCATCGGAAGGTTAATAAGCATCTGAAGTTCAGCTTTCTGCATGGATATTTTTATTTTATTTATTATTTATTTTTCCATTCTTGAAGGAAACCCAATGGCATGGTCAATGTTTGTATGTATAAAATTGATGTTCCTCATCAAAGAAGAGAAAATGAATTTGATATATACGTAAAAGGACGTGTTAGAAATTTAATCTAAATAAATAAATAAATAAATGTTAGTTATTTAAATTATTAAGCCCCTGTTTGGTATACATTATAATTTTCATTCACATTCTTCTACTCATTTTCAACCACAAATTCTTTAATAAAGTAATATTTTTCATAACATCAATAATTTTTTCTTCTTTTTCAACCACATATTCTCCATCAATCTACTATTTCAGAATATATTCTTTCAAAATAATGTGACTCAAACACACCCTAAATGAGATGAAATGCTAAAAGTAATGAGAAAACGGGAAACGAGTTAGAGAATACTTTTCAATCTCGTAATGAAAGAAATTAAGACTTAAAAATTTAAATTAAATAAATAAATGTGTCAATTCTCTAATTATTTAAAATTATTAAATGAGATGACATGCTAAAAGTAATGAGAAACGAGTGAGAGAATACTTTTCAATCTTGTAATGAAAGAGACTTAAGACTTTGTTCACCGCCAAAAGAAAGCTCCTTGCAAATGACTCGAGCAAGAATTGAACTTACGTATTTTTACAATTAGGTTCGTTATCGATTCAGCAATGATGAAATTGACTTGGTACCCTCACTAGACAGGATAAAAACTTCTCACTATTAATATGACAAGAAAACTTTATTTACAATTGTAAGGTTCGTATCACATTGAGAAATTTTTATCCAGTCTAATTGGAGACAGGAGATCATGGAATGGATGCAAAGTTCGGGACTAGGGGTGTCAACGAGCCGAAACTCGAAGTTCGGGTTCTACTCAAGTAAAAATGGTTCGAGTTTTTTTATTTTATCAGAACCGAGTCGAGCAAAAGTTCGGCCAAAAAATTTAGGCTCGACCGAACTTTCGGTTTGAGCCTTAGTGAGCCAATCAGCTCGATTTTTTTTAAATTCGTTATAAATCTAAATATTTTTTAATAAATTTAAAATTTGTACAGTTTATACGTATTATAAATAATAACTGAAATTAACGTATACAAAAAATACTGCTAAAATTTAAAAAAACTAAAAAAAGAGCTGTCTGCGACAGTTGCTAGGTAACTATAATTTTAGCTACCCGCGTTGTATTTTTTCTCATTTTTTAATTTTTTTTACTCGGTCACGGGCTAGCTCGACCCGAGCCTCGGCTCGATCCCACCGAGCGGTCCCAGTCACGAGTCGGCCTGACTTGGACTTTTTCCTAACCTCGAGCCGTCCCAACTGTCAAGTCATTTTGGCATCCTATTCGGGACTATTCATTCAATTGGAAGGGCCCCACAATTCACATGGACAAGCCCCTCTATTGACAAAGATGTGCCGCCACGCACGGGGCTGTAGTTTTCAAAATATTACACAACTGTTTCCTCAGCCAAACCAGTGAACGCGCTTTTTGTTCTATGCAAGGCTTTCCACGAAGCGCGCTTTCTCGCCACAGTCCCGCAAATCAGCAAAGAGAAGAAAAACGGTCATCGTCCGGCGATATATCGGAGATTCACCGGTACGGCCGATGAACTCGTGTTTAATGAAAGCCTAAAGCTTCTCAGAGTTTTCTTTTTATCTTCAATTTTGAATCATCAAATCGACGAATTAACCACCGAAGAATTTGATTGCTCGATTACTAAGTGAGATCCATTCATATGGCTGCGAATTCGGATTTGAGCTCGAATCCAAGTCTGATTCCGAATGCAGACAATGCAAGGACAATGCTTCTTCCGGAGATCGGACCTGATGGAATCCCCCGAGAATCTCCTGTTATTGCTTACACGGAAAAGGTCTTCTCGTAATGTGTATACAGACACCACACCTACAATGATTAATTAGTTTTGTAATACTTGCTGTTGCATTGGTTTGCAGATAATAGAAGCAGAGCAGCTTCAATTGAGAAAGTAAGTTGATTTTTTTTTTTTTTATATTTTTTACAAAAATGATTGCTTTTATCTTTTGCTTTACCAGTTAAATTTTGGTATACTGTTTCCTTCTATCTTTTCTTTTTAATTCAAAGTTTTTTGCCTTTATCTCAACTGTGAAGACGAAATGCATTCGATGCGTGCAGTTCACTTCAAAAACTGATATGCAGGATATGTTGGTTGGTTTTATTTTCTGATAATTTTCAGAGTTCAGTTACTTCCCTAGTAACTTTTGAGCTCATTGGAAGTTAGGAGTAGAAAAACCTAATAGCCATAACTTGCTCTTTTTTTTTTTTTTGGTGGGGGTGGGGGTGGGGATGGGGGTGGTGGTGAAGAGATTGTTTAGTATCTTTCGAGTTTTAAAAAAAAATAAAATGTAGAGGGAGAGAATACACGAGTCGAGGAGCGGAAAGATAGATAGAGGAGGTGTGTTTGAGAGATGGAGAAACCAAAGAGAACGACCGGATACCCGGGTCCCTTTCACCCAACATATGAGTATATATGGATTATAGTGCGATTTTATTCTAATGGCACATTTAATTGGTTTTTGCATATTATATGTAATGCAGTTCTTTTTTCTGATAATAACAAGTATGGAGATAATTTAGGATGAATTTAATGAAGATTACTATCTTTGAAATTTATTGCTCATAGTGAGAAATATTTACATACGCAGTTTTGGGATGGAGGTCATGCCCCCCCCCCCCCCCCCCCCCCCCCCCCCCCCCCCCAACATATGAAATTTTCTTTAAATTTAGGTAGAAATTTTATATTTTTTTAACATATAGAAAATACATGTATATTTTGCGCCCCCCTCCCTACATTTGAAATTCTGGCTCTGCTACTGCAAATGAGCTTGCATGAAATATATACAATATTACATCTTGCCATTTCAAACACAGCCATCAATCATGAATCAATATGCTAGCTGAGTGCTGCTAGACTAATACTATTAGTGATTTTATAGACGAAGAAAGTCACTTTTTCCAGGTCTTGTCGTCCCATGTAACCGTCATTGAAAGTGGAAACCATCACTTTTATTTCCATTAGGAGATGTGGCAGTGGTTTACTTCTCTAGCTTCGTTCTGTACCGTAGCATTATCTGCACTCACCCAATCCTCAATACATTAAAGAAAAGGAAGCAGTTGGATTACCTTTTTCAACTCCCAGTACTGAATAGGTCCCAGAAATTGCACATTATGTTAGATCAACCCACACGAGTAGTCCCATAATAGTATTAAGCCCTTGTTTGGTTTACATAAAAATATGATTTTTAGTAGATTTTGATAAAAGTTGATGGAATGTGTGGTTGAAAGTTGTGAGTCCCATATAATGTGTAATTAAAATTAATTGTTAACTAATCAAATTTTAGCTAAATCAAAGAGAGGCCAAGTATGGCAGATTTATCTAAAGGGATGTTATACAACTGGGAAAACTATTTTCTGAAGACAACTTTCCACACACACTACTAATCTAGCTTGGTGAAACCAACAGGTTTGGAAATCTGGTTTATGCCCTGGCACTTTAAGATTGAATTCCCTATGCTTTGATACTTTCGTTTTCTGTAATTTTAGCCAGATCCTACTTCGTCCCATTCCTCCCCATTTTCTGAAGCCATTATCTAGAGATATTCTACTTGAAAAGACCTCTGTTATATCAAAAGATCTTTCTTGGTTGCAATCAGATTTCTGTTCTAGGTTCCTATTGGTTGCCTTTCACCTTTCACATATATTTAAGTATTATGACTGTCGACTGCATCAGAATTTTTGCTATATGATGGTTGGATCTTTTGAAATTGTTACTTAGTCATCTTTAGATGTTAATTTCTCCTTTTTGGTGATATTCATGAAATTTCTGGTACGTCTGCTTAGATACATCGAAGAAAATTATTCCAAGATTCGTGATGTTGAACGAGAATTGGGAAATCTTACGATGGAGATGAAGCTTACTGCTGGACCAAAGAAAGCTGGTATGTGGTTTGGGATTTTTACTTCTCTAACAATATTCATCTTCATTGAGTTTAACTGAGATATCATTTCCTCTTGCATTCATTGTCAGCTCTTGAACACATGCGAAAGAAAATAGAATTGTCAACTGAGAGAATTCGTGTTGCTAAGCTGAATGAAGAGCAAGCACGAAAGGTTCGTCTTTTTTAGATAAATAGCTAATCTTGTATCTTTGTAAAATATGTACAGCACTTGACTATGATCATGATTCATGGAAGAGACATTTCCAGAGTCATAGCACGCTCTCCTTTTCATTTCAGAAATTAGCTGAACATTATTTCAAAATACTTCCATGCATGAATAAAAATGTTATATTGTCGTTAGTGAATATATAGATGGAGGACTAAACTTGGGTTGTTGGAAGGGTATTGTATGGTCCACCTTCACAAGTATAGTGCATAAAGTATACAGAGAGTATAAAAGCATGCTATTTCAATGATCCCTGTGTTAAGGATTCTTGTTTGATGTTTATTCAGTTTTACCTTACTTCTTCACCTAAATACAAGGAGAAATGAAAGGCTAGAATAAGAAATCAGGATATTATAAGAACATTGCTCTACCTCACTTGCCAATTAACTGTTTTACTCTCTTCATTATAGGTGTGAGTTTGTCACTTACCACTTACAAAAAGACTATTTCAGTTCTTTACAATTGAATGTATTCAATTTAGTCGTCTAAATAATTATAAATGTGAATTTCAAAAATTAGAGCTGAATGAATTTATTTGATTATTGTATATAAACTTTTGGAGATTCTTTGTTTGCATTTTTACCATGTACATCTTTGTTACCTAATTGTACATCATGAAGTGTCCAAGTTACATTAAATTGTCATATTTGTTATTCAAATATAAACATGTGTACATATGAAATAAATTTTTCAGTTTATTGTCGATCAGAAATATGTTGTTGTTAATTTGAAGGTAAAGTCATGTACTGCAGTACTATAAATATAAAGAAAAGTTCGTAAGATATTCTTATATTTTTTCTTTTAATTGTAACTTCAGTGGTGTGCTTTACCATGTACTCAAGAATTACGGCGACGAAGTAGTTTAATGGTACTAAAGAAAGTAAATAATATATCCTTTACTTCCTTAAATATAAAGATACGAGGAAAAGAAGTTTTTGACGACAACTAATATGCTTGATTCATCAAGAACTAGGAACTTCGAAACACATTCATTTGGGTAGTTTCTTAAAGGCATTTGTGAATATAGCTTGGTACATTTATTATCAAAAACCAAGAATGTCGGATCATCAGAAAGAACTTTTCAGTTTTCTGTTACTTTGATTTCAGGATGTGAATTAAGCTTCTTAATGTGCACTTCATCTCTTTTCCTATTCATGGGAGTTGTTCTTAGTGCCCCTGGTTTCTCAATCTAGTATTATCATTTATTGTATTTGCTTTTGTTTCCCTGATAAATATTGTGCTGGATGCTAGGCCTGGGAAGCAGCATCAAAAACTGTAAAGGATGAAGAAGCAATTAAACAGAAGCTTTGTGAAGACTTGAATAATCTGGTATATTTCTTTTTCTACTGAATCCCCAAGTTTTTTAGCTTAGCTTATATTTCCTTGAAGTAATTTTCCATTACAGGTTCAGGAAAGTAGCAATGCTCAGTATGCTAGACTGGAAGAATTGAAACGGCGTTTGGAGGCTTTAAACCCGAGCAGATCATCCACTCATGTACCCTCTGTAAGTTTTAATTCCTTTATGTCTTCATCTAGTCTTTTGGGATTTCTGTAGATATAAATTGTATTTCCATTTCCAGTATGCTAATGATGTAGATCCTAACTGGTCACATGCTGTTTCCGTTTGGACGTATTGTTCTGCACAAACTTTGGGGAAATACTACATATTAAACAAGTTTTTCTATGGATTGTTTCTGTCTCATGGTATGTGAAATTACACACCACCACACATAATTATTTGTCTCAAGTATGATACAATCACTAGAACATAGATTCCTCTTCTTCAATTGACTGCTGTACTTCAAAATGATATATTGAGCAGGAATTAAAATCATTTGATGTTGACATAGTGACCTGGAAAAGTAAAAAAATGAGGTAATACAGTTTATGCTTGGAAGTCATTCCAGTTCATAAGAAATGTGGTGCAAGGTTTGGCCTAAATTGTACTAATGGGGAGAAAACCAATCATTACTATGGTATGATGATGATAGTATATCACATTATTGAACTTTGTCAAACTTACTTTGAGAGACTGCCGTATATCCACTTTTTTACTCCATAACCATCTGAATTGCAAATATGATTATACATTTTGATCAGTCAATTTTTTGAGCCTTCATTTCCTTTAATGGAATCCTGTAAGGACTCAAATCCAGAATTCACTTGTAGATGTGAAGATTCTAGATCTATTAAGTATCCCACTTTTTAGCATATAGGAGATAATGTGTGCATTCGTGAGAACGAAGGAGAATAAAAATTCTGATCTGAAGGAGAAAACTCATCTAAATTCAATATCTTAAATTACGAGTGGTCAAAGTTTTCATCAATTAAAGATTGCTCAGGTGATTTGTTCAGTACCTTCTTATCCGGTAAGTTTGATTTTACTGAGTTGCCTTGGCATTTAGTTTTTCACATCCCTCATGTCTTCATCACAGTGGATATATTTGAAATTATTTTTTTTCTTCTGATGACAAATGAAGAACAAGACAATATTCTATTATTTCAAAGAGAAAATAGTGCACTGGGGCAATATGAAAGTATACATATAGATGTAATATTTTCTCTTACTCTTGTAATCTTGTTGAGGTGTTAACTTACATATTTTTTCCCCCAGCCACCAGCAACCCAACTCCACTTTGTGTTATAATATTTTAGGCACTATAGCATTTATCAGCGAACGGTAGTGTTCAATCGCACCTCGCCACCACTAATTGGGTGCTTCATTTTACGAGTTTTTGTAGTATGTAGCAATTTTGATGTATTGCTGGCATATTTTAGCAGAATAACTCAATCTACTGAGAAGTAAATATTTAGATGGTGAAACATAGAGAACACTTTCATGAACATCACGTCCCCTAAGAAATTTTCTAATTCTGGCTTGAATCCTGTGTTTAGGATGGGAATCCAAGGGGACTGGCACAGCATAGTGTAACTCAGGATATTTCCACAGTAAGTACACCAGAACCAGCAACTCGATCAGCTGGTGATACATCAAGTCGAGGGAATGTTCCCCAAACAAATGGTCAGAACCAACAGCCTTCTCTTGATGGTGACGGAAGAGGGAAGAAGAAAAGTATGAACCCCGGGAGAGGAAGGGGAACAGGAGCAATATCCAAGGGCAGAGGTTCAGCACCACCTGGTTGGACTGGGGCTGGCTTTGATGTGGATGGTAGAAGTTGAGGGCGGTAATCTCAGGATCTCTTCTTCATGGTGAAATTCTGGCACTAGAGACTAACGTCTCTTCAACCATTATTGTTCCTCCTTCCAGTTTTTGCTAATTCTATTTGGCTAGTCATTGGCAAATTTAGCAACATTTTTTTTCTTTTTTCTTTCTAAGAGTTCTGGACTAAACATGTGTTCCGCGCACGTGTATGATTACTTCCCAATTTCTTCATGTTTACCTTTCCCAGAATCAAATACTGTCGCTATTGGATGCTCATGTGGGCATTAAGCAATGTCGTACCAAATCAGTATGATCTTTTCTCACATTATAGAGTAGGATGATTAAAATTTAGAATCTTTGAATTTCCTTCTTGATTTACCCTCTCATATTTTAATACATCAAGTAAAAATTAATTTTCAACTCTCACAAATATAAATATTTGACTGTACCTTAACTTTTGTCATAGAGGTTGCATTCTAAAACATCCATCTAGAACGGTAGAAACGGTGGTTAACTCTACTTTGATCACCCTGCCTAAGGCGTGCTTATGAAAAAGGCAAGTCTATTTTTGTTTAACAATTAATTAATTAAATTTTTATTTATTTATTTTTTTGAAGTCCAACCTAATAAAAATGCTCAACTATTGCTAAAATTTGAAAACGAAATAAGTTCAACAAAAAATTTCATTCTAGCCTAACTCAAATGAACAAACATAGTTTTGAAAATTACGTCTTTACTAGAAATTTGAAAAAATACGTATAAAATTCCTGTAACTTTTGAAGATATGCTTATTTTATTTATTTATAGTTTAGAATAATATTAAAAATAAGAAAATGAATTATCACGTTCTAGACTTCGCCTAAACATGCTTAGGCATTTAAAACTTGAGACTTGATCTCACGTTTAATAAATCCTTATTTATTTTTGAATCTGATGCAACCAGTTTCAAATGCAACTTCTTATGAACAATTTTACTCATGTGACTTGAAAGACACGAAATATTTTTGTGGTAGATAAATTTTGTTAGAGGTCATTAAATGTACATGTTCCTTTCATGTCAATTTTTTTCAATTTTATCATTCTATCTATAATTGTTACCAAAAGCAACAAAATTCATAACTTGGCCAACAAAATTAGAAATAGTGACTCAACCTATAGTTTTAGAAACACTTTTATTTTATTTTTTTGTTTCCTGGTGCTAAAACCTACAAAATTTCACAATTTTGTTTTAAACTAGTGAGTTTCATGGTGGCAAATGACATGTGAATAAAATTGAACCTACTCTATTAATCAAGTGATATTTTACAGAATTTCATTGTATTACAGATGGAATACTCAAACTAAACAAAAATATTGTGTAATTTAACTTAAAATAAATTGAAATTCAATATCAATAATAATGATGATGATGTTGGCAAGAGTACTTCAAAATTCAAATATGATGATGATGATGATCACAAGTACTTCAAAATTCAAATTGATCATCATGTTTCACACACATTAGTGTACAAACATGACTAGATAGGAGGGAATCTAACATGTATTTTTTTTTTTTTTTTTTTCATTTCTTTCTTCTTTCTTCTCTTCTCTTCTACTTCATTTTTTTTTTTCCCTTCTTTTTCTTTTTGACACACATGAATCTAGAACCCACTCCACCCATCCACCCCACCCCACTGCAATCCCCCTAGCCCCAACTAAAAAGAAGAATAGTCACGACAAGAAAATTGAAGAATTCATCCAATTTGATGAAACTAGGGGTGCCAAATTGATTCGTCGACTAGGCCCAAGAAAAGATCGAGGCGGCTCAATGGAGGGCTTGAATTTCAGTGTAGAAACATCATATTAATAAATAATTTTTTTTCCCTCGTAAACCTGTTAACTTTTTAAATGAAGTTATTCAACAAGCTATTAACCAAATTTCCAACAAATGGTCAATCTCAATTACTCGCAAATATTGAATTTTCTCATTTAAATGTTTAGAAAGACTATAAATTTATTTATTTTTCAATACACTGAGCTCATGTATTTGGTTGTATCCGGCTCGAAATTAACTTTATTAATACTCTGATTTTTTTTTGTTTTTTTCGGAACTCTAAATTACTTTTCTACTTTCAAATACATTTACAAGTAGGTTTTATAAACTTAGCCAAACATTTGTTCTTTTTTTAGGGGATATTGGAATATGCTTTATTAATTTTAAGGTATTTGGTGGGGAGGGGGGGGGGGGGGGGGGGTGTAGAAGGGGGAAAAAAAAAAAAAAACCATGCTTGGTGAGCCAGGTGGCATGATGTCATTGGACAATTTAAAAAATATTGTACAAATAGATTTATCCAAAAACATTCATCTAAAATATGTTTGGCTAACTGTAGGTTAATGTAGTATCTATTAGCAAAATTCATTCCTCCATTTTAAGAGTTTTTTTTTTTTTGACCCACACCTGGTAAAGTGACATAAACGAAATTGACCAAATCAAATCCACATCTACATCTACGATAATGATAGAGGTAAACAGGTGACATGCTTTGTCAAAATTAAGATCGATCAAGATTGTCGATTTCACTTACAATAGATCAAATGCACTCTATTGAAACATTGATTTGATGATACCGATATTTAGCTCGACATGTTTATATATATACTCATTAACCGTCAAGTGCTCAACAGACTTGCAATTTAATTAACAAATAAAAGAGATGCAAAACCTTGTGCTTCGATATGATCAGAAAAAACACTATGAAAGTACATTTAAGTTATTTAGAATATACAATTTCAAATCTTGGTATTATAAAGGCAAAGACATCGAGTCATTTAATCCCTCACTATATGTACAAAAGTAGTAGGAGAAGCAATCTGTTCGTAATTAAACTCGCATTGGAATTTCTTGAGTCATTGTGTCCTACTTCACCTTCAACTAGTCGATCTTGTTAAGAAATATAGTATTATTTTATTTTATTGTTTATTAAGGGTAGAATAGTCTTTTTAGTTTTCCTTATTTTAGACTATATATAGTCCCTCTATATTTAGGTTTTGTATTCACTTTTTCATTATGCATTATTAATGAAACCCTAGCCTCCCTTTTTCCTTTCTTTTCTTTGAATTGTTTAACATGATATCAGAGCAAAATTTTATGGAACAAAGTTTAATCTCAAACACAGCTTTTGCGAATCTCAAACAAATTTTTTTTGATGATTTCGAGACAAGTTAGATAGAGTTTTCTTTCCGTTTTGCAATCTGATATTTCGTTTTCCTTTCTTTTGAGATCTGTTTTTCCTTATTTTTTTATTATGGCTACCGAAAGAGACGATTCGCTTCAGTCTGTGAGTGTGAGGTTGGATGAAAGAATTATTCGTATTGGAGTTATGTGATGAGAAATTTTCTTAAGGGTAAAAAGATATGGGGATACGTTAGTGGAACTTTTGTGAAACCTAAGAATACCGATGAGGATTATGCTGGTTTGGTAGATACCTGAGAATCAAATAATTCGAAAATCATTACTTGGATTAACAATTCTGTTGAGCATTCCATAGGCAGAGAGTTGGCGAAATATGAGACAACAAAGGAGGTTTGGGATCATCTGCAAATGTTATTCACTCAGTCAAATTTTGCGAAACAGTATCAATTGGAGAATGACATACGAGCTCTTCAGCAGAAAAATATGAGTATTCAGGAGTTTTATTCTGCTATGACAGATCTTTGGGATCAATTGGTTCTTACAGAATCGGACGAATTAAAGGCATGTGCACCTTATATTGCTCGTAGAGAGCAGCAATGGTTGGTGCAGTTTTTAACTGCACTTCGCAGTGATTTTGAGGGACTTAGAGGTTCAATTTTGCATCGTTCTCCACTTCCTTCTGTTGACTCAGTTGTTAGTGAGCTATTAGCGGAAGAAATACGTCTCAAGTCTTATTCTGAAAAGGGAATCATTTCTGCTTCTAATCCTTCTGTGTTAGCAGTGCCTTCTAAGTCACTCTCTCATAATCAGAATAAGTTTTACGGAAGGGTTGTCCCTGATGAGTGCAGTTTCTGTAAGCATAAAGGTCATTGGAGGGCTTAGTGTCCTAAGTTGAGACGGCAGAATCAATCACAGCAACAATTTCAAGCTTGGAAGCTTGGCAACCAGTCACAATCGAATGCTCATAGACCACCTCATGGCTATAGACCACCACAGTCTAATACTGCATTCTCGTTATGTCATGTTTCGTCTTCTCGCTTAAGATTTTTGTCTTCCACTAGAGCGTTAGGAAATTTGCAACCTTGTGATATTTCTAATTGTAGTGGATGTAAACTAGCAAAATTTTCAGCTTTACCTTTTAATTGAAGTATTTATGTTTCTTCTTCTCCTTTTGATTTGATTCATTCTGATGTATGGGAGCCTTCTCCTGTTGCCACAAAAGGAGGGTCTCGATATTGTGTTTCTTTTATTGATGATCATACTCGTTATTGTTGGGTTTATTTAATGAAACATCGTTCTGAATTCTTTGAGATATACTCAGCATTTCGTCTCTTGTCAAAACTCAACATTCTGTTGTTATCAAATGCTTTAGGTATGATTTGGGTGGGGAATACACTTCTAATAGATTTTGTGAGCTTCTTGCTTTAGATGGAACCATTCACCAAACTTCATGTACAGATACTCCTGAGCAAAATGGTGTTGCTGAAAGAAAACATAGGCACATTGTTGAAACTGCTCGCTCTCTCTTGTTGTCTTCTTTTGTTCCTAGTGTGTTTTGGGGTGAAACTGTTCTTACTGCTGTAGGTCTGATTAATACAATTCCATCTTCTCATATTTCAGGTCTTTCTCCTTTCGAAAAGTTGTATGAGTATGCCCCTGATTATTCTTTCTTTAGAGTTTTTGGTTGTACTAGTTTCGTTCTTCGTCCTCATGTAGAACGTAGCAAGTTGTCATCTCGATCTGCTATTTGTGTCTTTCTTGGTTATGGTGAAGGTAAAAAGGGATATCGTTGTTTTGATCCAACAACTCAGAAACTTTATGTGTCTCATCATGTTGTTTTTCTCGAGCATATACCTTTCTTTTCTATTCCATCCACTACTCACAATTTGACTAGATCTGATCTTATTCGTATAGATCCATTTTCTGACGATTCTGATAGTTTGTCATCTCAGGTTCCTAGTACCTCAAATATCTCTTCTCATGTTCTTACCCCGTTATCTTTACAACCAACTCGTATTAATCATTTTGCAGGTACTGACACTTTACTCTCCGGTACACCTGGAGGTCCCTCTTCTCCTACGGTCCTTCAAGCTCCGTCTGAGATTGTGGATACACCTCTACGTCAATCCACACGCA
The DNA here is from genome assembly GCA_019097785.1 of Fraxinus excelsior. Lineage (NCBI taxonomy): Eukaryota > Viridiplantae > Streptophyta > Magnoliopsida > Lamiales > Oleaceae > Fraxinus > Fraxinus excelsior. Next base: position 7,720,577 of record CM032629.1, read on the forward strand.
TTCGTAAGTCTAGAAAATTACCAGATTTTGCTTATTCTTGTTATGCTTCATCTTTTACTTCATTTTTAGCTTTTATTCATTGTCTCTCTGAGCCCTCTTCCTATAAAGAGGCAATTATTGATCCTCTTTGGCAGCAAGCTATGGATGAGGAACTTTCTGCTTTGCATAAGACTGGTACTTGGGATTTGGTTCCTCTACCTCCTGGTAAGAGTGTTGTGGGTTGTCGTTGGGTGTATAAGATCAAGACTAATTCTGATGGACCAATTGAGCGATACAAAGCTTGGTTGGTTGCAAAATGGTACTCTCAAGAGTATGGTATGGATTATGAGGAAACATTTGCTCCTGTTGCAAAAATGACTACTATTCGTACTCTTATTGCAGTAGCTTCCGTTCGTCAGTGGCTTATCTCTCAACTTGATGTTAAAAATGCCTTCTTGAATGGAGGTCTTCAAGAAGAAGTTTATATGGCACCCCCTCCTGGTATTTCACATTATTCTGGGTATGTTTGCAAACTAAAGAAAGCGTTATATGGTCTCAAACATGCACCTCGTGCTTGGTTTGAGAAATTTTCTGTTGTGATCTCTTCCCTTGGATTTACTTCTAGTAGTCATGATTCTACTCTTTTTGTTAAGTGCACTGATGCAGGTCGTATCATTCTATCTTTATATGTTGATGACATGATTATTACTGGTGATGATATTGATGATATTTCAGTTTTGAAAACAAAGTTAGCTAGACAGTTTGAAATGAAGGATTTAGGTTCTCTACGATATTTTTTGGGTATTGAGGTAGCCTGCTCACCTAGATGTTATCTTCTTTCTCAGTCGAAATATGTTGCAGATATTCTTGAGCGGGCTAGACTTACTGATAATAAGACTGTTGATACTCCCATTGAGGTTAATGTAAATTATTCTTCTTCTGATGGTTTACCTTTGTCGGATCCTACTTTATTTCGTACTATTGTTGGGAGCTTGGTATATCTCACTATTACTCGTCCAGATATTGTATATGCTGTTCATGTTATTAGTCAGTTCGTTGCTTCTTCTACTACAGTTCATTGGGCAGCTGTTCTTCGTATTTTGCGGTATCTTCATGGTACAGTCTTTCAGAGTCTTTTACTTCCATCCACATCTTCCTTGGAGCTGCGTGCATACTCTGATGCTGATCATGACAGTGATCCCACAGATCGCAAGTCTATTACTGGTTTCTGTATTTTTTTGGGTGATTCTCTTATTTCTTGGAAGAGCAAGAAACAATCTATTGTTTCTCAATATTCAACCGAAGTAGAATATCGTGCTATGGCATCTACTACCAAAGAGATTGTTTGGCTACGTTGGTTATTTGCAGATATGTGAGTTTTTCTTTCTCATCCTACTCCTATGTATTGCGACAACTAGAGTTCTATTCATATTGCTCACAATTCGGTTTTTCATGAACGGACTAAGTACATTGAGATCGATTGTCATCTTACTCGTCATCATCTCAAACATGACACAATTACTTTGCCATTTGTTTCTTCTTCTTTGCAACTTGCAGATTTCTTTACCAAGTTGCATTCTATTTCTCGTTTTCGTTTTCTAGTTGGCAAACTCTCGATGCTTGTAGCTGCCGCATCGTGAATTTGAGGGGAGATGTTAAGAAATATAGTATTATTTTATTTTATTGTTTATTAAGGGTAGAATAGTCTTTTTAGTTTCCCTTATTTTAGACTATATATAGTCTCTCTATATTTAGGTTTTGTATTCACTTTTTTATTATGCATTATTAATGAAACCCTAGCTTCCATTTTTCCTTTCTTTTCTTTGAATTGTTTAACAGATCTAACTATTTCCCTATTTTACAAGTTTTTGATTGATCCACGTTCAAAGTTTACTATCAACCAGTATTTCGGTATACAACCTAGAACTGGCTTTTGGTGCCATGAATCTAAAACTACAAAGAGAATTATATTATAAATTTACAATTGCAGATCCCAAATATATTAACCATGTCGTACGTATCTAAAACCCAAGGGGAGATGGATGGATATGGTAGACAATTGCGTATGAAAAAGAGCCTGCTCATATCATCATCATCTTCCTATTCCTAGGAAGAGAGAGAATTAGTTATCTGATTATGGTCTGGTAATGCTTGAGAGAGAGAGAGAGAGAGAGTAAAGAACACACATAAACACACAAACACATACTCACATAATGGTTGCACGTGTGTTGTTTTTCAAATCTTTGATTCACATCACCTTCAGTTTTCTTGCACTCCTGTTCTTTACTTCAAGACGAAGACACTACTCTACTCAAAGGTCTCATTTTTCACTCAAGAAATATTTATTTTTCTGTATGTATTTTTGTAGATTTTGAGTTCAAAACTTGGTTTAATGCAGGAGTTGAAGCACCAAGGAACAACTTGGAATTAGAGGAGCCTCCCATGGATGCTGCAGCTTCACTGTCATCATGGAAATTTGAATATCCATGTATGTATAATTTTCTTTTCTTTTTCCAATGTGAACATAGATCAGAGAAAGATTTTGGTGCTTGAAAAGTGAGTAATTATTAGTTATGATTAGTATGTTAAATATTTAATAATTTGATTCGATTTTTGATAATCCAGATGGGAATTCGAATCAGAAAGGTAGTGAAAATAGATCACCTAGGGTGTCTACTTCAGAGTGCAGCAGCAATTCTCCAGGGACTAAAACTCCAAATTTAGTAGCAAGACTTATGGGTCTTGATCTCCTCCCTGAATCACCTCTCCTTCATTATCATCAAATTCCAGGCCTGTAACAAAATCCCAGTTTCATCCTCGACAACATTTTAATTCCGGTATTTGCTACCTGCAGGAGACACCAAGAATTTCATCAGCCAGAAGGTCAGATGTTGACCACAGGCTGTCCCTTCAAATAAAAAAGAAAATTTCAGTGAAGAAATTGAATTCCAGAAAATGGGCACAAGGTGAGAATTCAAGAAAGAGGATGAAAATAGAAATTCAGGCCAATATGCAAGGCAGATAGTGAAACAAAATAAAGAAAATGTCAGCAGAAAAGTTGGTTTTGATATTGCTAACACAATCAGAAACAGAGAGATAAGAAGAATGAAAATCTTGTTATACTCTGGCCCAGAAATTCATCCAGGATTTTAAGACGAATCCAGGCCTCGAAAACTGTTAAGATTTGAGTTCCATCTTAAAAGGTCAACCCTATTAAGAGGAGTAATCTAAACTCTTATAAATTGGTCTATATTTTCATCTTTATTCGATAGTGAAATTTTATCCATTAATAAGTCTCCGCAAGATGGTGACTCCATCTTGAAATCCGCGTGCTCAATTTTTTTAATTCTTAATCGAATGGAATTGCTTGTTGTAGCTTAATGGGCTTTAATATCACGTTAAGATTTGAGGTTCCGTCTCAAAAGATCAATTTTATTAAGAGCAGTAGCACAAGTTCTTATAAATTGGTCTATGTTTTCATTTTTATTATATGTGAGATTATCCCTTAATAAAAACAAGCAAATCCATCCAGGATTTTAACAGCTGAATTCATGCTTGGAAAACAGCAAGGTTCATCCAGGATTTTAATAGGATTGTCCATGAATCCATGCCCGGAAACAACTAAAACCATTGAAGATTTTAACAGGATTCGACAATGAATTCATGCCCGGAAAACAACCAAAACCATCTTCTTTACCAGGGCTCAAATTTGGCTAGGTACTCTCTATTGCTCTTATTAAATTATTTCTACACATATTTATCACATTACTAGTGCATTAAAACAGATTTTAGTCAGCAAGTAATGGAAGAAACGGAGAGGGGATAACGGTAGGTGTTTACATACAGGAAGGAGACTAGGGGTGGGCAATGGGTCGGATCGGGTCGGATTTGGACCACAAACTGACTTGACTTGAAATAGCCAATTTTGGGCTCTTCCACAAATCGACCCGACCCGGCTCCTACCACCAACCGACCTAACTCGAATCGGGTCGGGTCGGCTCTTGCCACCAACAACTATACGAACTCCGCCTCCGTGTCCTCCACCCGCACCCAAAACAAACCACCGCATACTCTCACTCTTAAGATTGAACTCCCCAACTCACATTACCAGCACCAACGGCAAACGCAAGTCACATTCCTATGAACTCCATTACTAAGGAGGAGATCGAGGCCGACCCCATGGAAACTGAACCCATCTCTGATTCACATGAACCCGAAACCCAATCTTCGCTTGGATCCCAACCTGGGCCCTCCCCTCAAAAGAAACGGCGCTAGCATAGCGTGTCCTCCGCCGTACCCAAAACAAACCACCGCCTACTCCCAGACTCACCTTCCTACAAGCACCAACGCAAACGCAAGTCACCTTCCTATGAACTCCATTATTGAGGAGGAGATCGATGCAAATGTCCCAATTTGGTGGCGTTGATTACATTAAAGATGAAGCTAGTTTTGTTTTGAAAGGGTTAGGTCGGTTTGTGATGCTGAACCGACCCGATCCACAAGTATTCTAAAAACATTTTACCCGACCCGACCTTACCCGACCCAGGTTATCCCTAAACTGACCCGACCCGACCAAAAACTGGACGGGTCGATTTTCGAGTTAGGGTTTTAAGCTCGGTCCTAAAGGAGACTGTACGACCGTACTCTAGGGGTACACCATCATTGACCAAGCAATCGTCAAAGTGGAGCCGCTTGAAGACATGGGGGTTGATGAGCCGAGCAGAGTTGAACCACCCACCACTGACATGGATCCCTGAAATGTTGCATCTCACAACACACGTGTTCATGATCTCCACGGTGTATGTAGGTATCCCATTTGGCAGCGGCTACGTACGTTTGTCCTTGGTTTATAACTATGTCTGATATCAAACAATTATTGCCCCATGAACCCAATTAGGATTTTAACCAATTCTTTGTCTACGATTTATCTCAAGTTTGCAATGTTTCAAATCCAAAAAATGCTAGTACTACTTAACCAACAACCACAATTCGGAAGAAGTTGTCTATACAAGTAGACGAAAGGAGGCAAAAGCTCGTGAGCCTACTTTTGGATGTTGGAAAGGCTTCATGAAAAATAAGAAACTTGAGAATGGGAAGTAGATTTCGAAAGCATAATGTAATTACTGTAGAAAGGACTTCACGTGGAAACCAAAAATTGGCACTATCCAATACAACAGACATTATAGAAAACGTCTTGTTCGTATTGGATTGTCGAGAGTAGACATGCTCAACTTCAATCTGACATAGGCAAAGAGGGACCTTTTGGAGCAGTTCTTGTAAACTGAACTTATAGCCCATAAACAATCCGAGAAGGCATAAATTATTGAAGAAATTCATACAATACGTCTCAACCAAGGTACAAACCTACCATTACACATATGCTTCAGAACTATGCAACAAAAGTTATTAGAAAAGCATAAATTACTGATGTGGCATTCTGCAGTCTATATTCATAAATTAATAATTATAGAAGAAAGTAGATATAAACGTAAAATTTAAGAGAAAATTTAAAAAAAAAAAAAAATGGGGAAAGGGAAAGGGGGTGGGTGATGGGGTTTGCACATTCTTCGTCAAAATGTGGCATCTGTAGACTGTAGTCTACGATCTTGCTACATGTACGTACATCAAATTTGACATCAATGTGAGATTGCAACTTTTTATACATTGATTTTAAAAACATTTTAAACAATTAATGGCACATATTTTTCCACATCTTTAGTGTCAAACTTCTTGTACTCTCCTCTTTAATTCCTGTATTCTATATTTGGAATTTAAGTTCGACCCCGTACATTGAGATCAAAATTCTCTAGCCAGCAGGGAATTCTGCTCATCACAATAAAGACTCGTTTTCTAGCAATATCTAATCGACTAACCCTCTTTGATTACTAATTTTGATCCTACAACGTAAAGATTTCTGATGCTGGGTGGAGAGAAATCGTGTTCCCATTCGTGGTTGATAATGAAGCTTTTCGGGTTAAAAATTGATTGTATTCATGGTGCATATTTCATTGTCTCCTATTAGGTTTTGTCAGGAGGAATTAATTCAGTTAGCAGTTGGCAGCATTAATATTTCCAATATTATGTTGACTAATTGAGCTCTGTTTGACAACCATTATTTGAGAAAAATAAAGTTTTAAATAATGATTTTTAGAAGAACGTATGGTTAAAAGTATGAAAAAAATTAGATTTACGTTCAACATATTTTATTGGGTGAATGTGTTGTTGAAAATGAATATAAAAAAAAGTTTGAAAAAAATGAAAATAAGCTTTTCTCCCATCACTTTAACCTAGTTAAGCTTCCATGAAAAGAACCCTAAAACCAGTACACAAAACAAATCATTGAAAGCGCCAATTTTTGCCCAAATTAATTTACATTTTACTATTGCAATTAAAATCTGAAACTTGAAAATATATTACTATGAATATAAAATACATTTACTCTGCAGCTGATTTATTCATCACATTCCACGCAATTCTCTAAAAGTAAGAATAATATTGATTTCAACATATTTGTTGGAAATTATCAACTGAAATCTGAATTTATTGGAAGCTTGATAAATTAAGACTGTCAATAGCCATTTTGGATTGGAGGTCGACCAATAAACAGATCAGTCACCACCTCCAAGCTCACTGTAGTTTGGCTGCAACTAGCAATTTCTTTCTGATTTCCTGGTGTCTGATTTGGCTTTAATCCACACTGCAGGCATCATAGTTTGAATAAATTATATTAAGAATAAACAAAACATGTATAAAATTTAATGTTAAAGAAAGTCGATGATTTCTGCTAGAAGTTTTAAATAGGATGCTCGACTTTGGATTAACTACAAATGAACAGAAGACCAATATCATGACATCACGAAGTTATTGTTGGATAAAATAATGGTAAAGTGCAGAAAAACTTATCAATAGATATCAATAGATCGAGTCTCGTGACAGCACGATGTCCTAAAGCGAAATTGCCCGTCGATAACTGCTGCGACCTTCGTGGACAATCACCTCCAGGATACAACGATCAAATAAACCAATTGAGCAGCAATCACAAAGGTTTTCAGAACTCTCAAGTGTACTCCAGAAATATGAAAAACTAATTTGAGTATAATATTTTACTGTATATATGAATAGACAATTTCGTTTTTGATGTAGTAGTTTTCTCAAGTCCAGAAGTGAGTTTATATAGCAAAAAAATAGAGGTAACTGCATACCCCATGATCCAGTATTAAATTACAGTTTTAATTAATTATTCCTGACCTCCCACACAAATTCCACATTTTTACCAGTTGGGCACTTTATCTTAATTAATTATTTCTTTCACATATTATATTTATTGTATAAATCTATAACAATCCCCCACATGAAAGAAATAAGATAGATAAAAATAATATTCTGGAGTACGGTAGAAATCACGCAGGCTTAGGTGTCTATCGACTTGAACCTTAGCTTTGTATATTCTATCGAGCTTGCTAACTGTAGAGTGAACTATGTCTTGAACTCCACAATTATGATTTGCAAACTGAGACAATAAAACACACACATGATTTCTAAAACAATCATAGAGTTCTCGCGGTTGTGTTCATTTCGGCCGTGAACTTTCCCGGTTTCTTTAAGTGCTCTAGAGAATTAGCCTCAATTCTCATAGGAAGCGGCCCCACTTCCACACTCAAATAGGTGCTTCTATCAAGGATGCACTGTATTTAAACACCCCACTGAATATCAGCTATAGAAAGCATTAAGAGCATTTGCTCATCCTCTAATCAATACAGTTGGTACTACTCATCATAGGGAGGGGTTTGAAATAAATTCAATGTAGTACCCCCACAAATCACTCCAATAACTTTGTTATCCCATTGAACCTTATCCATGGGATCTCCAATCGCAAGGTTGGGTTTCCATTATAGGTGATCTAATTTGTAATAGGCTTTAGCCCCATCCCCCTCGATGTTTTCTGAACTAGCTCTCTAGCTAATCCTTTGGTTAATGGGTCAGCAATATTATCACTTGACTTCACATAGTCAATAGCTATAACCCCATCCTTAAGCAGCTGACGCACAGTATTGTGCCTCCTACGAATATGTCTAGACTTTCCATTGTAGGATGAATTTTGAGCTCTTGAAATAGCTGCTTGACTGTCACAATGGACATATATAGCTGGAAGTGGTTTGGACCACAATGGAACATCCATAAGAAAATTCCTTAGCCATTCAGCCTCTTCACCTGCCTTATCCAATGCTATGAACTCTGATTCCATAGTGGATCTTGCAATGCAGGTTTGCTTAGTAGATTTCCAAGATACAGAACCACCTGCTAATGTAAAAACATATCCACTTGTAGATTTAGTTTCATTAGTATCTGAAATCCAATTAGCATCACAATATCCCTCAAGTACAGCAGGATATTTAGTATAATGTATTCCCCAGTCTAGAGTGTATCTCAAATACCTCAAGACTCGAATGAGAGCATCCCAATGTTCACTATTAGGATTACTAGTATACCTGCTAAGTCTACCGACAGCATATGCTATATCAGGTCTGGTACAGTTCATGAGATACATGAGACTACCGATCACTCTAGCATATTCTAAAGCAGAAACACTAGGACCTGAATGTTTTCTCAAATGATGACTTGCATCATAAGGTGTTTTAGCGGGAATACAATTATATTGGTTAAACTTCTTAAGCACTTTTTCTACATAATGTGATTGGGTTAAAGTAATTCCTTCGGAATGTGTTACTATTTTAATCCCTAGAATAACATCAGCAACACCCAAATCTTTCATTTCGAAGTGCTTTTTCAGAAACTGTTTAGTCTTATTAATCACATCTAAACTAGTTCCCATTATAAGCATATCATCCACATATAAGCAAATTATAACACCACTATCCCCCACAAATTTGCTATATATACATTTATCTGCTTCATTTATCACATAACCATTAGATGTCAAAGCTGTATCAAATTTCTCATGCCATTGCTTAGGGGCTTGTTTAAGGCCATAAAGAGATTTTTTAAGTCTACACACTTTATCATCAAGGCCTTCTACCACAAATCCCTCAGGTTGATCCATATAAATCTCTTCTTCTAAATCTCCATATAGAAAGGCAGTTTTGACATCCATTTGATGTATAATAAGATTATACAATGAAGCAATTGCAACTAACATCCTAATAGAGGTAATTCTAGTAACAGGTGAATATGTATCAAAGAAGTCAACTCCTTCTTTTTGTTTATAGCCTTTAGCTACAAGTCTTGCTTTAAATTTATCAATTGAACCATCAGGTTTCAATTTTTTCTTAAAAATCCATCTACACCCAATGGTTTTACATCCTCTAGGCAATTCTACTAATTCCCAAGTGTTATTAGACATAATGGAATCATATTCACTATTTATAGCTTCCTTCCAAAATATAGAATCTTGTGAAGATATAGCTTCAACAAATGTAATAGGATCATCCTCTACTAAGTATGTTAGAAAGTCAGGACCAAAAGAAGTAGCAGTCCTAGGTCTTTTGCTTCTCCTAACTTCAGCTTCTTCTAATTCAATAGGCTCTTCTCTAACACTAGGAGGGACACTAAGAGAGCTACTTGGTCCTGCAGATTTTTCTTTAAAAGGGAATCTATTTTCAAAAAATTCTGCATCTCTAGTTTCAAAAATTGTGTTCTTTTCAATCAAAATATTTTTAGAGTCAATTACTAAAAATCTGTAGGCATTACTATGAAAAGCATAACCTATGAACACACAATCAACAGTTTTTGGACCAAGTTTAGTTCTCTTAGGTGCTGGAATAGATGCCTTAGCTAAACACCCCCACACTTTAAGATATTTATATGAAGGTATTCTACCTTTCCACAATTCATAAGGGGATTTATCATTTTTCTTACTAGGAATTCTGTTAAGAATATAACATGCAGTAAGAAGTGCTTCCCCCACATGTTAAAAGGTAATCCAGAAGAGTTTAGCATTGAAATGACCATATCCTTTAGAGTTCTATTTTTCCTTTCAGCTACACCATTAGATTGGGGAGAATATGGTGGAGTAGTCTCATGAATAATACCATTATCAACACAAAATTTATCAAGCTCACCTGAATATTCTCCTCCCCTATCAGATCTTAAAATCTTAATAGTTTTATCTAACTGATTTTCTACTTCAGTTTTATATGAAACAAATTTTGAATAACTTTCATCCTTACTCTTAAGAAGATAAATATAACAATAACGGGAGTAATCGTCAATGAAAGTTAAAAAATATTTATTTCCACCACGAGTAACATATCCTTTTAAATCACATAAATCAGAATGTATTAAACTTAAAACTGAAGTAGTTCTATCAACATGTGGAAATGGTTTTCTAGCATACTTAGATTCAATACACGTTTCACATTTTGAATTTGGGAACTTATCAGTTTTAGGAATGTTTCCCAATCTCATTAATTTTTTAATAGAATTCATGTTAACGTGTCCAAGTCTAGCATGCCATAAATCATAAGAATCCAGCAAGTAAACAGAAGAAGTAGAAGCTTTATTGATCACAGAAACATTTAATTTAAATAAACCCTCATCTGAATACCCTTTCCCAACAAAGGTACCACCCTTAGACATTACAACTTGACCACTCTCAAATACAATTTTAAATCCCTTTTTGACCAAAATAGATCCAGACACTAGATTTTTCCTTATATCAGGTACATAAAGGACATCCTTCAAACTAAGGATATTTCCAGAAGTAAATCTAAGTGTCACAGTTCCTTTCCCCTCGATTTTGGAGGAGGAAGCATTCCCCATGAACAGACATTCTCCATCACTATTAGGAGTGAATGAAGAAAATGCACCTCTCGTACAACAAATGTGTTTGGTAGCTCCAGAATCTACCCACCAGTCTGTCATGTTGCTCACTAGATTAACTTCTGTCACCATAGCAGAAAAATTCCCATCTTCCACTATATGTGCCTGATGCTTCACAGTTTTTCCTTTCCTATTTCGGCAATCCTTTGCAAAGTGACCTGGTTTACCACAAACAAAACAATCACCAACAGTTTTATTTTTAAATTGAGGCTTAGACCGATTGTTCTTTCCTATGAATGGTTTCCCCTTGAATCTGCCTTTAAAATTCTGACTTTTGGTAAAATTTCCAACAGCTTTCTTACTATCAGAACCTCCTTCAATAAGATTGGCCTTTGTACCCAAGTCTGGTCTCTCCCTACGTTCTGCCATTCTATTGTCCTCCTCAATCCTAATTCTGATAATCAAATCCTCTAATGACATTTCTTTTCTTTTATGCTTCAAACTGTTTTTATACTCTTTCCAAGAAGGTGGTAGTTTTTCAATTATAGCAGACACTTGAAAACCTTCACATATTTTATAACCCTCAGCAATAATTTCATGAATTATAATCTGTAATTCTTCAACTTGACTTACCACCGTTCTAATATCATCCATTTTAAACTCTAGAAATTTTCCCACAACAAATTTCTTAGTTCCAGCATCTTCAGTAGCATATTTCTTTTCTAATGACTTCCATAATTCTTTAGCAGATTTACACGACCAGTAAACATCATATAAATCCAATGTCAAGCAATTCAGAATATAATTTCTGCACATATAATCATTACGTTCCCAAATAGCTAAATCTGATGTTTCATTATCCGTAGGCTCATCAGCAATTGCAAAAACAGGTTTATCAGATTCAATAGCATCTACAACTTTAAGAGTTGTCAAATAAAAACGCAATTTCATTTGCCATCTCTTAAAATTCTTTCCATCAAATAATTCAGGCTTTTCAGAATACTTAGGAACAGATATATCTACTGCAGCCATTAAAAACGTAGAATTTCGCTTTAGATTGTTGGATAAAATAATGGTAAAGTGCAGAAAAAACTTATCAATAGATCGAGTCTCGTGACAGCACGATGTCCTAAAGCGAAATTGCCCGTCGATAACTGCTGCGACCTTCGTGGACAATCACCTCCAGGATACAACGATCAAATAAACCAATTGAGCAGCAATCACAAAGGTTTTCAGAACTCTCAAGTGTACTCCAGAAATATGAAAAACTAATTTGAGTATAATATTTTACTGTATATATGAATAGACAATTTCGTTTTTGATGTAGTAGTTTTCTCAAGTCCAGAAGTGAGTTTATATAGCCAAAAAATAGAGGTAACTGCATACCCCATGATCCAGTATTAAATTACAGTTTTAATGGCCAATGGTAATGGGTTGTAAATACTGGACAGTTAAAACAGTCATATTTTACTGGCTAGTTGACCCATTAAATAATTCCGAAAATAATTAAAAAATAATAATTATTTTATTAGAATCAATAAAGCCCAATCAAAGACTTTTTAATATAACGCGTGAGGCGTGGCTCGAACCCCTGACCTCCCACACAAATTCCACATTTTTACCAGTTGGGCACTTTATCTTAATTAATTATTTCTTTCACATATTATATTTATTGTATAAATGATTTCAGGCGGGGAGATTGGCGCCAAACCTATAAAATACGAAAAACATTCAGAAAATACAAATTTATATTGTTAGGATTTACGTCGTATTGGCAATTCTTTAGACAAAATTATTATTATAAAAGAATATGATTGTTATAAAAGAGATGTAAAAGTCATGGAATCTTTTGAAGAGTTGTATAGATGAACTAGAAGTCTTTGGATTCGAGTGTGGAACAAAGAGAAATAGTCAAATTTACGCTAGCATGTAATCTAACTAATGCTCGAGTGGAAAAAGCAAAATTATTGTCGTCCGCTTCTCGCTTGAACGACACACCTTTTGCACGCCAGTCACTAGCCTGACGCTCGAGTAACGGTGTTTTTTGAGGAATCCTAATTTGCATTTTTCAAGAGTTCTATCTAGCTTATACTACCTAAATACCTCTTATTATAAATACATAATGCCATGTACATTTTTGTGTGTGATTGTTCATTATTTTACATCCTCATTACATCAATTCAAGATCCAAGAACACATCCAATATTGAGATTAAACTTTTGATTCTTGAAATCAATCAACCACAAGTTGGGGAAAAACATCAAATTCATATAATCCAAAACGCTCACTTTCTAAATACAATCAGGAAGATACTTTCTCAATAGCTTTCAGATGTTGAAGATTGAGAAAGGTTGGACCACAAGCACATGAAGAGTATAAGAACAATGTGTTATTGATGATCCACAAGAGATAGATAATTTTATAAAATCGGGAACAGGTGTGAGTGAAGCACGTTCCTACGAGTCTTGAAGATTGCAGGAATTAGATCGGCACATTTAGTGGGGTTTCTAATCTGGATCATACTATAAATTTTTATTGTCCATAGTGAAGTTACTGGCTTGATCCTGAGATTTTTACCCAGTTAAGAGTTTTCTCCATCATCAAATCTTATGTTATTTACTGCTCTATTTATTATTATGACAATTCAATATAAGATAAAATTGACTTGATTGACTAAACATTTAGAATAATTAAAAAGACTTATTTTTAATTGATAATTTTTAATTCCGCGTTATTCACCTATTCACTCCCCTCTGTGTTTTTAGGATCGAAGTAGTAACTTTCAAATGGTATCAGAACTTAAACTCAATTCCTAACCATAGTTTTCTAGATGAGTAGTTCATTGTCTGTCCTATCATATTTTGATGACAGTAAATATGCCTATTAGAAAGTTAGAATGAAAAACTTCCTTAAATCTATGGATGAGCGTAGAAAATGGTTGGACCACCCCATCTATCATAATTGCAGGTGTAGTTACCCACATTTCAACTTGGTCTAAGAAAGATTTAGATGCGTATAATTGGAATAGTAATGAGCTTCATGCTCCATTTATGGCTGTATCACCTGAATAATTCAGGTGTGTGTCTGTGTGTGAGGTTGCTAAACAAGTTTGAGATATTTTGCAGACCACACATGAGGCAACTCAAGTTTTTAAGAACTCTAAATTACAGATGTTGACCACTACGTTTGAAGAGAATATGCTGAAAGATGATGAGATATTTGATTACTTCTATGCGAACTTGAATGATATAGTTAATTCTAGCTTTAATCAGGTGAGAGAATTGATGAGCCTAAGATTGTCAAAAATCCTGAGACTTACCTGAGAGATTTATGCCTAAAATTACGACTATAGAGGAGAGTATGGACATAGATACTATTAAGGCTGAAGAATTGGTAAACTAACATTGGTTAACCCTAAGAAAGATAAGTCTTTGGCCTTGAACACTATTAGGAATGATTATCATGATTCTTTTTATTCAGAATCACTTAATGATAAGGAAATAGTCTACTTATCAAGAATTTAAAAAAAAATGTTTAGAAATAAGAAGACTAAAGAGAGACATAGAGGTGATTTCAATAAGTCTAGAAAGAGATCTAAATCTGTGAGATGTCATAAGCGTCAAGGTTTTGGCCACTATAGAAGTGAGTGCCCTAATGGTAAGAGAAATCAGGGTAAAGCTATAAATGCAACTCTCATCGATGACAAGTCTAATTCAGATAATCAAAGTAAGATGTCCATTCATGAAGAGAATGGTAAGTATATGGCATTCACTATTAGGATTAAAAGTGAATCCGATAAAGACGGTGAGAAAGTTGAGGAAATAGATAGTGGTAAGCAATCTGAAGAAGAGTATGAAGATGAATAAGAGATTTGTGAGGCTTATAAAAAATTATTTGAAGAGAATTTTAAGATTAAAGAGGTGAATAAAGCCATGCTTAAGAAGGTCAATGCACTTGAGCTAAAAAAAGAGAGATTTATGCATGATCTTCAGGAGTCAACTAAAGCCTTAGTAAGTTAAGATTAGTCAATGAGAATTTCGAGGCCAAGGTTAAAACTCTGACAAGTGATCTTAAGAAATCCAATGCTTTAACTCCAGTCTTTCTTAAGTCGATATCAGAAACTAGACGGTCTTTTGGGATTGAACAAGAATGTTGGGAATGGGGGAGGTCTAAGATATAAGCAGACTAATCATAATAGGACTAGTACTTCCAAAACTATTTTTATCTCTGCCCCCAACCAGCCTATATATGTTCTGAATCTTGAACTCAAGAACAAGGGTATTGTAGGACAGAGACCTACTAGAGAGCATATAACCTACCAACGTAAGAGTAGATATCAACAACCACAAGACTTTCGACATAAGTTTATCTCTTCTTGTTTCAATTGTGATGAGTTACGACATATAAGACCTAGATATCATAAATTCCTAAATAGAATTAGAAATCAGAATTTCACTAGAGTTAGAAATCAGGGTTTTGGTGGCCGAATTGACTTCTTCACTAATCAAAGTAAGTCAATTAACCAAGTTAATAATACAGCCGACTCGAAATAAGTCTTCCACTAGACAAGTTCGGATTAAAAAAGTGATTTGACAAATTTAAAAACTGATCACTATGCTCTTAAAGGTAACAACGTTTGTATACCTAATTGATTAGGTGTTTTTCATGCATGTGTATACTTATTAATTGTGATTCATTCATTATTACATGCATCTCATTTCTTTTTCTTTTTAGGTAGTTTGATTTTTTTTAGAAAAATATAAATAAATTTGTTTTTTTTTTTTTGAAAAGTTGAAAAAGTTTTTTTACTACAACATGATATATGATTTACTTGAACATGTGAGTTGTGACCAAGTACGATTTTAATTGATGTGATGTAGCATATTTTTCATTACTTTGTTTATGTTTATGTGGAGTACTTAGTATAGGTTTCTTAATGTACCATATGCATTGTACACATTATAATCTTGCAAGTAAGTCTTGACCACTTGTATAAAATTATAACCATTATTTGTTGATAAGGTGACCTTAAATATGGATTGACCTTAATTTAATAGACCTGAACTCTAATATATCCCCTTAAATAAGAAAAAAAATATTTCATCTTATACTCTTTTTCGAAACTCATTTGACTCGAGTAATTAAGATCTCAGAGTTTCTCATAACATAATGCCCTATGGTCAACTGACTTGGAGTCATCGGCTAAAAACTCATTACATGGGTCATCTTAGTTGCTGTCTACACATAAAATGTTAAAAATTGAAGAGAAAAATTATGAGTTTAAAAAGAAAAATATAAATTGTGCGAAAAATGTATATATACTCTGTCAAGGAGAGAAGAATAATGTACTTGAAAAATGAGCTTTATTTATAGATTATGATATGCATTATTGGTTTGACTTTCTTTAGTATGGGAATAAAATTATTTAACAGTGATATTTAGCATGTCATTTCTCACAAATTTAAGGTGAGTTTTGATCACAAAAAATCAGTGGTGGTACCTGACACATATGAGTCGCTTGTGCAATTTACTCCATTTAGACTTAAAATGAGTATGTGAGAAATTTTACTAATCATTGATTATACTTGTGTATGCTATCAACTGTGTCTTCGAGTTATTATATATTATTTATATAATTCCCTTCGTCATTTATGACAAAAAGGGGGAGAGATGATGACATTTTAATTTTAGTAATTGAATTTTATGCATTTTAATCTTAATTTAGGGAGAGTTTGCAACAGGGGGATATGATATTATTTCATGATAGTATTTCATACTTAGCTTTTTTGAGTTTTGTTGTTTATGATATTAATGTTTCAATTGAAATTTTGATTAACATTAGTATTATTTCTCAATCTAGCTAGCATATTTATGATAGTCTATTTTAATTATTATATTTTCTGTATCACGTACTTTTACACTTAATATTTGAGTTGTTGAGGAAACAGATTTCATGAAATGTATGAGACGGACATTTAGCTTGAGCTTTGATAGATTAGTTTTTTTTACTTTCTTGACTTGTATTGTATAGTTTTGTCATAGAATACAAAAAATGGAGATAGTTAGGATTTATGTTGTATTGGCAATTTTTTGGACAAAATATGATTATTATAAAAGATTAGGATTGTTATAAAAGAGTTGTAAAAGTCATGGAATCTTTTGGAGAGTTGTATAGATGAACTAGAAGTCTTTAAGTTCGAATATAGAATAAAAAGAAAGAGTCGTCAGATTTACGCTAGCTTCTAACCTAGTTAATGCTCGAGTGGAAAAAGCAGAATCATTGTCGTCCGCTTCTTGCTTGAGTGACACACCTCTCGCTTGCCTGACGCTCGAGCGACGGTGTTTTTCGAAGAATCCTAATTTACGTTTTTCAAGAGTTTTATCTATCATATACTACCTAAATACACATTATTATAAATACCTAATGCCCAGTACTTTTTATGTGTGGTTCATTATTTTACATCCTCATTACATCAATCCAAAATCCAAGAACACATCCAAATATTGAGATTAAACTTTTGATTCTTGAGATCAATCAACCATAAGTTGGGGAAAAACATGAAATTCATATAATCTAAAATACACACTTCCTAAACACAATCAGAAAGGTACTTTTTCAATAGCTTTCACAGGTTGCTGAAGATTGAGAGATGTTGGATTGCAAGCATAAGAAGAGTACAAGAATAAAGAGTTATTGGTGATACACAGGAGATAGACAGTTCCAGAAGATTGGGAGCAGGTGTGAGTGAAGTACGTTACAACGGGTCTTGAATATTGCATGAATTAGATCGGCGAATCTAGTGAGTTTTTTAAGCTGGATCATATGGAAAGTTCTTAGTCTATAGTGGAAGTTACTGACTTGATCCCAAAGTTTTTACCTAGTGAAGAGTTTTCTTCATCATCAAATCTTGTATTATTTATTGCTCTACTTATTATTGTAGCAATTCAATATAAAATAAAATTGACTTGATTGACTAAACATATAGAACAATTAAAAAGTGACGTGTTGCTTTTAATTGATAATTTTTAATTCCACGTTATTCACCTTCCTTCTAGGTGATTTTAGGGTCGAACTAGTAATTTTCATATATAATTCTCATATGATAGAATTTTTAGCTACTTGATATTCAGAGAATTTTAATAGCAAGCAGTAGTAGACAAATAATAAACAAATTTTTAACTTCATTTTCTTCCATAACATTATCTACTAGTGGACGTTAGACCTTTTCAAACAAGATAACAATGTTTTCATAGGCACGAAATATATACCATAAACCTTTAAACTGTTTTTGCAGTGACCAGAATTCATTTTAGAAAATCTTGAAAACAATGACAAAAACAGTGTTTTAAAATCAAAATCCATGTTAAGAATAAAATTAGAAGCTGCCAAAAGTCCAACTGTATAATTTTCTAAGTATTTGCTGAACTGCAAGATTAAATTTGGAATCGAAAGATTTACCTTTTCATGCAGTCCTTTATTTTCTTCTAAAAGAAACTTCTCCTGAACGTTATAAAAATAATGTTACAAAATACATGTACACACACGCAATAAAACATCTCCAAGAGACTATTTATAAAGAACATCTTATATATAATAAAAAGCACATTTAAATTTAGACAGTAATTTTTTTATTCGTTACAATAATGCTCTTCTTTTCATTTTCCTTTTTTCAATAAATATTTATTGATTTCTCCTCGTCTTTTATTTAACATTTTTTTATATGTGAATGTCCAATCAATTTTTATATGATTGTAGGATATTATAAAGCAAGAATAGAAAGTAGGTTTGGCTCTTCAACGATTCTATTTTAAGAAGTTAAAATAAAATCTCTTGAAAATTATTTCAAAGCATGAACTCTCTAAAATCTATTGGAGATGCTCTTTCAAAGAACAAGGAATGCCATTTCTTAGAGATTCTGCATGATGGTACCTTTGCTTTTAATTTTTCGATATCCTCCTTGTATAATTCAGCCTGGAATTCAAAGAAGAATGATGTTATTATTATTGACAAATACGTGTACAGAGAGTCTAACCATAATACCTTTCTTGCTCGAATGTTTATTAGGCCTTTCTGTAGCTGGCTGTCAATATCTTGCAGTTCTTCAATTGAACATGTACCCAAGCCTCGCCCTAAAAGCTTCCTGAAATTCAGATACATTTATCCAACAAAACTTAAGTATTTAATGAGATTTTTCAACGAATTAAAACAAAAACAAAAATGAAAGAAAACTGAAAGAACCGTTTGGAGCTTTCAAGGAGCTCTATCTTCTTAGCCATGAATGCTGTTTCATGCGTCAAATGCTGCAATGGAACCAGAGGAAGCGATATATGAAATCTTGGTGAAAACAACAGTGAAAAATAAAAGAAAATCAAGTAGAGAAAATAGAAATTTGTGTGATTTTAGAAAATTCACCTATATTTATTAAAGAGGCGGAGAATTGATTCGCAAATCAAAATTTCAAATACTTGCTCTTGTCGTTCTATCCACCTCTCTCAATCCAAATCCCTTTCCTGATTTACCTTTTACACACACATATAGTCCTTGAAATCTATCTCATTTAAATCAAGAGAGTTTCAAACTAAGAATCCTATTTGATAAGATAAACCCCTTCATCAAGTCAAATTATGATATATCACAAATCATAATTTATCAACAATTTGTTTTAGTCTCGAGTAAGGCTATCAATAGTTCATATGGTTTTGGTTTTTGTAATAGAATAATGCTGCGCTTCAATTGTATAATGGGAAGAGGTGGATTAATGGAAGCTAAATGGAAAGGATTCTAAATCTAAATTCAATGCCTAACTTAGAAGACGAAATCACTTCAAACGAATTAGTAGAAAGTTCAAAGCGGCAAATCACAATCAAAAGAATCAATAGAACTACGTACCATCTCATATCTAGAGTATGTAACCTTCTCATTAAAAGTTTAATGAGTATCTAATGACGTTGATGAACAAACATGTAGGCGTACATGGTATTAAGGCTAAGGTTCCTTCTTATAAAGTTAATCTTGTTGACGAGAGTAGCTAAAACCTTGACATACCCTCGGACAATGGTGGATGGTTTGAAAACACCAATCTAGATATATGATTACTTGTTTGAGCTTTAAAAGGATTAAATTACTCGTTTGAGCCCTTTGGGCTCTAATACCAAGTTAATACTACATTTTCATCTTAAAATGTCAACCTTGTTAAGAGTAATACAATCCGTTCTGTGTTGAGTATTACTTTCTTCTCCATTTAACACATATATAATTTGTACTCCATTTATAAGGAAATCATTAACACTAGTGCTAGGCATTCCCCATTTCCATTCTACGATATTATTGAACCATAAACAACCATTCCCCCTTCTCTCAAAACTATGCACGCATAAATTTCCTATTATCAGATTTTTCCTTAAAAAAATGCTAATTTTATCCTTCATTACAAAGGAAAAGACCTTATGAATGAGATTACATTTTAAGTAGAAAGAGAAAGAACATAGGCCAATTTTACAAATAAGCTACTAAGGAAATAATCTAAATAAACTGGGAAAATATCATGAACAACATTATGACGATCATTTGACATAGTTAACATCCTCTCAAACTCAATATGGTGTTTGTAAAATTCAAATTGAGTTTAAAAACTAAAATGTTCCAAGCATAAAGCTTCTACCATGGCCAAAAGGATGCTCTATAAATGTGTTGACAATGCTTACCAATTATACCAACTAAATAATAATAAGTTGGTGCCAAAAAATAAATAAATAATAAAATAAAAATAAAAATCATCCAACAATATACATGACCCATCATCAAGACTTGAGGGAGACATCCCATAAGTAGACGAACAAGGGCAAAATCAAATCCTCGAGAAACTTTTAATAACTAGACCTACCAAAGAATGCAACCCCAAATTAAGATGTATCTGACCTCTAATAATATGAAAAGATGTAACAATTCGGTAAACAATAAATTTTGTATAGCTGTTTTGTCTAAATACTACAAAATAAAAGACCATATAAATATGGTTACAGTTAAATACAAAAAAAAAAAAAAAGATGATAACTAATTATGCAATCAAACTACTAAGAATATAATTAAATAAATTGAAAAATATCATGAACAATATTAGGGCAATCTTTTGATATTTTAACAATTTCTATCACAAACCAACTGAACTGACTGTTACCCACCCCATCTAAAACTTAAGTTGTTAAAGAAGGATTACGTGTATTGATAAAATATTGTCTTAAGATACCGGCCATCATGTGCTTACCAAATGGTTTTGTATGAAAAGATTCATGCATACAATTTTCATAAATGAAAGAGAAAAAGACTTGAAGCAATTTTTGTGTCTGCTCACATTCTATTTGACCAACTCATGCAAAATTTCCCAAACCCTAACGCTACATTCCCTCCATCCCCTTCATGCCCCTCCCATAGGCCACAAACAAAGATTAGAAAACAACAAACCATTTTATTTATATAGATTGAAATCAACGACTCCTCTCCTTGATCTTTCGTCAATATTTTCTTGATAAAGAAATTATGTAATGTGTATCCACTATCATAATATTACATACTCACTCACAAAAACCACTACTCGAACATAAATATAATCATCAGATCTATTCATTTTATATTACATATGACTAAGTACTTCTCTCCTTCAAAAATTGTCCTTGCTATAGGCTTTTTTACTCGAACAAAAGTAGCATCTTATAACAAAAATCAAGACTGGGACCTCTAGACCGTTAAGATTTGAGATTTCATCTTAAAAGGTCAACCTTATTAAGAAGAGTAGCATAAGCCCTTATAAATTGATTTGTATTTTCATTTTTATTCAATGTGAAATTTTATCCCTTAACATGCCCCGACAAGATGGTGACACATTTAAAGAGGCCAATCTTGAAATTCGTATGCTCATTTTTTGAGTCTTAATCGAATTGAGTTGCTCATTGAAATTTATGGGCTCTGATTCAATCCAAACCTTAATTAAATTGAAACAATTTAAGAACAATAAATACTTAAATTCGATAATGTACCTCATAAATATTTTCAAGCATGAGCTAATAAGCTAAGAAATATTTATTTACAAAAAGATTATCTCGTTAAATAAAATTTGACTTGAGAAGGACGATTCAAGTAGGGATGCATCAATACGATTGTTGATTCTTAGCTTTAGTTGCACTAGTTTTATGCTTGTGAGCTTCTATAATAGCTTTTAGTTTAAAGAGTATTGTTTATGACATTCAATTAAATTAACCAGACTCATGTTATTGATGTTTAAACTGCAAGATCTCATTGGGTCTCTTAGAGCATCTCCAATGCTTAATTGGATTGTTAAAAAAAATTATCACATTAGAAAAATGAATAATGTCCCATGCAATCCAATAGAAAACTTCGAATTCGTGCATTCTAGTACATCGTTACTTCTTTACTTGCGTGGATTCCCGTACTATTGGAAAAGTGCCATTATTCATCTAACCTCATACATCGATGAGCTAGAGGAGTGAGGCTAAGCTATATGCTACCCTATCTTATAAAATAAAAATCTTGAGACTGGGCTGGAACAAAGGGGTACTTGTATCTTTAAAGATAGTTGTCTGCCACTAATAAGAATATAAGTCCTTAAAAACCTTCCCTTTCTTTAGGTTTAAGGGTGAAAGAAAGCGCCGTTTAACTCTTCCCCAATCATTAGCCCTACGTGGGAAAGTATTTAGCTATTCGTAGATGTAGGGAAATAAAAAATGCATCTTTGAAGTATGAAGTTGATGTAACAGAGGAAAAAAAATTTTATCCAGAAGTGCATCTAGATTTTAGATGTGGTTTTAATTTTATTTTATTTTATTTTAAGAAATAAAAGACACATAGGCAACAAAATTGGGTTGTAAATACAACCCATTAGAGATCAATTTTGAACTTGGCTATCTATTCATTATATATTTATGTCGCATGGATATCGAAATCTTCAACTTGCTTGCCGCTTAGATGGTAATTTATAATACATTGGAAATGCCCTTAGTGATGTACACAAGGCAATAGCAGATAAATCGTTGTTAGATGGTTGTGTTATATATTTATACAATAAATATAATATGTGAAAGAAATAATTAATTAAGATAATGTTGCACTTGAAAGAGTAATGCTATTTATTATTATGATAATGGAACACCAGCGATGTGACAACCATATTATCCGTTACATTTCTCTCGCTCTCTTTCCTTCCCTCTCCCAAAAAAATTTAACTGTTCAATTTCATTATTCAACGTACACTGCCACATCATCAATGTTCTATCATAATGATAAATAACATTATTCCACTTGAAAAGCAATCAAAAGAGAAATCACATGCTCAATTAATGCACACGAATTTATACACTAAATCAAGTGAAGAATCATGGCACTGCATCAACATGATCCATCAGTTGGCTTAAGGATGTAGATTCTTTTGTTACTAGCTTTCCTTATTTTTAATTCTATTAATTTTGCCTTTGTCTCCTTAGCTATGTTTGGTAAGAATTAAGAAGCGTGTTTTGTATCCTTAGAATTCGACCAAAATCGGTAGATTGATATTTTTGATATAAAAGTGACTCTATAAAGTTTCCAAATTCCAATCATTCGCTTGTTCTTGTTCATAATACGTACTTACTATTAAGATTTGAGGTTCCATCTTAAAAGGTCGGCCTTAGTAAGAAGAGTAATCCAAACCCTTATAAATTGGTCTATATTTTTATCTTTATTCGATGTGAAATTCTATCCCTTAACATGCCCCAACAAAACGGTGGTTCGTTTGAGCAGACCAATCTTGAAATTCACGTGCTCAATTTTTTTAGTCTTAATCGGATCAAATTGCGTTGGAGCTTAATGAGCTCTGATACCATATTAAGATTTAGAGTTCCATCTTAAAAGGTCGACCTTAAAGAGGAGCAATCCAAACCCTTATAAATTGATCTATGTTTTCATCTTTATTCGATGTAGGATTCTATCCCTTAACACTTACACTACATGAAGCTGATATGAGATCATAAATATCTTGAGATTTTTGAAGTCCCGATGTCAGAAGTGATGTTGCTTGACATGAACCCTAAGATATATCTTTGAGTGGTCATGTTGACATATTTGATGTAAATGGAACAAATGCATGAACACATGAAAGTGTTGATACATCGTGAGAACAATCTTCTATCATGATGGCTTGCTAGACGCAGAGGCATAGCAATTTTGAGCTGGTAGGGGAGAAGGACTCAATTGACATTGATAACTATTCATCCCTTTCAATCCTGATAGGCAGATAAATGTTGATTTAAATGACGATTGTGATGGCCTGTCAATTTTTTACACTATTGAGAGTATGTTGGGGGAGAAATGAACAAAAGAATGCACTTTGATGAGAGGGACAATTAGAATTCTGTAATTTGTGGAATTGAAGAAATCTTGGCATCCTCGAAGATTCCATCCTCCAAAAACTATTTCTCCCAAATTTTTATAGGAAGTTGATCAATGTTTGCCCATTAATAGTTGTGGAAACTTGTTGATGAGTAGTACACGAGGTTTTGTTGCGATGCTATGGACAAAAGCACTGTCAGGTTGAGTGATTCCCACACATAGGCATTACATCTCCAAGGCCTCAAGCATTCATATAGCTTTTGAGTTGCGGCACCTTCTGCGGAAAGTCTTGGAAATTGTGAAGAGTTGGCAATTGACTTGAGGAAGCTTAAAATGGGAGCTGCTTTTGCTAAGGGGGCATTCTTTCAGCTTTAAAAGGCTACTAATAATAGTGAGGATATTGGCAAGAGGATTTTTTGTTACTTGGTTTCCTTATTTTTTTTAATTCTATAATTTTCCTCTATTTTCTTAGCTATATTTGGTAAAAATTAAGCATGTTTAATTATTTTGATCAAACTCTTCAGCTGAATTAGATTGATTGTTGTAAAAAGGTGACTCTTTAGAAATATTTCATTCCAATTGTTTGATAAATCTCATTCAAAATTCTTTGAATCAGCTAACCAACTGTATCTTTTTTCGTAACACCCTGTTGTTGCATCACTTAGATATAAACAATAGGAGGATGAGAGGAGGTTTTGAATTTATCAAAGAAAGATTGCATGTGGAGATTGGATTTTGAAGCTTCAGCCGAAGGTTTTTTGAAGTTTCACTACAAACACACCTACAATCACATCTAGGAGAATATCTAAGATCTGATTGATTGAAGCTTCACATAGACTTGTTTGAAGGACGTTCACTAACTCCCGTTGAAACACTTCATACATATTTTAAGCTCTTTTATTTAGATTTTGTATTCAACCCTCCCTAGAAATTTGATTTGTGTGTTTAAAATTAATTGTTGATTTTAACTTAAAATTTAACCCATACCAAATCGGGGCTTAATCTTTAGCGCGCACTCTCACCATATCGCTCTCTCACGTATAGATCAAGTTAAGTTATCAAATACGTAATATGTGCACAATTTTCATAAATGTATGATTGAAGTTATATCTCGTGACCTGTATCTACTCTGATACTATCTATCTACTTTGATACTATATTGAACTTTTTCATTAATTTATTTAAATTGTCTTCAATAATTTGTTACCACTACCAATAAAAGGCAATATATTGTTAATTTGCATTTTGTATAATTTAAAACTAACCGGTACAAGTAATGCTAATAAACAGTTAGATATTTGAACAAAATTTATGAAATATATTCCTGACCTGCACATGATGAACCTCAGTTTTGTTAGTCGTGGTCTCCTTTTCTTTTGCATGTTCAAGGTATTTATCTATTGTATTTTCCATGCTGAGCATTGAACACAAAGGAAAAAAAAAAAAACAAAACCAAAAATTCAGCTAGAAAAATGGAAAAGGAAGAAAGAGAACTCATAATTCAAATTGGGATATGCTGGATGCAGAAAGAGTGAAAGCATAAACCATACTAATCAGACCTAAATTTTCTCACCAACTAATTCAAACATGTATAGAGGTTTCAAAAGTTCATCACAGTCTTTATGTAGATTCTGGCTCCATTCGATAGGGATTAAAATCCAATTAAAATTGAAATATGGCCGTTATTGGGTCTCACTCGTCTAATAAAAGTCAATAATAACGGATAGTTTTTTAATTTTAATCTGATTTTAATCCTTACCGAACGTGCCCTCTATATGATTTATGAATCCTGAAGACATTGTTTTGTGCCGGCTCAAACATTTTGTCGTTCTACATGGTTTGTTTACCAAGGTAGTCATAGAGTACTAGAAAATATTAAGAAATAAAAGAAACTTAAACATTCTCGAATTTTACTATTTACTCATATCCACTTTTGCTCATGTAAATAAAAATAGTCCTTTGCACCTAGAAAACGATACAATATAAGAGATACTTGCATGATAAATACATTAATGAATCAAATTCAACATAACTAGGTAACCTAGGCCTATTTCCAAATTAACCATCTGGTTCTCCTCCGCAAAATATCAAGAAAAACAATAGATAGAGTAACAACAATAAAGAACATGAAAAAACTCTAATACCCGAAAAAAATCACTAGTCATGATAGAGAGAAACTTATCTAGTATGTGAAAATTTGTTATAATATGTGTAAAGTTTGGATGCTGAATTAATGAGCCCAATAGTGATACTAAGCCCAATTGATGTACAAGCCCATAACCCGGATGGCCTAGCTAATGGAATGCTCCAGAATATGTCTGTTTGATTTTATTAAACAAGACTTCATAGATGATTGACACCTGGATATTATCCTGGCCGTTGGATCAAGTTGTTGAGCTATTTCATATAAATAGCTTTGCCAGACTTTTCATCACTCATTCATTCTCGATTCTTCTTCGAAACCCTAGTTCTCTCTCTCTCGAATACAATCTGTTCTTTGTGATTAATCTGTAATATTGTGAGAAATTTTTGAGTGGTTTATCATGTTATCAGATAGAGAGTGTTGTGGTTGATCTCTTAGTGAGATTAATTTATATTGTTGAGGGTTTTGTGTTGTGTTCTTGAGTTCGAACATTCTTGTTGTTCTATAACTCTATTTCGCTTGATTTGGACCATTATTAGTAGATTTGAGCTATATCCTAACGGATGCTCAATGGGGGACTAAGCATTAGAAGCGATCGCTGGACCTCTGGAGCCTTGGGCCAAAACAATTCCTCGTGTTATCTTTACTTTTCTACATTTATTTTGTGTATATTCGTTTAAAATGGTAGAATCACAAGTTAAATACAAAACTTTGGGACCAACAGTGGTATCCGAACTTTCTTGAAAATCTTACTTTCTCGTGATCTATTCCTTGTGACTCTTCCATATTTTTGTGAAAAGTTTAGATCTAACACTTTCTTTGTTGTTGTACAGTGAGAGTTTCTTCGATTGGAATCCTGGTTTTCCATCTTGGTATTCCTTGTTACTTTACTCCTTCTTGCAGTTTTGGTAACCTCTTTTCAAAACTTTATAGTATTTGTTTTAAATAAAACCTTAACCTCTCACGTTACAATCTTAGGGACTTGATAAAACCCCATTGATTTACCTTTGTCTATGGTTCCCTGTGAGACCCCTAGAATCTGAGTGAATCAGGGTACAATTTAAGAAGTCTGTTTAGGGTTTCTTGATTATCTGACTACAAATATACTTGGTGTATATATTGTGATTCTTTGATTTCTTGAATTGATAATCATAAATTGCCTCTAAGCAGCTGTGAATTTGTTTTAGGATTTTGAATATAATTCTCTCTGTACAAATATACTTTGTGTATACATTCTTGATATTATATCATGAATTGCTTATTGTTGTTTATTGTGTGTAAACACTGTGGCTGTGCACTTCTATTGGACATTTTCTATTATAATTGATTTCTTTAAATTGAAACAATTTGTTGTTTCTTGTGTGTCTTCTTTGCTGAACACTATTCTAACACATCTGCACAGTATGACCACTAAACTTGATGTTCAAAATTGGGATGGAAAATGAGACTTTAGTGTCTGGAGCCAAAAAATGAAAGCTCTTTTAATGACACTTAAATGTGCTAAAACTCTTGATGAATCTTGGCTTGAAACTTTATCTGATGCTAGGAAGTATGAACAAGATGAATTAGCCTGGAGTACTTTTCTGTTATTAGAAAAATAGGAGAAACTGCCACTGCTACTGAGATATGGGCAGCTCCGCAGAAGCAGTATGTTACCAAATCATTGCCTAATAAATGTTTTCTTTGGAAACAATATTTTAGTCATAAGTTTGACCGCAGTACTGACTTAGAAGAAAACATGGATAGATTTAATAAGATCACACAAGATCTTATCAATTGTGGAGAAAAGATCTCTGATGATCAAAATGTAGTTTGTCTACTTAATGCTCTTAGTGACAAATATAAAGATGTTAAAAATGCCTCAAAATATGGTAGAAGTGATCTCACAGTTGATATTATCCACAGTTCCCTAAGGAATAGAGACTTAGAGCTCAATTTTGAACATAAGGAAGCTCTTCATGTAGAAAGAGTCTTATCCAATCCTAAATCCTCAACTAAAGGCTTGAGCAACTTCACTCAAGCCCATTTTAACAAGAATAAAAATTTTCAAAAGAAGAAATGGGAGGATAATAAAGGAAAAGATAAGAAAGTATATAAAGAGAAGACCAAAAACAAAAAAATGTTACTATTGTGGGAAGGTTGGACATCTCATAAAAGATTGTTTCAAGAAAGCTAATGACTAAAGAAGTGGATCTAATAATGAGAATGGCACTTCAGCCATTGATGCTTCTTGTAATGAATCAAATCCTGATATTGGAGTGGTCTGTGTCTCCTCTGTAGAGAATTTTGATTTCAATTGGGTTTTGGACTCTTGGTGCTCCTTTCATATGAGTTCTAATGTTTATTGGTTCTCTGATTTCACAAATCTAGATAATGGTTTTGTGAAATTAGGAAACAATGAGACTTTCCCATAAAAGGAATTGGTAACAATGTTCTAAAATTGGGAAATTGTCACGTCTTAAGGCTGAATCATATTAGGTATGTCCCTGCACTTAAGAGAAATCTGATTTCCTTTGAGGTTCTTAATGATGAAGGCTATCAATTGAAATAAAGAAAGGTCTAACCAATATAATCAAGAATCACAGACTTATTGTCAGCTCATCCAAGACAAATGGTATTTACACCATAAAACCTAAATCAGTTTTAACGATTAATTCTATGAACTTAGTAACACGGATTGATAAATCAGAGTTGTGGCATAAAAGGTTAGGTCATCTTAGTGAGAAAGGTTTAAAGTATCTTTCAAAGGTTGGTACCTTTGGAAGTGATTGTGTTCAAAAATTAACTTTCTGTGAACACTGTATAATGGGAAAGCAGAACAAATTGCCTTGTAAATCTGGTTTTCATAAGTCATAGAATATCCTTAAATACATACATAGTGACCTTTGGAGTCCTGCTCCTGCTTCTACAGCCTCATGTTCTAGATATTACCTCCTTATTATTGATGATTTTTCTAGAAAGGTCTGGATTTTCTTCTTAAGATCAAAGTCGGAAAACTTTGATTGAAAATCAGATAGGTAAGAAAATTAAAGTTCTAAGGACTGACAATGGCTTAGAATTCTGCAATACTGAATTTGATAATTATTGTAGTAGTCAAGGTATATTAAGACATAGGACAGTGACTTATACTTCTCAACAAAATGGGATTGCTGAGAGGATGAACAAAACTCTTCTTGAAAGAACTAGATGCATACTGATTAGTTCAGGTTTGCCAAAAAAAAAATTGTGGCAGCTATTTGATTAATAGATGTCCATCTAGTTCTTTAAACTATAAGGTTCATGAACAAGTTTGGTCAGGATCTGTTCCTGACTATTCTCATCTCAAAACCTTTGGATGTGCAGCCTATGCTTATCACACAAAGTCTAAACTTGATCCCAGGTCTCAGAAGCGTGTTTTCTTAGGCTATGGTGAAGGTATAAATGGCTACAGACTTTAGGTTAAAGATCTTAGGGGATATAAAGTGATTATTAGCAGATCTGTTGTGTTTAATGAAGAGGAGTTTCCCTGTCTTAGTGATGACAAATTGAGGTGGAGACACCTCAGACTGAGCCTCGGTTAATTACTGATGATGATGTTTCTGATAATTGAGCATGCACATGACTTACAAAATTATCGATTAACTAGAGATAGAGAGAAAAGTCAAATTAGACCACCTTCTAGATTCCAATCTACTGATTTTGTGTGTGCTCAGACTGAATCTGACTCTCTTATTTCTGAACCTGAATCTTATGAAGAGGCAGTTGTTTCTGAAGATTCTGTTAAATGGGATGAAGTCATGAAAGAAGAAATGAGTTCTCTTCATAAGAATAAAACCTGGAACTTAGTTGAGAAATCCAAAGATTGTAAATTGATTGATTGTAAGTGAGTTTACAAAATTAAATAAGGTGAATTTAAATCTAATAATAGAAGATACAAAGCTAGACTTGTAGCTAAAGATTTCACACAAAGGGAAGACATAGATTTCATTGAGATTTTTTCACCTGTGGTTAGGTATACCTTCATTAGAATCTTACTTGCCTTAGTTGCTCAATTTGATTTGGAATTGGAGCAACTTGATGTGAAAAATGCTTTCTTGTATAGCTCTTTAGATGAAACCATCTATATGACTCAGCCTCAAGGTTTCTAGGTAAAAGGTAAAGAACACTTGGTGTGTCTTTTGAATAAGTCCGTGTACGGCCTAAAACAGGCTCCAAAGCAATGGTATAAAAGGTTTGATTTCTTCATACAAGATTTGAAGTTCAGAAAATCTGAATATGATCCCTGTTTTTATTTCAAAAATGATAGTAAATTTAAATCATTATACCTATTATTGTATGTTGATGATATGTTATTAGCTGGTCATAACTCCGTTGCTGTAAATGATATAAAACAAAAATTGAAACTTGAGTTTGAAATGAAAGAGTTAGGACCTGCTAGAAAGATACTTGGTATGGAAATAAAAAGGGATAGACATAATGGAATATTGTTTTTAACCCAAAATGCTTATATTGAAAAAGTGGTTAAAAGATTTGCTTTACATGATTCAAAATCTGTCAGTCTGCCTTTAACTGGAAATGTGAAATTGTCTGTTGTACATTCACCTAAAACTGAAGATGAAAGGAAAAGAATGTTAAATGTTCCATATGCTAATAATGTTGGGTCAGTCATGTATGTCATGGTGTGTTCAAGGCCTGATATTACTTTTGCTGTGAGTGTCCTGAGTAGATTCATGAGTAATCTTGGTGAGCTTCATTGGGAAGGAAAAACCTTATCAAATATCTAAAATGA
Source organism: Fraxinus excelsior (assembly GCA_019097785.1). Classification (NCBI taxonomy): domain Eukaryota; kingdom Viridiplantae; phylum Streptophyta; class Magnoliopsida; order Lamiales; family Oleaceae; genus Fraxinus; species Fraxinus excelsior. The sequence goes on from CM032629.1 coordinate 7,751,624, forward strand.
ACTCAAAATCTAGGACTTATGTTTAAAACCGATAAAAATGGTCTTAAACTAAAAGGTTATGTAGATTTAGATTTTGCTAGGAATTCTGATAATAGAAAATCTACCTCTGCATATTTCTATATGTTAAATAATATTTGTATTAGTTGGAAGTCACAACTTCAAAAAGTGGTTGCTCTATCATCCACTAAAACTGAATACATTGCTACCACTGAGACAGTAAATGAGGGTTTGTGGCTGATGGGATTATTAAATGAATTGCAACTTGTAGAAAATCAGGTAGAGCTATGTTCTGATAACCAAAGTACTATTTTCTTAAGCAGGAATCTTTTTTTCATGATAGAACTAAACACATAGATGTTAATTTTCATTTTATTAGAGATATAGTTGAAAGAGGTGATATAAAATTAGTTAAAATTCCTACTAAAGTGAATCCTGCTGATGCAGGAAGAAAGGTAATTCCCATAAATAAATTTCTAGATTCTTTGAGATTATTGAATCTGGAAACTTTCTAACTTTGTGTTTTTAAACAGGTAATAAGAGCAAATGAAGTTAAGTAAGTTCGAACCCATCTAAGACTGGTCTCAAATTCAGCAAGGTGGAGATTGTAAGGTTTGGATGTTGAATTAATGAGCACAATAGTGATATTGAGCCCAATTGATGTGCAAGCCCATAACCCGGATGGCCCAGCTAATAGAATGCTCCAGAATCTGTCTGTTCAATTTTATTAAACAAGACTTCATGGATGATTGACACATGGATATTAATCTGACCGTTGGATCAAGTTGTTGAGCTATTTCATATAAATAGCTTTGCCAGACTTTTCGTGTCTCATTCATTCATTCCCGATTCTTTTTCGAAACCCTAGTTCTCTCTCGAATACAATCTATTCTTTGTGATTAATCTGTAATATTGTGAGAAACTTCTAAGTGGTTTTTCATGTAATCAGATAGAGAGTATTGTTGTTGATCTCTAGGTAAGATTAGTCTGTATTGTTGAGGGTTTTGTGTTGTGTTCTTGAGTTCGAACATTATTATTGTTCTATAACTCTATTTTGCTTGCTTTGGGCCATTATTAGTGGATTCGAGCTATATCCTAGCGGATGCTCAATGAGGAACTAGGCGTTAGAAACGGTCGCTGAACCTCCAGAGCCTTGGGCCAAAAAATTCCTCGTATTATCTTTACTTTTCTGCATTTATTTTGTGTATATTGGTTTAAAATGGTTAAATCACAAGTTAAATACAAAACTCTGGGACCAACAATATGTATCATATCCAAAATAGAATCAAGAACATTGAATCAAGGCTCACAACATAATGACTAATTTGAGAAATAGGGGGAAAAAAACCCCTTTTCTTCCCTTTTCTTGGAAACTATTATTCTCGGCACTTATTTTAGCCAGTCATTCAATTGTACTGCAGTATCAATTTTTCCATATATTATTCTATGTTGGAGTGAGCTACGTTACTAGGATGCCAAGCTACCACAAGGAAAAGGTTTGGAAGCAGTTGCCCTGGCTACAAAGAACATTCCTTATTCTTCCCATGCTTTTTTTGGTTCATTTTGTTTCGATTAATCACGTTTGGCGTGCAATATGTATTAAGTTTTTAACGAATTTTTGTTTCGAAAAAATAATTTATAATTACACTGACATGCTTTATTAATGTTGCTGGATTCATGTACCTGAAACAACACAAGTACTCGGGCATATATGCATGCATATAGGCTTAAATAGAAATTCAACTCTTCCTACTTATTTAACTATTATTTTGTAGTAAAATAGACCTATTAATCCATGTAAATTGATTGATGTCTCTGAAGGATTGAAGATAAATCACAAGCACCGTTTTTGCATGTATTGCTGAGAGTGAAAAGAGCATGAACGGAGGGAGTCAATTTTTTTATGGTAACATTTAGCTACTTACTTTAAACAGATAATTAGAAACGCTAAGTAACAAAATTGTATGTTCTCATGGATCAGCAATGAGAATAACTTAAGACTGATTGCAATAGTAGTTCTAGCACAATGGCATGAAAATATTCAGTTCAAAAGGCATGAATGGATGAAAGGATATACGTCGGTATTTTCTTGGAGGTTATTGGTGTATCAATGCAAGAAAACAAATAAAGATCAAATCACAACATATTGTAGCCAGTAAGCATTAGCATGTATAAGTTTGAAACGTCTCGTCTAAAAGCTTGAGTCATGATAAAGGGAACATATTAATTTAAATTTATGGTGTGTTTGAGCCACATTATTTTGGAAGAATGTATTCTAAAATAGTAGATTGATGAAGAATGTATGGTTGAAAAAGAAGGAAAATTTATTGATGTGATAGAAAATATTATTTTATTGAAGAATGTGGGGTTGAAAATGAGTAGAAAAAATGAAAATGAAAATTTTAATGTGTACCAAACATGGGCTTAATCTTCAAACAAAATGTTTACTTTCAATAATCACTCTCCCCCTACAAAATGAAATTTAGAGGTTAGCATATTTTGCTGGAACTAAGACCTAAAATAGATTCATGGCTCACCATTTTTTATAATATCAAAGTCTTAAAGCAGCTACTTGCCGCAAAAAGCAAGGGGGATGAGGGATTTATGGAGTACATATCTCCGATATCTTCATTGAGTCAAATTAACTTACAATTTTTTAACAAATGTTACTTATTAAAATTTCATCCCAATTGCTGTTTTGATTACTCAAAGATTCAACACTTAAGCTCACTAACAATATGTTTCCTTCAATTAGTACCATAGAATAGCTTATTGAAGTTACGTGTGCAAGAAATAAAACTAACTTTCCCTCGTGAATTTAATTGATCATACCATATTAAGCATGCAATTGGGTTACTGGATTTTAAGCTTATATATGAAGAGTTTTGGATTCCCAGTCAGAGAAAAAATTGCGCATCATGTAAGGCAGTTAGAATTTGCAGAATCAAGCTATTTTGTGGTTATGATTGATGGTTGTCTCTGAATTTCATCCAGCTCCTCGCAAGCCAAGGAAGAAAGACATAATACCTTTAAGTGGACTTCTAAATCCAATAATCACGTGAAATGCTAATATTTGATGAGAAAAATAGCCTTGGCGATAACAAAATCCAAATCAAGATTAAAGAAGTCTGTACAATATACACAAGGTTTCTTTTAGTCCAAAATAATTATTGTTCATTAAAGGAACCCAACAAGCATACACATGACAGAATATTTGAAATTTGATAAATTTTGTAAGTTTTGGGCCTTCAATAACACCAAGAACCGGGCTCAACTTCACCAAAACCGACACCACAAAGCAACAAACCACAACTCTCAAACCGTCACTTTCCCAATCAACTGGTTGCTCTTGATGGCAGCCCACAAAGGGCTGGGTGTGGGGTTTAATATAGCCTCAAAGATCAGCCACACAGGCTAAAGGAGGAAGAAGAGAAGAAAGCGCAAAAGCCAGGGAAGCACTAAGCAAGACACGAGACTTGAGGCGCCGTTTTCTCTCTATAAACCAAAGGCTAATTAATATCAATTCCACACACACGAAAACAACAATAATGGGTATCATAAATAGTGGCAATGGTGGGCTTTTAGGTTAAGGGGATAATAGAGGCCCAATAAGTGGGCTACCAACGAAAAAAGCCATCCAAGTCTTTGGGCTGAGCCATGAGCAACTCTAATTAAATTAGGCTACTACCAATGGCCCAAATAGGTTATACATAGTAATGGTTTGTTCTATTTGTGGTATCGACACTACACTTCACTTATCGGCCGAAGGCCTATGAAGTAATCCAAATACAAAACACAGTTTAACATCATTGCTCGGATTTATTGGGTATCAAAAAACCCAACAAATTTCTTTCCCTTTCTTTCTACAATCAGATGTTAAAGTAGAAATGAACATGTTCACTAAAATTCAGCCCCTGCACAAAAGGAGATCCCTAAGTTCCTTGCAAACTTAGCAATTTTACGACAACAAACCAAGTCATGTTCTAAATAAAATTTTAGGTAGGCCAAATCAAGCAACCTTCATTTATTAGATGATAAAAGAGTAAGATTGACGCAGACAAGTTTGAGGAGGACTATAAGATGGTGTTAACATGGTACAGGAAATCTCTCAAAGTACACCAACCTCACACCCTATTGCATCATCAAGCATTATCATATTATATATACGCAAATATAAATATGTAAATATATATAATAATAACAAGCAGAGAGCACAAACATTGAACCAAGTATAATTTTATGTAATGAAATGTGTACTTGAAATTAATGGGATGAGCGCAAAATAAATGAGAAAAGTGCATTGAGAAGAGATATGAAAATGTACTTGGAGCTTGAGAACTGAAAAAGTCTTCCTTTTTGTGAGAAAATAATCAAAGCTACTTCAGCATCACAAAGTACAGATAACTCATAAGCTTTCTTTAACAGCCCATTTCTGCGTTTTGAGAAGGTAACCTGCCTGCTTGATTCGTTTTCAATTCGCTTCATTTGAACCTTTCCTCTCACCATTTTCTGCAAAATAATCAAAAATTCTGTGAAATAAGTGAAACCCTGATAAAAAAAAATTCACCGTGAAATAACATCAAAAAATTACCAGGAAGTAGCTCTTGTGCTCAGCAGCTTAGGAGAAAATTTAAGATCTGTCAAAAAAAATTCAACAAGAAATGAGAAAGAGAAATTAAAAGGGCTTCCAAATAAAAGTACACAAAGCAACATCAACGACAAACTATTGCTAATTTTTGAAAAATTGGTGTCACTGTATGAAATTCTCTTCGCCATTTTGTTTCCAAGAGAATAACGCAAACGGGAAGGAAATTGTGGGTTCAAATTTGTGTAAAAAAAATAAGAACCACCCAAAACCCTAATAAATGCCATGCCAAAAATTCGGCTTCTAGTCAATCCAAAAAGAAAAATGAACTAGAATCCAAAAACCCTAGACTGCACGGAAAATTTTCCAGATAAAAAAGCAAGATTGCTGCAAAATAAAAATAAAAAAAAGCACCAAGCAATATAAAACAAGAAAATAACTGTAAATTCTGTAATGTACCAATATTCTGAAGAACATCAAACCCTGAGAGGTGAGAGCTGAAAAAATAGACTTAGAAAGGATTAATGGAGTAAGGAGTTTGTTCAATGGAAAAAGATTATAATCTGAAATTCCGAATGCCCAGAAATATACAAGCAGAACAAAGACACAGAGTAATCGTTCCTTCTTGATGCATCAATCTCTTTATTTTCAGACCTCAGAACCCAACATTTCCTTATCTATCAATATCTGCTGTGCTCTCGTCTGTGTATGAACTCTGTCCAGCCCACACAATAAAAAGGAATGAAAGTAAAAGCCCACGTGATATAAATTTTTGGTAAATGGTAAAAAGAGGAAACTAATGCTGAAATAGAAATGTTTTACAGACACTATTTTAAGAGCTTATAAAAATGGAAATTTTAATAATAAATAGGCAGTTAATTTTCTTGGTTATATGCCAACATCATCGTACAATGATGTGATTTGTCAACGAATTACATGCTGCCACCTTATCCAAATTGATTAGAAACAGAGCTGGTCACGTGGCTCACCTTATTATGTTTCATTGAAGAGTAGTGTTAACACCAACCCACGTCCAATTTCATAGTACCACATTTAGCCCCATGGTTAGGACCGTACAAAATTCGATCAAACCGTCAAAATCGAACTAACCCAATCAGTTTTGATCGATTTTTTTGTTATTTTTACACAGGTTGGATAGGTTGGCTGTGTAAGTAGGTTAAATTGGATCGGGTTATGGGTTAACTCATGAAAATCGAATAAACTCGTCCAACCCGACCCCCTACTTTTAAAAAAATAAAATAAAATGCCTAAAAATTAAATTAAAAAAAACATATAGAGTATGAGTGGATATTGTAATTGTAATTATCTTGGTACATTTTAGAGGAAAAGCTTATTGTCCTTCCCACAATAAATATTGTATAAGTTTTCCATGTTATGTTAAATGAACTTTATTCTTTGTATGTAAGCTCGACTAATGATAATTGAATAAGATAATATATAATTTTATTTATTTATTTACTATTTAATCTTGTGTATCCGAATTTAGTATAATAGAAAATTGGCTAACTTTAGTTTTTTTTTCTTTTACAAGTCGTTCCAAACCGATCAACTCGACCCGACCCGACCCGACCGATACTTGATTGGGTTGGGTTTGTTGGGTTTTAACCTTTACACGGGATGTGTTGGATTAAATTTTGATCAAACCATCATATTGGGTTGAGTTTGGGTTGAAGGAAAAACTGATCCAACTCATCTCATGCACACCCGTACCCATAGTGATTAAAATTCAAATTTTAATCTAAATTAAAGTTAACAATTAATTTTAATCAGAAATTTTATGAGTCATATAATTTTTTATTCATACATTTCATCAATTTTTATCAATATCTACTAAAAATTTGATTTTAATTCCCACCAAATAATGGCTTAATTGGAGTTGAGATCTACTGTTCAATTTGTTGTCCATCCAATTAATTATTGACACATCATTTTTAAATTAACATATCATCTCAAATTTACTCTTATTAACTTCACCATTAACCTACAAACTTTATAACATGTTAATTTTAAATGAGGTTTCAATAATTAATTGGGTGGATAACAAAAATGGACAGCAGATCTCAACACATTTAATTGAATTTATTATTTAATACATGTTTAAGTCCCATTTTTTTTCTTAATAATGCATTATGGTATAGTAGATTGATGAAAAATGTGTTGTTGAGAAATAGGGAAATATTTTGAATTTGCGTGTAATATTATTTTATTGAAGAATGTATAGTTGAAAATAAAAGAGAGAAAATATATTTTAAAAATAATGGGAATCAAACAAGGGATTAATATCGCATATGATGTTTTAGTATTAGTAGTGTTAAATAACATTATTCTTAATTAAAAAATTATTGGACGAGTAGATTATAAATATGATATACATGCAATCAGAGATAATAATTATTTATGAGACAAAATTTGTTCTCAAAACTACTCAACGATTATTGCTCAAAATGTGGGTTTTGAAATAAACGAGGTTCGACTCAAATAACACTTAGAGAGAGTGAATAAGTATAATATGCGAATTAAAAATTAACTAACAATAATTGCAACACGTCACAGATTACTGAATCTAGACAAATTGAAAAGAAAACCCTCGCAATCAATCATGCATAAATAACAAAACAAAAAGGTAATTAACATCAAGATTTTATTACAAAGGACAAATCCTTAAATGAATCTTCGAGGGGAAAAAAAATCTCTGTGCACACATACCGGTAAATAATTCGTTAGAAAATATTTAACTTACAAAATAAGTCAAAACACAACTAAACATTAGTAGACTCTGACTCTCAACTTGTAATCACCTAAGAACTTTTTTCGTTGTACACTCCAGCTCGAGAACCTCTGGACTTTTTTCTCCTTATAGATCACCAAGAACAAACTCGTTATTCAGTAATAGGAACTCCGGTCACCTCTTTGGATCTTTAGAACTCTGAAAGATATTTGGTAAAGGCTTGTTTGTGTAACGACCCGAGTCCCACTTAACGGGTTGGTCCGGCCGTTAGATCGATGACATACTGTCCTCACTGTACCACATAAGTCTTTTCAGCATGCTTTGTCCTCACTCGCACACTCTCCAAGAAAACTTCCCAGTGGGTCACCCATCATATAATTGATCCAAGTCAAGCACGCTTAATTGTGGAGTTTCCAATGACGGACTTCTGGAAAAGAAGGTGCACCTTGTGGTATGAGTAGTACCTATCAAATCATTTTATGCTTTCTTGGTCTGGGTATTACAATCACCCCTCGTTAGACTCGCGACGTTCTCGTCGCGCATGATCCATCTGAGGATCCGTTGCCAGGCGTTGGGATTCTACAGGTGGCTCCCGCCCTATGACGTAGCACTTTGTCCCGCATAGCACTTAGTTCCCAATTTCCGGTTGGCAGCCGCGCTCTGATACCATTTGTAATAACCCGGGTCCTACCTAACCGGTTGTTCCGACCGTTAGATCGATGACGTACTGTCCCCACTGTACCAATATGGGCCTTTTCAGCATGCTTTGTTCTCACTCGCACACTCCCCAAAAAAACTTCACAGGGGGTCACCCATCATAGAATTGCTCTAAACCAAGCACGCTTAACTGTGGAGTTTCTAATGATGGACTTCTGGAAAAGAATGTGCACCTTATTGGTATGAGTAGTACCTATCAAATCATTTTAAGCTTTCTTGGTCTGGTATTACAATTTGGTGTTTTGATCTTTTGGATTTTTTTATGTTTTAGTCTTGTAGTTAAGACAAACAGAATTATGGAATAAGTATTTGACTTTCAATAATGTGTTCTCTTGAATAAATAGAGTCTTAACACACAATAGGGACGGATTTTGCCTTGGGTATTTATAATATGGAGCGCTATGGGTTGTTTAGGATTGTAAAAGGCGAGCTAGTTTTGCCCGGATGACATGATCACTCAAATGCCCCTTGAGTGGCTGGTGAGCAGTCCAAATCTGCTGAAACCATTCGAGTAGTTTACTTGATAGCTAGCAAGGGATTTTTTTGTCTTGACTTGATATTCTTAAGTTGACTTTGATTCCTTCAAAGACACTTCCATCCCCCGACAGCTTAATCCTAAATACAACTCAATGAAAAACTTTTGGACACGAAACTTTGCCAATACACTTTGGACTTAACAAACTCCCCTTTGACATTTCGTGACAAAATCATTATTTCAAATACACAATGAACAAAATCTAACTCCTATAAACCCAATGGCTCAAAATCATCACTACATCTCAATTACTTTGTCATACATGTTTTATAAAACACATCAACTCAAACAATACTATTGACCTCACTTTTTGTAGAGGTGGTGTGGCCAACAGATCCCAACTCTTCTCACATCCACGTAGCTCCTTCATGTACACTTGGACAAATTGTTATAGTGTACGGTCGATCTCAGGTAGTAGGGGAGGCGGCCGCAGGCACTCTGATGGTTAAGGTGTCTGCAAGCACTTCGAAGGTCAAGTCAGCATATGTCAGAGTATACATTTGGGTGTAGAATGTGCTAAATACGTGAGCCACTTTAAGAAAAAGAGTTTCGGACCTGAAAGTAATAGAAAGAGTAAAGAGAGCAACATTATATGTTTAGAGTATAAACTTGCATTGCTTTCAAATGACACAATGTTTGAGCTTTTATAGTAGTAGAGGAGAAATGATACTCATCTTGATGGCCGAGGACTTTTCTTAGGTGTCGTTTCATCAATTCTAGGCTAACATGCATTTAATTATTCTGAAAAGTAGCCACCCTAGTGCCTAGGCCAGACCTTCAATATGTAGACTGACAATTTAACATTAAGGTGCTGCTTCAGTGAGTTGTCACATCAATCGGTCACATGTGGATCTTGTACGAAAGATCTCTTGAGAATATGTGAATTGGAATGCCTTTTGTAAAGTGGAAGCTGAGTTTCGTACTTCTTCCCTACAATATATATGACACTTTGGCTCGGCCATGGCAGTCGGCCTTGATAAAGTGTAGTTTTTATACTTATTCGAGACTCTAAATTATAATATCTTATTGTCTTTTGAATAAAATTCTATCTAATTTATTTTATATTATATTTATAGGTAAAAGTTTATGTTTAATGAATAATTGAAGAAAATAATGTAATATAGGCGAAAAATGGAAAAATTCAAAGTGCAAGGACTAAATTGACATTGGTTGCAAAAATAATTGGGCCGCAATTTGGGTTTTTAAAATCGGACTAAACAGGGGGATATGCACGCAGAAAAAAGAAAGGAGAAAGCCGACAGAATTGAAAATGAGGAGAAGAAGACTGTGGCGTTGTAGCAAGCAACAAAAAAAGAAGAAGAAGTCAACGCAGAAACAAGGAAAAGAAAGAGAAAAAAGAAAGAAGAAAAAAAAGGAAAAGAAAGGAAACTACAAACACCGGGAATTTTTATGTTTCATCAATTTTTTGTGATATCTCTGTACTTTTGTTTGTTCAATTTCAACATTATGAGTAGCTAAATATTTCTATTATTATGATTGATAATGTAGTTTAAGATTTTTATTATATATTCCATTTCAAGATTTTCATGTCATTTTAATATTTGTTAGTTAATTATTGTGTGTTTAATGTTTTAATTGTCTGCGCAACAATTAATTAATTTAAGGATAATACTCAGATCGAGAGGTGATGTATAATTATAGTTCGTGCAATAATTGACATATACATTATAAGAGATCGAGAGATAATTATAAGCTATGCAATCTTTGTTGAATTCCTATAGATTAATGCGTTTATATGTGCGTAAATTTACATAGAGATATAGTAAGTTCAAGCATATGAATAAGATTAGTGTTGCTTGACAGAGATCACTAAATACAATATGTAAATTCGATTGTTGGCATGTAGGAAAATGGTTGAATAAATTGAAATTAAATGTATGATAAATAACATAAGTGAAATAAAAAATTCTAACTACCTCGTCACATAATCTTGTCTACATTTTAATTTGAGTTCGTTATTTTATTTATTAGATTTCGTTTAGAAAACAAAATTTGATTTGATTATTAGTTACCATTTTAATTTAAATTAAAGTTAGATTAGCTTAAAACTTTATTGCAGATAGTAGTCTCCGTGAGATGATATTCGGACTTAATAGATCCACTTTATTACTTGTCACCATTCGTGCACTTGCGGAATCTCACGAACAAATTTTTCGCTCTGTTGTCGGGGACTAGTTCATTGCAATCCTTGCATGCAAAGTTCAAGAGTTGGTAGTCTAGTAACAACCAGTCGAGATTGATGAAGATGACTTGCTACTTGGACAATTCATCACACCACTTGTTGCACCAAATCAATCGAGCATCATTTAACTTCCATTTGGGCAACAAAACTTTCAACTGAGGACAAACATCATTTTATGGAAGATCTCATGAGAATCCACACAATCACATCTCATGCTTTTTGGACATCTACCAAAATTACAATTTTCATGGAGTATCTGATGAAGTAATCAAATTAAGACTGTTCTCACATACACTCAGAGATGGAGTAAGAGAATGGTTGGATGCCTTACCCGCTGGAAGCATTAGGACTTGGAATGATCTCGTACAAAAATTCATCACAAAATACTTTCCACTGTCAAAAGTAACTAAAATAAGACATGAGATATCCACTTTATAGCAGGATGAATTATAAAGTTTTCACAAAGCATGAAAAATGTTTAAGGACTTGATCAGGAAGTGTCCTAACCACGGTATTAAGAAAAATCTATAAGTTCAGTACTTCTACATTGGCTTAAACCTAACACGTCGTATATCGGTGGATGCAGCTTCAAATGGATCTATCACATTAAAGTTACCCAATAAAGTTGATGAATTATACGAGACGATCGCAGCCAACAATACATTATAGCCTTCCAAAAGATCCACACATAAGAAGCACACATGTCTACATGAGGTGGATGCTTTCTCGGCATTGTCAGCACAAATGTCAGGTTTGGAAAAAAAGGTGATAGATCACTTGACTACGAAAAATTCAGCAAAAGTAGTGCACACTAAGTTTTTGGTTTGCGGTATATGTGGTAGATCTCACAATAGTAGGGAATGCCATATGGCATCTCGACAGACAGAGGAAGTTAATTATGCACAAAATTATCAACTCCAACATAACAATGCATTCAGCAATACATACAACTCAGGTCGGCGTAATCATCCTAACTTCTTTTGAAGCAACAACCAAAATAATTAGCAGCAGCCTCCCCCTGGGTTTCAACAGCAAGAGAAAAAATTGTCTCTGTAAGATATTTTGAGTGAATTTATACAAAGGACCGACCAATATATGGCAAAAATCGAAACAACCTTGCAAAATCATTCAATAGCCATAAAGGGGTTGGAAACTCAAATAGGTGAGTTGGCCCGTACTATATCAGAAAAACCACAAGGAGTCATACCTAACAACACATAAACTAATCCAAAGGAACATGTGCAAACACTTACAATAAGAAGTAGGGTACAACTGCCTGAAATTACCGTTAAAAGACCAATAGTAGAGATAAATAAAGTGTCAACTTCATATGATGAGCAAGTGGAAGGATCTGAAAAGTTAACTGAGAGAAATTTGAAAGAGAATTAGACACATCATAGGCTAAGGTGGCCATTCCTATCAGAGAATATGTGCCCCCATTCCATTTCGTCAGCGGCTACATAAACATAAACTGGACAAAGAGTTCTCCAACATTTTATTTATTCTCTTTTCACGTTTTAAGATAGTTTTGTTTATTTTAAATATATTTAGGACTCATCATTTATACTCAGTTTCCTCTTAGGTCTTCGATATGTTGGTTTATTAGATTTTAGAGTTAAGTAATATTGGTTTCGATTATTTGATCTTAATGCTATATTTAATTTTTCAGGAACATGACGTCGCGGAATATTTAAATCAATATTGACCAAGGAGCCAACGGGAGTAATAACAAAACTAGTCGTTGAATTACACGTCATATCATTAGAGTCTTTTGTTCACGAAAATATGTTTCAGATTTAAATAACCGTAAGTGTATGGTTCGTTAACAAGTAATAAAGTGGAAATCCTAAAATTACACGACATATCAGTATCGTTCCCACGAAAACTGATTTAATTTGATTTTTATTATCACGACCTTAACCGAATCTATTAAATTTGAGATGAATTTTTCAGTTTCTATGACTAAACTAAAACTAACATGGAAATTAAATTAAAATTACGACTTAAATGCAAAAAAATGATGTTTCAATGAAAAATATTTGAATGAAATTAATGTATAAAAAAGTGTACTAGAATCCCGAATCACCAAGCAAAGTTCCCTTTTAACCCATATTTCACAATTTAATAATACGATAATTGGTTGACGAATCAATGTTTTTAACTTATTCAATAATCTCTTTTGAGTAGAATTGAACATATTCTAGCATACCATTTGAATATATTTCTATGACAAATGCAATATACAAGAATGTATGACGTTTTGTAAACACTTAGAGATTCACGTAAATCATAGTAGTATATTTCTATCCCCTATCGCACCTTACGATAATTTATACCTCGTTGAATCTATTTTTCTTTTTTCGAATGTATAAAATAGATCACTCAAACTCACATAATCACATGCATTTAATTATAGAGGCAAGAAAGTATATATAAATCATTCAACAAAATCATTCGTGTTTGAACATCAAATTGCAAAATAGAGAATTAAAAGATCATAGTGAGAGGTTCATCGTTCACTTAGTACATTGAAAATCTAGCCTAGCATGGATAAAATTAAAGAACGAGAAAAATATATAGGAGAAGACATCACCTAATTTTTGAATTTAAATCTTGCAATCTTGAATCTTGGAGTGAAATCCCTCGTTTTTGCCTTCTTCCTTGCTCTTCAATGCCTTTTTCTCTCAATTAATGTCTAACCCTCGTTTTTGGACGACTTTTGGCTTTTATAGTTGCCCAAGAGTCTTTTTCATAAGAGGTTGAACGAGAAAAGGAAACAAGAAAATTCGCGCTGAAAATCAACCATGCGGCCACATGGTTATTTTCCATGCAGCCTCATGGAACAAATATTTTTCTCTTTTTTTTCCCTATCTTGCTGTTCGCGGCTGCATGGACTTTTCTACCATGCAACCGCATGGTTACATTTCTTTTTCACTTGACAGATTTCGATATTTTGGTCATATCTTTCTCTTGCGATATCCGATTGAGGTGATTCAAATTGCATTAGAACTCTTACTTAAAGGGCTACAAATCTTTTAGAGATACAAATCTTCAAATTCGAATGTCTTCTATTCCAAAAATGGGTCTCAAATTAAGACTAAAAATTCGAGGCAAATCCTTTTCGGCTGGAGATTGATTTGTGATAGTATTTCGATTATATTTCATCCATTGGCTTCTTTCCTCATCCAATTTATGCCCAACATTCTCAAATCTTCATCGTGAGATCGACACAATTTTTCAGTATTTGCACTTGAGTTCTCAAACTTTGATTTGCTTCATTTTAGTCGTTTTTCGCTTGTTTTTCCGAATTTTCACCACGTTCATCTTTGTTGTCCTGCAAAACACAAATTACATCGAATTAAGTTATATTTCACATATTTATTAACAATTAATCATGTTTGTAGCCTACAATAAATGTGTAAAAACGCAATTATCATCTTTTTTTCACTTTCTTCCCCACCCATTTTATATACGGATTTAGGATTTAAGACATTGAGGACAATGTTTGGTTTAAGTTTGCGGGTGGAAAACACGAGTTTTCATTTTTTATGTGTTTGTGTGCTTTAATTAAAAAAATTGAAAATTTTTAAAAATATTTTCTTTTTGTGTGCTTGTGTGAGTTAGTTGGCCTGGCTGGCAATGAGAAATGTATTGAATCATAAATTGATCTATAAATGGTAAATAAGTTGCATGTTTAGATTAACTTTTAATTTTCATGTGAAATTTGATATATATTGAGCAGACCTCGACATGACATCTCAGCTGAAATGATGCATAACCTTGGTACCTTATATGGCCTCACTTCGGCTAGGGAGAAAGTGATGTTGAGTGCGGGTCTATTGATTTTTTTACTTGGCTACTACATTGGTGATGATCTAGAGCATCTTCATAGAAAGCGTAACAAATACTAAGTGTAAAAGTACGTGAAAACTGATAAGATAAATATGTAACAATTGAGATCGCATTTCATCAAGATATTTTATAATAAAATCAACATATCAAGCTAGCAATATCAAAATATGACATTAATATTATACAAAACACAAAATATAATATCAAAATATAAAAACCATCTGCTAGCCAAATACATCAAACTAACCATTCTAAAAACCCATTACCCTACCTTTTTGTCACGAATAACAAAGGGATAAACAACAACCTATCACTTTATCCATTAGTCTCTTCTTCTCAGCCATGAAACCCAATATAAATTGTGCAAAATCAATGCTTGAACTCATCAACCACCTCAAAATCAACAAAAACCTAACATCGAAAAATTTGAAAAAAAAAAATACCTTTGAATTGATGATATGATTATTTGTAATGATCCTCCACTTAATGTATGTCGTGAATGTGCCAAAGTGATTTGATTCGTTTGAGCTTTTAAAGATGGGGAAATAAGATTTATGTTGAGAGGCACTTTTTAAAAATACAGCTTTATGTCATGAATATTCCAAACACATGATAACATGAACGTGCATTTGATCACTCGTACGAGTATAATTCGTGAACAATGAAATCTTTCGATACAACTCATTCTAAATAGAGTACAACATATAAGGGACTTATGTGTGAAATGTGTTACTAGTACCTTGTGAACATTACTCAAAGCCTTAATTTTGTTAGAAGTGACACGCAAAACAAAATCATTGGTAAATGAATATTTTTTCTCAAATAATGACAATCAAACCTAGCACTACTAGAACTTATTAAACAATGATTGCTCATATTTATTTATTTGTTTTGTATAACTTTCTCCCCTATTTCTAAGAACATTTTTTCTCTTTTTTTTTTCTCATATCTTATGTGCAAGTTTTTCTACATTAAACTTTCTAAATGACTTTTATAGCGAGTTTTAAGTCAGTGACTCCCAAGTCATGTGACTATAGGGCACCAAATTTTAGATATCTAACATGCTTAATTACTCAAATCATTAAAAGTTACGAAAAAAAGTATAAGATATATCATACTTTTTCTCTCTTACTTATGATCACAATTTGAAGCTCGATGTAGTGTCTTTATAGGGAATATACAGAGTTTAGGTCATCTAGTTAAAGATCAATTCATAATTAAGGTCACTCCGCAACACTGATGACCTTCATTCCAAATATCATACACACGATCAAGACTTAATCACAAAAACTCAGCGTGTGTAGTACAGGTGATACATTGAACAACCATACCAAGTACTCTAAAAAAGTTCTAAGCCAAGCTAAAAAAACCTTTAGTCACTGTTCATATACTTGTACTCGATCACAAGATAACATGTTCAATCCCTTCAAAGTTTTACATCATCAAAAACCTTTTTTTTTTTTCCTTTTTCTTTTTATTCAATAAGATAAAAAAAAAGTAGAATGCATGTATGAATGTGTAACCACCATGAACTTGCAAATACATTCAGCTAAAGACCTACTCAATAAGGTATATATACACATTTTCCTTTAAGAGCAAAGTGAGCAACACCGCAATTCAATTCATCATTTTAACATTAAAATTCACTATTTTTAACCCAAATCTTCCTAAAAGAATAAGTAATCTTAGTCAAGATTATACAAGGGAGCAACTTCTTTTCTTTCATCTAGAGGGATCACACACTTGCCTAGTATAAATGTCATGATGGGTGCACGAGAGTGATAATGAAGTTTGAGTTCATTGTCATATTTTTGCAAGCTGGTTTATTTAACCATTAATTTCTTAGCAGCTTGAGTGTCGAACGATTTACCCAAACTGTGAATTCCGACGAAATCAGCACGCACAATCGCCCTAGCTCGTAAGGTGATGACTTCTTCACTAAATCTAGAGCCCCTGAGGTCCACAACTTGCATTATCCTTTGGCCTTGTTGAAGAGTCTGAATCTTCTTCAACTGCCCTCTTGAAATTCTTTCTTCCTATTCTCGTCTCTTTCTTAGTTTCTTCTGAAAGATAGGAATAGTTGAACATAATAAAACATGCCAAAGAAAAGGAATATAAAAACTTGCATAAGGTGCAATCATGTAATGACCTGCTTGGACATTGACATAGTTTAAGGTGGCATTTGGTATGATGGAATGAATCCACACTCCTAAGTCCATTTTCCATCTCACTATGTTTCAGACTTGAATAGCTGTCCTATAAGAAATCCTTGTCCAACAACA
The DNA here is from genome assembly GCA_019097785.1 of Fraxinus excelsior. Taxonomy (NCBI): domain Eukaryota; kingdom Viridiplantae; phylum Streptophyta; class Magnoliopsida; order Lamiales; family Oleaceae; genus Fraxinus; species Fraxinus excelsior. Next base: position 7,768,544 of record CM032629.1, read on the forward strand.
TAGGTGCTTTATATTGTATATTTTTTCAGAACTATGTGGATGAGAGAATTGAATAGAAAGGAATTGGACATCGATGCAAAATCAAAACATGGCATTGAATTGAGTAATTGGCCCATGCACAGACATGGGCTTTAAGTCCATGCTTGCGTGTGGCCTGCTTCTATAGAAGCAAAAGCCTAATGGTTTAAACCATAAACATGCATGTCTTGCATGGTTGTGCATAGATTAGAGAACAAGCTATTAAGGTTGGTTTTCTAATTTAATTCTCGATGATTTTTCATGAAAAAGTCAATTTTTCATTAAAGATTGGCATTATTTCACGGGTTGTGAATTGAAATCTATAAATAAGTGATAGATTTTAAGTATACATAAAAAATCATATTGTTAATCAAAATCCATATATAGTGCCTCTATTCCAATTCAATCACACATTCAAACTTTTAGTGTTCTTTAAGTTTTTGGAAGAAAACTCAAGTGTTTAAGTATTTTCTTCTTAAAAACTTATTTAAATCCTACAAACTATTTGTCGTTATATCCCTTTAAGCACTCAAATAACTCTAGAGGGTGCAAATATCGTTTGAGGGTAACAATTACATGTTCAAGCCTATTTTTGTATTACGATGTTCTTGCTGCCATTATCTTGTATCTTTTCCCATCCTCTATGTTTAATCCAATGATCTCAAACGATGCTTTATGGAGAACGAGACAACGAAGGTTACCATCAAACTCATGAATCAGAACCTCATACGATTGGATCGATTTGATGGAACAAACTTCACCCGATTGCAAGATAAAATAAAGTTTCTACTTACGTCATTGAAAATCTTCTACACCGTCGATTCTGATTTGGCCCCACTTCAGGAACAAACGGATGAAGATATTAATGTTGTAAGAGCATAAAGACAAAAGCGTCGGCATGATTAATTGATTTACCTGGTCATATCATAAATTTATTATCCGGTTGATTGTGCAATCTATATACCAAAACTACTTTAGCTAAAGAAATTTGGAATATATTGGAGAACAGATACAAATTTGAGGAGGAAAATAAAAATAAATTCCAAATATCAAGTTATTTTGACTTTGAATTTCTTGAGAACATTCCCCTACTTCACGGGAAGTGTCGTAAAGGATTAGATTGTATCATAAGTCAATCAATATAGTGAAAAGGTCATACTCATACCGAAAATATTAGTAACAGAGGATGTAAATTATTGCTTTGGATCGAACATCCACAATTATATTATTTGCATCATCTCTCCATTTTATTTAGCTTTCATATTTGTGCTTATTATTTGTATTAATTGCAAGTTCTTGTCAACAAATTAAAAATGGTCAAAATTGAACTTCCAAAATCATTTCAAGTGGAAGCAACCATTACAAAACTACCATGACTTGGAAATGATATAAAAAAAAAATCTTCATAGTTTTGAAGATTATTCTTTGAAACAAAATAAAAAAATCTCTGAATTGAGGAAGAATCGAAGAGTGAAAATTCTTATGAATGTACTTCAAAAGTTAATGTCATGAAAAGATCAAGCCATCCAAAATATTAAACAAGAGAAAATCCTCTTACAAGGACAACAAAAGGTTCGAAAAGAAGCCCAAAGGTGATTGTTTCGTGTGTGAGAAACTCAGACATTTTGCAAAAGATTATCGATATTGAATACTAAACAAGAATGAGGCAAAATAAAATCCATTGACGAAAATAACATTGTGGCTACCGTCAGCGAAATCAATGCTATCAATGGCAAAGTTTTAGGTTGACGGTATGATACATGTGCAACAATTCACTTCTAGAAAAACTATTACCTACATGAATATGAGCTTAATTAGTAGAGATCTTTTGGGAAAATCGAGCGTTAAAAGTGTTTGAGTCCGAAAAACTTGTACTCTCTCCGAAATGGAAAATTTGTTAAAAAAAATGCTATTCTTATGAAGGAATGATCAAATTATGTATTGTTGATAATATCAATAAAAGTAAAGTAAATTTTGCTTGCTTAACTAATTCATTTATATTATAGCATGCTAGATTAGGCCGCATAGGTGTTACTACTATAAAAAATGTTTAAATGTGACATGATTGCTTAATTATGAATGATGTTTATAAATGGAAATCTTGTATAGAATCTAAAATGATAAAGAAGCCTTATCAAAGTGTACATAGGACTTCACAAATTTTAGAACCTGTTCGTACAGTGAATGGGATGTTAACCAGGGTAGAAAATGTGTATTTTATTACCTTCACGGACTATCATTCTAGACATACGTATGTTTATTTACTAAATTATAAACATGAAGGTTTTGACATGTTTAAATTTTATAAAAATGAAGTTGAAAAACATTTAAGCAAGAAAATAAAAATACTTAGAAGTGATAGAAGTTGTGAATACTTTTCTAGCGATTTTAATTCATTTTAAGAACAACAAGACATAATATATCAATGTTTTGAACCTAGGACATCCGAACAAAATGGTTTAACTAAAAGAAAAATAGACCATTAATTAAATTGATAAATGCCATGTTAACTTATAATAAGTTGTCATTTAACTTATGGAGTAAAACTTTATTGAGTGTGTGTAGAATCTTAAATAGAATTTCTTCAAAATACACAAAGGTTTCTCCTTGCGGATTGTGGAAATGAAGAAAATCAAAGATTGAATATTTTAAAGTGTGAGGATGTCTTTCTTATTGTAAAAACACGAATCCTAAAATGACCAAGTTAGGTTTAAGATGCATCAAATGTGTCTTTGTTGGATATGCTAATAATAGCAAATCATATAGGTTTCTAAACTTGGAGAACAATGTGATAATTGAATTAAATGACATGGAGTCATTTGAGAATTCACTATATTCGGATAATGATATAAGGGAAACTCATAGAAAGATTCATAACTCTATTGGAACAAAAGAAGAAACATGTTCTCAAGATTTCGATGAATATAGTGAACGTCAAATAAGCAAAAGATCTCGAAAAGAAAAGATATTATGACCGAATGAAATAGATTATCAACTTAGTTCACTTTACTTAGTAGAGCAAAATGAGAAGAATGTGGTTAGAACAATATCTTTTGTTCTACAATTGGAAACTAATCATAAAACCTATAAAGAAGCTATGGCTTCTCATGATAGTATCTCTTGAAAAGATGCAATTAAAGACGAAAATTATTCAATTATGTTAAACAATTCATGGGAACTGGTCGATTTACCACCCGAGTATAAACCTATCGACTATAAATGGATGTTTACGAGAAAATATAATGTAGATAGTTTTCTTAATACCTTTAAAGTGAGATTAGTAGCTGAAGGTTGTCGACAAAATAAAGAAATTGGTTATTTTGATACATATTGACGAGAACCCGGAAATGAGATCAGCGTGGAAATCGTGAAATTAATTTAAAACGTCGGGAAAGCCTAAATTCAAGTTGTGGACGGTAGAATCTGGACCCGCAGATTATTGAACTAAACAACCAAACAAAAATGAAATTTGAATGACATCTTAATTACAAACTCTGCTCTTCATTCCCCACAATATTTTTAATAAGTTGCTCAATACATTTTTCTTTTATTTTCTCACTCTCTTGCTGAACCATCTCTAAAATTTTTATACCAGCCTGCTCATGCTCCTCCTCTTTAATTGGTTTACTCTCCTCAATATCAACTGCATTTTTCAATTCACCATCCTCCATCTCAACTTCCCTATTTCTGGACTCCTCCAGCAATTCAACTCCGATATTCTCATTAGGTGTGGTCATCTCCCTCTCTTGCTTTTCACGTTCTGCCTCACCTCTCACATTCCATCGGTCTGCAAATGATTGTTCGAGTGTCAACCCAGCCATAGTGATTTTTACCTCATCCTGAAGAAACCTATATATGTTCCTCTCCATATCATAAATAGTTTTCATTTCATACCTTAAATGTCTCTCAAACAAGATATGAAAAGATTTTAATGGAACTACATCACTCCAAATTTCATCACTATATCTCCCAATGGTGACATTCAATAAAAACCAATTTAATTACATCTACCTTTCCACACTCCTTCAACCAAGTCATCCTATAAGGCTTATGGTGTTGTTGCAAAAATAATCTCAATTTTTCCACCATCGTGATACTAACCAAGTCTGATATGCAATCCTTATCAATAGCCATATTGCATACCGTACTACCACAAAACACCGAATTTGAAAAATAAATCATCAATCATAATCCATCATTTACGTAGGCGTAATCAAGAAAAGTCAAGAAAAGAATTGGACAATTGAATGAGTGATATTTAAATTCAAGAAAGTGGTTCTTGAATTTTTGGATTGGAATGAATATAAACAGATTTTGAATTTTGGATAGATAATTGATAATGTCAACTTCCCAAATAAATCAAGAAAATGAACATTTTTTTTGTAAACTTGAAAATCGACTACGATATCAACGCAACAAACGGAAGTTGATTTAGATGCTAGATTAGCTTCAAAAACAACGTTAACTCTTTTTTTTTTTTTGGTTTTTTTAAATTAAAGACTCAAAATTTACGATGAACACGAAAAATAAAAACAAAAGACTCAAAAGAACAAAAATGATAGAACTTGAATCCGGATCCCAATCTCTGATACCAAATGACAAGAACTCGAAAGCGGGATCAGATTGAAAATCGCGAAAATAGTTGAAAACACCGGAAAAGTCCAAATTTAGGTTGTAGACGATAAAATATCGACCCACAAATTATTGAACCAAGTAACCAAACAAAAACGAAATTTGAATGACCTCTTGATTACAAAATCAAAGAGCCTCGATTTGCGAACGCCACAAAGATCTTCTATTCTTCTATAGGTTTTCCTCTCATTCTTTCTCTAATGTGACTATCTTTATTTTTTGTGGTAAAATAATGAGAATTCTTATAGTATTTATAGTTGAAATTCTCAATTGAGTTGTAGACAACTAGTATTTAAAATGATGTATATAAAGAATTTGGATAAGAATTGATTTCAAAAAATAGAATTATGATTACTTTTAAACTTTATTAAATTAAGATTGCAATCAAACTCGAACCAAGACACAAAAAGATTATCATTATCAAAATCAACATTTATCACTCTATCAATACATAATTATTTGGATCAAATAAGATAAAAATTTAAAACATATTTCATTTTAGTTCTCTTTTATTTTCAAAATATTAAAAATATACTATATAAAACAAATAAATTTTATTTTAAAATTTTCGAGACATTACAAAATTAAAGAAATATTAGGTTGTGTTTGATTTCAAATATGAAACTTGCATTACCTATAACTTATTTGCATGAAAATTATCAATTAAATGTATTTGATTAGCTTAATTTTCAAATAAAAAAATGTTATAATTTTCCATAAAATTGAGTTTTTGAGAATTGTGAATTGTCTATAAAATAAAAATCTATCACCATAAAGGTTTTTTTTTTTTTTTTGAAAAAAACATGGTCCATGACCAACTTTTGAAAAATATTTTTTATAGAAAAAAAAAATCAATCAAACACCTCAAAAGTAAGAATTTAGGTGGAAAAATAACATTTCATGAAAAATAAAGCCATAAAATACAACCTCAGGATTTCAAGAAAGGAAAGTATATATTGAGAAAGATTGCACCTTGGATGGGGTGATCGTGTGCTTGAATGGTGGGATTAGACTAATATAAATGAGAGGAATGTGATTGTTTACCGTATTGATTGTAAGAGAGATGCAAAATAAAATGTCATTTTTACTTTTATATGTCAGTAATTATGGAACTGTTGTAAAGGGAAAGTAAATTAGGGTTTAATGTGAATGTCACATGTACCCTTGCAGCCCTAGATATTATTACCATATGTATCCCTATTGCTGTCCTATAAATATAGGGCTTTGGTTCTTATTATAATACACAGAAAAGTCTATTGACTTTTATTCTCTCTTCTTTTTTCTCTATTTTATAATACGTTATCAGCACGAAAGCTTAATTTTTCAAAGTTTACTACAATACGAAGAACAACATTCCAAAACAAGAAAGAAAAAGCAGAATACTAAAAGCTCAATCCTTTAGAGAATGTAATAATTTTTTTTTTTTTAACATAATCATCAATCATATGTACCAAAATCAATTTGGTGGCATGTGAATTATTTTATATCCACGTGCATTATAAATTGGTAGGGATTTGTCTCCTAGAATACGATAGTTTATTTTCACGTTGAGACTTGTACAAGGATCTCTACAAAATATATGCAAGGGACTTGGCTTTCTTTGACTTTTCACATTAGAATTTGTTTGACCACTTCAAAATCCTTGGCTGTACCATGAACTGTACATTTTGAAACCGGCCTATTTATCTTGACCACGCATGACTGGTTCCTTTAGTCAGGGGAAGGAGAAGAACTCTAAAATTAGTATGAATTTTATGGTTGGAACACGTACAGTAATTAGTCAATATTTGCCCAATTTGCATTGGTTTCCGTCAATCTACAGCTAGCATCTTCTACTCTAATTTACATTAATTCCCATATTTTTTAATATACATATATGTTAATTGGTTTATGAGACATGTAATCATGATGCCAAATAATTTCTTATGTCAGCATAGGAGTTTGTGTATGATAATAGGTTTGATAAAGGTAAAGAATTTTTTTTCCCTACTGTACATCTACACGTGACACTCTTGCATAGGATCAATTCATATTTATTTTCATTGTTCTTTTTTTTTTATGTTAGCAAAATATATACATGATTATTATTTAATACATTTTGTGTCTTTAAACTGATTAAATACTTTTACATGTTCTTTCATAAATTTTAAATTGATAATCTATTATATTGTTGCTCTTGAAGTAGCACCGCTTTATAATTAGTATTCCAAAAGAATATTAATTGTAAATTTATCTATTATAAATAATTTGTTGTTTCTCATGAAGAGCATAAATTATATTTTTCAATATTCCAGAAGAATATTGATATATTGCTCTTGAAGAAGCAATATTAAAATAAAACGTGCTCTCGAAGTAGCACATGTTTCGAAAAACATACTATTTTTGAATTAGTGTTTATCCCTGAAAGAAAACACGTAACTTATGTCATATTGATATTGTTTGATTAATTATCTCGTTCACATTTGTAGAATAATTTATGAATTTAGTACTCTTATATTTCTCTATTATAAAATTGTTGGTCCTGAAATAGTACAGTATTATAATTAATATTTCAGTTGAATATTACTCGTAGATCAATATACAAATAATTTGTGTTACTCCTGAAGTAGCACAAAATTATATTTAATATTATAGAATAATATTAATTGCTCTTGAAGAGCATAAATAATAATTTTTAATATCCTAGAAGAATATTGACATACTGCTTTGGAAAAAGTAATTAAAATACGATGTACTCCTGAAGTAGCACATATTTCTTTCATAAACTTTAAATTAATAATTTATCATGTTGTTGCTCCCGAAGTAGCACGTCATTATAATTAATATTCTTGAAAAATTTCCGAAGAGCGCGATATTACGATTCCAATATTTTAGAAGAATATTATTTGTAGATTTATCTATTACAAATATTGTCGCTTCTTAAGTAGCACATTATTATTAATATTCTAGTTGAGTTTTGTTTGCTCCCGAAGAGTATAATTATGTAAAATCTAACATAAATTATATTTTTACTCCAGAAGAGTAAATCCTTAAATAATTTTATTATAATAATATTTGATTGCTCCTAAAGAGCATGAATTATAATGTTCAATATTCTCGAAGAATATTAATACATAACTCTCGAAAAAGCAATAATGAAATACCTCGCTCTCGAAATAGCGCATGTTTCGAAGAATGTATCATTATAAATTCATGTTTATCCCTGAAGGACAACATGTAATTAATTTCATGATAATATTGATTAGTTTGATTACTTGAATGATATATGATTATATAATGTTTAATCATATTTTTCGAAATTAAATAATTGAATTATATCTTATATTGAGCCAGAAGTTCAATTTGACTTTATTATTTGGCATGACCAGTTGTACCATCACTGGATCAATAATGATGCGAAATTAAATATTCAAATGGATATTCAATGAAGAACCGGAAGATTCTTCAATCCAATGAAATCATATTTGATGTTTGTTCTTTTTATTGAAAATTGGTTATTTTACCAGTTAAATAATGATTGAATTCACTATAGTTCTGAAAATTAATTAGGGTGATATGGGGCCCGTCACCCTCCACGTTGACCATCTAGATATGATTTGTATCTAATAGATTTGATACAAATATTAGATGATTGCATGGTGTTCGCAACCTGAAGTTTGCGAAAGTGATACTCAAATTATGAGCATAATTTTCAAATTATACAATTAAGACGATATTTTTTTAATACTAGTGATCATAAATCTCAACTTTTTAATAAGTGTTAGTTGAGATATCGATACATGATTTAACATTATTGTTTGTTAAACGTCTCCAATTAATTTAATTGAGAATAAAATACTTCCCATTTCAGTTTAGGGAAAGTCATTACGCATCATGTCAATATTATAGTTCTCCTAGTTATAACTTGGCTTAAGGTCATAGCCTAATTTTTCCATCAAATTATTTTGATAGTGCATTATATGTAAAATTAATCCATCACGATGCATTGAGATGGAAAGTAAGAAAATGCTGAGAATAAATGGGTAGCATGAACCCTTATCCCAAATGGATGATATTTGTAAAATGATTATCATTTGATTTGACAATTCACTCAACATTAGGGAGAACATTAAAAAGCTGAAAATAATATTCAAATGTATCAATATCTAAATCATCGTAAAAGGTGATTCGAACTAGAAGTTCGAAAGATAATTTATTTAGATACATTTAATGACCAAAGATATTGACAATCTCACACATCAGCTTTAAATGCTCCAACTCGAATTGACTCCTGGAAGGACAATTCGTTAATATTGTATTTGATAAATTTATAGCACGCCTGAAGCGTGATGACATTCGATTCTATTATAAAGTCCTCCAAACGTAAATATAGCAATTGATAAATGTTGTCTTATTAAGGATGTATATACTTTTAATGAGTATTTAGACATAACATTTTATAAAACCCCAGAAGAGGTTCAGGTACCTGAAATAATGAAAATTGAGATATCTCAATAAGTTATGTCATCATAGAAAAAGAAATAGAATCGAAAAAGACAAGAAAAAGTTGTCGACAACACTTTTGCACATGATGTATTGCATCATAATATAATAGCGAGGAATCGAAATAAATTCGTTAAAATTTATCGATCAAAGAAATAATTGGTCAAATAAAATGATATGATCAAACTAAAATTTAGTAGAGAAACCTGAAGTTTCTAGATTCTAGTAAAATTGAACTTACTAGAGAAACTTGAAATTTATGGATGTAGTGACTGCATATTTTTATGGTTCACTTGATAGTGACGTATATAGAAAAGATGTATATATGAAAGTCCCGGAAGGACTTAAAATGTGAGATTCAAATGATACATGCCTAAGAACCATGTTCTCAATTAAATTGCGAAAATCATTATATGGATTGAAACAATCTGGAAGCATGTGGTATAATCGCCTTGACGAATATTTGTTGAAGGAATGCTATAAACATGATGATGTCTGCCCATGTGTTTTTATAAAGAAAACGAATGTTGAATTTGCAATTGTGGCGGTTTATGTTGTTGACTTAAATTTAATTGGAACTCTTGAAGAGCTCAACAAAACCGCAGATTATTTAAAAAATGAATTTGAGATGAAAGATTTGGGAAAAACAAAATTCTGTCTCGGATTGCAAATTGAACATTTCTCAGAAGGATTATTTGTTCATCAATCTACATATACAGAAAAAGTCTTAAAACGATTTTATATGGACAATGCACATCCATTGGCATCACCTATGGTTGTTCGATCACTTGATGTAAAAAATGACCCTTTTCGTCCACCCGAAGATGGAGAAAAGATTCTTGGTCCTGAAGTACTATATCTTAGTGCAATTGGAGTATTAACTTATCTTGCAAATTGTACTCGACCCGACATAGCTTTTTCTGTAAATCTCCTTGCAAGATATAGCTCTACACCAACACAAAGACATTGGAATAGTGTTAAACATATTTTTCATTACCTAAAGGGTACTATTGATTTGAGATTATTTTATTCTCAAAAGTCGGGATCAGCTTTAGTGAGATATGCAGATGCAGGTTATCTCTCTGACCCACATAAAGCTAAATTACAAACATGATATGTGTTTACACGTGGAGGAACAGCTATGTTATGGAGATCTGTAAAACAATCATTGACAGCAACATCCTCAAATCATTCTGAAATCATTGCAATCCATGAAGCGGACCGAGAATGTGTATGGTTGAGGAACATGACCCATCATATTCAAGAGTCATGCGGATTAGTTTCAACAAAAGATAGTCTAACAATTTTGTATGAAGATAATGCTGCTTGTATTACACAACTCAAAGGAGGCTATATCAAAGGTGACCGGACGAAACATATTTCTCCAAAATTCTTTCATACACACGAGTTTCAGAAAAATGGCGACATCAATATTTAACAAATTCGTTCAAGTGATAATGTGGCCGATTTATTTACAAAAGCGCTGCCAACATCTACATTCAAGAAATTGGTTCACGAGATTGGAATGCGTCGACTCAAAGATTTTCAGTGATCAACATCAGGGGGAGTAGCTGTACTCTTTTTCCTTCGCTTAGGTTTTATCCCACTGGGTTTTCCTAGCAAGGTTTTAATGAGGCAGCATTTATGTTTAATACTCCGAAATAACTGTACTCTTTTTCCTTCGTTTGTTCTTTTTGTCTCATTGGGTTTTTATCAAACAAGGTTTTAACGAGGCAGATATTTTGTAATGTGTCATTCAAGGGGGAGTGTTGTAAAGGGAAAGTAAATTAGGGTTTAATGTGAATGACACATGTACCCTTGCAGCCCTAGATATTATTACCATATGTATCCCTATTGCTGTCCTATAAATATAGGGCTTTAGTTCTCATTATAATACACAGAAAAGTCTATTGGCTTTTATTCTCTCTTCTCTTTTCTCTATTTTATAACAGGAACAAGAAAATATATATGGTAGATTGTAAATATGAATTTTTTTTTCATATTTAAACATTACAAACTCAGTGTTTTTTTTACAATCAAACTAGCTCCAAGGTGTAAGAAGTGTTGGGTTAATCCGAGCCACTTAGGTTGAGGTTTGGTATGATCTGCCCAAAGGCCCCAACATGGCCCATAAAAATGTATTCTTCATATTATCCCTCACTTATTTGAACAAGCATATATAGGGATGACAATGCGGCGAAATCGGTATGAAGATCTCATTCCCTATCCTATCATGCTAGGGATTTTCTCGCTTCATTCCTATCCTTTCTTGCTCCTAATTCCGGTTGTCCCATTTTATTTAATGTTAAATATTATGCCCCTATTTGATGAAGATTAAAATTTTAATTTTAATATAAGTCAAAGTTAATATTAATTAATATTAATTATATATTTATGAGATCCACAACTTTTTAATCATGCATTTCATCAATTTTTATCTATCCAGCTATTCGAGTAGCGATACGTGAGGAAGACTCTAAAAATCATCTTGTACCTCATCGGCAAGTTTGTTGTGCCCAAATCTTATAGACAATAAGCTCTGGCATTCGGCTAGAGCTACTGAGATTGGTCGAAAAATGAATTTTCAATCATTAATTACTCCAAGAAATTTATATTTTCCCTACAAAATTTCCATTAAAAATTTGAAATTTGTAGTTGTAGGCGAAGTTCACTTTTCCGCTACAAAAACATTTTCTAGGGCTACGATTTGTTTCAAATTTTTATATTTGTGCCTACAAAAAAAAAAAAAAAAAAAAAAAATTCTCAACAAAAGAAATTATGGGCAAGATATATATTTTTTTTCAAAAAAAAAATATTTGACCTATTTGTCGGCTAATAATTAGCAGGAATTTTTTTTTAATCCCTACAAATGTAAATTTGAAGTGAAAACTGAAAAAGAGAAGAAAAAATAATTAGTTTTATATAAAATTAAACCCTAAAATTCAATTACATTATTCTCGCATGTTCTCATACTCACGCCTCTCGCCTCTCCTCATCCTCACGCCCATCGGAGAAGATGAAGTTATTGCCATAGTTTGGCCTCTACAATGGCGGATCCAGTAATTGTTGTGGGCTAGGACGGCCGTTGAAATAACGAGCTCATTTATTAATATTTAGAATTGAGACACAAGATCATCCATATTGAACTGAGTCCAAGACTTCTTTATGTTATCAATGACTAAAAACTCATGTGTTTGACTAGAAGTAGTAGCACTAGCATGATTACATGCACCACTATAAGAATTAGGTTGTGTTGATAAAATCTTTCCATAATCTATGAGAAAATTAACAATCATGAATTGAATGAATAGATGCACAAATAAGATTATCAACCAAAGGAAAAACCACCAATGAAAATCTCCAAATGACTCAAATTCTCAATAATCATCAATCAAATTCAAAATCACCATCATTTAGGAAAAAAAAAATATATCAAAGAAAAAGATGAAATCAAAAACCTGAAGCTAAGCGGGAAGCCTGAAGATCAACTTCGGTCCAAATCTCTCTTATCCTTCGTCTACCGACTTAAATCCAAGTTCAATTATATGATAATGCCAAATTTCCAATCAATAATCAGGAAGAATTGGTGCTAAAATGTAATTAGAAAACTAACAAGAATTCTCTCAAGGCAAATATACAAAAGCAAATGATGCCTTAATTCTACAGACTACAAGTACATAAAAATTGAATTAATTTGTCTCGAGAGAGAGACTTAGCACAAAAGATATTGATTATCAATATAAATCAAGAGTTAATTGTAAAAATGTAATTGAGTATTAAAGTAGGTTAACAATGAATTCGTGATCCTAATGACCTTTTGTGCTTTGATAAAAACTCTAATATTTGTTTCCTTTTTAATTGCTTATTTTAGTAGATGGTGTTAGATATTTATACAATAAATATAATATATGAAAGAAATAATTAATTAAGATGAAGTGCCCAACCGGTGAAAAATGTGGAATTTGTGTGGGACGTCAAGGGTTTGAATCACACCTCACGCATTATATTAAAAGGTCTTTAGAACATCGTGCTGTCACAAGACTCAATCAGTCGATAAGTTTTTCTGCACTTTACTGTATTGCAACTAGCAACATATCTAACAATCTAAAGCGAAATTCTTACATTTTTAATTAGTTGTCATGGCTACAGTAGATATATCTGTTCCTAAGTATTCTGAAAAGCCTGAATTATTTGATGGAAAGAATTTTAAGAGATGACAAATGAAATTGTGATTTTATTTGACAACCCTCAAAGTTGTAGATGCTATTGAATCTGATAAACATGTTTCTGAAATTGCTGATCAGCCTACGGATAAGGAAATATCAGATTTAGCAAATTGGGAACATAAGGATTATATGTGCAGAAACTATATTTTGAATTGCTTGACATTAGATTTATATGATGTTTACTGGTCGTGTAAATCTGCTAAAGAATTAATTATGGAAGTCATTAGAAAAGAAATATGGAACTGAAGATGCTGGAACTAATAAATTTGTTGTGGGAAAATTTCTAGATTTTAAAATGGATGATATTAGAACGGTGGTAAGTCAAGTTGAAGAATTACAGATTATAATTCACGAAATTTTTGCTGAGGGATATAAAATATGTGAGGGTTTTCAAGTGTCTACTATAATTGAAAAATTATCACCTTCTTGGAAAGAGTATAAAAACAGTTTCAAGCATAAAAGAAAAGAAATGTCATTAGAGAATTTGATTATCAGAATTAGGATTGACGAGGATAATAGAATGACAGAACGTAGGGAAATACCAGATTTGGGTACAAAAGCCAATCTTATTGAAAGAAGTTCTAATAGTAAGAAAGCTATTGGAAATTTTACCAAAGCCAGAACTTTAAAGGCAGAATCGAGGAGAAACTCTTCTTACTGCATGTTATACTCTTAACAGAATCTCAAGTAAGAAAAACGATAAATCTCCTTATGAATTGTGGAAAGGTAGAATACCTTCATATAAATATCTTCAAGTGTGGATGTTTTTAGCTAAGGCATCTATTCCAGCATCTAAGAGAACTAAACTTGGTCCAAAAACTGTTAATTGTGTGTTCATATGCTATGCTCTTTACAGTAATGCCTACAGATTTTTAATTATTGACTTTAAAAATATTTTGATTGAAAAGAATACAATTTTTGAAACTATAGATGCGGATTTTTTTGAAAATAGATTCTCTTTTAAAGAAAAGTCTGCAGGACCAAGGGGCTCTCCTAGTATTCCTCCTAGTGTTAGAGAGGAGCCTATCGAATTAGAAGAAGCTGAAATTAGAAGAAGCAAAAGACTTAGGACTACTACTTCTTTTGGTTTTGACTTTCTAACCTACTTGTAGAGGATGATCCTAGTACATTTGATGAAGCTATGTCTTCGCCAGATTCTATATTTTGGAAAGAAGCCATAAATAGTTAATATAATTCCATTATGTCTAATAACACCTGAGAATTAGTAGACTTGCCTAAAGGATGTAAAATCATTGGGTGCAGATGGATATTTAAGAAAAAACTTAAACCTGATGGTTCAATGGATAATTTTTTCTGCACTTTACTGTATTGCAACTAGTAACATATCTAACGGATGGTTGGATAAAATCATTGTCAAAATCGTTGATTGTGTTTGTTATATAAGTAACGCTATATTGTGGATATCAGTTTTCTTAGACTCAACACTTTACTCATCATTTATTACTTTTATGTGATACTATTCACTTGCAGGATAAAATCGACAACAAATCATGAAGATACATACCAAAAGAAAGATATCCACATAACGAAAATATTTCTCGAACATGAGTGTGTGGGACTCAATGCGTTTTCAATTTCTATAAGTGGGCGGAGGATGATCCATACTTTAGTAGTACGTGACATATTACTCATTTAACCGTAAAATTTGAGAAAGAGAAAAAAGGGGGAGCCGGGCAGCTTGCACATTCTTCGTCAAAATGTGGCATCTGTGATTCATATTTGGGATTTAAGTTCAAACCCGTACATTGAGATCAAAATTCACTAGCCAGCAGGGAATTCTGCTCATCCCAATAAAGACACTTTTTTGGTGATATCTAACCGACTAACCCTTTGATTGTCATGTTTCTAATTTTATCCTATGACGTAAAAATCTCTGATGCCGGCTGGAGAGAAATCTTGCGTCACATTCAAGGTGAAGACTTTTAGGTGGACTATGATCTCTAGCGTTAAAGTGTTCGCGTGCATGTTAGTGCATATATCAATTATTTGACCATCTCCTATCAGGTTTTGTACAGGAGGAATTGATTTACAATTACTTGGCAGTTGGCAGCATTATTTTCAATAATATTTGGAATTAAGCTTCCAAAAATATAACCCTAAAACCAGTACACATATACAAATCAACTGAAAGCACACTTTTTTTGCCCAAATTATATTTTCCTATTGTAAATAAAATCTTAAACTTCTACATATATTGCTATGAATATAGCACAAATACTCACACTGCAACTGATTTATTCATCATATGCCATGCAAATCTCTAAAAATAAAATAATAAATATTTCAACATATTTACTGGAAATGATCGACTGAAATCTGAATTTACTTGGAACTTGATAAATTAAAACTTTCAATAGCCGTTATGGATTGGAGGTAGACCAATAAACAGATCAGTCACCACGTCTAAGCTCACTGTACTTTGGCTGCAACTAGCATTTTCTTTCTGTTTTTCTGGTGTCTGATTTGGCTCTAATCCACACTGCAGCCATCATATATAGAATAAATTCTATTAAAAATGTACAAAACACACATAAGATTTAATGTAAAAGAAAGTCGATGCCTTCTGCAAGAAGTTTTAAATTGGATACTTAACTGTAAATGAACAGAAGACCAATATCAAGCAATCACAAAGTTAGAACATAAATGGACTTTATGGTTTGAAAAAATTTGCGTACACATTGTGTGTTTAGAATGAACCTCTACCAGTCTATTAAAATAGGAAGAAAATAGATTTCAGACAGGGAGGTAAGGCGCTAAACCTATAAAATATGAAAAACATTCAGAAAATACAAATCTTTCACTCTTAGATGATAGAACTTAAAGCTATATTAACAGTTTCAGCAACACTTGTTGAAAGTTGCTACAGAACGAACTTTTAATAATGGTCAATAAACTTTGCAAAAAATAAAAAATTTCGCAACAGTTAATGAACGTTGCAAAATACGACATTAGCAACATGTATTTAAAAAATGTTGTCAAATCTCAATTACATTAACCAATTGCAATGTTCACTTATTAGAATATTACAATAGATCCCTTTAGCAACATTTGTAATTAATGAATGTTGCCTTTTGCGTATTGTAAAAAGTCACTTTTTTTGTAGTGCTACTTGATATTTTGAGAATTAATAGCAAGAAATACAACAAGCAGTACTAGACATATAATAAAAAAGAAAAAAAAATAACTTCGTTTTATTCCTTAATGTTCTCTACTACTGCACAAGAGACCTTCACAAACAAGCCAACAATGTTTCATAGGCAGGCAGTATATACCTTAATCTTGAAACCAATGTAAAAAAAAAAAACAGTTTTCTTAAATCAAAATCCAAGTTCAGAAAAAGTTTATAGCTGCCAAAAGTCCAACTGTATAATTTTCCTAGTATTTACATGAACTGCAAGATTAAATTTGGAATTGAAAGACTTACCTTTTCACGCAATCTTGTATTTTCTTCAAAAAGAATCTTCTCCTAAATGTTTTACAAAAAAAATGTTACAAAATACATGTATGTACACACATTAGAGCATCTCCTAGACGATATTTACAAAAAATATATTCCCTATGTCCTATATAGGCTGACTTTCCTTATTTTATTGCCTCATTTATATAGCCATGTTTCTTTACTAAGAAAGTATTTGTTTTGTTAGTTTACTTATACACCCTTATTTAATTTGGCCTAGTATAACCAGTTTTTCACACTTAATCTTGAAATTGTATAGATTTTAATTTACATACTTATTGGAATCATCCAAAATATACACAGTTCTCAAAGAAAGTAAAGTTTAAATTAGTCATAGTATTTAGGACATGTTCGGTATAACTCAAAATCCAATTAAAGTTGAAAATATAGTCGTTATTGGATCTCACTCGTCTAATAAAAGTCAACAATAATGTCTAGTTTTTCAATTTAATCCGATTTTAATCTCTACCAAACACTCTCTTAATTTGCCTAGTTCACCATTATTTTTAAAAGTACTATTACTAGTTGTTGATAATTAAATAAGGGTCAACTAAGAAAATTATTTGCAAAAATCACTTTTTCAATGACATTGAATGATATTTCTTAGTCATTGTGAAAAATAAAATCAGCTTATATAAATAGGATGGATGGAGTATTACGTATAATAGAGGGTATCTATAAATTTAGAGAGTAATTTTTTTGTGCACTTCAATAATTCTTCATTTTACTTTTTCCATAAACATTTATTCGTTTCTCGTTATCTTTTATTTAATATTTTTAATGCCAATGGTCAATCAATTAAACACGATTAGAATAATTTAGTCTTAAATGTTCCAACTTACTAAATGCAATTATTATAAAGTAAAAATAGAGAGTGAGTTTGGCTCTTCACATATTCTATTTTAAAAAGTTAAAATAAAGCTTCTTGAAACTTATTTTTTAAGTACTGGCTCTTTAAAATAGAAATAATCTTGTATTGAAAAGTCTCTTGGAGATGCTCTTACAGAAAACAAGGAAAGCCATTTCTTAGAGGTCGTGTATTATGATACCTTTGCTTTTAATTTTTCTATATCCTCCTTGTATAATTCAGCCTGGAATTCAAAGAAAAATGACGATGATGTTATTATTATTAACAATTTGAGTAAGAACTCAATTTTACAGCGAGTTTAATCATAATACCTTTCTTGCTCTTATGTTTTTTAGGCTTTTCTCTAGCTGTCTGTCAATATCTTGCAGTTCTTCAACTGAACATGTACCCAAGCCTTGCCCTAAAAGCTTCCTGAAATTCAGATACATTTATCCACAATAACTCAAGCATTCGAGGAGATTTTTCAAAAAATTAAAATGAGAATAAATATAACAGGAAAAGAACCTTTTCGAGCTTTCCAGGAGCTCTATCTTCTTTGCCATGAATGCTGTTTCATTCTTCAAATGCTGCAACGGAACCAGAGGAAGCAACAAATGAAATTTTGGTGAAAACAACAAGGTGAAAATTAAAAGAAAATAGAAATTTGTGTGATTTTAGAAAAATCACCTCTATCTACGAGAGAGGCGGAGAACTGATTCACTAATCACTAATCAAAATTTCAAATACTTGCTCTTGTCGTTCTATCCCAGTCTCTCAATCCAAAACCCAAAAAAATTGTTTCATAATTTACTTTTCACACATCACAAAGTCCTTGAAATCTATCTCATCAAATTTATAGAGTTTCAAACTAAGAATCCTATTTGATAAGATAAAACCCCTTCATCAAGTCAAATTATGATTTATCACAAATCATAAATTATCAACAATTGTTTCAGTCTTGGGTAATGATAGTGTTTATCAAAGTTGCAATGGTTTTGGTTTTTGTAATAGGACAAAGCTGCACTTCAATATATGAGGGGTGGATAAATGGAAGCTAAATGGAAAGGATTCTAAATATATATTCCATGCCTAACTTGGAAGAGTAAATCACTTAAAAAGAATTTATAGAAAGTTCAAAAAGGCAAATCACAACCAAAAGAATCAATAGAAGTACGAACCATCTCATATCTAGAGTACATAATCTTCACATTAAAAGTTCAATTAGTATGGATTGATGTTGATGAACAAACATGTAGGCATACATAGTATTAAGGGTAGGATTCCCTCTTAAAAAGTCAATCTTGTTAGGGACAATATCTCTAACCTTAACATATACGCTCATACAATTATGGATGGTTTGAGAACGACAATCTTGATATTTGATTAATTGATTGTTTGATCTTTAAAAATGTCAAATTGCTTGTTTGAGCTTGTTATGCTCTAATAATACCAAATTAATACTATATTTTCATCTTAAAATGTCAACCTTGTTAAGAGTAACACAATTTGTTATATGATGAGTATTATTTTCATCTTCCTTTAACACATATATTGTTTCCCCGTTACCTTCTACAATATTATTGAACCTTTTAACAACCTTTCCCACTTCTCTCCACGCTATTAGATATAAATTTCCTATAACATTTTCCTCAAAAAATGCTAATTTTATGCTTCATTAAAATATCAATTTTATCTTTCATTACAAAGAAAAAGACCCTATAAATAGGATTACACTTAACTAGAAAAGGGAAGATCATAGCTAATTACACAAATAAACTATTAAGTAGCAATATTACGGCGATCTTTTGATATGTTTAACACCCCTCAAATTCAACGTGGTGGTTGTAAAATTCAAATTGAGTTTGAAAACTAAATGATCCAAGCATAGTCTCTACCAAGGCCAAAAGGATGCTCTATACTTGTGTTGACAATGCTTACCGACTACGATAACCAAATATCAGAAGTTGGTGCAAAAGAAAATAATCATCCACGAGTATGACATGACCCATCACCACAACTTGAGGGAGACATCCCACAAGTAGAGCGAACAAGGCCAAAATCAAATCCTCGAGAAATTTTTAATGACTAGACCCATCAAGGATAATTGTCCCGGGATAGGATATTTTAATAGTAGAGTCTAAAGATCCATGGGTTATACCAATACTTCACTCAAAGATGATAAGAAGACTGGCCTAAGGGAAATCAGCCACAAGAAGTGGCTAAAGACAAAGATGTAATGGAAATTAACTTGGTGGAAAATGAAACTTGGATTTTCTTCCAAGTAGTTCGGCAAGTATAGAACAACCTAAACAAAAATATATCAAGATCCAATGAGAATCTAGTGATCCACGAGGCTCAAAAGACTAACAAGGTCCAATCAACCACAAAATCACCAATCTTCACACAGGTGTACACAAAGAAAACCCAAAATTGCATGAAGAGGATGCCAAAGCGGTAGTGGAAGGGCATGCATCAAGATTACAAAGAAGTGATGCCAAAGCGATAATGGAATGGCATGGATTCCACCATCATGACAATTGAAAACAATCTAGATAAACACGAAGAGGTGCTTAGAGATGCATGTTGGGCTCTCTCCTACTTCGTGTTGTCTATGTTGAAAAAATGAGGCATAGTTACATTCGTTTTAACCAAAAGCATGAAAAAAATGATAAGATCATGATATAATGGTACAAAATATTGGATAGAGTGTCGACTTATCAAAACCAAGATACGTGCATAAAATTACGATCAACCGTGACTTACTCAAATGTAGAAAATAGAAGGAGATGGAACGAAGCGAAGTATGCGACTGCAAATCTCCTTAAGACAAGTTTCATCCCTTGCCACCAGGATGAAATGAACGTCTGTCCCCAAAATATAACACTTCTTCCAAAATTAATATAGCACAATATTAATTTTGTCGACGAACAAACGTTTGAATATACATTTTTAGAGTGAAAGATATCAAATACTACATATCAAACACACTTAGAAAATAATTTGGAAATTATATTGATTTGGAGAATGAAAGGATTAGAAATTGATTATACAAAATTAATTTCGAGTAGGAAATATGGATTTAGGGATCCCTATTTATAGATTGTCAACTATCTTTTTGGAATGGTTACATCTTTTGACATAAATTAATGTGGACCATTAGATCACACATTTTTAGATTTAATGGTCTATATTGCACATTTTCAAACAGTCGTGACTTTTCTTACTGTTTTGAATATCCCCATCCAACTCGAAAGATGACTCTTGAGATAAACTAGAGATATGCTCTCTTTTATGTCATCAATCATATTTCACGACCTACCTTAACACCATTAATAGAGAAGAAAAGTCTAATTTGTAATGAACAACTCCTATCCTGACACATGCATAATATCCATAAATGGATAACGAATAGACTTGATCAACTTTTGTTGAACCACTTCATTTTATAATTTAAGCTACTTTCTTTAGATTGTCTTCAATAGTTTCCCTCACCTTAAAGGTTTGATTTGTGTACAATTTTATAAGGGGCAGTGATAAGAGTTGATCTTGGACCTACTTTAATATGTTGAAGAGTTCATGTCAAGTCTCTTAGAGAAGAGAGACATTTATATAAAGTTAAACTTACTGTTTAGCACACTCACGTATAAATCAAGTTCACATATCAAATATATGATACATGCAAAATTTTCATAATTGTATTATTGAAACTTCATCTTACAACTTGTGCCTACTCTTATACTATATTGATTTTTTTCATCTCAATAACTTGGACCATTAGAAAATAATATAATTTATTTAAATTTTTTCTTCTTGTTACCACTACCAATAAAAGACAAATTGTTAATGTTGCATTTTGTAGAATGTAAAACTAATTGGTAAGGGCTAATAAACCATCGAGATATTTTAACAAAATTGATAACAAATATTTCTGACCTGCACATGTTGAACTTCAGTGTTGTAAGTCTTGATCTCCTTTTCGTTTGCACGTTCAAGGTATTTCTCTATTGTATTTTCCATGCTGCACATTGAACATAAAAAAAGGTCTTTCAGCTAGAAAAACAGAAAATAAAATAAAAAAGATAACTCATAATTCTATGCAGAGAGAGCGATGAACCATACTAATCAGACTCCAATTTTCTCATCAACCAAAGTATACATATATCGAGGTTTCAAAAGTTTATTACAGTCTTTAGGTAGATTCTATATGAATTATGAATCCAAAGAGATTTGTTTTGCGTCAAAATATAGAAACCAGCAATAGTCAAACATTTTGTTGTCTCTACGTGGTTTGTTTACCAAGGTGGTCCTAGAGTACTAGAAAATAATAAGAAATAGAAGATACTAAAACATTGTAAAGTTTACAATTAAATCGGGTCCAATATTGTGCAAGGTAAATAAAGATATTACTTTGCAACTAGAAAAAGACACAATATAAGAGATACTTGCATGGATCAATACATTATTGAATCAAATTCGACAGGACTTGGTAATCTAGGCCTATTCCAAACTTAACCATCAGGTTCTACTTCGCAAAATATCAAGAAAAAGCAATAAATAGAATAGTAACAATAATAAAGAACATAAAAAAACTCTAATACATGAGAAAAATCACTTGTCATAAAAGATAAAAATATATCTAGCATGCGAAAATTGATTCAATGATTTGAGAAATATTGAAAACAATCCTTTCCTCTCTTTTCTCCCATTTTCTTGGAAACTATTATTCTCGGCACTTATTTTAGCCAGGCGTTCCATTGTATAGTACCTCACTTACTTTTCCCATATAGTATTCTATGTTGGATAAAAATTTATCTAGCGTGCGAAAATAGTTTCACTAGTAGGAGAAAGAGAAGTTAGCAAAACAAGAATTCTCTATGATAGGTGAAGGATAAAACGTGTTTCACAAAATGTAATTCTTTAAGGTGAGGTCAATTCTGTAATATCCCTATGGCTGGTCCATGTGGCAGCTTTGATGATACCAAGAATGTGCTTCTTCATATGGTTTGTGAGCAGTTCGATTTAATCAATGGCTGTGATCCTTTGTTGGCTGAGTGTTGGAAGATAAAGAACTTTAATTTAGTCAAGTGTTTACTAGTATTTCAATATTTGATTTAGTATTTTAAGGATTTTTTTTAACATGTTAATAGCCACATTTATTTGATGCATTTTCCTATGTCCTCTAGTAGGTATAAATGGGACTCTAACCTGCATTAACTTTTCAAAGCAATAAGATTATGTATTTCTAATTATATTTGCCTTCAACTGGTATCAGAATGCTAACAAGTGGCAAATTCAAATAACCTAGTTTCTCTTATAACTCATTTCAATGGAGAAGATTATGACTATTGGAGTCACATTATGAAAGTTCTGCTGAGATCAATGAAGCTCTGGAGTATTGTTGATGAAGGTTTTGAAGATCCAGTGACTAAAGATGGATTAACTCAAGTACAAAGAAATGCTTTGATAGAAAAGAGAGAAAAAGAAGGTAAAGCTCTTTTTCATTTTTACTAAACAATTAAAAAATCGGTGTTTGAACAAATTGCAAAAGCTGAAACTTCAAAGCAGGCTTGGAAAATTTTACAAATGACACGCCTTGGAGAAGGGAGAGTAAAAAAGGTACGCTTACAGTCCTTGAGATTAGAATTTGAGAAATTGGATATGAAAGAAGAAGAAGAAGTACTTCACAAGGGATGCCACAACAATAAATCAAATGGCATTCAATGGCGAAAGTTTACAAGTTGGCGAAAGTTGATGATTTACTTGTATAGTTAAAATCTCATGAACTGCGAGTAAAGTACAGGAATCCTCTTGACCAAGCACTCAAGTCCCAAATTTCAGAGGCTCTAGTTCTATTACTTTCAGAGGAAAAGGAAGATTTGGAGGTCGAGGGAGAGGCCACCATTCTCGCGGAAGATGAAGAGGATTTCAAAGTGGTGGAGAGTTCAAAGAAGAAGAAAATGATGATCACACAAGCAATTTTTAAAGAGGACGAGGATATCAACAAAGAGGTAGAACAGAATTCTCTGAATGCTATTATTGTCATAAAAGTAGTGATTGCTAGTAAAAGGAAAAGAAATATGTTGAATGCTATAATTGCCACAAACTTGGCAATAAAAGCAATGAGTATTGGACCAAGAAATAGAGGATAAAGGTGAAACTGGTTTCATTCATAGAAATGATAGTGGTGAGAAGTACACTTGTGAAACTTTATTGTTAACATGTGAAAATAATTAGAATGATGATGTTTGGTATTTGAACAGTGGTGCAAGTAAGCATATGACTGGAAATAAAACTTGTTTTCTGAACAAGTGGAATCAGAATTTAGGCAAGACAAAGTCGGAGATGCTAGAGGTTTTGCAATTAAAGGGATTGGAGACATAACAATTGAAAATAAGACGTAGAAGTTTGAAAAAAATGTCTGAAGTTCATTATGTTCTTGGGTTGCAAAGTAATCTACTAAGTGCTGGCCTTCTTTTAAGAAAGGATTTTTAGATCAATTTATATTATAAAGTATGCATTTTGACTACAGAAAATCAGGTTTTGACAAATATCACATTGGCATCAAATAATTTGTTTCCTATTCAGTTGAAAGTTACTAATGTTGCTTCTCATTTAACTAGCACGAATGGATAAATTTCAAAATTATGGGACATGTATGGTCATTTGAATTATGGAGGCCTGGAATTGTTATCAGAAAGAAAATGGTGAATGGTCTTCCTCATATTGACCAACTTTATGAAATTTGTGAGGCCTGCCAAATTGGAAAACAACACAGAAGTCCATTTCCACACGAGTTATCTTGGAGAGCCAGACAACCACTACAAACATTCAGAATTGTGCTAACCAATTTTTAGTTTTATCATTTGGAGGTAGCAAATATTTTATATCTTTCATTGATGACTTCAGTAGAAAAGTGTGGACATATTTTCTTAAGAATTGATCGTGAGACTGAGTATCTTTCAAGAGACTTTGGAAAATTGTGCAGATCTTGGAATAAGACATGAACTGACTATCCGATATTCACCATGGCGGAATGGAGTTTGTGAAAGAAAAAATCGAACCATTATAGAAATAGGAAAATGCATACTTAAAAGAAAGCAACTACCACGAAAACTTTGGACAAAGA
The DNA here is from genome assembly GCA_019097785.1 of Fraxinus excelsior. Taxonomy (NCBI): domain Eukaryota; kingdom Viridiplantae; phylum Streptophyta; class Magnoliopsida; order Lamiales; family Oleaceae; genus Fraxinus; species Fraxinus excelsior. The sequence continues at coordinate 7,793,353 of CM032629.1, forward strand.
AAGTTGCTTGTGCATTATATTTGATCAACAGGTCACCCTCAAAAAGTTTGAAAAACATGACTCCATATGAAGCCTGGTATGGTTCTAAACTAACAGTTTCACACCTGAAGATCTTTGGCAGTCTTGCTTTTGCCCATTTACCGGATGCTATAAAGAATAAACTGGTTGATAAAGCTCATAAATGTATTTTTGTTGGATATAGTGAAAGGTCTAAAGGTTATAAATTATACAATCTATTGACAAAGAAAATTGTTATAAGTCAGGATGTAAAGTTTGATGCAAGTGCCACTTTTGAAGATAATGAGAGCAGTCAATCAATAATTTTTCAAGAAGGAGATAACACTTCAAATGAAAATTGTGAAAATTCTTCATCTCCAATTTGTGAATCCCTTTCATCTCCGAGTTCTTGTAGAGGAGAAAAAAATCCAATGAAGAGCCACGAAGAACAAGAATAAGAGATTGCAAGAAATCTATGAGTCTACGAGTCCTACTCATGAAAGTGTTATTTTTTTTAATTTTCTTTTTACATTTTTTGCATGTAAGGATCCAATTTTATATGATGCAGCAGTAAAAGAAGAAAAATGGAGAAAAGCCATTTAGGAAAAAATTGATGCCATTGAAAATAGTAATACGTGGGAGCTCACTAATCTACCACCAAACAAGAAGCCTATAGGAGTAAAGTGGGTATTCAAAACTAAACTCAATCCTGACAATCCAGTCAATAAACACAAAGCTCGGCTTGTAGCAAAAGGGTATGTGCAAAGAAAATGAGAAGACTACAATGAGGTATTTGCCTCAGTCTCTAGACTTGACACTGTTCGGCTTATAATTTCTCTAGCTGCTCAAAATAACTAGAAGCTCTTCCAAATGGATGTTAAATCTGCGTTTTTAAATGGTTTTATACAAGAAGAGATTTATATTGAACTCAGAAGCACCGACACGCTGTCGGTGACAGCGTATCGGACACCGATACGCCTCCGACACGTCGCTGACGCATGTCGGAGATGCTGCAGCGTGTTGGAGGCTTCGGTGGGTTGATTCATGTTTTTCCTTTTCGAGTTATTTGCGTAGGGAAACTGAAATCTGGAACTAAACATACCTTTTTGTTTTGATATGATTTCAGCTCTGTTTTCGACTTTTGAAGCTCCACCGGTGCCTGAATAGTTGAGCAATGGCCGGAGAAATGAGAAAGAAGGAAAGATATTGAAAGACAGAGAAAAGAGAAAGACGAAGGAGGCGTGGTCCTGTTGCCGTGTCTGGGAAATGAGAATGACAGAGGAGCAGCTGAAAGTTTTATGAGAAATGGCAGAGGAGTAGCCGAAAATTATGAAAAGTCTTTTCATTTTATTAATAAAAAATTCAAAATGGTAGATCAAAAGTGTGAAGAAGTCATTCAGTCTTTTCCTTCTTTCAAAATTCAAAATTTTGACGTCAATAGCTGTATTTTTTTTTATAAAATTGATATTTTGTTTGAATTAATTTGTACAATTTTACCATTCAACAAACAATAAAACTTGTATAAAAACTCACTATTCTTCATCAATGTTAATGGCCGAAAATCTTCATAAAATTTCAGAAAAAAAAAATTCACTTGAAAAATCATTTGCAAGATCAAGAAGAAGATATTTTTGTCAAATTTCGAGTAATATCACTCCTATCTTATTTAAGTATTTGAAATTATTTTTCTTTTGAAGTTATGAGTGGTAATGTTATGGATGATGATTTGTCTAAACCTCTTTGGAAATATGTTACAAAACTTGATAAATCTAATGAAAAGGGTGGTAGTATTCTTTGGCAATGCAATTTTTGTAATGCAACTAAGACAAGTTCATACACAAGAGTGAGAGCACATTTGTTAAAATTACAAGGATGTGGAATTGGGGCTTGTGGAAAAGTAACTATGAAAGATATATGTGAAATGCAAAAGATTGAAGATGAAGCCAAGTTGAGAATGCAAACTAAATTGGGGAAAAGAGTGCCATTGCCATCGGATAATATGTGTTCTAAGGATTGTTATGTTTTGGAGGAAAGGAAAAGAAAGAATAGTGCAATAGAAATGCTTTTAATTTGACAACACGTGACCAATTGGATTCCGAAATTGCTAGAATGTTTTATTCAAGTGGTTTTCCTTTTAATCTTGCAAGAAATCCTTATTACATTAGTTCTTATACTCTTGCTTCCAATAGTCGAATTTCGGGGGTATTTGCCTTCCGGTTATAACAAGTTGAGAACTACTCTTCTTCAAAATGAGAGAAAAAATGTGGAAAGGTTATTAAATCCAATTAAGGGCACATGGGCGGAAAAATGAGTTACCATTGTAAGTGATGAATGGAGTGATCCACAAAGAAGGCCACTAATTAATTTTATGGCGGTGACCGAGAGTGGACGACCAATGTTTTTAAAAGCGGTTGATTGTTCTGGTGAAACAAAAGATAAATATTTTATTGCTAACTTGATGAAGGAGGTTATAAACGAAATTGGTCATGAAAAAGTGGTTCAAGTAATAACCGATAATGCTCCAAATTGCAAAGGTGCCGGGCAAATAATTGAATTGGAGTATCCTCATATTTTTTGGACACCATGTGTTGTACACACACTAAATCTTGCTTTGAAGAACATTTGTGCCGCAAAGAATGTTCAAAACAATTTGATCACATATGAGGAATGCAATTGGATTACTAATCTTCATGATGATGTAATGATTATAAAATTTTTTATCATGAACCATTCCATGAGACTAGCAATGTTTAATGAATTTGTGCCTTTGAAGTTGCTTTTCGTAGCGGAGACACGATTTGCTTCTATTATTGTCATGTTAAAAAGATTTAAGCTTATCCAACGTGGTCTTCAAGCATTGGTTATTAGTGAAAAATGGTCACTTTATCGAGAAGATGACATGACGAAGGCAAGTCTTGTAAAATTGAAAGTGCTTGATGATCTTTGGTGGGACTCTATAAGTTATGTTCTTTCATTCACTTCTCCCATTTATGACATGCTTAGATTTTGTGATACGGATAAACCTTGTCTTCACTTGGTTTACGACATGTGGAATACAATGATTGAGAAAGTGAGAGGAATAATCTATAGGCATGAGAAAAAAGTTCAAGAAGAGGAATCATCATTCTACAATGTTGTTCATCTGATACTTGTAGATCGTTGGAACAAAAATAATACTCCACTTCATTGTTTGTCTCATTCTCTAAATCCAAGGTAATTTTTAAATTCATTCATACAATTATTATTTATTTACATTTTCATAATATTTAATATTTTTAGTTATTGAATGAATTGTCATTTCTTTATTTTTTTATTTTTTTTGCTCGTTTAGGTACTATAGTGAGGAATGGCTTAATGAGGATCCCACTCGCCTTGCTCCACATAGAGATGTAGAGATTTCAAGAGAGGAAATAAAATGCTTTAAGAGGTGCTTATCAAATGAAGAGCGTAATATGGTGAACAAAGAATATGCCAAATTCTCAACTATGGAAGATGACTTTGGTGATTTTGAATCCATCCATGATCGTTACCGCTTGAACCCAAAGACTTGGTGGGTTATTTATGGTGCTTGCACACCTATGCTTCAAAGTTATGCCTTGAAATTATTGGGGCAACCATCTTCTTCATCGTGTTGTGAGCGAAATTGGAGTACTTATTCCTTTTTGCACTCTCTTAAACGAAATAAGCTAACTCCAAAACGTGCGAAGATTTGGTTTTTGTCCATAGCAATCTTCGTCTCTTGTCAAGGAGTAGTGCGCAGTACTCACAAGGAGAGACTAAAATGTGGGATATCGGTGGAGATACATTTGAAGATGTTGGTGTGCTTGAAGTCGCTAATTTATCTCTAGACGAACCGGAATTGGAGGCGATAGTATTTGCGGATGAAGATGAAGATGTTGAAGAGATTCAAGATGAATGATGTAATTAATTTCGTTTTTTACTTTTTGAACTTGTGTTATTAAGAAACATTTATGAATTTAATTTCAAGTTTGATTTCTATTTATCATTATATATATGATTTAATAAGTATAAAAAATTATTACTTTGGACTAAAAAATTAAAATAACCTAAAAAAAAAAAATTGTAATCAACGTATCGTGTCGGGACCTTTAAAAAATTGCGTGTCGACGTGTCGGACACGTATCGTGTCGGACACTCGTGTCCGTGTCGGTGCTTCTTAGATATTGAACAACCATCTAGTTTTGTGAATGAAGGAAAAGAGCATAAAATTTACAAGTTGAAGAAGGTCTTGCACAATTTAAAACAATCACTATGAGCTTAGTATAGTAGAATCAATGCATTTTTTGAAAAAATGGTTTTCAAAAAAGTTCACATGAGCATACTCTCTATACCAAAAATGGTGTGGAAGTTTCATTATAGCAAGTCTTTATGTTAATGATCTTGTCTTCACTGGAAATAATCTTTGGATGAATTTAGAATCTTGATGATGAGAAAATTTGATATGACATAGTTGGGAAAATTATGTCATTTTTTGGGCGTTGAGGTGCACCAATCAGAAAGTGGAATTTTTATTACTCAAGAGAATGATATGCTAGAGAAATTATAAAAAGGTTTAAGATGGAATTTGCAAATCTTGTCTCAACTCCAGGCATTTTAGGCCGGAAACTATGAAAAGAAAGAGAAGGAAAGCTTGTTAATACCACCACGTTCGGGAGCTTAGTAGGAAATCTGATGTACCTTACAACCACAAGGCCTGCTATCATGTTTACTATGAGTTTAATAAGCAGGCTCACAGAAACACCATATTCAAACATTGGGAAGCTGCTAAAAGAATTTTACAATATGCGAAGGGGGCAATCAATTATGGCATTTTTTGTCAAGCAAATTGATGCAGTAGGATCCGAGTTAGATGATGTCGAGTTGTCCGATAGCTCGTTAATAGCGCTGAGGTACCATGAGTTGTCAAATCAACGCAAAAATGACAAGTAATTGAAATATTTTCCTAATTAGGGCAGTTTTGGGCACATTTTGGTATTTTGATCATAACTTTGGTTATGATTATCAGAATCGCGCTTATGACCCCAATTCAGAAAGCTCTTTTCGGCACGCAAGTCGTTGTCACCCAACTTTGCTCTATGTGCATCAATTTCAAGGGCAAAATCCGTTGTTTTCCCTTCCAAATCCCCAATATTTCGTTTGTCTTTTTAAAAGAGATTATGAACTTGATTTGAGCCAGATTTTTGAGATATTATTTATTTTATTATGTACTTTCTTTTGGTATGACTATTGGAATGTAACTACTTTTGGTAGAATTCCGATAATTATGATTTTCTAGCCTTGTGGGCTATTTTCGGGTGGTGAATGAAATAATAAAAGATTCTCATTTTTCTTGGCATTTTCTCTTATGTTCTTCCCTGTAAATTATCTGCTAAAATCAGCCTGCAGAATAATCATTATTATGCCCAACGTCACAAATGTTCCAACTACTCTCTTTGCATAAACTGATAGTAATCTTGCAGGAAGCGTTGATGATAGTAAATGTGCGTCACGTTATGTTTTTAGTATTGAAAGTCGAGTAATTTGTTGGCATTCCAAGAAACAACCAATTGCTAAGGATCTGTGAGTTTGGTTTGATGTCCAATACTCTCTCTAGAAGGCTTTCTTGGTGCACATAGTGGAAGGGCCGGTAGGCCGGTAGCTGAGCCCCCAGATTAGGCTATTGTTGAACTGGGTCAATGTATTGGTGTTCTTGTTCTTTAATTTTCAGCTTTTACTGTTTTTCGTACCAGCTGTTTATCATAATCTTGCTGTTGTGTTTCTGATTTGGGACTAAAAGTCCCAACAATAAGGATTAGATGAATAACACAAAAAGATGAAAAGATACCCATTTATTAGTTCCTTCTGGAAAGGAAAGATTTTTTGTTTAAAAAGATGTAAAGTAATGCCATGATGACAAGCTACCAGAAGCAAAGAGTTTGGAAGCAGTTGCCCTTGCAAAAAAGAACGTTCCTTATTCTTCCCATGATTTTTTTTTATTCATCTTGTTTCGATTAATCACATTTGAACCAAAATTTTCATGCCATTGTGCTAAAACTATTGCAACCAGTCTCGCTTATTAACTCTTTGGAGTCAGTGGCCAAATTTAACCATCAAAATTTGACTCTTCCGTTCATGCTCTTTTCACTCTCAGCAATACATGCAAAAAGGGTGCTAGTGAGTTACTTTCAGTCCTTCGAAGACATCGATCAATTTTCAAGGAATAGGTCTATTTTACTAGCAAAAAAGAATTTAATTTCTATATTAAGTCTACATGCATGCATATGTACCTGAGTACTTGTGCTGTTGCAATTACATGAAACCAGCAACATTAACAATGCATTTCAGTACAATCATAAATCTTTTTTTAGCAACAAAAATTGGTTAAAGAATTAATAAATATTGTGAAGAATAAGGAACGTTCCTTACTAGAGTGGATACACGTCGGCATTTTCTTGGAAATGATTGGTGCATCAATGCACGAAAACAAATAAAACATCAAATCACAACATATTGTAGCTAGTAAGCAACAGCATGCATTATTACCAATGTCGTTTGAACTATCTCGTCTAAAAACTTGTGTTATGATAAAGAGAATACATTTATTTTATTTAAATTTAATCTTCAAACAAAAATGTTACTTCCTATAAGCACTCTCCCTCTACAAAATGAAGTTTAGAGTTTAGCATATTCTGCTGAACTAAGACCCAAAATAGATTCATGGCTCGCCAGTTTTTATAATATTGTAGTCTTAAAGCAGCAATTCTTCACAACAGCAAGAGGGAGGAGGGATTTCTGGAGTTCATATCTCCTATATCTTCATTACAGTCCAATTAACTTACAGTTTGCCAATACAATATTTCTTATTTCAAAATTCTTCCCAATTGATGTTTTGATTACTCAAAGATTCTACACTTAGCTCAGTATGCTTCCTTCAATTACTACCATAGAATAGCCTCTTAAAGTTACATGTGCAAGAAATAAAACTAACTTCCACCCATGAATTTTATTAAATCATATCATATTAAGCAATTGGATTAATGGATTTTAAGCTTACATATGGAGGTTTCGGATCCCCCGGTTGGAGAATCAATTGTGTATTTGATTTAGTATGCTACTAATAATTTGCACCTCTTGTTATAGTGTTCACCAATGGGGCGATCATGCAAGGAAGTTAGAATTTCACAGAATCTAGTTATTTTGGGTGGTTGTGATTGATGGTTGTCTTTGAATTTCATCCAGCTCCTCGCAAGCCAAGGTAGCCTTTAAGTGGACTTCTAAATCCAATAATCAAAGCAGCTAATATTTCACGAGAAAAAAAATCAAATAAAGATTAGAGAAGTCTATGCAATATATACATGGTTTATTTTAGTCGAAAATAATTATTGTTCATTAAAGGAGCACAAGAAGCATACATGTGACAAAATATTCTAAATTTGATAGATTTCTTTCCCTTTTGTTTCAACAATAATATGTGAAACAAGTGGAGATCCCTAAGTTTTTGAAAACGATAACAAACTAAGTCGTGTTCCGAATAAAATTTTAGGTCAACCAAATCAAGCAACCTTCGTATATTAAATTAAATCATTAAAAAGTAAGATTGATGAAGGCAAGTTTGAGGAGGACCATAAGATGTGTTAACATGGTACTGGAAATCTCTCAAAGTACACCAACCCCATACCATATTGCATCATCAAGCATAATGATATTATATATACGGTAATATAAATAGGTGAATATAATAGTAGCAAAGCAGAGAGAGAACAAACATATACATTGGACTGAGTATAATTTTATGTAATGAAATGTGAACTTGAAATAAGAAAAGTGCATCTAGAGAAGAGATATAAAAACGTACTTGGAGCTCGAGAACTGAAAAAGTCTTCCTTTTTGTGAGAAAATAATCAGAGCTACTTCAGCATCACAAAGTACTGATAACTCATAAGCTTTCTTTAACAGCCCATTTCTGCGTTTTGAGAAGGTAACCTGTCTGCTTGATTCGTTTTCAATTCGCTTCATTTGAACCTTTCCTCTCACCATTTTCTGAAAAATAATCAAAATTTCTGTAAAATAAGTGAAACCCTGATTAAAAATAATCTCCATGAAATGACATTAAAAAAATTACCAGGAAGGTAGCTCTTGTGTTCAGCAGCTTAGGAGAAAATTTATGACCTGTCAGAAAACTTCAAACAATAAATGAGAAATTAAGAGGGCTTCTTAAATAAAATTACACACAACGCAACAGCAACAACAACAAACTAATGCTAATTTCTGATAAATTTGGTGTCCGCTGTATGAAACCTTTTTCACCATTTTGTTTCCAGGAGAATTTCACACACGGGAAGGAAAATCTGGGTTCAGATTTGTGTAAGAAAAAACAGAAGCCCCCAAAACCCTAATAAATTTCCATGCCAAAAATTCAGTCGCTAGTCAATCCAACAAGAAAAGTGAACTATTATCCAGAACCCTAGCCAGTACGGAAAATTTTGCAGATAAAAAAGGCAAGATTCCTGCAAAAAAAAAAATACCAAACAATATAATACAAGAAAACAACTGCAATGTACCTATATTCTGAAGAACATCAAACCCTGAGGGCTGGAAAAACAGATTTAGAAAGGATTAAAGGAGTAAGGAGTTCATTAAATATGTTGCTAAAGATAAGAATCTGAAATTCCAAATGCCCAGAAATATATAAGCAGAAAAAGACACAGAATTTGTTCCTTATTGATGCATCAATCTCTTTATTTTCAGACCTCAGAACCCAACATTTCCTTATCAATCAAGGTATGTTGTGTTCTTGTTTGAGTATCAACTCTGTCCAGGGACTCCAGACCACGTAAAAGGAACAAAAGTAAACGCCCAAATCAAAAAGATAAATATATATATGTATGTATGTATCTAGTTATAGTATATGATAAAAAATGGTAACTATTGCTAATATAGAAATGTTATTCACACTAATAAAAGGATATAAACATGGAAATTTTAATGATAATTGGGCAGTAAATTTCTTTCTTCTATGTCAACATCATGGTACGATGTGTGATGGGTTGACGAGTTACGTGGTGACACCTTATCCCAACTTGGTCATTAATAGAGCTCGTCACGTGGCTCATCTCGTTTGTCATGTTTTCACCTAATTATATTTTTTTATATTTTTCACCCCTAACAAGAGGGGGCATCGTGCATGACCAATAAAAAAATTGTGAACCCCTTTTTTTGAGGGGTGTGTACACTAACAATACAGTATTTATGTATGTCAATGTTTAGTCGCTCTCTAATAAAAAACTTTCATTTTTATGAAAGGCTAATGGGAATTCTAGAAAAATGTGTCACGTGGTTCCCAATTTAGCGGCCTTCATTTCAAAAAAGAAATTATGTTTTGAATAATATATTTTTGATAACGTGTGATTAAAAAATATGAAAAGTTTTGAATTTACGTATAGAATATTTTTTATTTTTTTTTTGTAAAAGTGGTTAAAAATGAATATAAAAAATAAATTAAATTAAATGGAACTAAACAAGTGCTTAATTAGCTGGTTAAAAATTTTCATCCTACAAAACTAATGCAAATTTAAAATGATTACTCAATAAAATTTAAAATTTTTATGCTGATTTATTTTTCTTATGCAAATTTAAATGCTTGTTTCAACATTGATTTTTTTTGGTTTAAAAAATTCGAGCTTTTCATGTGGGCTATCAGTGTCATGCTGGATTAAAGACATAATAACTTGGTAACACTTTTAACTACTCTAATTTCGTGTTTTGATTTTAACATTTTTTAAAAGAAAATTATACTTGCGGCAGTTTGTGAAATCAGATCCGTCTATTTCTACTCCCCAGTCTATACCATGTTGATACTTTAAATAATTATCATTTGTGTCGCGACTACCAAACCTTCAAAAAAATTAGCAACTGAAGTTCGAATAGATGAAAACTTTTTGTTTTGACTATCAAAATCGTCGGTTGATTCTCAAAATAAAAAAACTTCATTATTTTCCCCAATTAAGATATAGGTGTTTTGGACAAATCACAATTTTCCTATTAAGCTCATGTTTGGTACATATTTTTGCTTCAAGAATACACTTTTTTTTTTTTTTTTTTTTATATGATGAGGAATATTTGATTGAAAAAGAAGAAAAAATTATTAATATAATAAAAAATATTTTTGTATTGAATATTGTGTGATTGAAAATGAGTAAAATAGTTCGAATGAAAAAAATAATTTTGCTCAAACACGGGCTAAGTCAAAAATTAAAAAGAAAACAAACAAACAAAAAATACAATGACAACCCATCCCCATCTCATTCTTCCCCAAGACAAAAACCAAAACCAAAACCTGTGGCACAAATGAATCACCCCAATACCACTGCCGATGAAGATGCTGGAGGTGGGAAGGCTCGTGATCTTGCGGTGGAAGACTTCGCGAAAAGGGTCGGAGTTGAAGATGATGAAGCCGCTAGTGGTGCCGACTACGAAGCAATCACGACGTTGGGTGAAAGAGGGATGGATGACAGTATTTGGTAAGGTGGGATTAGGATTTCTGGAGTTTAGGATGGTGGCAATGGCTGAAGTTGTTCGGGGTGGACTACATGATGGATCAATTTTTGCTTTAGATTATTATTTTTGTGCAATCTGTACGAGAAGAATATGAAGGTTATGGGTTTTATACATAGGAGGAATACTAGTTTATAATACTAGGACAGGGATAAAGTTTCCACTTTCCATTAGTGACAGGGATACGAATAAAGTTTTCAACATGGCGGTGGTATTGGCGGTGGCGGGGGCGGTTGGGTGGAGTGGTTTTGGTTTTGGGGAAGAGGGAGATGGAGATGGAGATGGGGATGGGTCATATAATATACAGGTGATGTTCATGAACCTTGTTAATGGCGAAGTATATAGTACAAATTAATGGGGGCGGGACAACAATGCAAGGAAAAAGTTAAAAAAAACCTACTTGGTCCCTTGTGATTAGGGGTGCGGTTCGGTTCGATTTTTTCGGTTCCAGAAATTTTCGGGTATTTAGTAAATGGAACCGTTCGGGTTCGGGTTCGGGTTCGGGTTCGGGTTCGGTTCGGTTCGGTTCCATTTGGTTCTGTTCGGTTCCTACTATAATTAATTTTTTTAACATTTATAATAACACTATATAAATATATTTAGAAAACTTTGTCAGTGCGTCTTGAATAATTAATCCATAATATATTAGAAAGTTTTCACAAAATGCTAATACTTTAGTACTAGACAATATAGATCACAATTTTTTTTTTGTCATTGTAAACACGATAAAAGAACGAAAGCACTGTTAGTGTTAAGAGGGTAAAATATCATGTCTCTTAAATATGAAAAGAATAATTACGAGTGTACTCCAGCTTAGTGTGGGAACTAGAAGGAGGAGAACTTCTTCAAGTTGAGAGAAAATGACTAATGACTGGACGAGAAACATGTTGTCCGGCAGGAATGGACTGGAGAGAGAAGAAGAGGAGAAGACCGAAAATTCTAGGGCTCTTTCCCTTTTATATTTAGTGGCTTTTTTTTTGCAATTTTTTTTATGTTGGTCGGTTTGGGTTATATTTAATATACTTAAAGCCCAAATGCTCAATTGTAAAAAAAAAAAAAAAAAAAAAAATTCGGTTCTTGGTCTAGAACCGAGAACCGAACCAAACCCGTCAGTTCTCAATTCGGATACCCATTCGGGTTTTTAATTTAAGAAAACTCGTTCGGTTCGGTTCGGACATTTTGCCCAACCATACTTGTGACTCCATTACAACCCAAGGGAATAAGTTCCATTTATTTAATGGGTTTTGCTATGTGTACTTCCACTCAATATATCAAGGAGTACTTATAAAAATATCCTTAAAATTAGATATGTTTTGAAAAATCATATGAAATGTTTTTAGTAAGTAAAAAATATGAGTAATGTTATTCATCCCTAGTGTGTTTATAAATACAGTCTATGTGACGTTAATGTGGCATTAAATGATAGGTAAAATTAAATAAGTCGTTTAATTTCACCTTTCATTTAACTTATCATTTAGAGTCACCTAAACTGTGTTTGTAAAAACACTGGAGATGAATAACATTACTCAAAAAATATTGTATAAAAATGAAAAAGTGACACAATGCCACTTTTTTTTTATAAAAATTGTCACTTTTTTATCCTTTTTAAAAAAAAACACACAAACTAAAAAAAGTAACAAATACCAAAATAGCACCAATCCACATGATGATTAAAAAGTTATGTTTGTTACTAAAAAAAGTGACATTTTTAAAAACTGATAGGAAAAAAGTGACAATAAAAAAATGTGATAGAAAAAAGTGACAAATATTAAAAAAGTGACATGAATTAAAAAAAAAGTGACAAAACGTTCAAAAAAGTGACAAAAGTTTTAAAAAAACTGCAAACATTCGAAAAAATGACAAAACACGAATAAAAAACATTCGAAAAAGTGACAAAACACCAATCGAAAAGGTGACAAACCATTCATTCACAACTCTTCTTCTCATCCAACCCCTAGTTCTCTCTCTAATTTCCAACCAAATTTCAATCAAAATTGCTAGAAAACAAAAATAAGTGCTTCTCTCTTCAAAAATTCTGATTACCAAAACCATTCTGCAAATGTTGATTTTCTAGAAAGGTTTTTAAAAAGTAAAAAATACTGTATAAAATGAAAAGTGACACAATGCCACTTTTTTTTATAAAAATTGTCACTTATTTACCTTTCTTAAAAAAGTGACACAAACTAAAAAAATGACAAAATTAAAAAAAGTGACAAATATCAAAATAGCACAAATCCACATGCTGATTAAAAAGTGATGTTTGTTACTAAAAAACATGGCAAATTTTTAGAAAGCGATAGGAAAAAAGTGACAATAAAAAAGGTGATAGAAAAACGTGACAAACATTTAAAAAATGACATGAATTAAAAAAAATGACAAAACGTTCAAAAAAGTGACAAAAGTTTAAAAAAAAAACTGCAAACATTAGAAAAAATGACAAAACACGAATCGAAAACATTCGTAAGAGTGACAAAACACCAATCGAAAAAGTGACAAACCATTCATTCACAACTCTTCTTCTCATCCAACCCCTAATTCTCTCTCTATTTGCCAACCAAACTTCAATCAAAATTGCTAGAAAACAAAAATAAATGTTTCTCTCTTCAAAAATCTTGATTACCAAAATCATTCCGCAAATGTTGATTTACTAGAAATCATAATGTATAAATGCTCATATCCATACAATCCATTACTTCCTCATGACCTATGAAAGAAATTAACTCTTTTAGGGAGAGATACAAACCAATACTCAGTTTACCAATCTTAAAGCCAAAATGATAAATTTTGCTCACAAGTCTATGATGAAGCAGAGCATGGAAAAGGGGAAAAAGATAACTACCAATGACTCAAGGCATTATTAAGAATTATATAATTGAAAGAAATGCTATCAATTAGGGATCAATTAAAAGCTACAACATGAGTAAATGTGAAATAGAATCAGAACATCAACTACATATCATTTAGGGATATATTTTTCCTTGATTTACTAGGGTTTTCCTTTTACATTTACTCTTGCAACATCAACATTTTATTTTTGTAGCACTTTTGAGTTCCAAGTTACCTAAAAATCAATAACAAAGAGGAATTTACTCTTATCTTAAAATTTAAAAGTTATAATAATAATAATAATAACAACAACAAAAATTAAAAGAGAGAATCACCAAATTCAAAAAACAAGAAGCACAATGTAGCGAGCCGACATTGTACCAGCTTGGTCCACCTTCGTACCACTAGCATTCACCATATATATATATATATATATATATATATATCTCACATTGACACACAGAACACACACTTACTCTTTCACCATCTTATCTTCTATTTCCAAGTTACAACAGTCTTTTTTGCAATCCTCTATTTTCTAACCATTTTTCTTGTTCTCAACATTGTGTGTACTCCCTTTTCTCACGGATAGATTTTTGGTTCTGGTTCTTGTTCTCATTATAGCCATGGCTGCTCATTCACCTTAGCCTTGTAAATGTACGCCATTATTTTCCCCTGGTACCAAGCTACCTCAACCTTACGTTCACTCCCTCGGTCTGGATTAAGGACGTGTTCGGGTACTGGTTTGACTTCGACCTCTTGTACCCCAGGATCGTGCCTCGGACGTACAACCCAACGCGATCTCCTTGGCGACCCTTCACCATTTTCGACTGCTGCTTTTGGGAAGGGCGATTGAGTGTAAGTGCCAGAGAAGATGAAAATTAAAACCCTTGTTGAGGAAAATGTTTATGCTGAATGAAGATTGGGAATTTTGGGTTTTGTTATAAGTTAGAACGTAATTAATACGGTTTTCTTATTTTTAATTTAGTTCCCCTAATTAATTTAAAGTATTTTTCTAATTAGGCCACTTTTTACCGTATGGGGCCTAATTTTCCCATACATCAAAGTGTAAATCCTAATGTACATGTAAAATAATTTTAGATTTTATATACCTCAAAACTTTTTCATACTCGTGTTGTCCCTCACTTCTCCGCACAAGCATAGGAATGGAAATGGACATGTACGGTACGGTACGGGACGAAGATATCATTTCCTATCACCATCTTGCAAGGGATTTTCTTGCCCCATTTCCATCCCTGCTTATGTGAGGTCAAGACAAAGAACTTCCAATTCCTACAGCCATGTTTTATTTTTAATTTATTAAATTTAATTTAATTGAAATTTTCATATTAATGAAATTTTAAAGCTTGTACAGTGATTTAGTAATGTAATCCATTTTGGCATAGTGTTGCATCATTTAGAATGTTATTACACCATGATGTGGCTGGTCAATAATTAGGTACTTAGTCCGAGACATACAGTTCGAACATATTATAGACCAAATCAATATAAATTCATACATGCATTGCTCGACAAAACAAAGAGGTCCATAATTCCAGTGTGCAAGAATCAAACATCTATTTCTTCAGCTTTCTACCTTGTCTGCGTCCACTCCTAGTTAATGGACTTTTCTTAGGAGCAGTGGGGAATTTGACCCGCACCGGTCAGCAACCTCGACAAATGTCCAAAATAAGATCGTTTGAAATCTTTTTTTGTTGGGCATAGAAGTTTTCCATTACGGTTTTCACATACTTCAAGATACTGACTTGGAATGGTACCCACCAATAGCGGGCATCATTTGTTCATTATGTAAACAATTACGTAGAAAATTATGTAAGTCTAGCATAGTCCTAAAAAAATAGGTTAACACCAAAAACCAATGAAAAACGAGTTTGTCAGTCTCAACGAATATTGAAAGGAGAACGAAAGTATCAATATGTCTTACTTGACAATTTATGTATTTCTTGATATTTCATTCGTGTTTCTCGCCGATATAACTAATATTAACTAATAATTTTCGAGAAAAATGGAAACTACTTGTAGAGAACGACAATTCTTTGAATGTTAAAAAATACAGCTAATATGCCCAAAAATCAAGTACTACTACTATATGGAGTTCCAACAACCGAGATGACAATCAAAATGTTTGTAATACAAGTCAGCCCAAAATACACAGTCATTCTCCACATTCGTTATTTTATCCATACTAGTTATGGCCGTGCAATGCACGGACATTATTATTTTGAAGGTAATATTAGCGTTGAATATGAAAGATTAAAGAGAGATATAAGCACAGTTAGTAAAATAAGTTTAATTGAACAAAATAAATTTACATATAATTTTACCCATAGAATATATTTATAAAACATTCAAAGAGGGCGAAGAAATTAAAAAAAAAAAAACTTAAACGAGATCCATAGAGAATTTATCTTTCGAAATTGTTATGTAAAAAATAAAACAAAGAGCGAATATACATCTAGAGAAGTATGGAGAGAATATTTCTTCATCATTACAATTATCCTCTGTTGCATCTATTTGTTTGTCCAACGCTATCACATTTTCAATAGTATTTTAATTCCACCATCACCCATCAATTTGTTGTGTTTGTCCTAATATGTCAAGATGTTGGGTAATCATAAAATCATCTATCCAATCAATAAAAACATATTAAATACAACACAAAAGTGAATTTTCCTGATAAAAGACTACATTAAAAGCTTATATGCCTAAACTTCCATTCATCGTTACGAAGATCCCTCGCAATGAGTTCGTGTGCAGGTGTGTCACTGAGAAATCCTAAGGCATGAAATAGAAAGATTAAATAAGAATCATTATTGCATGAGATCAAATTATGATATTATGGGCCTACTATTACCAAGAACAGAGAAGCTTTCATGTGTGTTAGTATCACTTGCGATTAGTATCTTGCAAAAGTAATCCATTCTCTGATAGGAGTTCCCAACTCCACAAGAAGATGTGTATTTTTTGTTCTTGTTGCACTAAACGTCAATGAAACATTAGTTATAACCAATATGCAATGATAATTAGACCCTGCAGAAAGAAGAAATCAAAGTTTAATTAGATTTGTAAAAAAGACTTGCTCACTATGACCCTGAAGGAAATAAACCGAAGGAAATAAATCACACGATTTAGGCTAAATTGTATCCAAATTCTAGACATGTTAGGTGTCAAATGTAAGCATCAATGTTTCCTTACTCCTTAGAGGTTATCAGTCTCATTGTAAGACATATAAATGACTAATGGAAAGAAACAATAAAAACAGAATTGAATTACACAAAAACCACTAACTAAAGATGCAACATTATAGATTCTACAAAAATGATTTGGCTAAAAATAAAGAACCGGTGCCATTTTTTCATAAATTAAAGTTATTTAATTGAGAAATTATTAACTCCAGTCAAGCTAGATAACCTTTCAGTTAAATTAATAAATTATCTGACCAAAATACTACAGTATGTCAGTCGGAGCATTAAAAAAAGCAGAAGCAATCAAAGTGTCCATTTGTTTCACCTCATCAAAAAGAGACAAAGCTTGCAACCAAACATCCTCATTACGACCTATGAGAAGTCCGTGTGTTACTCCATAAGTCTGATTATGAAAGAACTACAATGACTGCAACCACAGAGAACGCCATGAAACTGACATGAACTATGATAAACGAGATTATAAAAGAAGAGTACAATTAATTGATGCCAAAATTTGACCATTATAGATGTTATTTACTTGTTCTATAGTTGAAAGTATTACATTATATCAGCTTAAGAAGAAGTTCCATTTAATTATGTGGGAACTTGAAGGAAATAGATATGTCAGGTTGAAAAACTTGATGTAACAGAAAATATAGCACAAGTTAAGAGAGAGATGAATGGCTAAACCATTGTACCTGCAAGCATTCAGAATTGCTGAAAATGTGACAATATTTGGCTTTATTTCTATTGCATGCATTTTCTGGAAAATTTTCAAGACACAGAGGAAGTCTTGTTTACCTTTCATATTCCATTTTTCACAATCTGATTTCCTATGAGCCAACTGCTTAAAAATTTGTACAACATTTATGTTTCAAAATATTGGATGAAATGTGTGAAAAAAATACTTTCAAAACATTTGTAGTTCTAAATATGTATGAATGAAAGAATTTCTTTGTAGACAACATTTTTAGTACATAGTTTGAGTGTTTGATGATTTGAGTAGAACTTTTAAACATTTGCTTGTTTTAACTCTTGACAATGCTACATAAAATTGACCATGACAAAAAACTGGTTCAGATAGATACAAACCAATAAATTCAAGTGTTTGACCTTGTGCTTTGTTTATTGTCATTGCAAAATATGGCCTAATTGGAAATTGAGTTCTTTTAAATGGAATTGAAGATTGATCACTTTTAAGAGGTACAAAGGGATTCTTGGTAAGAAAACATGTTTTCCACAATATTCACCAGATGTAATTTCAGCAAGAATGATGTTTTTATCAAAATTTCTACAAGTAAGACGCGTCACATTGCATAAACCCTCAACTGTATTGATATTCCGCAATAACATTACAGGATAGTTAATCTTAAATTTCAATTCATGTGGTGATATCCAATTTGGGGTCAAAGTATTCAAGAAATCTTCATGTAAAATTTGCTCTGTTTTATCAATTGCCTCATCAAAGCTATAATATGTGTACATTTGACCAGGAATTTGATCAAGTAAAATTCTGTTAATATGATCAACACATTAATTTCGAGGCGTTAGAATAACTCGATTTTCCATTGTATGTAAATTATCAACATACGTTTCTATGTTCGGGAATACATGATTTATCAAATTTTTTAGAGATGTAATCTCATCTTCAAATGGTATAATTATGTCCTTATGAAATTTAATATAATGACAATTATGTTCGTACTCTGTTCCATTTCCAATTCTAAGTAAGTAATCACAAAATATTGGATCTAATTTTGCTCTCACGTTCTCAACCAAGGATATGTGTGAATATATAGGCCATAGAACAAAGCAAATTAATCTAGATTTCATAATGTCATCTTTTTCCCCCTTGGTACTACTGGTAAAACTTGTCGGAAATCTCTCCTAAAACTACTACTTTTTCACCAAAAGGTAAATTAAAATCAGTAATATCATTAAGCATTTTATCAACAGCTTCAACGGCACAATAATTTACCATGGGTGCTTTATCCTAGAGTATTAACTTTGATATTCTCAACAAAGTTCCTAAAGTAGATTGTTTACTAACAGAACAAGTGATTTGTCCAACTGTTTCCAACGGAATTTTAAATCTTGAATGGGTTGTTCGTCCTCAAGGTAAAAGAGATGCAGATACTCCAGATGATGCAGTAGCCAAAGCAATTAAATTTTGTGACCTCACACCAGTTAAGAGTGTTTTATATAGAAAATTTTACACGTTCCTCCTGGACCATCAATGAAGTAAACGGCACTTGAAATATTTGTACAAATATTTTACTGTTTGAATAGAAGAACATACTTCGACATTTAAGTGGCAATCAAATTTTTCACTTAAATAAGGATTGTACGACACAACCCATCGGTTGTCCAACATATAATCTCTAACTTTAATACAAATACCATTAGCATTCGCATCGTCTTCCACCCATATAGCAACTACTTGAAATACTGTAGGAATGTTAAAGACGCGTTGATCAAGTCCTGGATCGCATCTTATATGTATTCATGGTCTTCCAAGTTAGGTATATTAGTTAGAGACTTAAAATTTTTACTATATGGATTTACCTTCAAAATTTCAATTAAAACAATTAAGGTATGTTCAACAAAGTGTTCTGAAGTTTCGATACGATTTTTAAGTTCATTGTCTGTGTCATAAAAATATAATTGCATATAAGAAGACTTATTGTCGTGTGGAATAAGTTTATTTACGTAATGGTATATTTGCCCTTGAACTCGAAATGTGTAAATACTTTTATATGATTTGAAGAGTTTTTTGTCATATTTAACACCAAATGAAGTAAAAGCAAAATGATTATTATATCCTCTTACAAGCTTTTTGAATTCCATATTTTTGGATTCTTTGGACGTAAATATTTTGTACAATTCAGTGGGTGAATAGGGCATACGAAGATTAACTTTTCCATCAGAGCAACAGAAATCTTTGCTTTCTGTGTAAAATTTTCTTGCACTACAATGTTTACAAATATCGCACGTAGGTAATACATATGAAGTGGTTGGTATGTTTAATATATCAAAACTACTTTGTAATTCATTACTGCAAATATTAGGAGAATCTCGGTTGTTTGAAGTAGAAGTTTCAGCATCTTGAAAATCATGATTCATTATAGGAGATTGCATTTGTATATAATTGGAATTATTCTGTGCGAATGACATAGGATCAGCATCAGAATTATTATGTCCAGATGCTATTCTTTTGCGATGATCGATGCGTCCAATGCAAAGTCGTTGTCGCCGCTCTCTTTGTCTTTGGTTTGTTGTTGGCGAGTGTTTCGAAGTTTAAAGGAGCAGTAACTCCATCCGAATTCCGAACATCCATGACAACAATATACGAAATAGTTGAGAAATTTAAAGTGGGAATAAAATCCCCATGAAATATATTAACTTATTTAACCTATTTGCAACTAATGTGAAATTTCCTCATGAAACCAAGTGAAGAGTAATTCACTCAATATTAATTTCTTTTACTTTGACTTACATTGTTTTAGAATGAAATAAAATTGATGGATAGAAGTCATAAATTTCTAGTATAACATTTATAAAATGCATAAATTTAAAGTCCAGTAAAGAAGTTGTAAAATTGAATGTAATAGTAATAAATATTGAAGTCGCTGCCCCAAATATTGATGAAATGAAATCGAAAGAAAATTATAAACATTTTTTATATGCTACTATTAACAAGTAAAGACTGATTGAACATTTCGAATAAAGCTAAATTTGTAGAAGAGAAGAAAATCTTACCTTTTCACTCAAGCGAAACGAAGAGAAGAAAATTCGAGAGATGGATAGCAGCCAGACCTTGCACAATATTAACGAACGAAAATCAGATTAAAATAAAAATATGTATAAAGAGTTCGAAACAATTTTTTGTTTACTAATGAGATGAACAGTATGAAATTAGGTGTGAGAAATCGAAAGTAATAAATGTACTACATAAACCTATATATAATTAAAAATTTGGATAGTTCAATTGGAGAAAGTTACCCAAGATAGAGTGCAATACTGTAATCAATTACAATTGGACACTATATACAAGGAAAGAATAAACACAAATTAGAGTGTATAATTTGTCAATAATAGTTGAATGATAAATATTATAATAGAAACTCTATGAACAAAAATACAAAGCCTAACTAAAAATTAAACTCTATATAAAATCTAAAAAAGAAAAAAAAAATATCATACCTGAAGATAGCACAGTTCAATTGATGTTGAAAATATTAATATTTTTACTTTGAGAATAATATCATGTAACCTAAAAAAATTGGAAACAAATTAAATATTGACATAATCAGGAATGACTAAAAATATGACAAGTAAAAAAATTCATAATAAAAAAAATCGAAGTACATGAAGTAAATTGAAGTAAGGTACATATTTTTTTTACCGTATTGACAAGTGGCGCTTCTTGTAGGGGTTCGGGGGCAACACCTCTGATGGAGATCGACATGCCCTGTCGGTCGCGGAGTCGATGGGGCAGCGCCCTTCATGGGGGTTCAGGGGAAACGCTCTTGACGGGGATCGATCTGCCCAGTCAGGTTGAGGGGGCGCGCCCTTCGTGGGGGCTCGGGGGAAACGCCCCCGAAAGAAATTTTGATTTTGATTTATATATGGAATTGAATATTTTTGAATTAAATTATTAATAAATGAAATTGTATTTATAGTTTGTATAAAATGTAAATAAGTAGAATTTTTTGGCAAAAGAAATAAAAAATTCACGGGTGCGGAGACACAAAATGAATTTTGAATTTATTATATGTAGGTATGGAATGGAAAAAAAAAATGCTTGCTCTGCACAATACGGAGCAATTGCTTCGATTTTTTTTTAAAAGATAAGCTACAACAAAATTATGTCAATTCTTGTCTTTTATTTTGTTTTCTTTCAACATTTCTTTTTCTTTCTTCTTCTCTAGCTTTCTCTCTGTTCTTCTTCTCTAGCAATTGCTCTGCACAGCACGAAAAATTTGCTCCGATTTTTTTTTTTTTTTACTTTAATATAACTGAAGGGATAATTTTTATTTAATTATTGTTGTGATTTAATTATTAGTAGAAATTTAAGTTTAGAAACAAAAGAAAAAAAATAATTAAATCAAACAAATTCTAGTATGTAACATAACATAGCATAAATTGCAAATTCTTAAATATAAAAACTATATACGTCCAAACTAACCGAATAAAAAATTTTAGGGGTACCGTTATATTTTTTGCCATTTCTAGTGATTATGTTGGTTGACAAATTTATCTAAAACAAAAGCAAAAATGCATACATCGTGCGTATTTAAATACCAAACACGCAAAAGTAATAGAAGGACAAATAAATTTTACATAAAATTTATATAAAACAAAAGCAAAAACACATACACCGTGTGTATTTAAATACTAAACATGTAAAAGTAATAGAATGACAAATAAATTTTACATAACTTCTTACGGTGAAAAGCAATGAAGAGTAAGCAGGGGCGGAGCTAGAAAGTTACGTTAGGCTGAGCTGAAATTTAATTTTTTTCAATGAACTTATACCATAAAAGATACTACAAACAACACGGTAAAACAAAAACTGGACCCAAAATCGGACAAAATCATGCCCAGATAACTGATTATAACAAAATCACTCAAAACTCACTGAACCAACCGGTTCCACCGTAAACTGATGAACTAGTCGTGGTTTGGTGGTTTTCCCAATTTTTTTTTTAGTTTAAAAAAAAAAAGATTCATAAATGGACCTCATAAATTATTACAATTCAAAGGCCATAGAAAACTATTGGATGACATGCTCATTTTATATATGCACTTCTCTCAAATGATTTCATAAACTTCCAATGTCTCAATATTATCTTTTATAAATGCTCCTCTCCAATGGTTTCATAAACTTCCAATGTGGGATAGTAGCATAACAAAAAAAAGTTAAAATATTTATCAAAATCATTTTTCAAATGCATGTCTAATTGACTAATTTGATTTTGAATCTCAATTAATTAAATTGTAATATTCACATTCATCCTTTCATTTATTTAATTTTCAAATTTAACTTAAATCGCACTTGATTATTAATATATTAATGTTAAATATCATTTTCTATAAGTTTAAACTATTTTAATTTAACAAAGTAAACTATTTTAACATATTGATTTTTAATTTTTGAAGTATCAAGACTAATTGTAGGATAATGAATCTAATTAACAAAGATAGATTTACTTTGAATAATTAATATGAAATTTAAAATAAAAAATTGTTTTCATAGTATTTTATTATTTTTGTATGTATTTATTGCATTTGGTTCGATCTCGGTTCGACCTCGGTTAAACATTTTAACCCTTCACTTTTTTCGGGTCAATGACCAAGTTGATTTTTAAAATATTGGTCATAATATATTTTTGAACACTCGTAACAAAGTTCTAACAAATATATTTTTAAACTAATAAAATTAAATATATAGCATATTACTTATTTTGATAATAACATCGTTTCAGAAGTAAACTCATTGTGAAAAACTAAAAAGAATAACTTAGCCCAACCCAAAAATTAATTCCCCAACCTAGAAGCAAATTCATGGTAAAAAATTAAAAAGAATAAATTTTTTCCGTCCCAAATATTAATTTTAGCACAATTAACTTCATTTCCAACACAAGTTTAAAAATTAAAAAATACACAATTAACCAAATATTTAAAACCAATTAACCAAATAGTAATAGTTTTTTTACAAAAATTTTAAATTCATTGATAATATGGAAGACAATTTTATCTTCTAGAGATACAAAAAAAAAAAAGTTAACTTGAAAAAATGCTGCTGAGCGAGGGGTAGGGTGGGTTATAGCCCACCCCTCCCCTCCCTCCGCCCCTGAAGGTAAGAAAATCTCAAATTTATCTGCTGCAAGACCAGTGATTCAAGATTTTTAATTCCTACAAGATGAAAAGTTGCAAATGAGAAAGCAAAAGAAAAAAAGAAAAACTAACTGTAAATGCAAAAAGTAAAGGTAACAACATATAGATAAGATCAACATGAAGCTCGGGAAAGCAAAATAAAGATATGACTCACAATTTACTGGATGATTATGTGAAAATTATATTGAACGATTCTCTTTATATAGAAGAAAAATACACAACACGAAAATTAGGGTACAACTTTGGAAGATAGAAAAAAGATATTATAAGACTTTCAAATCGACAATCTATCTCTTCTATTTTAGAAAAATTGAAAAGATATTTTAAAAAGTATGTACTACCTCATAGCAACAAAGTTGGGCTGCAGGAAAAAAAAAAGTAGGAATGATCGGTTGAAATTGAAATCAATAAAAAATTGTAAATTAAAAAAGTGTTGGTAAAATGGAGAAAATGAAAATGCTTCAAAAATGAATAGTGCTCAGCGGATTGCCTCTTTTATATTAGTAGGGATACCAACCTTTAAAAACAATTAACGTTGCCTAATTCACAGAAATCAATCCATGTACTTATTCATATAGACCCAAATATAATCCCAAATACCAAAACAATCCATAAATCTTTGGCATACACGATACAAGGACGAAACTTGAACACATACTCTTCAACAAAACTTGAACACATACTCTTCAACAAAACAAAAATGCATCGCAACCTAACACTAGAGCCCAATGCTTCAACTGTCTACTCAAAACAAAATAATGCCATGTACTAAACAGTACAAAACGAAAATAAGTCACAACACAACAATTGAGCCCAACATTTCAACTGTCGAGCCATATAGATCAACTATCAAGACCCACAATTCAAATTTCTAGCTCGACGGTTTCAACCACAGAGCCTTTATTTCAAAAAAAATCGCTCAACGTAGCAAAGCCTACACAACTCTCATCCTACACATTAATACACATACCACAATTATTTACAACTTAGTAAACATATTTCACTAAATATAAACTTGCATCTACTAATACATATGGTCAACAATTTCCATTCTTTTTTTTTTCTTTTTTTTTGTCTAAATAACAAGTTAAGTATAATAATACATTATTTCGCAAACAACAAACAACAAAGGAACCCAACAACAAATTCACTAAAAATAACTTGCAACTACTAATTATCCAAAATAATTATTTAATCCTCCATATAAAAGTAGATTTTCCCCACACAATAACAAACACCTAAAACATAAATTATTCTCTTAATCTTGTACAAAAAAAATACAATAATACAAACCTAAAAATTTAGAGGAACCTAACAACTCCGAGAAAATACCTTTGATACTTGTTATCTGATTGCAGAAAATGAAGATAACTATGGCAACATTAGGGAAGCATAATGCGCCTGTGGAGCCTCATTGGAAGTAATGAAACCACCTTTATCGCTTCAAGAAATGCCTTTAAAACGAGAACAGAGGGGAAAAAATTCTGGTGAAGTGTGAATGGTTCGGGGATGGAGATTTTTTTTATTTTTTGAGTTTGAGAGAAAGACGTTGTTTTGCGTTAGTGTTGAGGTGAAGGTAAACATGTTTGTATAACTTTGGGGAAAGAGAGACTTTTTGAGGGTTTGACTAGTGATTTGATGAGAGAGAGAGGGAGAATGTTTCGAATAATAACCAGGAATCTCTTAAGGGACCCAAAGATACAGGGGAAAAAAAAAAAATCCCTTCCCTTCCCTTCAAATTTCCAATTCCAATACTATGACCAGGGATCTCTCTTAGAGGCCCCAAAGATACCGGGGGGGGGGGGGGGGGGGGGGGGGGACCCCTTCTTTCAAATTTCCAATACTATGACGAGATTGCAGCTTCTAGTCAAAAGACAACAGATAGGATATATACTGTGTATAAGTTTAGTACCAAGCAAATGACCGAAGCAAGGATATCAGTAGAAAAGCTTACATAAGAAATTTCAAACAAATTTGTCTCCAATATTGCAAGGTTCATATACGGAATTACGTCGCATTTGTTCACACTACGTCATATGGAGAACAAAATATAAAATAATTTGTTTCCCGAAATAAAAGAATGGCTTGCTCGCAAATTTCTCAACTATAAGTTAGAATTCATCAAGGAGCAAGAGCAAATACAGTCCACAGAACTAAGGCAGTTATATTTGTGGAAAAAAAAAAACGTAAAGAAACAAAACTTGCATTAAATAAAAGATTTTAACATGAATCCGGCCACAAGAGATACCAAGAATGATGCTACCAAAGTTCCAGGTATTCATCCTTCTGAAATCCAAGATGTCTAATAAAAGGTTTCATGGAATAAAATCTTCCATGTCCACTTTCTGCAAAAATTTCATACCTTACAGCCCCCTAATTTCCTTATTAGGGCAGATGGATTCATTAGCATTAATCCATGGAGAAGGTCCAGAAGCTTTATTCTCCTTACCTAATCAACTTGAAGTTGATCAAGTACAAATTCCGAATCTAAATATCAAGCATAGCATCTCCGAGCAGAATCCCTGAGAAAAACAGCATCTCTGACTTGCATTATGATCATTCACGAGTTGCCTCCTTCCCAGAGAGCATCAGATAATTTCAGAAGCTTTATATTCTGAATAGACAACATTGGCTTGCTTTCTGGAACTTGAATCCTAATCCCTGATTTTGAGAGAAATAATAAGCAATCTGAAATCAAAGAACATGGAAGCAAACACATAGATTTATAAAATTTCATAGCCCCATCCACTTGTCGTTGCAGCACATTTTTACTATGAAGAAGAAAGTGTATCACTCAGAAAAAGACCTCCTACACATCCTTTATGTGTCATAGTATTACTAGGTGACCTAAAGTATGTACAGAATGCTCCATCTATTCCTGAATAAAAAACTTGATTAGGTTACACAGGTCGATCCCCAGTTGGCATAACAAGTGCACCATACTATTAGGCTCCACACAGTCCAACAATCACTTGTCTTCATTTCCAGCCTTCAAGAGCAAAATAATCTTGAAAACAAGTAACCATGGCATCCCTGCACAATATCAAGCCTCAACATCACAATTCATCCATTTCTTTGATAAATCTTCAGCAATCAGACCAACATGATGCTGTAATATGGCTGCACCCAATGGTCCGACCAAATTTAGCCTAGTTGCAGCAGATATGACGTCTCTCATTGTTATGAACATGTAGGCTCTCTGAGAAGTTTGACCATCAAACACAAGAAGCCCACATATGAGCCCGAAGATGGGAGCATGGTGCAACGAGACAGTTGAACTTCCCAAAGATGCATCTCTCATCATTTTAATAGACGGGACTTCTGAGAAAACAGCGGCAGCAACTCTCATAATTGATGATCCTTGAGCAATTGATGCCTTGCGACTTGGTCAGTGTGGTATCCAGCAGCCGATCAATTTTCTGCCATGTCTGCATGTCAGGAGACATGGTTGCAGCGTGAACAAATGGAAGAAGTAAACTTCCAGTATTCTCCAAAACATGGACCACACACTTCCGTATCTTCAGGGCCAAAGATCAAGCGAGCTTGCACTGCTGCCTCAAGACCATATGAATGAGCAAAGCCACCTGTAGAAAGTACAGAATCCAGCAATTGCCATTGGCTCCAGAAGCTACAAGAATCACTCAATATAGATTTATCATTGCTATCATTTCTCTCCTCATCCACCATTTGAAGGTGTGGTCCTCAAGCGATCTGACATACAGAGAACAATCAAAACCTGAAAACAGGGAAAAGTATTCAAAATGGAATGCTTAAGAACACAATGTGTAGCGCCCCGAGTTCTGTTAACCCGGATTGCCACGTCATCGTCTTTTGCCCCAATTTCAAAATCAAAAATCGCGGAAATAACCTAATTTTGAAATCACATTTGTAATTGAAAACTTTGTCGACAAGTAAACTCATAGGAAATTTAAAATTTAAATATCATATTTTAGAAATAGCGGAAAACGACAAAATGTTATCAATATTCGAATACAAAAAACTTCAAAGAGATAATAATTTCGATAGTCAAATATTTCTATGCCACCACTGCCGGATCAATCACGATGGCCTCCGAAGTCTGCAAATATCGTTAAAATAGCAGAGTGAGTATTTCGAAGAAATACTCAGTAGACTCATCGCCGATAATTAATTTACAGAATAATTGAATACACACTTATGCAATATACAACGTGATATCATCTTCTTTGGTTCATTTTCTTGAAAATCATAGGCTCTTTAAAATTATGGGGTGTGGGTAGTCTTTCTTTCTTGTGCGGATGAAGCACATAAGTTATGCATAACATTCTCTTCTTATCTCATAAGAGATTCTCTTCTTTCTCATGCAATTAAGCATATAAGTTATGACAAGCATAACAATATCATAATATCGCATATGATAAATTCTCATCTCATGCATTAAAGCATATAAATCACGTAATTCACATAAAGCATGCAATTATAATTTAAACTAATTAATGGTAGCGAGTCTACCTCAAAATCTCGAGTTTCGTGAAAATGGTGCGAGAATAACTTCAATCTCTTAATTGTCCGTACGTTTCGTCTAGCCAATAGAAAATAAGTTTGAATCAGTATTTCGAAATTTTAAAGTTTTAAAGTGTTGAAATTAAGTTTTAAGGGCTTAATTGAAAATTATTGGAATTGAAATAAAATACTTAGAATGATAAAATAAAGTTTAGGGGCTATATTGAAAATTTATTAAATCTGAAAATAAAACTTTAAGGGTTAAAATAATAACTTTCATAAGTTTATGGACTAAACTGTAATTATAATAAAGCTGGAAATAAAAGTTAAAAACTGAAATAATAACTTTTAATAGTTTCAGGACTAAGCTGTAAATGTATTAAAGCTGAAAATAAAAGCTGAAAACTAAAATAATAACTTTTAATAGTTTAAGGACTAAGCTGTAAATATATTAAAGCTGAAAACTGAAATGATAACTTTTAATAGTTTAAGGACTAAGCTGTAAATATATTAAAGCTGAAAACTGAAATAATAACTTTTAAAAGTTTAAGGACTAAGCTGTAAATATAATAAAGCTAAAAATAAAATTAAATAGCTGAAATAATAACTTATATAAACTAGAGGCCTAATTGAACATTATAAAAATTGCAAAATGAGAGTGTTAAGAGTTAAATCAAAGTATTTATAATCTAGGGGCTGAAATAAATAAACTAAAAACTTGGGGAGGGGCTTGAAAGGCAAAAATCAAATATAAAATATATAATTATATAAACATATATCACTATCTCTCTCTCCAATCTCCAAAATCGAAGGGAAAGAGAGAGGGAGCACGGGGAAGGGCAGAGCCCTTCCCCCCGGTCCGGCAGCGCCACCACGAGGTGGCGGCGCCAGGCTAGCGGCGAGTGGGGAGGTTGGCTTTAGGCGGTTTGGAGGTTGGTCCGAGGCTAGAGGGCTCGGATTCGCGAATGGTAAGTTTATTTCTTGGTTTTGTTTTTGGGTTTTGGTTTCTCGACTGTAGTGGAGTTCCGGTTGGGGTTGATTTGAGGTGGCGGTCGAGTGGTGGTTGGTGGCTATGGCTTTGCTTTCGGGTTTGGGGATTTTGGACGTTTTGCTCTCGGCTTCGGTGGCACTTGGGTGGTCTCGATTTTGGGCTGCAGTTTTATGGTAGTTCTTGGGGGTGAAAATGGTGAATGGGTGTTCGTTGGTCTCGGGTTTTGGGGTGTTTTTGGTTATCTTGATTTCTTTCTTTGATTTGAAATGGTGGTTTGGTGTTTCTTGGATGTGGTGGTGGCGTTTTGGTGGAGTTTGGTTTCGGGTTTGAGTTGGAGTTGCAGTTTGGTGTTGGCTCGAGGTGGTTGGAGGTGTTCTCTGTTGGCTATGGTGGATAGCGTGTGAAATGGAATGGTGGTTTGGTTTGTGTGACTGCTTGCCTGCAGTGGAGGTGCTGGTAGTGTTGTTGGGAGTTACAGTGAGTGTTGATGGTAGCTTGGTAGTGTTGGTCTCGTGGATTGAGGGTCATCGTGTTGGAGTTTGTAGTGTGGTGTTACAGTGAGGAGAGTGTTGGCTGCACAGTGTTGCAGCTAGGGGGAGCTCACTGTTGATGCTAGAAATGGATCCATTTCTAGCATCAATGGTGTCCCATATTGGAAATAGAGAGTGTAGGAGAGAATAGACAATTCTTACCAAGTGGATATTGTGTGAGTATGAGTATGAGTATGAGTATGAGTATGAGTATGAGTATGAGTGGAGTGGAGTGAAGTGGGGTATGAATAGTGGTAGAATTAGGGCACAAAATCCTAGACGGGTAATTGAGCCAAATTGTTGGGCTTTTGGGTTTTCTAATTGGGCTAGACTAAATAGATTCCGGTTTTGGACTCAATTGAATTGGACTTAAAAGAATTGGGCTAAAAGAATTAAAATTAAATCGGGCTTATGAAATTGGACCATAAATGTTGGATTTTAAATAATTGGGCTTGAATTTAATAAAAATTGGATTTAAATAAAATAATTCGAAATTGATAATAAAATTATTTTTCGGGATCGGATTCGATCGAATAGATTTGAATTAAATTTTATAACGGCTAGACGAACGCGCTTCTCTAGAAAATTAGGGTTAACGTTTTAGCGATACGTTTTTCGAGAAAACTAATTTATTTAATTTAAAAGTTTGCGGTCGCTACACAATGACACGATACAAACTGTTCTAGCAGGAGTTAACAGATCACTTGGACTGAAACTTCCATACAATTTTTCTCACTAACTTGACTTCATAAAAGAAAAATGAGTGACCAAAATAATGTTGTTTTTTAAGGAGAATTACATAGATCTCAACAATGTCTTCTCGTTTCCCTTTTAACCCTCCTAAGAAATCATAATCCATTTTAAGAGATTACCATATTCTACAGATCCAAGGGGAATTTGAAAGATTTCTTTTGGTAGAAAACTGTTCTATTACTATTGATATGGGAAAATATCGATAGACCCGAGCTCGACCTACCTGACCCGAACTCTAGGCCCGATCTTGGCCCATTCCAACTGGGCTGATTCTGTGGTCGGGTCCATTATGAGGTCGGGCTTAGGAATACTAGTCCTACTTAAGTACAAACCCCTAGTTCATTACAAATTTTACTCTAACACAAGAAGTTCAGTTCTTCTAGGACTCCCCCTCCAATATCTATAAATACATAACCTAGCCTCATGATTGAGGTACGTTTTTACATAATATCTCAATATACAATTTTTCACATAATTCTCTCTCTGACTTAAGCATCGGAGGGGCGACGAGGACACACCTCGACGCCTTTATTTCAGGTACCGGAAGGGTTCGTTCGTGCTCTTTCTCAGTCGTCGGCTCAGGATCAACATGTACGATTTTTTGCATCATCATTGACGCCGTCTGTGGAAACGATACAAAAAGCCTCGGTTAATGCACGATCATCACACCTTCCTTAGAACCCTAAAACCTAAACCAACTCCAAAACGCTCTCCCTTCTCTCTAGAATGGAAGAAAAACCTCAAATCTTCAAACAATCTTGGTCCTCCACCCAAAATACCACCAGCACCAGATGATTTTCATCCCTTACTACTCCAAAATAATCAAATACATCAAGATCCAACATTTTTTGAAGCAATTGAAGTGGATTTAATTAGAAATTATGAGGGCACATTTTCCAATGTTATCAAAACTCCATACTATGCTCCAAATCAGGGTTTGGGACCATCACCAATGATTCCAGAAGGGTTGAAAACCCTAGGGGTGGTAACAGAGGAGACCACATCAACCGGAATTGAGAAATTGAGTTCAATACAGCCGAAATCTGATTTTGCAATAAATCCTTCCACAAGAACTCACTCTCTACACGTGCCATGCCTTCGGATTTCCTATGAGGAGATGAACGTTCGACTAAAAAATCAGCCAATTCCGAGGCGATCGCGCCTGTGGTGGCGCTGGAAAGTTACGTCCAGTAAGCCGGAAAATTTCAGATTTCGGCTAATCCAGCCCTTATTTTAGAAAACGCTCCACACCGCAGTACTCAGCATGAGATTCCACATCTATCTGCCAAAAATCAGAATTTTCTGACAACTTTTGAAAGTCGGCCGGATTCCAGCGATTCACCGGCTGGCGAGGGGAGGTCACGCGTCGGAGCCTCCAGAGCAGAATATGGGGAATTCTATTCTGGTCTAAAATGTGTCATCGGATTTGCCACGAAAAGTCATGTTGGGCCACCAAAAAGTGATGTTAGGCCACCAAAAGGCCTGTTGGGCCATATGCCCTGTTGGGTCACCAAAATGCCCTGTTGGGCCACAATAAGCCATGTTGGGTCACAAGCCTTGTCGGGCCACAAACAAGCCCTGTTGGGCCACAACAAGCCCTGTCGGGCCACAAGCTCTGTCGGGCCACAAACAAGCCATGTTGAGCCACAAGCTTTGTCGGGCCACAAACAAGCCCTATCGGGCCAAAAAGCCATGTTGGGCCACAAGCCTTGTCGGGCCACAAATAAGCCATGTCGGGCCACAAACAAGCTCTGTCGGGCCACAAGCCCTATTGGGCCACAACATGTCATGTTGGGCCACCAAAAGGCCCTGTTGGGTCACAAAAAAGCCATGTTGGGCCACATACCCTGTCGGGCTACAAACAAGCCATGTTTGGCCACAAGCCCTGTTGGGCCACAACATGTTCTGTTGGGCCACCAGAAGGCCCTGTTAGGTCACCGAAAAACCCTGTTGGGCAACGAGCCATGTTGGGCCACAAGCCATGTCGGGCACAAACAAGTCGTCGGGCCACAAGCCCTGTTGGGTCACAACATGTCATGTTGGGCCACCAAAAGGCCATGTTGGGCCACAAGCTATGTTGGGTCACCAAAAAGCCCTATTGGGCCACAAGCCTTGTCGGGGCCACAAACAAACCCTGTCGAGCCAAAAAGCCCTGTTGGGCCACAAGCCCTGTCGGACCACAAACAAGCCATGTCGGGTCAAAAAGCCATGTTGGGCCACAAGCCCTGTTGGGTCAAAAAGCCCTGTTAGGTCACAAGCACTGTCGAGCTGCAAGCCTCGTCGGGACCTTAGGGTATGATGCGAGCGATCACCTCAAAACACGCCATGAGCACTCTCTAAGATATGCTACGACGTGATCTCACCAAAGCCCTGTCACACACAGGCAACTTCGAGACATATTATGGGCATGATCTCACCAAAGTCATGTCACGCGCAGGCAACTTCGAGACATGTTATGGGCATGATCTCACCAAAGTTCTGTCACGCGCAGGCAACTTCGAGACATGCTATGGGCATTATCTCACCAAAGCATTTCTACGCGCAAGCACCACAAATCCTTGCCACGCACAAGCACCGTAAAACCTTGCCCCGTGCAAGCATCATCGTGAACACTTCGTAGGAAAAAATTAGTTCCAAAAATCATCAAGCAAAATAATCGATCTTAAAAGCCTCAAACTTCCTTTCCTAGATCTATGTACTCGGGGGCCTATCAATACATCAACTTAACAACTTGAGCTACTTGGCCAAAACATGGCCTTGTAATACGTCTAGAGCTCCTTCAACATGACTCGAGCTACTTAGCCAAAACATAACCTTGTAACACGTCTTGAGCTCATAAACAAACAGGACTCGAGCTACTTGGCCAAAACATGGACTTGTAACACGTCTTGAGCTCTTTCAACATGACTCGAGCTACTTAGCCAAAACATGCCTTGTAACACGTTTCGAGCTTCTTCAACATGACTCAAAATACTTGGCCAAAACATGGCCTTGTAACACGTCTCGAGCTCGTAAATAAACAGGGCTCGAGCTACTTGGCCAAAATATGGCCTTGCAACACGTCTCAAGCTCCTTCAACATGATTCGAGCTACTCTGCCAAAACATGGCCTTGTAACATGTCTCGAGCTCCTTCAACATCACTCGAGCTACATGGTCAAAACTGGCCTAGTAACACGTCTCGAAGTGATTAAACAAACAACACTCAAGCTATTTGGCCTAAAAATGAAAAAGTAAAACGCTTGAGCTATCTCTTACAAGTACTCGAGCTACTTGGCCAAAAATTGGCCAAGTAAAACGCTCGAATTGATTTCAAAACAGAACTCAAACTACTTGGTCAAAAAGGGCCAAGTAACATGCTCAAACTCATTATCAAGCTTATTGGCCAAAAATTGGCCAAGTAACAAGCTCGATTTACTTATCTAATACAAAACTCGAGCTTATTAGCCAAAAATTAGCTAAGTAACGAGCTCGAGCTACATACAAATTACAAATCGCACAAAAATCTAAGTTTGTTGCACCTCTATGCATCTTACCTCACAGCTTAAGCATGTAGCTGTGACCTGGATGCACGGGGGCCTGTGATACGAGAAAATATTGATAGACCCGAGCTCGACCTACCTGACCCGAACTCTAGGCCCGATCTTGGCCCACTCCAACTGGGCTGATTCTAGGGTAGGGTCCATTTTGAGGTCGGGCCTAGGAATACTAGTTCTACTTAAGTACAAACTCCTAGTTCATTACAAATTTTACTCTAACACAAATTGTGCACTTCTAATACAATACAAGCACCTAAAATAAATAGAATTATAGGAAGTTATGTCCTTCCAGGACTCCCCCTCCAACATCTATAAATACATAAACTAACCTCAAGATTAAGGTATGTTTTTACATAATATCTCAATATACAATTTTTTACATAATTCTCTCTCTGACTTAAGTATGGGAGGGGCGACAAGGACACACCTCGACGCCTTTGTTTCAGGTATCGGAAGGTTTCGTTCGTGCTTTCTCAGTCGTCAAGCTCGGGATTAACATGTACGATTTTTTGCATCATCAACTATTATTACTACCACTACTAATAATAATAAAAATAAAAATAATAACAACAATAATAAAAATAAAAATAAGAACAATAATAATAATAATAATCAAAGTACTGTAAAATTTGAGAAAATAGCATGGAAAACATGGAAACATTTCATTATTTTAACGACATAATTTGCTGCAGCACCTAGTTTTCATGTATCAACTGTATGCATTGTCTTAAAAGGTTGTCTAAGGCTTACCCCTTGAGATGTGCTTTATGCAAGGCTTTCATTGACCGACTCAAATCTTATGCCTTGAGTGACAAATGTGAGACTTGCATTTTGATGTAGTGAGCTGTATGCATTGACTCACCAAGGCTTAATGTTCATAGCAGTAGAGGTGTGCACTCATTTGCCTCGCATATTCTTGATTTTTTATTACTGGCTTCTGCTTTTTGGCTAACTTTTTATAGCCCATAATGTTTTAAGGGCTAATTTATTTTCTTTCTTCTGCAGAGGAGGAAGGATAAAGCAGCATTGCAAGTGGATGGTTATAACAAAGAATGAGAGAAACAGATTTTGATAAAGATGGAAGTAGGGGAACAAATGAATAGATGATTCTTAAAGACGTTATTAAAACTGATGACATAGGAGACTTTCTACCTCATTTCTAATTTTAAGAATAGAGTACAGTTTTGCTATGTAATTAAACATTCTTGGGAATTTCTTTAAGCTCATTTGCAAATTAAACTTTTACTTCTATTAATTTGTTTTATTATGATTTTTCATGATGGTATATAATTTTACGAGCAAATTTCTTGGTTACAAACCATAAGCAGTCTTTTAAGCGTGATGATATCATATGAACTCATTGAGTTGGTGGTTATTCCTTCTAGGTTACATTACATAACAAGCACAATAATGTTTTTCAAAAATCAAAATGCAATCTGAGGAATTTCTCACTGAAAAGTAAATGTAATAACCCCAAAAAACTGCAATTGGGAACAATCAATATAGTGAGAACATCAATTCACAAACATCTAAGCAGCCAAACCAATTGCTACAGAAAAGGATATATAGATATACAATGTACATATATTGCATCTAAATTACAAAATTAGGGCAACACTCTCAATAATTAGCCTTTAGAAAACAATTTGCCATTATGCAGGATCTCTGCAGCAACTAAAACATTTAAGCTTGCATGAATTGTGCCTGTGTTCTTTTATTAAATTGTTCTTGAAATTATTTATTATCAAGATGGAAAATTTAATTCTATATCAAATAACCCAGGATGAAATCCCACAAATATGTAAAACAATATTCCAAGAAACAGTTGTATTACGAGAAAGGAATTTTACCTGAAAGAGCTTCTTGTCTGTGATTTGTGACTGGAAATATACATGGAAGGATCATAAATTAGGGCGGTAAGCAAAAACTGACAAACCGGAAAATCGAACTGAAACCACATTTTAAAAACTGTCGGTTTGGTGCCACGTGGATCCGTCAATGAAATGGTTTTGAACCAAACCAAACCGGTCAAAAATAGTTTGGTTTAGGTTTGAGAATTTTAATTGCAGTTTAAAGCCAATCCGGATCAGCGAAAAAATATATAAAAATAAAAAAATAAAAAATTCTGAAAAACCCAAATATGTAAAATTCAATAATTTTGTCATGTGTGGGTATTTTTGTCAATTTCTAATTTTCTATTACATATATATTATTATTACCCAATAATACTAATTTATATCTAATAATCTCAAGACTAACCTAATATATCAAAAGCTCTTTTCCTCTCCAAAATTCAGATGAACTTCAGTCAAACACTCGACACAGCCTTGAGCCACCGCACCACACCAAATCGGAGACAAAGAGATCATGGGTCTTTGGTGATAATATTTGCTACGAATAAAGTTTCACATCAATAATTTTTTTGAGTAAACCGAGGTAAAAAAATCTAAAATTATATGGGTTCCGCATTTCTGTCAGGTATTGGATGATTGTGAAATAAATTTATTCACTTTGATGGAAATGGTTTATCTACCATGTACATGATTCTATTCTATTTGTGTGGACATACTCTTGTTTTGTGATTGGATTAGGCATGATAAAATATGTCAATAAAAGCTAAAAAGTGTTCATGTGCAATTTGATATGTGGATGAGCTGTTTAATAAGTTAAAAGAAACCAACAATGACTCTAGTGACAACTATACTTGCATCAATTTAATTGTTGTGTTTTATTGTATGCTTAGATATTTTGTTAAACTGTTTCTTTAAGTGTTTTGAGTTAATAATGATGATATATATTCAGTTAGCCTATTAAAGTCTTGAATTTTGATCCAGTAGGCGTAAAGTTTATTATTTAAGGTGTTGTCTTATTGATATCTCATTAACTGTATTATGGAACTATATGCTTTCAAATAAATATTTAGTTTATGGGTGGTTTAAGACTTATATTTAGTTTATTAGACATGTATTGTAACGTTTTATCCTAAAACGGGTGAACAAAAAACTATTATTATGATTTCACTTGGATTTAGTTCGTATTTAAATTTATAGTAGATATATTTAGTTGTTTTAGATTTATTGCTAGTAAGATATAAATATATATTGAATTCAATGAATTAATGACATAAAAGTAGACACAAACAAAAAAATATACGACGAAACTGGTGGTTTAAAACCGGACCAAACCGTTAGGTTTAGGTTTGAGTTTTTTTCAAACCGTTCAAAATGGTATGATTTAGGTTTGAGTTTTTCTCAAACCAATTTAAACGGTTTGGTTTGAAAACCTGTCAAAAATCGATAAAATCGGACCGCTTACATCCCTACCATAAATCAGTATTGCGTTGAAATGTTACGCGTAGCGTGGGGAATTAGGGTGGCGGTGTTCACTAATTGGGCTCTTTTTGGAAGACCAAATCGTAACTGGACTTGTAAAAGGTAACATTTTCTTAGCACAGAAAGGGAATACCGTGCGGCAGTAGTCTGCTCCGCTAGACTACCTTCCGCCTTCTCTCGATCGTTTCAAGACGAAAGTAAATTTGATCACAATTTAAAGAAAACTTGCAACATGAAATTGAAATGCATTGAAATAAACTTGATCATTGATTGCTAGAAAGCTGAACATTACAATAGACGAAAGTAGAAAATTACAATGGCTAGTGCAGGGGGTGAACACTAAAAAGCTTAAAAATGTTTGAAAGACTAATACCCCTTATAATAGACTTCGGAACAAAAACCCAACTGACGGAAGTAGATGTCTTTTGGCCGAAGAATCATACTAAAATTTTCTAATTTCTATCTATTTAAATAAACTATTTACAATAATAGGATCACGGGGCTTAAGTAAAACTGCAGTTCGTGACATTCTCCCCCATTTGTTTTGGCGATGTCCTCGGAGCCATTGAGTATTCTTCTCGCTGTTGTATCCGCTCCATTTGACCAAGTACTCTTGAAGGTATTTCCTAGAAGCTTGAGCAGTTTGGTAGCCAAGAATCTTTTCAGCAACCTTCATTTCTGATCTTTTCACTTCAAACACTGGTTGCTGCAGATCTGCAAACTTTTTGTACTGTCTCTAATCGGTATTTGCAGTATGGAGGAGTAACGGTTGTTGGCCAGTAGTAATTTCAAAAGGACTCTTATTGGGAGAAGAGCTCTTTTGAGCATTAAGACACATCTGAAAGTTTCGCCCGAATTTCATGCGAAGCAGAGGTAAAGTGCTGAAAATAGTCTCCCAGCATAGAATTAAACTGCTCGTCTGTCTGTCTGATCTTCGGTGAATACTAAAATACATGCTCAAAGTTGAACCAAGAAGTTTGAACAACTCGGTCTAAAATATGCCAATCAATCGAGAATCTCGATCATTGACGATAGGTGGTCCCCAGTATTTGACAATATGCTTGAAAAAGAGTTGAGTTGTCTCTTCAGCTGATACATACTTGGGCACTGTGCTGAAAGTTAAATCTTTAGATAAATGGTCCATCCCAATGATGATAGTGTCAAAGTCTCCAACTCTTAGCAATCCACTAATATAGTTCGTCGATCCACTCTCGACTGATCCATTCAGGATGGAAAGGGGCTCCAGTAAGCCTGCCTTTTTCTGATGATCTGTCACATCTTGCTGACGAACAAGGCAAGTTTTCTCATGACCTGCAATGTCATCCCGCCTTTGAGGCCAGTAGTGCGGAAGTGCTCTCCACGATAGTCTCACTTCCCAACACTTCTCCCTCTTGTTTCCGAAACTCTTTAAGCTCCGGCTAAGCCATACGATATGGTGCATTGGTGGGAGGTTTGGCACCCGGAACAAGTCCAATCCCACAATCAATTGCCCTCCTTGTTGGCAATTTTCTTGGTAACTCATCCGGCATGATGTCTTCAAATTCCTTAAACCCGGTGATAGGTTTTGGAATAGAGCCGGTTGTCTCTTTGATTTCCTCTACTCAAAGAGAACACAAAAATGAGGGTTCATTCCTCTTGAAACCCTTACTATATTGCATGGTTGAGATGTCTTTCTCACCAGTTTCCCAACCTGTGTGGGAATAATAATTACTACTCATCATTATTAATAAGTCAGAATGCGGCAACACTGCTGTCTTTGTATCCCAAAGATATTACAATCCCATAATGAGCTTGAAATCATCCATCTGAACTGCCGACAAATTTGTTCTTCCTTCGAAGGGACCTACTTTGATCGACACAGATTTTGCTATTCCCGCTATTGGTTGAGCAGCGGAGTTGATTGCTTTGACCTTCCCCTTACCTCTTTCTAGAACAAGTCCGAGCTGCTCTACTTCGAAACTTACGAAGTAGTTGTGCGTGGCACTGGTGTCCACCATAGCCCTGATGGGCTTTCCATTGGTCTTCACATCAATGTATATTAGTCCTTTAGCCTTGCAAATGCGAGCACTCGATTCTTTAACATTTGGCTCTCTTGAGGGAATTGCATCCCTTTTAGTAGCTCGGTGTGACAGTTTATTGCACCAATGCGATAATGCACCAACTACATCCCGTCCCCTTCGGAGTCGGTGTCGCCATGGCAGCTAGCTTGTGGGGTATTTTGTTTGGAACTCGAACCACCAATTGCTAGTTGACAATATGCATTCACCATTCGTTTCTGAGGACACTCTACAACTCGATGAGGTCATTCGCATAAAAAGCACTTTAATTTAGGAACGACGTCAGATCTACCCTCCTTTGCCTTTCCATGATTCCAGTCATTACTGGTACTACCGTTATAGTTTCCTTGACGGCTGTTTTGATAGTTTCCATGTGAGTTATTCTAGCGGTTGCCTTGATAGGGTCATCCCCTATTCTGAGAGTAACGCTCTCCCCCATTTGAGTTCGAGCTAGGTCTGAAAGGCCTATTTCCACCTTCAACCGATTGACTATTTCCCGAAGGTCGATCCTCTCTCGATTCTGGTTGATAATCACTCACACATTCAGTAGCTCTCATGGCTATGCTCAAGTCGGTGACCTTCTGTCTATGAAGTTTGTGCGTGTCCATGGTTTCAACCCTTCTATGAAGGTGAATATCTTATCCTTTTCCGACATATCTCAAATATTTAGCATATGTCCTAAAAAGGCTTTCACATACTCCCTGATGGAGCTTGTGTGTTTCAGTTCTTGTAAGGCCCGACGTGCCTCATATTCCACATTCTCTGGGAAAAACTGAGATCTGATAGCTTCCTTGAGAAGATCCCAAGAATCAATTCAGACCCTTTTGGCCTGAATATCGACATACTTCGTCCGCCACCATAGCTTTGCATCTTCACCTAGATACATGGTAGCTGTTGTGACCTTTTTCGCTTCATCCTTGATCGAAACCGCAAGAAAGTATTGTTCCATATTGAACGTGAAGTTCTCAACTTCTTTAGCATCGTATGCCCCTCCGTAAGTACACGGTTCTGGAATTTTGAGCCTATGCACCGGCTATTGTGCGATGGCTTGCCCATTGCCAATCGCACGTTGAAGCACTAGTAACTGAGTTCTCAGCGCTCTCATCTCATCCTACAGATCTGGTATGATACCAACGGCTTCGGTCATAGCTGTGCAAGCCTCTTGGCTTTCATCCAGTTGGATGCATAATTCCCGAATTTCCATCTCTACCACCTCGACCTTTTCTCCAAGGTTCTCCATGGCAAAACATAACCTAGTGTTTGTCACATCAAGCGCCTTCAAACGCTGTTTGGTGTTCATCTTTTGAACATCTACCACATCTGTGGTATTCGAGGAATTTGGATCAATTTCCATAGCTTTCTTAACGAGATCTTGGGCCGCAACTCTGATACCAACTTTCACGGGTTACCTTTTCTTAGCACAGAAAGGGAACACCGTGCTACAGTAGTCTACTCCACTAGACTACCTTCCGCCTTCTCTCGATCGTTTCGGGACGAAAGTAAATTTGATCACAATTTAAAGAAATCTTGCAACATGAAATTGAAATGCATTGAAATAAACTTGATCATTGATTGCTAGAAAGCTGAACATTACAATAGACGAAAGTAGGAATTATAATGGCTAGTGCAGGGGAGAACACTAGAAAGTTTGAAAATGTTTGAAAGACTAATACCCCCTATAATAGATTTCGGAACAAAAACCCAGCTGGCGGGAGTAGACGTCTTTTGGCCGAAAAATCATACTAAAATTTTCTAATTCCTTTATATTTAAATAAACTATTTGCAATGATAGGATCACGGGGCTTAAGCAAAACTACAGCCCATTACACCATGACAGGTAATGACATCACTTTTTGGAGTCTATCCCCAAATAGAAGTTGGAAAAAAACGTATGCTTTCAATTGGCCTAGGCGATTCAGATTTATCTGCATAAATCAATAATTTAAACCACAATCAAGACTAGTTAAATCGTGTTCAAAACATTTTTTCGTTTTATTAGACGTTAGTTTTGTGCCTTTAAAATAGTACTCTATAAGCAATGTTATTAATAATTCGATTTTATTGTATGATTACGTGTTTAATTTGAGAGATTAATCTAAATCTCCATCTCATATTACAAATTGTGGACTTGATTGGTTAAGTACATATACTAAGACACAATTTGTGATGTGATTAAAGTTTATTATTCGCAATCGAAGTTAGAATTGGACATTGTATCTTTACAAGTTATACTGTTCTTATTAGAATTTTTCTAGATCTGAAAAGAAGAAGAGTAATGTATTTGGTACACATTGAATGGGATCACGTAAATGTCTTATCATAACCACTTAAAATAAGAATTTACTTGATTACTGAATGAGTCACTTTAATTCTGAGTGTGTAATTTTTCATTGATTGCTAATTCTTTGAGGTGTCGATAAATGAGTTCTTGTTTGGAAGATCAACACCTAAGTGCATGCTTTGGGAATCGGGACAACAATTTTGGAACGTATACTTGCAATAAGGAATTAGTAAATCATTTAATGAGACCATCGTCACTTCGAGTGTTTTTCTATTAAGCAATCAAATTTGAACTCCATAGTTGGATGATAGAATGGTTGGACTCTATATTGTGATGTGATCCCAATTGATTTGCTGCATGAAAACGAGACAAGGATGTGATACATATTGGAGGGCAATAATCTTATTATGCTCCAATATATTGAAGGTCTAACGGGAGTTAACTTGTGGCAAGATAATCAAATGATGTAATTATTAAATTACACCTTGCTTTCATAATTTCACTTTATCCGATAGTGCAATACGAATTTTTAGTGGAATGAGTCGAAATTAATAGATAAAGTCTCAATTGGTCAACAGTTGAAAATTTGAAGACTCGGCACTTGTTGATTTAGCTAAAAATTACATTTATGGCGGATGAAAGAAAAGAAGGAGAAAAGAGATTAGAAAGAAGAGAAAAGGAAAGAGGAGAAAGGAGAAAAAGGCAGCTAATGGGAGGAGACACACACAGGCAGAGATATATACACACATACAGATAGGCAGAAAAAAATTGGAATTTTACATTGAAGTCAAAAATTGCAGCTAGATATATCCACACACACACGCATACACACAGAAAAGAGGAGGAGAAGAGGGTTGCGACTAGAAGAATATAAATACCAGAAAACATGGCTGCAAAGGGGAAGAATATATATACACCGAAAACGGCTGTAAGGACAATTTATTGTGTTTATTTTTACATTATAAGTAACTAATTTTTATATTAGAGCAAACAATGTAGTCAACTTATGATCCTTTATTTTTCTTTTCAAAATTTATGTCATTTATTCATATATGTGTTGGCTTTACCATAAGTTTAATGCATTGAATTAATTGATCACTAATTTGATACTTATGTGAGTCTCTTACGAATCGAGAGTTGAGTTTGAAATTTAGACCATATAGTAAAATTTGGTAATTTAGTATAATGTATAGAGATATCTATACTAATTATTACAGTCATGATATGAATTTTAAGAATTAATGTTTCGTTTAACTAAGGTTGATTCACATAGAGATATGAAATTAAATTAGTGAAATAAGCTCAATGAGAACTCGAGATGGGTAAATTGAAAATAATAGAAGAATTTGATCGAACACTATATTATGAGGGTGTTTGGTAGAGATTAAAATTGAAAATATAGCCGTTATTGTTGACTTTTATTAGACGGGTGAGACCCAATAACTGCCATAAAACGTACTTTCAGATGAAAATGCAAGGAACACAAACAATATCAAAAACATCAAATGACAGACGATCAAAATATTCATATTCCTATTCAACCAATTGGACAAGTGTCAGCAAGAGTAGCGGGGCCATCGGATCAGCAGTAGGAGCGAGGGGAAATAAATGAAGGAGACTTACCAGTTTCAACGTTGTTGACGCCCATAGTTGCGCATGCGCGCTCCAGTATTGTGTATCTAGATTTCAGGGTAAATAATTTTCAGATAAGGGCAGAGTGGATCAATTTGATGAGCAACGCTCTCCAATTCTATGGGCTACCTCGTGAAAATCCGAGCACACATATCTCCAGATTTCTCAGAAATTGTCAGAACTTCCAAGTTTCGAATGTTAATAATGACGCTATTAAGTTGTGATTATTTTCATATACATTGATAGATGTGGCATTGGAGTGGTTAAATGCTGAATCTCATGGAAGCATTATTACACGGGAAAAACTGACTAGAAAATTTTGCAACAAATTCTTCCACCAAAAGTAGCTAAAATCAAATTGGAAATTCAAGTTTTCCAACAAAAAGATAGAAAGAGCTATCACAAAATATGGAACAGATTCAAAAAGCTAATGCGAAAGTATTCAAATCACAATAGGTAATCAAGTGCAGTACTTCTACACGGAACTCTCACTACTGTCAAAATCTCAGGTAGATTCCTCTGCTGGTGGATCGATCATAGGAAAATCAGTACAACAAACCATGGATTTATTTGAGTTAATTGCCACTACACATTCAATGTTTTCATCAGGAAGAGTGGTACCACCGAGAGCATATGAGATGTATGAATTAGATACTACAACATTTACCAACGCGCAAATAGCAGCTTTAACAAAATGGGTAGAGCTATTGGTAAAATCACAAACAAGAGGAGCACATGGAGTGATGGGTGGTCCATCATGTGAAAACTTTGAAGCTAACCATTTGACAAAAAAATCTATGTCTATGGGCTTTCCCGATGAAGAAGTCAACTTCATTCAGGATCCGAACTTCAAATGGTCAGATAATCAGCAAGAAATTGTTCAAATAATATCTAGCATGATAAACAACCAAGTTTAGGGAGATGTTCAATCAGTATATGAGGAAGACAGACAAGGTGTTCCAACAAATTGATACAAATTTTTAGAATTAGTAGGCATCGATCAAGAAGTTGGAAACACAAATTGGTCAGATAGCACAACAGCTTGCAGAACGCCCATAAAGGACATTGCTAGGCAATACAATGAGACATCCAAATGAGCAAGTGCAAACTATTACAACTAAGAGTGGAGTACAATTTTCAGAGATACATGTGAAGAGGCCAAACAGAAAAGACAGAGCGATAGAAGTTGAAGAAGCTCATAAACAGGAAAAAGCTGCACCAATTTAAAGGATGAGGAAGAGAGAAGAAAAATCTACAGTAAGAGCATCAAGTCCCATCAAAGCTTATGTGACACCAATTCCCTTTCCTTAACGGTTGCAGAAAAAGAAGTTAGACTAGTAATTTGCCAAATTTGTGGAAATTTTCAAGAAATTGCACATAAACATCCCTTTTGGAGATGCAATAGCACAAATGCCCAGTTATGCAAAATTTCTGAAAGAAATCCTTTCCAACAAGAGGAAGCTAGAAGAACATGATATCGTCTACCTGAACGAGGAATGTAGTGCAATTCTCTTAAAAAACTACCTTATAAGCTAAATGACACATGGAGTTTTACTATACCATGTACTACTGATTCTAATTATTTTGACCATTCTTTATGTTATTTAGGTGCTGGTGTTAACTTAATGTCACTCTCTGTTTACAAGGACTCTTGGATTGGGATAAGCTAAACCTACAATAATCCAATTGCAACTAACTGATAAGTCTATCAAAAGACCAAAGGGAATGATTGAAGATGTGTTAGTCAAAGTTGATAAGTTCATCTTTCTGGCAGATTTCATTATCTTGGACATGGAAGAGAATTCAAATATTCATCTAATCTTGG
Organism: Fraxinus excelsior; assembly: GCA_019097785.1. Classification (NCBI taxonomy): domain Eukaryota; kingdom Viridiplantae; phylum Streptophyta; class Magnoliopsida; order Lamiales; family Oleaceae; genus Fraxinus; species Fraxinus excelsior. The sequence continues at coordinate 7,838,256 of CM032629.1, forward strand.
GAAGACCTTTCTTGGCTACTGGGAGAGCATTGATGTATATGACGAAAAATGATTCTTCGAGTGGACAATGAGCAGGTCATATTCAATGTATTCAAGGCAATGAAACACTCATTAACTCCATATACTTGTTGCCAAGTAGATGTTCTTGATGAGCTTGTGAGTGATACATTTGGTGCAACCCATCCAACAATTCTATGTGAGGCAGACGGTGCACAATCACAGGCCACCAATGCTGAGAAAACAAAATGTACTATATATTTGGCTGAACGACCAATTGGAAAGTGACATTGGCAATATGAGTCTCTTGGTTCCAATCATACACCACCCGTACCTTCAGTAGAGAGAGCTCCAACTCTTGAGTTAAAACCCCTACCATCCCATCTCCATTATGTATATTTGGGAGCCTATACAACACTTCCAGTGATCATTGCAAATGACATGACAGAGGAGAAGGAATATAAGTTATTAGAGGTACTCCGGAAGTACAAGACTACAATTGGATGGACCATAATTGATATTCGAGGAATCAATCCTACTATTTGTATGTATAAAATCTTAATGGAGGATGAGTCTAAACAATCTATGTAAGGTCAACGCAGATTAAATCCAACCTTTGAGAAAGTAGTGAGAAAAGAAGTGTTGAAATTGCTCGATATAGAAATTATCTACCTCATTTTAGACAGTTCTTAGGTTAGTCCAGTACATGTGGTGCTTAAGAAATGTGGGATTACAGTAGAGAAGAACGAGAACAATAAGTTGATACCAACACTGTTAGTAATATGGTGGAGAGTGTGTATAGATTATAGGAAGCTAAATAATGCCACCAGAAAAGATCACTTCCCGTTGTCCTTCATTGATCAGATGTTGGAAATGTTAGTAGGTCATTCTCATTACTGCTTTCTAGACGAATATATAGGATACAATCAGATAGCTATTGGTCCAGAAGATTAGAAGAAAACAATATTCACATGTCTATACGGTACTTTTGCCTTTAGAAGAATGTCTTTTGGTCTGTGCAATGCACCATGACCTTTCAGCGATGCGTGATGGACATATTCTCTTACATGGTGAAAAAATACATCGAGGTATTCGTGTTTTTAGTACTTGGATATTCATTTGATGACGATTTAGAATGTTTATCGCTCGTATTACGAAGGTTTGAAGAGAAGAATCCAATGTTCAATTGGGAAAAGTGCCACTATAGGGTGAAAGAGGGGATAATGCTGGGTCATTCAATTTCTTCACGGGGTATTGAGGTCGACAAAGCAAAAATATAAGTGATTGAGAAATTTCATCCACCTATCTCAGTCAAAGAGATTATAAACTTTTTGGGACATGTAGGGTTTTACAGACGATTCATCCGAGACTTATCAAATATTACAAATCCTCTGTGCAATCTACTAGAGAATGATGTGATATTTATCTTTTCTAATTACTGTTTAAATGTCTTTAACACTTTAAAGGAAAAGTTAACATTTATACCTATTATAGTAGCACCAGATTGGGAACTACCTTTCGAGCTCATGTGTGATGCCGGTTATTTCACATTGGGAGTAGTGCTAGGTCAACGAAAGGGAAATGTTTTGAATGTCATCTACTATGCCAGAAAAACATTGACAGATGTTCAGATCAACTACGCAACAATTGAAAAGGAAATGCTTGCGGTGGTGTTTGTCCTCGACAAAATTCATTTTTTATCTAATCGGTTCAAAGGTGATAGTTCATACAGACCATGCAGATTTGAAGTATTTATTCGAGAAGAAAAATACTAAACCCAGATTGATTCGGTGGGTTTTGTTATTGCAAGAGTTCGATATTGAAATTCATGATTAGAAGGGGATAGAAAACCAGGTAGCAGATCACTTATCAAGGCTAGAGCAGTTGAAAGAGTCACATGATGTGGATATCAATAAAAAAATTCCTGATGAGCAATTATTGTATGGAAAAGGTTCCTTGGTACGCGGACATTGTTAACTACTCAGCGAGTGGGTAAGTGGATCCAGATTTCACCTATCAACAAAAAAATAAACTTCTCCATGAAGCAAGATTCTGTTATTAGGATGATCCAAATTTATACAGTAAAGGAGCAGACCAGATTATCAGGAGACGTGTGCCAGAAGATGAGATGAAACAGATCTTTTCAAGGTTCATGTTTCAACTTATGCAGGATACTTTGGCCCAACTAAAATAGCAGCGAAGGTGCTTCAAAACGATTTTCTTTGGCCAACATTATTTAAGGACTGCCATACTTTCTACAAATCTTTTGATAATTGTCAAAGAACATGTAACATATCGGCCCAGCACGAGGTGCCACCAAACAACATTTTGGAGGTAGAACTATTTGATATATGGGGAATTGATTTTATGAGACCTTTTTCGCCGTCCTATAACTATTGATATATCCTAGTAGTAGTGGACTACGTCTCCAAATGGGAAGAAACGAAGGCATTACCCCCCAATGATGCAAGGGTAGTGGTAGATTTTATAAAGAAAATTATTTTCAATCGTTATGGATCTCCAAGAGCCATCATAAGTAGGGGTGGGCGTGGGTTGGGTTGGGTCGGTTTTTGTCCCAACCCAAACCCAACCCAACATTGTCGGTTTGTTAGAAATTCAACCCAACCCAACCCATGTAAATGTTGAAACCCAACCCAACCCAACCCAATTATGTGTCGGTCGGGTTGGGTTGGGTTGGTCGGTTTGAGAAAAATTTATTACACAAAAATTAAAATCATCCATTTTTTTGATGTAAAATAACATTAATATAACCGTTAGCCATCCAATGTTAATAAACTTGAAAAATAAAATAGTATAATCCAATGATATGTTCATTAGTAACTTTTACAAAAAAAATACTATCTCATTTTCAAAAAAATTTATTCACAAAGACGAGTTTGACTATTTATTCACGAGACGGGTTCGCTCAATATTGCACCCACTATTTGACGGCAATTATCTTTGAAAATATAGTTGTTGAATGAAAATTGATTCGAGTGATGACTTGAAAATCAAAAATTAAAATTTATCGATTCACGCTCCTCCTTTTTCAATTCAGTGTGCCAATATTAGATTACAGAATTCATTTTTAAGGTTCGTGAAATTTTATTTCTGAATTATTTTCTCTATTCGAATTCTTTTCACTGGAGTAATTACACGGTTCATGTGAATTTTAGTATCTTCTTAATATATTTTGTGTTGTCATGGAATTCAAGTAATTAACTTTCGTGTAGATGGTATATTTTTGTTAGCTGTATATCAACTTTCTTGAGTTTGGGCCGTTCTCTATTTTTTGTCAATTTTTTGCGTTTGTGATTATATGTGTTCTTTTGTATTAACATTTTTTAAATATGCTAACATTTTTTTCTATTCGAGTTCTTTTGTGCATATAATTATATAGCCGTGTCGATTTTGGTATCTTAAGGATTGATTTTTTTTGTGTAGAGTTTTTTTTTTTGTCGGGTTGGGTTGGGTTGGGTCGGGTTTGGGTTGCTAACCCGCAACCCGACCCAACCCAACCCGATTACCCAACCCACAACCCGCAACCCGCCCAAAAATTTCAAAAAACCGACCCAACCCGGTCGGTTTGGGTCGGGTTGATCGGTTTTCTCGGGTTGGTTTGGATTTTGCCCACCCCTAATCATAAGTGATGATGGAACTTGCTCCCACAATTGGTTATTCCAAGCGGTGCTTACTAAATACGGGGTACAACATCGAATAGCCACAACCTTTCACCCTCAGACAAGTGGATAGGTTGAATCTTCTAATTAGGGATGTCAACGAGTCCGAGCCGGAAAAAAAAAGCTCGGACTCGGCTCGAACTTTTTTGTTCCGAGCTTTTTTTGGCCCGAATCGAGCCCGGTCAAAATAAATAAGGCTTGGCCCGAGCTTTAGCGGGCCGGCTCGGTTTTTTTATTTTTTTTAATGTCAAATCTACATTTTTTACTTAAAAATTTTAAAATTTGTATGGTTTATACGTATTATAAATTAAAGAAAAAAGCTCGGGCTCAACTCGAGCTTTTTTGTGCCGAGCTTTTTGGGCCCGAGCAGAGCAAAGCCTGGCCAAAAAAAGAGGCTCGGCCCGAGCCTTGGCTCGTTGTAACCGAGCCCGAGCCGGGCCAAGCTCGAGCTTTTTCCGAGCCGAGCCGAGCCCGAGCCGTCCGAGCCGACGAGCTTTTTTGCCATCCCTACTTCTAATAGACAGCTGAAGAGAATTCTGAAACTCACGGTGAATGAATCTTGAAAAGACTGGTCCAAAAAAATTGGACGATACTTTGTGAACCTATCGCATCGCTTACAAGATGCCGATTGGAATGTCACCATACCGAATAGTGTTCGGGAAAGCTTGCCACCTACCAGTTGAGTTTGAGCACAAAGCATATTGGGCATTGAAGCGGTTGAACATGGACTTAGAAAAGCCTGGAGAAATAAGAATATTACAGCTTCACGAATTGGAAGAATTCATAATAGAAGCTTATGAAAGTGCATCCATCTACAAAGAAAAGACGAAGCAGTGGCATGAAAAAAATATTCGACAACGAATTTTCAGAGTGGGAGATCAAGTGCTCTTGTACAACTCCAGACTTAAGCTGCTCCCAAGAAAATTGAAATCAAGATGGTCTGGACCTTTCATAGTATCCCAAGTGTTTCCCTACAATACAGTTGAATTACACCACATAACAAAGAAAAATTTCAAAGATAATGGACAACACATCAAACACTACCGTTAAATGAAGCCGTAAACTAGCTATCCCGAAATAATCGCGGCACATAGTCAAGCTAATGACATTAAAGAAGCACTTCTTGAGAGGCAACTCAAACTTTCTTCATTTTTATTTATTTTGTCTTTCAGTTTTAGGATTGTTTGGTTTATTTTAGGTTTGTTGTGACTTATTATCCATACCCCGTTTCCCATGAGGTCTTTTTCGATATGTTAATTTGTTTATTAGATGTTAGAGTTAAGTAACATTTGTTCCAATTATTTGATATTAATACTTTATTAGATTTTTCAAGAACATGACGTCGCGGAACATTTAAACCAATATTGACCAATGAACCAATAGGAGCAATAGGAAAGTTAGCAATTGAATTACAAGTCATATCAGGGAAGTCTTTTCCTCACTTTTTTCTCCACCCCTTTATATGTGGTTTATGATTAAAAATATTGGAGACCATGTCTGGTTTAAGTTTAGATAGGAAAACATGAGTTTTCATTTTTTTATGTGTTTTTGTGTGCTTTTATTACTTGAAAAATTTGAAAATTTGAAATAAAAAATAAAAAAATAATAATATTTTCTTTTTATGTGCTTGTATGAATTAGTTGACCCAACAAACAATGATTAATATATTGAATCATGAATTGGTCTATGAATAGTAAATAAGTTTCATGCTAAGATTAATTTTTTTTTTCTTTTTTCATGTGAAATTTGATATATGCAAGCACATAAATCAAGTTAAGTATTGTGTAGGAATGAATTGATTTCATAATTGGATAAGTTGAAATAGTGAATCATACAAAATCACTAAATTTTACATTCTTGAGCCAAATTTAGAATAGTTTGGGAAATTTCATTATTGTAAGAAGGTGTTTAGTTATAGGGATTCCATGTGTGAAATTAAAAATCTTGTGAGATTTGTCTAAGGTCAATAGGATGCAATTTAGTAAAAAATCTCAAGTTAGATGTCGTTTTACTTGGATTGGTGTTAAATGAGGGATATTGCACTAATCAATGTATAAAAAAATATTTTATTAAAATTTCTCTTCGTAACTTTTATGACTCAATTAATTAAGTTTGCAATGGTTTTAAAACCTGATATCATATGATCATCTGATTTGGGAGTTATCGGCTGAAAGCTTGTTATATGGATCATTTAAAAATTTTAAGGGAGCAAATGTTTCAATTAAAGAAAAAAATTGTTGGAAAAAAAATAAGGTGCATGAAACAGAAGATGCACTAAATGTCTTGGTTAAATCTCAAATACCTGTTTAAGAAAATTTGACTTTTTATAAGTTATTATTAGCCTAGTTAAGTTCTAGATATTGAAGCAATCGAATTTAATAGAGAATCCTTATTTATTCTCGTATTAAACTACAATTGGTGAGATTTACCTAAACTAGAGATATGAGGATAGTAGAAAATTCAACATTAGTTCACACAATGAAAGATAGCGAAAAGAATAGGTTTGGAGGTGCGTGAATTTTACGAGTGATGAAAGAACATATCTAACCATTGTGGGTCAGGAATTGAAACAGCTTATGAATTCATAATACTATACTTAATTCTTCACACACACATGTCAATTTTACTTTGAAAAAGTAGATGTCAATTTTTGTATTGTGATTTTGAAGTTATGCAAAGATTTGATATTATGATTTTAATCATAGGATAATAAGTCAGGTTAGCTAACTAATATTTTTTTGTTTTACTTGATTGACTGTCCACCAAATAGGTAATTAGCATGGCATGTTTGTGTGTTTGTTAAGTTTTAATTTTGTTTGAGGACAACAAAAACTCAAGTTTGGAGGTGTGTAAGTGTAGATTTTACACTTATTCGAAACCCTAAATGATGATATTTTATTATTATTTGGATAAAATTCTACCTAATTTATGTAATATTGCATTTTGCAGGTAAAACTTTATTTTTGATGAAAAATTGAAGAAAAGAATGCAAAATAGCGAAAAATTGCAAAATCCAAAGTACATGAATTAAATTGGTTATTGGATGCAAAGTTTGGAGATCAAATTTCATATTTTGGAAAGTGAAAGACTTGAAGGAGAATATATATATGCAAAAAGGCGGCTTTGAATTGAAGACCCAATATATATATATATACACACTCAGACAAGGAGACAGAGAAAGAAATTGGAGTTTTATGTTGATTTGAAGTAAAAAAAAAACAGTGGCCGGAAGAAAATAAGGAGAAAAGAGATAGGAATGAGAAAAAGAAAGGAGAAAAAAGCGGATCCTGGGAGGAGATACACACATACAGAGAGGCAGAAAAAAAAATTGGAATTTTACATTGAAGTAAAAAATTCCGGCTACACACACGCGCCCGCATGCATACACACAGAAAAGAGGAGGAGAAGAAGGTTGCAACTGGAAGAATACATATACTAGAAAACGCGGCTGCAAAGGGGAAGAATATATATATACAGAGAAAACAGCCGCAATAAGGATTTATTCAAATAAAGTTATGTATTCTTGTATTTATTTTTACATTATAAGTTACTAATTTTAATGTTAGAGCAAATATTGTAGTCGACTTGTGATCCTTTATTTTTTCTATTCAAGATTTATGTCATTTATTCATATATGTGTTGGATTTACTATGAGTTTAATGTATTGAATTAATTGATCACTAATTTGATGATTATGTGAGTTTCTTACGAATCGAGAGTTGAGTTTGAAATTTAGACCATGTAGTAAAATTTGGTCATTTAGTATAATGTGTAGAGATATCTATACTAATTATTGCAGTCAAAATATGAATTCTTAGAACTAATGTTTTCGTTTAACTAAGGTTGATTCACATAAAGATATGAAATTTAATTAGTTAAATGGCTCAATGAGAACTCGAAAGGTGTAAATTGAATAGTATAGAAGAATTCGATCGAACACTACATTATGTTATGAATTTTAAATTAAGAATTAAGGTAATCAATAGAGGAATTGTTATGTCATGATATTTATCTCATATTTGAATCTTCAATCAATCGTTGTTTGCAAAATTTTGATATTTTCAAGTAATTAAAAGTAGTTAGAAAAAAATAATAATCATAACTATCGTAATTCTTTACTTGTTTTTATCAAATAGAAGTTAGAAAAATTATATTAAGTCCTGAAGTATAGTCCTTGTGGGAACGATATTCGAACTCAGAATTCCACTATACTGTTTATTACGATATCATATACTTGCGATATAAAAAAATGCAACACTTCACATCAAGGAATATTCATTTTCTTGATGTTTGGTATCCATACAAACAAAAGTAACTTACATACATAAACAAAATGTTTGTAAATAATATTTCTCTGATCGAGTAAATCTTAAGCCTGGGATTGTAGCTAAACTAGAGAATCAAAAATTTTATTATAATTTTCTTAAACATTGGAATAGGAGTGATTAAGCCCCGTTTGGTATACATTATTTCATAATTCATTTTCAACCACACATTTTTCAATAAAATAATATTTTTCATTATATTAATAATTTTTCCTTACTTTTTAACCATATATTTTCCATCATATAACTATTTATTTAAAATACATTTTTTCCTCAATAATATCCATCAAACGCACTCTAAACTTTTACGTACGGGAGCAGAGCTAGGAGGTGGGAGTGGGGATGCCCCCACAACGTTTTATAATTTATGTATATTTTCCGGGCTCAAATTTTTTTTGCCCCTTTATGCGAAGTTCTGGCTCCCCTACTGTCCATCTACAAAATCATGCTTGTAGACCTTGGTCCATACTTTTGGTAATAAAGTACGATTTTCAAACTAGCTTAATAACTTGTCATAAACAATTTTTTTTGTGGGCTAATAAATCATTCTGTCATAATAAATCAAATTACAAAAAGTAAATCTAAATCATGTAGTCTCTAAATTACTTAGAAATAAAATATAAATTTTTTTACTGTCTGTGGAATAAATAAATAATTCACCATATATTCGTTTTAGTCTATCTTTCTAGAAAAAAGAAAAAAAAAAAAAAAAAAAAAGAGGATGTTTATATTTTCATCTATGAAGATAAATAAAATCAAATTTCTGAACAATAATGTAAAACACGCACTCATATCGAGGAATTTAAACACCCTATCCATCCATGTATATTGATTAGAATCTGCTATACAAATCAAGAAATTCTTAGTTGTATACAACAAGAATTTTTTCGTAATTTTTCTTCCTTTTTTCCTCCTTTCATACAAGAAATATAACAAAAGTTACACGATATTCTTTTTCTCTTGAAGAACAAAAAGAAAAGAAGGCCTATAATTTCCAATATCTTGATGAAGATTATACCTTCCTATGAGTAATCTTGATGACAAGACCGGGAAAAACATCATCGGAATCATGAATATGTGGATTCTGCTCGACTATGAAGGGATCACCGCATTTGTCGCTGATAGTATGAAGAGTTTCACCTTCTCTTACAACATAGATTTCCTCGCAGGGGAAGTCTTTCAGCTGGTTATTTCTCACTAGAGAATTATTCATTCTCGCTGATGTTGATGAGCCCACCAATATGAGAAACAGTATAATAATTGCGCAGGATGCATCACTTCGAAATGATGCCTTCAAGGATTTGGCTATGGTGGATAGAGCCATTGTATAGAGAGAGAGCTGGAGAAAACGCAGAGGGTAGGGGTTATGAGTTTTCAAGGAGTTATATATTTTTTTTGTCTCTGATCTTTACATAATAATATATAGAGAATACGCAGGGCATGGATTTGGACGGGTGGGGTTATGGGTTGGGTGATGAGGTGGAGCTGGTGGGTGTGGATGATGTGGGTCGAAGGTCTTTGATTACTTGATAGGGAGGAAGTTGAGTTCAATTCTTCGACGATGGCGTGTAAATTTTGGTCTTGGCGGATTCTTGAAACAGTGAAGACCAAACCTATATTGAATTTCCTGGCAATGACTTATTAAAAGTTTTTCCAACTTGTAAGAATTTTGACCATTTTTTCCCCAAAAAAAAGGGGGGGGGGGGGGGGGGGGGCGATTTTGGATTACCTAAAAATTATCGCTAATTTTACTTCCAAAACTTTCAGAATAACTTGCAAAGATATTCGGATTGAGCGAGGGAGTCATGATGGTCATGGTTGAGCATAGGCAATTTTTTAGACTCTTAAACATGTTGAAATCTATTCTTATATATCTAATTAATTTTTCAAAAATAGTTTATTTATATGGGCAGCCTTTAATTTTGATAAAATCAGAAAAATAAGTTTTTAAATAATGGAATACTTCAAATAAGGTGCCATATTTTTAATAAACTTTAATAAAAGTTGATAATAAATGATTGAAAAATTGATAAATACGTAGATCTCATGAAATTTGTGATTAAAATTAAACTTTATATTTGACTTAATGCTTTTATTAGTTTTTATAGTTAAACTAAACATATGCTTAGCCCTTGATTAGTTTGGATTAAAATTCAATTAAAGTTTTAAATTAACGTTAATAATTAATTTTAATCACGTATTTCATGGGATTCACCGATTCACAATATTTTAATCACATATTTCATCAATATTTTATCAAGATTTACTAAAAATCTGATTTTAATCTATATATAACAGTGATTTAGTATGATGAATAAAAATAAATAAAGCAAAAAGTCAATAAATCATATCATATATCTAATCCTGTCAATCAATGGTACAAAATTATTTCTTTTTTATTAGGCCATGTTGACTTTGATCCTCTAAAAAAGTTGATTCTTTGAGTTGTGTAAGCATTTTGATTTTTGAGTAACCATTATATTTTAGACACTTGTCTACAAAAAAATGTAATGGGCGGTTGAGAAGTTGGCTTTGACAGTTGAGCTTTGACACCTAATGTTTATATTATAAATTCATTATCACGTTGGTATAGATTTTAAATAGGGATAATTACAGCAACGGTATCAAACTTTTCATGAAACAGTAGACTTTGTTCAAAATTTTCATTTGTGCCTTCCACAGTACCAAATATTTCAAAATGTTGCAGTTGAAATCCAAATGGACAATTCCTGTTAGTTTGACCGTTATTTAAACATATAGTTGACCTTAATAATATTTTTAACTGATTTTTAAAAGGTTAAAATGAAAATGGATGATTTTTTTTGTTAGTTTGACCATTATTTGACTAGATAATTGGCTTTAACAATAATTTTGACTAATTTTAAAAGGTTAAAATGATAATTTGACAATTTTTTATAATAACTAGTGGAGATCGTGCTTTGCACGATTACCGTTATAATTTTAGAAATGATTTTGTTAAAAGGACAAATTGTTTTGTAACATCTAAATATTTAACTATGTATACTGATCAATGCATGTTTATATTGTGTTAGAACATCCAAACATTGGTTCTATGGTTTATATTTTTTGATCGTTCAAATATGTCATTGATGAAGAAGTTGCTCACTATTAAATGACACATTGCACAATAACATTCAACTTAATGAAGCGACAAATTAATGTCATAAAGCATCTACTCTTTCATTTTACATTATATTACATATTCGTCAATTTCTTAAGATTTGAAACAACTTCATTGAGAGTACAATTAAATTACACATAAACCCAATAAATCTAAGAAGAACAAAGATTCTTATCATCCATACATATCTCCCTCCGAGAAATCAAATTTAACCAAAATTAGACAACATATCAATAAAGTAACCGATGGAGGTTCCCATCAATGCCATGTAAAACACCACTCTAAAGTTCTTGTTTCATTTAAAATGAGAAACTTCTAGTATGTGAAAATGTGGACATAACATAAAACAAATACACCAATTGGCATACAAATAAGAGGTAGACCCTTGATATAATTAGCACGTGTCAAACAAAAATATATATTAATGTACAGAGAGGAACAAGAAAATGTATAAACAAACATATTTCTTCAAAAATTCAATAAGTGCAAAACTGCATATATTTGATATTGTCTCTCGGTGTCATTTACCTTCAAAGAACCTTCCATATACAAATCTTCAAGTGTTGTGTCAAGTAAAACAATATCATCACCTTTCGCGGTCTTTTCTTATGCTTGCATAGGGTCTCCACTAAAAAACCTATAAAAACTATCTTTATAAGCATGAGAGATATAAACTATGACACTAAGATGGAAAATGAAAGAAAATCCAGAGCACTCTAAACAATGTCAAGTAAAGTAAAAACCCATAATACCACTACATTTAGCACAAGTAATTTCCTAACATTCTGATTCATTATTTAAAATCAATAATCGTTGCACCAAATTTCTCAAATTAACTACTCTTGCTACCTTAAAACAAAAGTCAAACCAAGGGGAAGACTCAAATTTTTAAATAGTAACTATTTTGGAAACGATACGGACGGCAGCATCTTGTGCTAGGGTAATAGATAGTTAATATGGTCAGAAATGGATGTAGATAACAAAAGCATCTATTGAATCAAAGAAATCAATAGTGTCTTAATTAAATTATAAAGGAACTACACAATGATGACAAAGTTCTATTCGATTCAAGTTTGACATCATTCAAATAGTTCGAAGTCATGAATCTATAGCATGCATACGAAAGAACACTTGCATTGTCATAGCATCGCAAACTATTGTAAAATCGAGCTTATCTAAAGTGTCAAAAATATATTGGAAGTTAATTTAATCTCAATGACTACTATCATCAACACCTACACTTACCATCAATTCAGTATAAACCCTTTTAAAATTTCCATCCATTAAATTTAAAATGTCAAAATGATGGTAACACATATGTCAAGGAATGAGTTTCAACAAGGACATCTCGCCTATTAGAACAAAAATAAAATACCAGGAAAAAAAAAAGAAACAAAGGCATAAGTTTATGATATATTGAAACCCGACGACTTATAGAGGTCAAAAATCAGCAATAAATACATTTCGGTATATAAGAATTGAAATTGCTTCTCTCAACAGCCAAATCCACATTCATGAAGCGGGAAAATGGATTTTCAGATTTCTAATATATAATTTTGACTACTGCATTATTTATTCCATATTTTACCAAAAATGAATAAAGTGGATAACCTGGTGAACATCCATCAAGTTCAATTAAATAATAAAGCATACCCTACTAATGATATGTGCATAATACATCAATCATTGTGGTATTTCTCATCAAAGTAAAACCATAGAATCGTGAATTAGCACAATACCTCAATGGATGTGGTATTTGTTGCACGATTACTGTTATATTTTTTCTAAGTGATTTTGTTAAAATGATAATCTATTTCAAAACGATTACTTAACCTCATACCCAGAATCAATGGAAGATCGTGGGGCCAGAGTTCCAAAACTGCTATTGGAAATCAAAGGATGTGTAACAGTTCCAACTTTTTTTGTTAAATCTAGCGTGTATATCCTTGACATAGATCATAATTTTTTGACCTATTGCAGTGACTAATCAATAACCAAGTAAATCGAGTTAATACCTCGTGTTTATAAGACCATTTATGGGGAAAAATAAATTTGATTTGAAAACTAAAACGATTTGACATCTGAACATTCATTTTCTATCTGCATCATCTAAAGACTCCTGAACGATGCAGTGCAACAATTGTTCAACCCGGGCTCTATCTCTCAAACTAAAAACCAATAAAATTTCACATTCTCTCATAAAACTTCAAAACTAAAAGTCGGGTCATGGTGAGGGTTTGATTTCCAATGAACCATGACTCATTAACAAGACACTCATAACATAGATGACAAGACTAATAAACTGAAATATGTAGCTGAAAAGTAGAAGTGTTTTACAAATTTATAAGACGACTATTTAATAATTTGCATTCTTGGATTATCTCTTCTTCATCCAGAAGCTCTTCCAATGTAAAGTTTTTCTTGTCCAACACCGACTCGACCTAAAAGTAACAAAGAAAATATGAAAAAACTATTAACGGGAAAATGACAAAGGAGAAAAACGTAAACCATAATTAATTATGAAAAAACCCACCATAAAAGAGATAACTATCAACAAAATTGAAACATAAATAAACAAAACATCTAGTCTTGACATGTATAGAAGCACAAATTAATTGATCTAAGTTAGTGTTGGCAACTAAGTATTTAGTACATCATAAGATTGACTTGTTTATCTCTAAACCAATTTCAAACAAGTTATTTTGCACAGTTAAAATTGAGTTCAATTTGATTAACTTTGTTATTTTCATGTTACTTCATTTATCAATCATTTATTAGCTTGACTCCTTTATCTAATAAGATAAGCTTGAACAAGCCATGGATGAGACAATCTCAAGTAAAGTTCAATTGGCTCAGTCATTTTAAAACTTAGACACAAATCATAAACAAATTTAATCAAGCGAATAACAAATGCTATAGATGAAACCAAATTCAGACCCAGTGGTACATCGGGAACAAAACAAAAATGAAACATAAAATAAATAAATAATAATAGAAAAGGAAAATAGAGTTCACCTCAAATGCATAATTGGGATTAAGGTTTGCAATACAATAACAAGCTTTTAGCAAATAAAAGATTATTCAAAAATATTTTCTATAACGAAAAAATTATTTTTTAAGTCAACGGAGAAGGTAGAGTGATAGATAGTAAAAAAAAATAAAGATGAAAAAATGCCTGTAAGTCGGCATTTGTTTATTTGTTTGGCCATATAGTTAGTATTTCCCTCCACTATAATAGATTTGATAACCAGCTACCAAAGAAGAAATTTGATTTCCTGAGTCAGTCATGACAAATACATCAAAAGCTGTACAGACTATGAAATCCAACTCCGCCAACTGCAATAGGAATTTGGCTTATAAATCATTCACCAAACCCCTCATGCCACTATTTAGAATCTGCTCATCATTTAAATTACGAATAATAACAGCAAAAATCAATGTAGAAGGTAAAAAACTTGGGTTCGATAAGCATAAGTTACATTTTTGTCCACTAACAAGTACAGAACTTATGGACCTACCAATTGGTATTAATGAGGAGAGTGGTGCTTTTATTTTTAGAACATGTCTTTGAATTTTTTAGTCAACTGCATTGAAGAGAAGATCAAAAAGTAATATTTCTCAACACACGGAAAGAGATATTTATCTAATAACAAGAATCATTAATTCCATGAGCGAGCGATATATATCAATTTAATTTAATACCATTTACAAAACTCGTAGAAATATATGACATACTTTAAAAAATATTAAAATAATATTAATTATATGGAGTAAAATATATTTTATTTGTAAGTTTGATGTCACAAAATGCCTTCATAAAACTCATTGAGAAAATAAAATACATTCATCATTTGCGGATATCAACATTCATCGGAGAAAGTCATCTTGGATATCAACAAGTAAATTGTATCAACTTATCAATGTCACAAATGCAACATAATTCTGAGAAAAATGGCAAGGTTGTACTTGGAATGACCTCATTATGTTAAACCTTAGGCAAATTCTTTCTGGGGCAAAAAGCTTTTACTCGAGGAAAATGAGTAATTCTCTTGTAATGCAGCATATATTCCAATTAACTTAGGAATTTACAACATGATAATGTCCCTAAATTAAAATCATACAAAATCTGTCACATAGCTCAATGGTACACGATGTAGAAAAAGTGGAAGAAAATTAAATATTTATGATTTCCTCCGAGTATAATCAATATTGACTTTCAACCCTGTGATGGCTCCTTCTACAAAGTGAAACAATTCCTCATGCTTCACTTGCTCAATAGATACTCATTTTCTGCTACTTAACCTAGCATAAGATTTCAAATGGCACTAAAGGCAACTCCAAGATTGTGTGTGCTAAGATAAATATAAATAAATGAAAGGTAATTGATTTTTTATATAGCCGAAAAAAAAATGATAAAAGTTAATGAAATGATTGCTATCAAAAAGTCAAAAGATTGATCATACAATAATTTATTTACAAGAAAAATATACATTAAAGTTGAAGATCAAAGATATACGCATGTCTTACAAACCCTTCCAAGCCACCGAGAAGTAGAGAAATATAACAATGAACTTGATCCTTTTACCATGAATTCCAGAAAAGCATAATCTAAGTTGATTAATATTCTAATTTTCGATTTAGTTGCATTCCAGTCTTTCATTTTTTTTTATTCAAATATAACAACCAAACTAACTAAAGTTCTAAATTCTAATTTCTGATTTTTGAGCTTGTCACATATACCAAAATGGAACCAATAGTTCATTTGAACATTCAAACAAAATGTTCAAAAAGACAAACACATAGCCCCAAAACCCCCTAATTCTATGATAGCATTTTCTCATCACTTGTGGACTTAAATAACACACATAATTGAAGATTTAAAAAAGCACATCCGATTTTAGCAATTGTCGGGGTTTTGGATTTTAAGAAAAGAAGAAGCGAACACGACAACATCAAAATTGAAATTTGGGAGATATGGTTCCAATCATATGAAGAAATGAAGAAGCTCCAAAGAAAAATGTTCACCAAAGGGAATAAAGGATGACTGAATCGTAGAGAAGAACAAACGGTGAAAATAATTTGTGATTTTGTTACCTATGGTTTGATTTCGAATGAGCAGTAAGAACAACGATGGAGAGAAAGTAAAATGGGATCTGAGAAGTAGGGAGAGAAAACAAAATAGTGGAATATAAGATCTAAGGAGATTCAAATAGAAAAAAACAGGTGAAATTAAACAACAAATAGTAAAGAGAGAAATAGAAAGGACAAATCTTGAATGGTTGTGTAAAGACAAGAGTAAAGAGGTATGCGAGCTTGTGTGAAGAAATTGTGACCTGTGAGAACAAAACTACGTAGTGCTTAAAGGGAAAAAAATGAAAATGATAAAATTAGTATATATGACATCAACATGACACAAAGATAATGTCTTATGAATAGTAACAAACTTTGCTCTTTCATATATTGTAGGGAAATAATCAAAATCAAATAATTAAAATTAAAAATCAATTTCCACATTCTTCTTCTCCATCTACCCTACACATACCACAAATCTGCAAACCCCAAATCTCGCAAATCTTCAGAATCAAAAGGATAAAAAATTGGGAATTTGGGAATTAAATGGAAAGGATAAAAGAATCAAAAAACAAGAAATTTAGCCATTCAATTTCACCAACAATTCCTAGTTAAAATCCCAATCAAGATGGAATCCTTGACACGTTTCTTCCCCGCAAAATCACCTACAAACCCTAAAGTCCAACTTGGATTCTCCGCCTATGGCCGATAAGAATGGAGGAGGAGAAATACATGAAGATAATAAACAGGAAACTACTATGGAGACTCCACTAACGGACGACGTGTGTCCTATCTGTTTCGGGGAACTTTTATGTTCCCTGTCGAGCAATTCCTTACCCTCTCGAATGCATTATTTTATGAGAACTATCATAGATGACAACTTTAATTGAGTACTGAAAGGAACAACACAAATTCAACTTATTTTGATATTTTCTATGCTTTGTTCTGTTCTCTGTCAGTGTTTATGTAGAAGACTGCAGCACGAACAACAGTCAAGAAGATTATGTTTCTGGTTCAAAGGGGCATCTGGATTATTCAAACTCAGCAGTTAAATTGAACGGTTTCCATCGGACTGGTGTAGAAAATGTAGGAAGCTGTGAATTTCAGACTAGAAGAGAAAAAAACGTGGAAAGAGTTGGTTCATCTATTGATGAAGAAATTGGGATGTGGGGTGAAATGGGTGCTCAATTTTGGCTTCCACCAAAACCAGAAGATCAAGAAGATGATAACATAGGTGAAATTCTTTGGGGTTTGAAGATTTGCCTGATTTGGGGTTTGCAGATTTAGGGTGGGGTGGGGTGGGGTGGGGAGAAGAAAGTGGAAATTGATTTTTAAATTTAATTATTTGATTTTGGTTGTTTTATTATAAAAAATTATCATTTTAACCTTTTAAAATTAGTCAAAAATATTGTTAAGGTCAACTAACGGTCAAATTAATAGAAACAATCCATTTTGACTTTAGATGCAATATTTTGAAATGTTTGGTATTGTGGGTGACACAAATGAATGGTTTGAGCAAAGTCTGTTACATAATTAAAGATTTAATATCGCTGCTACAATTATCCATTTTAAATAATATTATTCATCTAGACTTACTATACAAGTTTACATTGTAGTTAATTAAATATAGTTAATATCTCATCTTAAATGTAGGAATATGATCTTGAGCCTACATAAAAAAACATTACTAGTATGTTTTCGTTGGATGGTTATATTGTCTCATAAAGATAAATTTGTCTTATATTTAATTAATTTTGTCGGCATCCGATCTTCGAGGTCGATAAGTACAGTTTGGTGTATGCGATAAGCCTGTGCTAATATGAGGTCAGCTTGGATTATATAGTTTATCAAGGCCTAAGAGAACATAATGATCAAAGATTTTTTACACATTGTACTAACAGCCAATCAACAAGTGACACATAGTATGCCTTACATCATCGCCCACTAATTACGCCAATGAAATGCTTTAACTTCCCTCCCTAAGTAACTCGTTAATAGTTGGGGATCACATGTAAAGTTAACTCATGATGACCTGACATGCAGAGCTAGTTAACCAATCTAAATGTGCCAATAAGTGTACTATCTCAGCTAGACACTGTAGCTGATAAGATGGAAAATTGAGGATACATGCAAATTTTTCCCTATAAAAGGGGGGAGGGAAAGGAAAAAAGGGGAAACAACAAACACACAGAACTTTACATTATAAGTATTTCTACATTTTCATATTTCAAATATCTCCTTCAAAATGAGAAGGGAATAATTGTATTAAAGCTTGTAATCTCTTGATTTACGATCAATCAAGTTCATATTTATATCATAAGTTGGCTTGAATTTTGTTCATACGATTTTCAACGTCAACATATTTTAATTATTATTTTGATAATTTGCACGAATATTTAATTTTTAATTTGGCACAAAAGTATAGTGAAATGTAAGCGCTTGTGACTTGTCTTAGAAAAAAGGGGAGAGAGAAAGAGGTCTATCTTCTTAAACCTCATTTTTGTTTCAAGTGAGAGGAAATACAATTATATACGAAAATAGTATATTATGCTTGAAAAAATAAATGTCACGTTTTGCACATCGCTGGAGCATAGAAATAATGAAATATTAAAATTCATGTAGTGTCAAAGCTTAAAAATGTCAAAAGAAGCAAATAAAGAATTAAGTTAAACTCATTAGTATTCAACAACTCATTTTCTTGTCAACTCTCCTTTAAAGTATATATAAAGAATAAAAGTAGTTATAAATTTGCAAGCTATGAATATTTGGAAAATGTAATTATTTATTTATTAAGTTCAAAAAAGAAAGCATTTCCCTCACAACTATCAATTTTTTAGTATTGAAATCATAACTAAAATCCGTCAATCTCGTATTCCCAAATATAATTATTCAAATTAATTAAATGTTAAAGTAATTTTGAAGAATTGATGATTTAATCAATATTCGTAAGAGTATTTTATGCATAGGAAAATTGACGTAATCGTTGCTTAAAAACTTGAAATAAGGATGATTTTTGTAAATTTTGGAAAGGGGAAAAAGGGTCTCGGGAATTATTAGAACCTCATGAGAGGTCTCTAACTTGCCCTTAAATGAAACTTTAAGGGGTTGTTCACTTTGTGTTTCAGTTTTGTATTTTGAGTTTTGAATTTATTTTGTATTTTGTGTTTTGAGTGTCTGTTTTAAAATTTTTGAAAATGCGTTCTTTTTGCCATTTTGAAAAACTGTTTCTGAAAACATAAAAATTGAAAATGCTGTTTCTGAAAACATAAAAATTGAAAATGCGTTTACTTTGAAATTTTGAGAATTTTTTTAATAATATTTTATTCAAGAAATCTGATTATTCAATAAGTTTTAATAGTTTAATGTTAATATAGTATTAAATAACATATAAATTTTGAAGTTGGTGAATTTTGAAATATTTTTTTTCCAAATATAAAAAACATAACCTTATTCAGAATCCATTTCCCGTGTTTTCTAAATTTATCGTGTTTTGGCTTCAAAACGATGAAAACATGGTTTTAGTCGTTTTTAGTTTTCAGTGTGATTTTTTTGTTTTCTTTTTTTTTCATTTTCAAAAACGCGTTTTCAAAAATAGGAAAGATAACGCGTTTTCACTGTTTTGGAAAATCGAAAACAGAAAACGACTTAAAAACGGTAAAGAGAACATGACCTAATACTCAGTCTCTGTTTGGTACGAATTAAAATCATATTTTTAATATATTTTAATAAAAATTGATGAATTTGTAGTTGAAAAGTGTGGATCCAATAGAAAATATTATTAATATTGACTGTTGACTCTGACTTAGATAAAAATTAATAGTTTAATCTCCCAAACAAGGACTTAATGATAGATACGAAAATTATCATGATGATGTACAAGTATTTCGCTCTTTTCTTCTCCTAAAAATGCGACTCTGCAAAATTAAAAATTCATTGCAACAACAAATCTTATTACTTGTCTTCTTCACCGTATAAGATTCTAATTGAAACGTCACATTAAACTTGAAAATTCAGCACATTTTCTACCCAATCAGACTTTGGCAAAAAGGAATAAACTAATCAGTAAGTAAATATTAGACTTGGGGGGGGGGGGGGGGGGGGGGGGACTAGATGGATAAATATACCGTGATTATAATTAATTAATAATAAAGATGATTTTTTTTCCCCTTCCCAACATATTCTATTAACACGCGACTTTTCGGGAACTCTTCAAACTTGTCTATTCTATCCGTCTTTCATAATTTGGTGTGTTTGTGGCTATGTTTGAGCTAAATTTTTATTTTCAATCACACATTTTTCAATAAAAAATATTTTTCATCACATCAATAACTTTCATTCTCAATCAATCATACATTTTCCATCAATCTACTATTCCAGAATACATTCTTCCAAAATAATGTGACTCAAACACATCCTGAGCTACATTTTTTTGGAAGAATGTATTCTGGAATAGTAAATTGATGGAGAATGTGTTGTTGAAAAAATGGGAAAAGTTGTAGATGTAATGGAAAATATAATTTTATTGAAAAATGTATGGTTGAAAATGAGTAGAAGAGTGAAAATGAAAGTTTTAATGTGTACCAAACATAGCCTTAATATTTTCTTGATTAATAAAAGTATATACTTTAAATGTGAGCACCACTAAATCATCACATATATAAATTAATTAGGCATCTTTAGACAATTAATTAACTGCATTTAATTAGCCAATTATACGCAAAATCATGTATGAATATCTGTCTAAGGAACAACTTTCCTGCCGGACAATAACAATTAAACACTTATAATTCCATTTAAGTAATCACACAAAAAATAAAATAAAATGATATCAATCATCAAAAGTTGACTAATATTGCATTATAAGGTAGGATTTGATGTGTATTTAATATTTATTAGTTGGGTCATATGGAGGTGGACGCGTGTAAGTCAAGAGAAATTGTATCACTCTACTTGATTTGAGAAGATAAGATACCCATTAGCCGGATGTATAATTTAATGACTTTGCTACTAGTACATCACAATGTACATCGGGGTGTACACCCCCCTCACATGGGGATGAGACCTACTTAAATAAAAAAAATATTTTATGCAGTGGGTCCCACCCCCATGTAAGGGGAGTGTAGTCTCTTGTGTACAAAAGTTAATGTACAAGTAGAATTTTTCATAATTTAAACATATAACATGTGGAACTCAACATAAACTCGTGAGAGAAGAAAAACATTGTATGTCATGTTATCAAGTTTGCATTAAAAATAAAAAGATGTATAGAGTAATTAGTTATATGAAAATTTATGTTTGCTTATTAAAATAAATAAAAGTAGAGAATGAGTTGTTGTTTGTATGTATAAGGTAATCCTGATTGAGCATGAAGTTGACGTAATCTCATATACATCTTTATTTAATGAATAATGTTATCGTTTAGGTGAAATGATTCAATAAAATGTGAAATTAAGTGATTTATTTAATTTTACATCTCATTTAATACCACATTAGTTTCATCTAGATTAATATTTTAATCAGGGGCAGATCTATTAAAGGTCCAGTAGGGGCAATTGCCTCCACTTGGCCCTTGATCTTTGGCATCTACAAAGTAGCATTTATAGTTTTTAGTCCTTAATTTTAAGTTTTTAACCCATAATTTTTACATAATTCTGTCTCGCTCCCATTAAATCACGTTCCTGGTCTATCCCTAATTTAACACACGTGATGATGAATAACTTTTCTCTTATATAATGCTAGAATTCCAAATATGTTTCTTTGGACAATTATTTATATTTCTTGAAAAATGAGAAAGGCTTCCTCTTTGAGATTTTTGATAAATTTATAGACATTCTTTTTCTTTTAAAATGTTATATAACTTTTGCATATTTTGAATTCTAAATAACATGAACTTTCCTTAAAAGATTTCTGACGATTATATAGACATTCTCTTTTTTTTTTTTTTTAAATAAAAAATTATATAAATCTCGCTTATTTTAAGTTCGAAATAACACATACTTCCATTCATCGCTTTTGTTCTACATGTTAGTGTTGATACTTGAAATACTTTTATAAATTACTTTCCTTAAATCTGTATTTCCTTTAACAATAATGTAATACGCAGAAAACATCTTTAACACTTTTAATTAAATTAGAAAGAAAAAAATATATATATCACTTTAGACCATCAATTCTATGAAAGCGCATAAACAAATACCTTAATTGAGGGTGTTCAAATGCATTTGCGAATATGACAAGATAACGAGCATAGTTCATATTTCAGGTTCCCAAGCAAATTATTAAAATAGAATTATGTTGTAACAATTCATGAAAATTAAAATGTATATATAAAAATGAGTTAAGTCAATAAAGTATCAGATTACAATAATTTGAATTGTCAATGTAACTTAATAAAGCTTCTCTCCTTTATAGAGTTTGTGACCAGCTACAAAAATTTAGACAAAATTAAAATTGTATACCTAAGAATCTAGCAAGTATCACTCCTTCTCTTAAAAGAGAGAATTCAAGGATCACTGTTTCATTTTGTCACAGTCGTTTCCACACAGGAATTGGTTTCAAATTGATTTTGTACTATTCATTATTCTTATTATTTATTTTAGTCATTAACACAATTATAGTTAATAAAAAACATGGATGACTCCAAAAAAAAAAAAAATTCTGCACGCCGACTCCATTATATTAAGATATAGTGATATACATAAAAATGCAGTAAACGCGTTTCCAATGAGAATCAAACACGAAAAATAAAAATAAAAATAATAAATTTTTGCCGACTTCGTATGAATATATATCTGCAAACCGACTTCTTCACTGTATGTATCTTGCCGCTTCATATCCTATATATATACATGCAAATGCACTAAACACATTTCCAACTACACAATTTCATGTTTCTTTTATTTAATACAAAAGAAAAATATTTTGATTTCAAACAACAAATATTCTCAATTAGCAGTTCGCGTTGTGAATTGACAGAACAATCAATTGAAGGTAAATTTTTATTCATTGTTATATTTTTGCTTTTTCATTTAAATATTTTTTTCCTACAACATGCTTTATGTTTGTTCGTTATTGTTTAGTTTTATTATGTTTTTCGTCCTTTTTTGTTTAGTTCATTATTTCTGTTGTGATTATATTTCATTGGAATGAACCGTTAAATTATATATATATATATATATATATATATATATATATATATATATATATATATATTTTATTATTATTTTTTTTTTTTTGCAACATGCTTTAGGTTTTGTCATTTTTGTTTAGTTTTATTTTTTTTCATCCTTTTTTGTTTAGTTGTTTATGGGGTGGTCGAGATGAGAGAGTTTTGACAAGGTAAAAAAGGAGAGAGGAAGAAGAAGAGCACGTGAAAATGACTGTGAAGAGAGAGAGCTTGTGTGAATGGCTGTGTTAAACAGAAAAAAGGGAATTGCTTCTCCTCGTGCAGGTCCAGGGATCATATATGTTTATAAAAGAAATGAGTTTTTTTTCATTATTAAGGAAAAAATATTTTTTATCACCATTGTATTATAAAAAATAAAAAAATAAAAAATTCTAACTCCCCGTGCGCGCAAGGGGAGTCCTACCTTTTAAAAAAAAAAAAAACAAATACATCAAAATGCAATTCAAATGAAATGAGTTTTTTTTTAATTATTAAGGAATAATATTTTTTACCACCAATAAAAAAAAAAAATCTAACTCCTCGTGCGTGCACGGGGAGTCCTATTTTTTTTTTTAAATACGTCAAAATGCAATTCAATTAATCAAAATATTATTTAAATACATATATACAATATATTTATTACATACAATATTTTTTTTTACCTTCAATTTTTTCTTTTCTTTTTATGTTTTTTCTTCATTCCATACATATACATATAATAAATTTAAAATTTTTAATTTTTTGCAAAAGTAGTTCTACTAATTTACACTTTGCATAAACTTTAAATACAATTTCATTTATAAATAATTTAATTAAAAATTATTAGAAAATATTTAATTCCATACATATATAAAAATCAAAATTCCTTTCGGGGGGAACCCTACGAGGGGCACTGTCCACTCGACTCCCGCGACCTGACCGGACGGTCGATCCCCATCGGGGGCGTTGCCCTCGAACCCCCACGAGAGGCGCCGCTTGTCAATTAAATCAATAAATATGTAAATTATTCAATTTACTTCATATATTTCGATTATTTATTTTTATTTATTATAATTTTCTTTACTTGTCATATTTTTAGTCATTTATGATTTTATCAATATTGAATTGTTTCCAATTTTTTTTAGGTTGTAAGATATCGTTGTCAAATTAAAAATATTAAAATTTTCAACTTTAATTGAACTCTCACACTTAATTTCTTATTGTTTTGAGATAGACTTTAATATTCTCATTAGTAGACAAAAAATTGGCTCCAACTTTTTGTACATATTTTTACTTTAATCTTATTTTTGTTCGTTAAAATTGTGCAAGGTCTGACTGCTATCCATCTCTCAAATTTTCTTCTCTTCATTTTGCTCGGGTGAAAATGTAAGAATTTCTTCACTTCTAGAATTTTAGTTTTATTTGATAATGTTTAATTAGTCTTTATTTGTTGATAATAGCATACAAAAAATATTTTTAATTTTTTTCAGACTTCAATATTAATTACTATTGAATTAAATTTTACAATTTCGTTACTTCACTTTAAATTTATGCATTTTATAAATATTATATACTAGAGTTTTAAGACTTTTATTCATCAATTTTATTTTGTATTGTGCTACAGTTATTATTATTATTATTATTATTATTATTATTATTATTATTATTATTATTATTATTTGTTAGTTGTTTGACTAATAAAATATTTTCTACTTTATTATTCAGATATGTGGTATATTTATTGTCCTCATGAATTCTATGCAAACTGGTAATGAAAAGCCTGAGTTTACTAATCTTGAAAGTATTTTCGAAAGCACATGTAAATCATATAATGCTTTCATTCGCCAACAACAAAATCGAAGGCAAGCGAATAGGAGGAATCGAGTTCAAACCATAAGTATTGATCATCGTAAAAGGATAAATGATCTTATGTTATCTCAAAATAATAATTTTGGTGTTGCTTATGTGCATGAATCTATAATACATTCTTATTCCGAGGGTTCCACTTCAAATGAAGAATCAACTAATGTTTTTGATTATGAATTATGTGGAAATTTTAACCTCTTGAATATTCCAACTACTGCATATATGTTACCAACATGCAACTATTGTAAGTATTGCGGCGCACAAAAATTTCATAGAGAAACAAAAGGTTTTTGTTGTTGTGATGGAAAAGTAAAACTTTGTATGTCTGATTCACCAAATAAATTGTACGATTTATTTATTTCTAAAGAACCTATATGTATGGAATTCAAAAAACTTTCACGCGGATATAATAACCACTTCGCATTCACTTCATTTGGTGTGAAGTACGACAAAAAGCTCTTTAAAGCATACCGATGTATTTACACATTCAGAGTTCAGGGACAGATATATCATTATATAAATCAACTTATGCCAGAAAATAATGCGCCAAATTATATGCAATTATATTTTTATGATACAGATAATGAAATACCTAATCGTATCAAAATTTCTGCAAATTTAGAAGAATCTACTTTAATTCGTCTCATTGAGATCTTAAAAGAAAATCCATATAGTAAATTCTTTAGGTCTTTAAGTAATATAACGAATTTGTCTGACCATCGAATACAAATAAGATGTCACCCCGGACTCGATCAAAGAGTTTTCAATACTCCTGCAGCGTCTCAAGTAACTGTTGTATGGGTTGATGATGATGAGAATGCAAATAATCATATTCGTGATATTACTATATATGGTCATTCTGGTGATTCGCATATGATTCATTATTATTATGGTTGTTATGATCCTTTACAATATCCTTTACTTTTTCATTTCGGTGAATCAGGCTGGCATGAGGGCATTCGAAGATATAAACCCACATCTTCTCAACATGAGAATTTGGTTGACCATGTTACTGTTCCTAAAACAATAGATTCCGCTGTTTAAATGATTGAAAAAGAAGCTGAAGGTTTGCTCATATACTTTCTCATATGTTTTCTAATTTTACAAATATAGATGTTTTAGTTACAAATAAAAATTGTTTCATTTTTTCTCATGCAGTGCTTCATAAAATGAAGAAACGGTCTCAGGTTTCATGTCGTGAATATTATGTATACAAGTTACAAATTAAGCCTACTGGTAAGTTCGCGTTGCTTCACACTAATAGACTTTTTCAGCAATATATTGTAGACATGTATGTTAAAATTGAAACGGCCATATTAGATTACTTTCGTAATAACCAAAAATAAATTCGTGCTGAACTTTATCAAGGTATTGTAGATAGTATCGAAAGCGGAGAAACAAGAGGGTACAAAATTGGAAAGAAATTTATTTTATCACAATCCTTTACTTGTGGACCTAGAGATATGCTAAGGAGATACATAGATGCTATGACTCTTGTTCAACGTTATGGAAAATCAGATATATTCTTAACTATAATATGTAATCCGAATTGGCAAGAAATTAAGCAAGAATTGAAACATAATGATGAGATTCAAAATCGATCAGATTTAATTATACGTGTATTTAGAGCAAAATTGGAAGAGCTTAAAAATGATTTGTACAAAAACAATATTTTTGGTCCTATTGTTGCTCATATATACATGATTGAATTTCAAAAAAGAGGGCTTCCTCACGCACATCTATTAATGATTTTTAACTGTGACCATAAGATTTCTTCTGCTCAACAAGTTGATAGGATAGTCTCTTGTGAAATTCTTGATAAAAATAAGTACCCTCATCTTTATTCAGTTATTGTAAAACATAATATGCATGACCCTTGTGGAAATTTTAATCCCAAATATGTATGTATGGTGACAAATAGTGGTTGGAAGAATAAATATCCGCGAGATTATTGTAATAGTACTATATTTGAAGATAATTCATACCCATTGTATAGACGATGTAATAATGGTATTAGTATTAAAGTTAGAGGTCAAATGTTAGACAATCAATGGGTTGTACCATATAATCCTTATTTAAGTGCAAAATTTGACTGTCATATCAAAGTTGAAATATGTTCTTCTATTAAAGCTGTAAAATATTTGTACAAATATGTATACAAAGGACATGATCGTATTCATTTTTTCGTTAGCAAAAATGAAAAAGAAAAAGATATCGATGAAATATCAGCTTATCAATCTGCTAGATGAATATTTCCACTTGAGGCTATGTGGAGGATTTTTTCATTCAATTTGTCAGAAATCTATCCAATTGTTTATTCCTTACAACTTCATATCGAAGATCATCAAGTTACATACAAAAATACGGATAATTTATCTACTATTATTGAGAATGAAAATACAAAGAGAACAATGTTAACTGAATTTTTTCGATTGAATCAAGCAAACGAATTTGCTCAAACGCTTTTGTATCGAGACATCCCAACATATTTTGTATGGAATACAAATAACAAAATTTGGACTCCCAGAAAGAAACAGATTTTATAGGACGAATTGTCTCAGCGAATCCACATGAAGAAGAACGATATTTCCTTCGCATTCTTCTTAACCATATTAGAGGGCCAATATCATTTGACAATATAAGAAGTTTCAATTGAACAATTGTTAATACATTTCGAGAAGCAGCACTTTTACATGGTTTATTAAGTGGAGACAATCGTTGTGAAGAATGTCTATCCGAAACTATTATTTACGAAATGCCTTGTTCTTTAAGACGGCTTCTTGCTACACTTCTTACACTGTGCAATCCTTATAATCCAAAATTACTGTGGGATGAATTTAAATCTTATATGATGGATGATTATGTACATCAAAATATACCTGTTGAAGTTGCTGAAATACGAGCTCTGGATGATATAAGTTCTATTTTAGAATCCCTGGGTAAAAATATAAATGATTATGGAATCGCGTCGTTTCATGTAAATATAGATGAAGATGAAAGACTGACAAGAGTGGTTGCTGATGAAACAACTATTTTGGATATTCAAGGAAGTTTTACTTGTGTTGCAACTTTAAATAAAGAACAACAATTTGCATACGATACAATTATGGAAAAAGTAGAATCTAAATCAAGCGGTGCTTTTTTCATCAATGGTCCAGGAGGAACATGTAAAACTTTTTTATATAAAGCACTATTAGCTGATGTAAGATGTCGACATTTAATTGCTTTGACAACTGCGTCATTTGGAGTAGCTACTTCTTTATTACCAGAGGTCGAACAACCCATTCAAGATTTAGAATTCCTCTGGAAATAGTAGGAGAAGTCAACTGCTCTGTTAGCAAACAATTAGCTTTGGGAACTTTGTTGAAAATGTCTATGCTAATAATTTGGGATGAAGCACTTATGGTAAATCGTTGTGCTATTGAAACTGTAGGTAAAATGTTTAGAGATATTACTGCTTGTAACTTGCCTTTTGGTGGAAAAGTAATCGTTCTTGGAGGAGATTTTCGATAGGTTTTACCAGTTATACCGAAAGGAAAAAAGGAATAAATAATGAAAGTTAGCTTGGTTTTCTCATATTTATGACCTTTATATGTACATCTACCATTAGTTGAAAATATGAGAGCAAAATTCGATTACACATTCTGCGATTACTTACTTAGAATTGGAAATGGAACAGAACAAGAACATACTTGTAAGTGTATTAAGCTTCTAAATAGTATAATTTTACCATTCGAAGATGAAATCACGTCTTTGAAAACCTTGATACACTGTGTTTTTCCAAATATAGAAGCGTATACTGATCATTTACATACCATGGTAAACCGTGTTATTCTTACGCTTACAAATGAATGTGTTGACTATATTAACGAACTTCTACTTGAACAAAGTCTTGTCAAATTTTCACATACTATAGTTTTGATGAAGCAATTGAGAAATCAGAATAGAACGTGCAAGAAGATTTCTTGAATACTTTGACATCAAATGGTATTCCACCTCATGAATCGAACCTCAAAGTAAATTGTCTTGTAATGTTATTACGGAATATTAATCCTTCTGAAGGATTATGTAATGGAACACGTCTTACTTGTCAAAAATTTGAGAGAAATGTTATTCTTGCTAAAATCACTACTGGCGAATATTGTGGAAAACGTGTTTTCTTACTGAGAATCCCTTTTATACCCCTTAAATCTGATCGAACCACAATTCCATTTAAAAGGACTCAATTTCCAATTAGGTCATGCTTTGCAATGAAAATAAATAAAGCACAATGTCAAACACTTAATTTTGTCGGTTTGTATTTTCCAGAATCAGTTTTCTATCATTGTCAGTTATATGTAGTGTTATCAAGAGTAAAAACAAGCAAATCTCTAAAAGTTTTACTGAAATCATCAACCACAGATACTTGACACAACTCATGTACTGAAAATGTTATCTATAAGGAAATTCTTTCCTTCATACATTCATAGAACAACTTTCTCACAGGTATATTTTATGATATTTGAAACATTATTAAAATTTCCTGCCATTCAATATTTTCATAATTTATTTTGTATAATATATTTATAAAATAGTATTTTAATATGCATAAAATAATATTTTTTATTTTATATATACAGGTTATTGGAAATTCTATTCATGTTATTGAAAAGTTTAAATCAATTCTCTACTGCGTCTGTATATTTCACAAGTATGAATTAACTTGTTAATAATATTTTTCATTATTTTAGTCAAATATATTCATTGACATTTTGTTATATGATTGAACACGATTTTTCTGTTATTAGCAAGAGTCTCATCTTCTCGAAGACATTCACAATTATTGTATTCGTACAATTTGTAATCTATCAAAATCTTTTAATATTATCATATGGCATTTTACACAAATCGTGTCTCCGTAGAGTACACGAAAAAGAAATAGAGAAGTTTCTTTGCTATTTTAAGCCATATATAATACCCCCAAAATGTGGAGTTGCATAAGGTTTTAAGCTTCATCAGAAAACATTATTTTTTTGAACTACAATTTTGCCTTTTTTTTTTGTATTGTAAAATTCAATGTTATATCTTATTCAGTCTTATTATTTTATTTCCTTTTTAAAATAACATATACTTAAAACTTGAGCTTTTATTTTTTTATCCCATAATTTTACTACATCTCATCCAAATAATTAATTGTTAAGTATAAAAAAATAATTATATTATGCATTCAATACTTAAGAAAATGCTAAAAAAAAAAAAGGGACAAAAATATATATTTTTAAAACGTTAATCTTGCCTCAGTAGACTAGTATTTTTTAAAAATGTAAATAATAAATTATGATGTGTACCCTAAATTATTGCATACATCACTATAATTTATGAGTTTGCTTGGAGAGCTTGAAATAAAGCGTGCTCGTTACTTTGCAATATATGTAAATATAATCTGAATACTTCAAAAACTTATAAAAATGACAAATTCGATTTTGAACTCGGGTACCCATGAGATTCCAATTCAAGAACCAAGAATGAACTAGATTTGATTGGTTATAAGTTCCGATCCTAGTTCTTTTTATTTTGGAACCAAATCGAAATGTCTGATTTCTATTTGATTTCGATATGATTCCGATTAAAATTTCCACTCCTAACAAAATATGAGAATGAATTAACTACTAACAAAAGTCCGAATCCATCTTCATTTTTAGCATAACGAGGAATATATATTCATTTTTTTTTTAACATATCGAATATTGATTACAACAGACATTACAAATCATATCTACACAATAGCCAATATACTTCACTTAAAAATGTATCAGTTATATTTTGAAGTAAACTTTTTTATTTTCAAACATAATTGTATAATTAAGTAAAAAGTTAATTTATTTTGCTAGACAGGTAAAAGTACTTTCAAAATATCTGTTAAAACATTTAGAGGGTGTGTGGTAGAGATTAAAATCAGATTAAAATTGAAAATATAGCCGTTATTGTTGACTTTTATCAAAGAGGTAGGACCCAATAACGGTCATATTTTCAATTTTAATTGGATTTTAAACCGTACCAAACAGGCTCTTAATTATTTAATTATAAGTAAATCTTCTGAACCTAGCCAAACATGCCAGTCTATGGACATCAATAAATGGGATTCATCGGTCTTTGAGCATTGTGTTACAATCACAGACCAGAATTAGTTTCACTGTTGAAGCACTCTGCACACAGCATACCAAATAAAAGTAAACAATTATATTTATGTAGAAAATATATTCATAATTCCACCTTTCTCTTTCTATTTTTTAATATATCTTGCTTCACCGATGAACATTTCTATCAAAATGAATTATTTTTATTTTCTCTGTTCTAAAATTGAAATTAACGAACGCATCTTTAAGAAACTCAATCCAGGCAATCATCTTGTAGAAATATGGGAAGAGTCATAGCTCTTCCAGGTGCGGAAATTTCAGATCAATGGCATGAAGAAAAGAGAGGTTCATCCATCTACAGGATGACCATCTTCTGTTATGAAGAACATGACAGATTGAGGGGGAGATGGACTGGTTTTAGCTCAACAAAATGGTGTTTAACACCTCAATAAAACGTGGTTTGAAGTGGGGAAAATATGGGGAAGATGGCAGTGGAAATCAACATTAAAACATAGCATAAAACAAGTATAAAACTTAAATATAAACATTCATCACTCTGCTGGTTTTGCACCAGCAGAGGAGAGGGAGAGAGAGCCTTGAGAGACTACATCTTGAATATATTTTTTGTATTGATTTGCTTGTATTTTTTCTTGTACATCTCGAGCTCCACAATGGAGTATATATATAGAGAAAATTTGGTAGTCAACTTACTACCTAATCACAACCATACTCCCCTTGATTTAAGGACAAGTTACCTAATATTTTAAATCTATTACATCACATGTCTAGTTAGATTTTCACTAAACTAGACCAACTAAAATAGAAACCACAATAACAACTTAATTTGATTGACAACAAAGTGTCAATACCCAACAAACTCCCCTTTGACACTTTGCTTGGAAATCAAATTGTGTCAAGGTCTTCAAAATTCGATCATTTCTTCAACAATTTTGTTCTTCAGATTCTTCAAATTTTCTGGCCATTTTCTGCTGCTGATTTGCTGCTGGATTGGCCATTTTAAATACCGGATTTGATCATTTTAGCAAGTATACCGGATTTCAGATTTCCCAGCATCTTTTCTGGCTTTTGCTGCTGCTGAATAACAGATTTTTCTGCCATTTTTCACCAGCTTCTTCTTCTTCATTTCTCCACCCTTGTTTGGTTTTTTTTCAGTTTGTTTTTTCTTTGAAAACGATCAGCCATTTAACAACAATGAAGGCTGCTGGTAAGCCTCTGATTTTTCCAGCATTTGCAACATTGAAACACAGGTTCTTTGGCTACTTTTTAAGACCACAAGGGAGAGCTTTCACCTGGTTTTTTCCATGGGTTCGTGAGCCATATTTCAGACCGTCACACCAAGGTTTCAATGGCCATTTGCACCACTTGAAACTCAGTACCTTTAAACTGGTTTTATCCAAGAGTTCTTGAGCCATTGTTAAGAGGGCTGTCTCTACAAGGTTCCAAGGGGCTGCTGCTGATCCAACCAACTGAGCTTCAAAGAGCTCGAAAATAGCCAGCCATTACAGGGCCTTATCTCAAGGATATTCCCAACGCTGAGCTAAAACAACAAATGTGGCAACTCTCTTTAAGAGTGCTCAGAAAAATGAAGATAAAACACAAACTAAAGGGGGTGATGAAATCTGATTTTTGTTCAGAATCTGCAGCATTTTGAAAACGTTTTTCTGGCCCTTAAGATCATCAATGCTCTGATACCAATTGTAGAAATATGGGAAGAGTCATAGCTCAGGTGCGGAAATTTCAGATCAATGGCATGAAGAAAAGAGAGGTTCATCCATCTACAGGATGATCATCTTCTGTTATGAAGAACATGACAGATTGAGGGGGAGATGGACTGGTTTTAGCTCAACAAAATGGTGTTTAACACCTCAATAAAACGTGGTTTGAAGTGGGGAAAATATGGGGAAGATGGCAGTGGAAATCAACATTAAAACATAGCATAAAACAAGTATAAAACTTAAATATAAACATTCATCACTCTGCTGGTTTTGCACCAGCAGAGGAGAGGGAGAGAGAGCCTTGAGAGACTACATCTTGAATATATTTTTTGTATTGATTTGCTTGTATTTTTTCTTGTACATCTCGAGCTCCACAATGGAGTATATATATAGAGAAAATTTGGTAGTCAACTTACTACCTAATCACAACCATACTCCCCTTGATTTAAGGACAAGTTACCTAATATTTTAAATCTATTACATCACATGTCTAGTTAGATTTTCACTGAACTAGACCAACTAAAATAGAAACCACAATAACAACTTAATTTGATTGACAACAAAGTGTCAATACCCAACACATCTAATTGGAGGGACGAAAAACAAAACTATTTTTTCCGTTTAATATAAGATTCAACAACACCAATAAGGATCTATTTCTTGATGGAAAGCATCGCTTGAACATGAGGATGAGCATATCTCTTAAGGTTCGGACAAATTGTGTTTGAGGAAGATAAATTTAGACTTAAAATTGTAAACGATGAAGGGAATTATTATGTGCATCTCAAGTTTTTGAGAGAATTAATCGTGCCACCCTACACGAGTTCTTGATTTAACGATAAAAGATATATAGATTTATCCAGAATGAAAAATATCTAAAAAGAAATTAAAAATATATTATATGGAAGTTATTGTGTTTCTCCCAAATTTAATTAAAAACTCTTTGATATTTTTGTGTTAATTCTCTTCTTGTCAAATTGTCCACCTTTACAAATTATCGCCACTAATTTTTCACTAATGGCCACTTTCTCAATAATTCAATCTTGATTCCACTTAAACTTTGCCCCACCATCATCCATGTAATTCTAATAATTACACGTAGATTTTGGTTATTATCATGGGCCATCATGCTGAATTGGATAGTGATGAATACAGTAAAAAATATTTCAATATATCCTTTTAATTGTATCTAGTCTATTAAAATATTAAAATTTAAATAAATAATATGTAACGATCAATTTAAACTAATTTATTTCATTTCTTCTGGCTTAAATTTTGATTGATAGAATTCATCAAACTAAATCTATTCAATTGAAGCATAAATGAGTACTCTTTCGTTTATGATTTTTATTGGGACCCCTCTATACATCCACGCCTTTCAGAGTAGATCACATAATGATGAGTAACGATCACATTCCAAATTTAGAAAGCTATATCCAACAGTGAAATCAATCAAACCTATGGCTCCTTAGGAAAAATAAATATCGAAAAAGAAAAAGGAAATTCTGGAATTAGATATCAAGAGCAAGAAATATTTCTGTTACCCCAGACTTTTTACATCCACGAGAGAAGATTAAAACATAAGGTCCATCAACTTGTAAGAACTTTTTTGAGTTCAATTTATTCACCTGAGAATAAACGGCTAAGGCGTTCCACTAATGCCTTGGGTGCAGCTTCAACCTGGGATTTGTAGGTGTAATCTTTATGACAAGTCCAGGAAAAACATCATCAGGGTCATGGATATGGGGGTTGCGCTCGACTATATACGGGTCACCACATTTATCACTGATGGTATGAAGGGTTTCTCCTTCTTGGACGACATAGATTTCGTCGCAGGGTCTGTCCTGAAATTGCCTTCCTCGTACAGGATCATTTGCAGAGCCATCTTTTATGGAACTCATTAGAATAAGGGCTATCAGAGCTATGGCGCAGCACCATGATACTGTATCAGGTATGGCCATTGAAGCTTTTATGGGAACCATGTTGAGTTGTTGACCGGAGTTTTTTGGTCTACTCTTGCAGGTGACGGGATGTCGAGTTAAAAGGGGTGGGATGGGAAAAGAAGAGCAAAAAAGAAGGGGTTTTATCATTGATTATGAAGAAATTGTGGAAGTATATTTATAAATGGTCCATGGAGGAATGTTCGCGTCATTTTGGTGGGGATGATGTCTACTCTTTGGAAGTATTGATTTAGGGCAAGTTGTGTTCAACAGCAAAGTTGAAAAGCAAACGAGAATAAGATATTAATGTTAGTTATGTGGAAGTTTGCATAATAATAAGCCTGTGTTTGGCTCAGTTTTTTATAAACATTCAAATCCCCTTTTTACTCACTCATTTTGTGAAATTCGCCATTATATCATCCACGTATCCACCATTTAATTCTATCTATTAATAAAAAAAAAAATTTGTATAAACACTTTCCCAACATGCTATAACTAAGATATTTAACTCATGTTTGGTGCAGTTAAAAATCAGATTTTTAGTAAAAAAATTTTAAAAAATTATTAATCGTGTTATTAAAAAGTTGTGGATTATATAAAATATGTGGTTAAATTAATAGTTTGGCTTTGACTTAAATTTTTATCAATTTTTAAAGCAACATAAAATAGAGGGTTCATATAATATCGGAGTAGATAAATGTTGAGTTTAAATTATGCCATTATCTATTTACAAGCAAATCCTGATCCCTCAGCGTTACAACATACGTTTCAATGGGTGTGGCATACGCTACCAAGTTTCTTGTGTGCAGGGTGCACTTCCCACATGATTGTACTGTAGGAGCCCTCGTTTATAGGCTTTCGTTTGTTTCATCCCTGACATCCTCCTTTTAAAGGAGGCACTAAAACTTCAACTGACCCCGCACATTCTCTTTGATTTATACAAATACGTGTGTCATCAACTGAGATTTTGATGGATTCTTAAAATTTCTCTAAATTTAGGTGTCCTTTTAATGAATTTTATTAAAATCCATTAAAATTTAGGTGTCCAAGCTTAGATTTTAAAGAATTTTAATGAAATCTTTTAAAATCTAGATGTTCTCGATAACTTGTATGAATTTAAAAGGATTTCATTAATGAAGAGATTTTAAAAAATTTGGATGGATTTCAAAACTTAAAAATACATATAACCAACCCTTTTGAAATTTTATTGTTTTTAATGAATTTTTTTTATAAATTTTCAATAAATTTTGTGAAAATTTATTCAAATTCACGAAATTCATTAAAGTTTATAATATTCCAAAGTTTACCAAAATCTCATTTGAGGACACCTTCTAAATTTTATACATAAAATATAATTCAAACTATCATATAAGGCTGCTAAC
The DNA here is from genome assembly GCA_019097785.1 of Fraxinus excelsior. Taxonomy (NCBI): domain Eukaryota; kingdom Viridiplantae; phylum Streptophyta; class Magnoliopsida; order Lamiales; family Oleaceae; genus Fraxinus; species Fraxinus excelsior. Next base: position 7,874,654 of record CM032629.1, read on the forward strand.
CAAATTTTGTTAGAACACTAAAATAAACAATCCTGCTACATATACACCTTGATCTTGGTTGACATCTTTATCGACATATCATGATGTGACAACTAGTTTGATCATTGACTTGAATTTATATGGTCACAATCAAATTTGTTGTACAAAATGTTCTACTAGTTTAATCCTAAAATAAAGTGCCCTTTCTTATCTACCGCGAGTAGCAGGTACCAAAAAGGAATCATGCAGAAATGCAGATTGAACTGGTAGAGTTGACAATTAGATGTCCACTAGATATATTTTTGAAGAGAAAACATATTTATGGTGTATTTGGTCCACATTATTTTGAAATAGAAAATTTATGAAGAATGTGTGGTTGAAAATGAAGGAAAAATTATTGACGTGATGAAAAATATTATATTATTGAAGAATGTGAAAGTTGAAAGTTTGGTATTCATTTGTCTTCATTTTTTATGAAAATTATTCATTAAAGTGATAATGTTTTCTACCATTGGGTCTAGAATTTGTTCCAATTGCAATAAAAAAAATTGAAAAAAAATAATCATACCGAGTAACATTCGTTTGACTTTGTTTTGCATGGAAATTGTCAATAAAAGTGAAATTTTTTTTACCATTGTCTAGAATTTCTTCCAATTGGAAAAATTAAAAAAAAAATCTGGAAAATATTTACCCACCAAAATATCAAAAATTTATTTTCATAAAAAATATGAAAAATTTGAAAAGTTGTAAAATATTTTCCCGGGAAAATTTTACCTATCAAACCCTACAAAAGTAAAAAAATGGAAATTGTTTTTCCCATTTTCCATGGAAAATCTACCATATCAAACGGAGCCTTACAAACATTGGTCGAGACTAGATTGTCTTTACTCAATATTCAGTTTTCTAAGCATCTGTTTGATCCACATTTTTCCCAAAATTCATTATTTCTATACTCATTTTCAACAACACATTTTTTCAATAAAATAATACTACACCAAATCCAAAAAGTATCCGTATTTTTTAACCACATATTTTCTATCACATCACATCATAAAATACATTTGCTTCTCGATACTGTGTATCGAGAGTAGATTATCTACCCTGTCAAACGGAGCCTTACAAACGATTAAACGATTAAATAATAGACAAACGTGTTGCAAAGAGTGCAAAACTTATTAACGTGGCATAACAAACATAACCACAGTTGTTACATTTTAATTTCACAGTTATATAATATATATAATGTAAAATAATTCATATGAACTGCTAGCGACGTTAGAAATAAATATCAAAATCATGTGTCATTATTTTACACGATGTTGCCATCCAAACAGATTGTACTAAACTTCATTAAATAAATGTGTATTATTATACCATGATGAGATTGAACTTAATAAAATATTAAACAAAGCCCTAGTTAGACTTTCCCATAAATTCTTAAATAAACCCACTAATTATATGATACAATCAATTTGAAAAATTTGACTATGCATCCTCAACTTATTTCCTCACTAGTAAGTTAGTTACCAACCTTCAAAAGAAATAAGTCGGTCCTTAACTATTCATTATAGTTACACGATTGGTCTTTTAGTGGTAGAAATTGTCCAAACCTTCATTAAATTATCACTTGACTCTAATGGAGATATCAAGTACTAGCCAAGCTGAGAAACATATCTTAGCTTCAAAAAAAAAAGGAACCGGTAGGACGACTTAAATTTTTTTAGATAGTTTCCACTATTCAACTGATTGTGCGATTGAGTAACTCACCCTTGTTTAAAAATCGAGGACCAACTTTCTATTAATAATACGGTTTTACCTAATTAACATATAGAACCCGGAGGAATGTGGTGGATTGGTTGAAACAAATTGTGGCCTGCCCACATCCCACCTAGAAAATATGTAGTCATCAAACCTAATTAAAAACAGTTGTAAAATACGACTATTCTTCATAAAAATGTGAAGAATGATACATATATTTTTAAATAAACTTTGGATTACATCCTTGGGAGGTATATTTTCTTGTAAATATATAATGAATTGTGAAATTTTGACTCTTGACATTTTTTTTTCGACGTAGGAATCCGCAACCGTTACCCGTGAGTACGCACTATGTAAACCTTGATTCATATGCAGTAGCCTGCAAACCACACAGGAGAGATAAACCGCACTAGGCAAGCCCGGTGCGTCGGACTCGATCGAGGAAGTGTTGACAAAGGATTTGAACTCGTGACATTCGGTCTCCGCGTTCACCTACTCCACCAACTCGACGACCTCGAAGGGGTAACTGTGGCTTATTTTAACTTTGCTAAGGGAGGCTCGACTTATCCGAATTTTGTAAGGGGGTTACCTTAGATGAAACCTATCAAATTATATTTATATATAATTTTTTTTTTTCAATCGAGTAAACGTTTAATAACATAATATTAATTATTACGTATGCCGAAATTTCGGGAAGAGAGATGTACCCTAGGTCTAAGCATACGGGACCATTTGGTTGTTTGAAGGGATTTGAAGTTTGCGTCTTCGCGTGCTAAGAGAAACGCAATAGGTATATGACCTAAATTGTTCAATCTCAATAAAAAGTTTCTCTTATTGTTCTTTATAGGGCAAGCATCAATTGGTGGTGCCGTATTATGGTCCAAAAAATAAGAGCAAGCAAAATATGTCTTAGCCCCGTTTGGATAAGATTAAAAAAAAATAATAATAAATTTTGATAAAAATTAATGAAATATATGAAAAAAGTTATATGTTCCATGAAATGCGAGGTTAAAATTAATTGTTAATCTTAATTTAATTTTCATCAATTTTTTTTTTTTATCTAAACTAAATACGAACTTAATATAATTATTATTTTTATTCATTCCATGGTTTCCGTGTGGACACAACTTCGACAATTTTACCAACATTAAGAGAGCGCACATATTAAAGTCCGATGGGGGTCAGCAATCTGGGTCATCGGCCTTTCTTATCATCTATAGATAGAAATTATCTAAATAAGTAAATAAATCTTAAATTAGACCTCGGGAAAATCTAGAAACAAATACGAACTCCAAAAAAAAAAAAAAAAAAAGAAATAATATCAATTCCTTTGGAATTATTAGTCAGTCCTATTTTTATTGGGGAAGTTGACCATTGAATACAGTTTTCATATTAATGATGGTGCGAAAAGAATGCCCACTCTTAAGTTATGTTGAGTTTTTCGATTCTTTGACTTAGAATTAAAGTGTAAAAAAAATTATTGTATGTTTACCAAAAAAAAAAAAAAAATTGTAAATACTAATAAAGGGTCATGCTAGCGGTACATTGGGGTGTACATCACGGTATACACCCCCCTCACATGGGTAAGGGGCCCACTCGAATAAAATATTCGAGTGGGCCCCTCCAGATGAGGGGATGTAAACCTTGATGTACACTTTTTTATGTACATCTAGCATTTTTCACTAATAAATTGTAGAATCTCATGCCCTGTAATGTGGCCATGTATTTGTACATCCTGCACGTTACAGTGGGCCAGCCGTCCCATTTCATAGGTAGGGGAGATGGCCCATGTGGCCCAGTACGTGTAGACCGGTCCACAACGCATTTATTGAAAGACTTACACTACACTTATAGAAGGGGGTGTGGTGGTTGGTTTCACAAATACTCACAAATGTAGGAGGGGTGGATTTTATTTTATTTTTCATTTTTTATTTTTGGTGAGTCCCACACATGTGAGTGGGTGTAAAACATCCGTGAAATTTGTTTCTGTAGATATGATTTATTCCTTATTGAAAAGGTCTCCATGTGTTAGATTTTACTATTTACTTCTGTCACAAAAATCTACATTATTAAATAATCATTGCAAGTATCCTAGAATTTCTATTTATTTTGAGGTTGGTCAAAGACTATTTTCAGGTGATTTGTTTGTTTGTTTTGGTTTACAATTGGCAGTTCCCCACAAATTTTCCTCCACAAAACATTACTCTCATGAAACTCGCTCGACCCATTTCACGCCACTTTCTCACGTCCTCAAAGACCCTAAAACCAGAGCGACTACCCAACTATGCAATCCTCAATGACTCCATTAAAGAGCATCATGCACACTACATCAGAGTTTACGAGCACACTAACCCATATAAGATGTCACATATAATCAAAGCATACGCTCTATCTCAAACCTCATTACACAAAGCCCATTTAATTTTCAATCAAATAGAACAGCCCACATTGCCTCTTTGGAACTACATGATCCGTGGATTATCCAAGAGTGGCCATCCTGTTACTGCACTCCAAATGTTTGATGAAATGCGTGAAAGTGGACTACATGGAGATAATACCTCGTTTATATTTGTGTTTAAAGCTTGTGCTGAAGTTTTTGACATTTTATATGGAAGAAGAGTTCATGGTCATGTTATCAAACTTGGGTTCAGAGCATATCTTTATATGTGTAATTCTTTGATACATATGTATGCTTATTGTGGTGATTTAGGGTCTTCGAGAAAAGTGTTTGATGAAATGAAAGATAAAGACCTAGTTTCATGGAACTCATTGATTTGTGGGTATAGTCAGTGCAAGAGGTACACGGAGGTTTTAGGACTTTTCAATGCAATGAGGCACGCGAATGTTAAGGCTGATGCAGTGACTATGGTGAAAGTTGTATTAGCTTGTTGTTATTTGGGTGAGTGCGAGATTGCGGATGCTATGGTTAGGTACATTGAGGAAAAACATGTTAAGATTGATGTGTACCTGGGGAATACATTGATTGATATGTATGGAAAGCGTGGCTTGGTTGAGTTGGCCCGAGAAATTTTTGATAGGATGGAGGAGAGGAATGTTGTTTCTTGGAATGCCATGATTATGGGGTATGCAAAAGCAGGTTACTGTGTTGCTGCAAGGGTACTTTTTGATGAGATGCCAAGGAAGGATGTGATTTCATGGACTTCTATGATATCGGGTTATGCTCAAGCTACCCAATATAAAGATGCTATTTGTCTTTTCCAGAAGATGATGGTGGCCAAGGTTAAACCTGATGAAATTACGGTTGCTAGTGTGCTTTCTGCCTGTGCAAATTTAGGCATGCTTGACATGGGCACTGCGGTGCATAATTTTATTCTCGATCATGGTGTAAAATCAGATATTTATGTTGGAAATGCTCTGATGGATATGTATTGCAAATGTGGATCAGTTGAAAAAGCTTTGGAGGTTTTTCACGAAATGGAAGAGAAGGACTCTGTCTCATGGACTTCAATCATCTCTGGACTAGCAGCGAATGGCATTTCTAATCATGCTCTTGAACTTTTCTCTCAAATGTTAAAAGAAGGTGCAAGGCCAACCCATGGAACATTTGTTGGCATATTACTAGCTTGTGCTTATGCTGGTTTGGTGGATAAAGGATTGGAATTTTTCCGCAGTATGCAGAAGGATTACGGGTTGATACCAGAAATGAAGCATTATGGGTGTGTGGTCGATCTTTTAACTCGCTCTGGCAATCTATCTCAGGCATATGAGTTCATAAAGCATATGCCTGTTGTTCCAGATGTTGCTTTATGGAGGATGGTGCTTAGTGCTTGTAGATTTCATGGTAATCTGGGTTTAGCTGAAATTGCTTCCAACAAGCTTCTCGAATTGGATCCAAGTAATGGTGGGAATTATGTACTTTCGTCCAGTACTTATGCTGGAGTAGGGAGATGGGATGATGCTATAAAATTTAGAGAACTGATAAATAAGAGCGATGTGCCGAGACCATTAGGTTGGAGTTCTATAGAAATAAATGGTGGAATTTCTGGGACTTCCAAGAAACAAGTGCCAGTTTCTCAACATAAATATATTATATGAGAGTTATGCTACTTTGTCCAAGTTGCATGACAAAAGTGGGGGTGCCCAAGTGATTTGGCACCCCCCTATTGGAAGGGCCAGGGGGCCAGCCCCCGGCCCTTCCAATAGGGGCGTGCCAAATCACTTGGGCACTCCCCTTTTGTAACCCAACTTGGGTAGTGTAGCATAACTCATTATATAAAGTGTCTAAAATGAAAGTTCTTCATGGCATAGATATCATTGTACAGATGCCTTGAAACTCAGGGGATATCTCTGTAGAAGGTCAGGGCAAAATGATTACTTTTGCACAGTAACTTAACTGATTGCAAGCAAGCAGGATACATTTAAGTGGTGCGTGGAAATTGTTGGAATTAATATTTGCAGTGAGTAAAATTTTCAGAATATGACTTACAATTTTATAACAGTAGCAACAAAATACATAAACAGAATGCAGAAGTGAATCCAGAATTCGGAATAGGATGATCGAGGCGAGAACTATGCTCTCTATCCTTAAGACCTTTTTACCCCGTCACACGGTGCTTACGGTATGTGGTAAAGTGTCTCCCAAGATACAACGATCACACTTGCAGAAGCAACACTTCGACTACAAAACAACGAAACCAGAACCGGAAGTACTCTCTGTAGACTAATGCAGAAAGAAAAGGAATATGTATGCAGAATGATTCGTAATTTTTCTGTGTATGAAATGAAAGCTCGAGGACCATTTACATAGAGGAGAGTGGACGGTTAAGCAGTTTCCATACCATTCTCAACTCACCACTCACGCTCACTTCACACCGTTTTAACAAATTGATGGGTCGGTTAATAAACTGTAAATGGAGGGAATTAATTGAATTCAGATAAAATTTAAATGAATTTTACCCAAAAAAAACTAATATTGACACGGGCCCAAGCCCACGATCGTGCCGAGCCGACCGGTCGGAGGGCGGCGGCGCGCGCGGCCTTGGATTAGTCTAGACATTGTCTAAGACTCCCCCCTTTCAAAGACTATTGGTACTCCTTGGGGCCCAAACCCATTTCCAAACTTGAAGTTTATTAAGTGGTTCAAGGTTGTGTTTGCAACCTATGTGGGATTGGAACAGTTTTCCAGTTATTTCCTATTTATTCCTCTTATTTGTTGTCCAACTTTCAACCAAAATTTCTCATTCATATTGAAATGGTTTTTCACAATTAAATATTCTACACTCATCTACTCGAAACGTAGAATTTAATTGAACATTAATTTCAATAAATCGGACATCGGGTCCCACTTAAAATTGTGGTCAAAGTTGACCCACTTGTGGCACCATTTCCAACAATCCCCCACATGAATGGAAATTATCATGACAATGCAATGCAGACACGAACAGAAAGTATATGCGAAAGACTTATTGCATCAGAAAAGATAGCTTTTGGTTTTGAACCTACCTTAGTGGAATACTATCGAGTTTACTTAGTTAATCAGTGAATTGATGTCTTGAACTATTCAGCTGTTGGTGTAAACCAAGGCAACAGTATCCACACAATAACCTTTCTATTCAATTCTTAAGTTCTCATAGTTGTGTTCATTTTGGTCCTGAACAATTCTTGGATTCATAAGTGCTTTAGAGAATTTTAAGCCCCAAATTCTTATAGAAGCGGTCCCACTTCACACTTATATAGGTGATCTCCTATTAAGAGTATTCTGATGTACTCCACTCGGTTTATCCAAGCTATAGGAATCATTAAAAGTTACGACTTAGTCTTTTACATTCTGCAGACAACACTTTTTATAAAGGGATGGTTAAGTGCTTAACTGAGTTTTAATAACTTAGTTGTCTCATTGAACCAAGATCTTGGGATCTCCAGTCAACAAGGTTGGGTTACCATCATTAAGATTCATGCATGTTCGGCTTTAATCTCAATCCCTTTGATACATAATATACTCGATCTCTTGGTAAGCCTTTTGTAAACGGATCCGCGAGATTTTCCTTTGATTTCACATAATCAATGGAGATAATACCATTTGAGATCAACTGCTTTATGGTATTATGTCTACAACGTATATGTCTGTACTTACCATTATACATGCAATTTTGTGCTCTTGCAATAGCTGACTGGTTGTCACAGTGAATACTAATTGCAGGCATCGGCTTAGGCCAACACGGAATATCCTCAAAGAAGTTACGAAGTCATTTTGCTTCTTCTCCAGCTTTATCTAAAGTTATAAACTCTGATTCCATTGTTGATCGAGCTATGCAAGTTTGCTTTGAGGATTTTCAAGACACAATTGCACCATCAAGTGTACATATATAACTACTTGTGGATTTAGAATCTTTCATATCAGATATCCAGTTTGCATCACAGTATCCTTCTAATACTGTTGGATATCTCATATAATGTAATCCAAATTTTAAGGTATGTTTTAAATATCAAAGTACCATATTAATGCCTTCTAGTGATCATTGCTTGGATTACATGTAAACCTACTCAGTTTATTAATTGCGAATGCAATGTCAGGACATGTGCAGTTCATTAAATACATCAAACTCCCAATAACCTGAGAATATCTTAATTGATGTACAGGTTCACCTCTATTTTTTGCTAAGCGTAGACTCGTGTCTACTGGACTTTCATAAAAAACTCCAAATCTCTTTAGCACAGACTCAACATAATGAGATTATGAAAGGACAAGGTCATCTGATGTTTTAGAAATTTTAATTCCAAGAATTACATCTACTACACCCATGTCCTTCATGTCAAAATGTTTTGTTAGCATTTTCTTAGTAGACACAATGATATCATGATTGCTACCTAAAATTAGCATATCATCCACATATAAACATACTAAGACATATGTTGTCAGTGTACTCTTATTATACACACATTTATCACACTCGTTAATTTTAAAATCATTTGACATCATAGTTTTGTCAAACTTTTGGTGCAACTGCTTTGGCGCCGTTTTAATCCATATAAAGATTTAACGAGTCTGCAAACTTTTTTCTCTTGTCCATAAGTGACAAATCCTTCATGTTGCTCCATGTATATTTCTTCTTCCAACTCATCATTTAGAAAAGTTGTTTTAACATCCATTTGATGAATTTCGAGATTATGTATCGCAGCAATTGTAATAAGGATTCTTATCGAAGTAATCCTCGTTACTGGTGAGTAAGTATCAAAGAAATCAAGACCTTCCTTTTGTCTATATCATTTTGCTACCAAATGAGCCTTGTATTTATCAATAGATCCATCCGATTTTAACTTTTTCTTAAAAATCCACTTGTAACCTAGACGTTTATTTCCAGGTGGGAGATCAGCCAACTCCCAAGTATGATTTTGCATTATCGATTCAATTTCACTATTGATAGTTTCTTTCCAAAAAAGAGCCTTTGGTGTTGACATTGCTTCACTGAATGTCTTTGGTTCATTTTCGACCATGTACGTTAGAAATTCTAAGTCGAAGGACGTAGACTTTCTAGCCCTTTTACTGCATCTGAGTTCTTCTTCACTTTCATCATTATTTGCAGTATCGTAAGTTCGTTTTGTTGAACTTACATCACTTTTGTCTTTACGAGGAAAGACATCTTCGAAGAAACTTGCATTCCTTGATTCAATTATTGTGTCTTCATGTATATCCGAAATCTCGGATTTATGCACAAGGAAGCGATATGCACTACTATTATGAGCATATCCAATAAATATGCAATCTACAGTTTTTGGTCCTATTTTTATTTGTTTAGCTTTTGGCACTTCTACCTTTGCCAAGAACCCCCACACTTTCAAGTATTTATATGAATGTTTATGACTTTTCCATAACTCATAAGGTGTTTCATCCTTTACTTTGTGTGGTATTTTATTAAGAATGTGATTTGCCGAGAGGATAGCCTCTCTCCACAAATTCTGTTGTAGACCAGAACTAATTAACATAGCATTTATCATTTCTTTAAGTGTGCGGTTCTTTCGTTCCGCAATTCCATTAGATTGAGGTGAGTAAGGAGCCGTTGTTTGATGAATGATGCCTTGTTGATAACAATATTCTTCAAACGATGCTCCATATTCTCCACCTCTATCACTTCGAACAATTTTTATTGTTTTGCTAAGTTAATTTTCAATTTCATTCTTATAGTGTTTAAACATTTTCAAAGCCTCATCTTTGCTTCTTAACAAATAAACATAATAGTACCGAGTGCAATCGTCAATGAAAGTAATGAAATACTTTTTCCCACCTTTAGTTTGTACGAAATTTCAAGTCAAATATATCGCTGTGAATTAATTCTAAAGGTAAAATATATCTATCAACTGAAGGAAATGATCTTTTGGCTAACTTAGCCTCAACATAAGTTTCACATTTGTGATTAGGATTGAGATTTAAAGAAGGTAGCAAATTTAAGTTCGTTAATTTGCGCACAGATTTAAAGTTTGCATGTCCTAATCTTTTATGCCATAAACAAGAAGAATCAATAATATACGCAGAAGTAGAAACTTCATTATAGTAAGGACATTCATCTTGAACATCCCAACAGTCATGTAACCCTTTCCAACGTACATCCAATTTTTAGTTAGTACAAATTTGTCAGACACAAATACTAACTTAAACTCATTCTTGCTAAGAAGAGAACCAGAAACAAGATTTTTCCGAATGTCCGACACATGCAGCACATTGTTGAGGACGAGTTCCTTGCCAGATGTCATCTTCAAGTTCACCTTTCCTTGTCCTTCAACCTTTGAGTTTAAGGAATTTCCAATGAACAGTTGTTCTCCATTGATAGTTTTGTAATAAAATAACACGTTCTTTTTAGCACAAATGTGGCGAGTGGTACCAGTATCCACCCACCATTCCCTGGGATTTCTAACACTATTACATTCAGATATAACAGCAGATATGTGTATTTCTTGAACACCTTCAGTCAGATTTTTAGTTTCAACAATATGTGCACTGTCAGTTTGCTTTTTAGGTTTGCGACAGTCAACTGCACGATGTCCAGGTTTGCCACATTGAAGCAATCTCCTTTGAACTTCTTGTTCTTCTGGTTGTTTTCATTTTTCTTTGAAGCAAAGTTTGAGTGCTTCCTTTTCATGTTCTTCTTTGAACTTGATTCAGCCATGTTTGCCTTAGCTTCCGTGCTTGATCCCCCGTTCCTCCTTTCAGATTTCTTAGTATCTTCTTCGATCCTCAAAAGCACAATGAGCTCCTCCATGTTCATTTTCATGTGTTTGTGTTTGAGGTAATTTTTGAAATCTCTCCATGAGGGCGATAATTTTTCAATTACTGCTGCTATTTGGAATGACTCACTTACAGTCATTTTTTCAGAATGTAAATCATGGAGAAGTACTTGCAAATCTTGAACTTGAAAAATAACAGATTTAAAGTCAATCATTTTATAATCCAAAAATTTACAAACAAGAAATTTTTTAGATCCACCATTTTCAGTTTTATATTTTTCTCTAAAGATTTCCATAATTCTTTTACAATTTTCATTACGCTATATACACCATATAGCGAATCATTCAGTACATAATTTTTGCATAAGAAATCAGAATATTTCCATACGTCCAAGGCAATAATCGAAGACCGATTATTTTCTCCTTGTTTAATAGAAGGAGGATCCTTAGTAAGAAATTTTGTCAGATTCAGAGTGGTAAGATAGAACAGCATCTTCTACTGCCATCTCTAAAAATCGACCCCATTAAATTTTTTTCAAGTTTCTCTACATGAGGAATACGAGTTGAAGCAGATGGACCGCCACAGTTGACGTAACTGTAGTCATAGTTGGCGTCACAGCCATAGTAGGGGAAGTGCATTCGTCCCAGAAGTGTTAACCATTTCTGTTTTCAAAACAGAAGATCAACAAATCAGAGTTTACAAATAAAACACTGCAGAATAGTATCGTACTTGAAATAAGCAAGTACAGTTCCGAAAATAGTATTTATTAATAAACTGTAAAGGAAGGGAATTAATTGAATTCGGATAAAATATAAATGAATTTTACCCAAAAAATTAATATTGGCCCAGGCCCCCGACCCGACCCGAGACCGAGCTCATGCCGGTCGGTCGAATGGCGGCGCGCGCGCGTGGCCTTGGATTAGTCTAGACATTGTCTAAGACTCCCCCATTTCAAAGACTATTGGTACCCCTTGGGGCCCAAACTCATTTCCAAACTTGAAGTTTATTAAATGGTTCAAGGTTGTGTTTGCAACTTATGTGGGATTGGAATAGTTTTCCAATTCTTTCCCATTTATTTCTCTTATTTATTGTCCAACTTTCAACCATAACTTCTCATTCATATTGAAATGATTTTTCACAATTAAATATTCTGCACTCATCTACTCGGAACGTAGAATTTAATTGAACATTAATTTCAATAAATCGGACATCGGGTCACACTTAAAATTGTGGTTAAAGTTGACCCACTTATGGCACCATTTCCAACAAACTACACTTTGGCATGCTAAAATTGCCGCAGCTGATCTCATAGCTGCAAGATAGTTTATATAAGGGTAATGTGAACAAAACTTCCAAAGGAGTTTCCGATCATGGATGTAGATGTTTACTGACATGAGATCGTCAAAGTTTCAACTGATATAAAGGTTAGTATGTTTTTGAATGAAATCTCCTAGCCATATGGACTTTTATTGTTTTTCAAATCTAATTTGAGTGTGTTTGCTTACCTTCTTGAAAATCATGAAAATGTGTACATAGGATGACGTTTTCGATTTTCTTCTGAGTTCATTTCTTATGATTGACAATAGCGCTGAGGTTCATTTTAAGATTTAATTTTACCTTTATCTTTCTCCTATGTGAGTGTCTGCAGAACAGGTCTTTGTAAGTGGTGATTTTAATGTGTATTACTCCCTCCAACTAGTATTATATTATAATAATTTCGATGGATAACAGCTTCACTGTCGCCTCCTTAGTCTATGTCTAATCTTTTTAGATTATAGAAGAGAAAAAGGTGTCTGAGAGGGTGATGCATGAGCGTATAATTTGTTAACGAACAAAAAAGAGAGAGGGGTCAAGAAGAAAAGAAATAACGCTAAGAAGATATCAATTCAATCATATAATCAAGAATAGTGAATTGCAATGATTAAGCCCTTTACATATAGGTCAAATAAGCTAAAAAGAAACTAAAATCAAATGAACTTCTAACAAACTAGAATCTTATTGAAATATTATAATTAATCTAATATAATCTGAATAAATACACTTTAAATCAAACTCTACATTAAAATCATAACTAAAATCTAAGTTTATCTTTATTTTTATCTTTATCTCCATCATTTCTCCCTGGCTGAGAAAATTCGACTCCGAAAAGGTAGATTGAAACTTCATACTTCAAGGATGCTTTTTTTTTTCTCTTGACCAAGTATCTGTACTGAACTCTTGACACCAACATATATCTGAGCTCATGTTAAGGAAGGCTATCTTTATTATGAAACAGATATCAAAACTGAACAATCGATGACAACTGAAGTTGCAAATCATCCATAAAAATATGATTTGACCAAAGGGCAAAATCTCTCGTTCTAACCAAGTATCAACATGGAACTCCAAAAAGCACAAACTTATACAACTCCTCTTCAAAAACTTCAATGGATTGCGCATTAGAAGGAGCACACGGAACTAGCATTATAGATTAGCCTGCAAAAACAAATGATTGCAACACTGAAGGCTTGAATGAGCCCTAATAAGGAAACAATTCTGCTATTTCGAAAACAAAATTTTCATCGAAGTGTGTTGGCCAATCAAATTGATTATCCTTATGAATGTCTAAAAAAAATAAAATTCTTAACATGTTTAGGAAACCAGTTCAAAGAAACATGCAAAAAAGCACAGTAGTGTCTAAATTGTGCATCAAAAGCAAGCTCATAACTTTGATAATGCAAATAACCTTTGTCTGTCCAGTCGTAGAATCCTTATTTTTCATGTTTAGGTTTGAATGATAAAGTATTCACGACTACAGGAATACTACTTCTTATCGCGTGGGCACTCTGGCTTGTTTACTCTATATCCATCCCAATGGAAGTAGTGGATGCTTGATTTGGGAGGCACTCTTTCCATCTTTTAGAGATGTACAACTTTCCATTTCGGCACACTATTGCCAATGATGACCAATGATAGCAAGTTCAGAAGATATATTCTCATCTAGAAGAAAGCATATCATAGGTTCCCTAATAGAGTGACGCAATCATATAAAGTCGTATCTTTCTTGTATCTCTGTTAGTTTATCTTGAATTTGTCATTATTTTCTTGCAAGGATGCATTTTCTCAGAAGATCATCGTTGCAGAATTTTGTGTGTTTCCATCTTAGGTCAAGGACAGATACATTGTTAATGTTAACCACCCATTTTAAAACTTAAGGCGTTAGAGAGAAAACTAAATACTTATTTATTTGAATATTGTCTTCAACGGTTAGCTTGCACTTGATTCATGTGACGTCTATGCTAAAGAGAAGTAAAGATTAAATCATCTTTGGCACTTTTGAGCTTGTCCTTTTGTCTCTCCATTTTGTTAATGGATCACCTTTCTATGATTGTATGTTTTTATTAAAGAAAATGCGGGGCTGGACACAAACCATTCCAACACATAGAAATGGATCATAAAGGCATTCCAACCATGGCGTTGTACCATTATTATAGATACATAACATTTGTCTATAGGTCAAGGATAGCTCCAAAGACTATATGTTTCCAAATCGTCAAGTGAGTCGTTGTCATCCCCTATAGTTGTCATCCTTGGTGGCCTTACAAGTTGAAAAATGCAAGTTCGACCCTAACAATACATAAAGGGGGGTGGATATGTATTTAAAGCGGAATTAAAAACAATAACGAATTAAAAAGCAACAAGTCGCTTTTAACTCTTATCTAGATGATTAAACGTGCAAGCCAAATTATCATAAGTTGAATTACCGCAATTTGCATATTATAAACAATGAATAATGAAGCAATAAAGAACACAAGAATTGTTCACGGAAAAACCCAACTGGGAAAAATCCTGAACACTTTGCCAGTCAATCCAGTATAAACAATTTTGTACTTACAGTCTACCAGACTAGACGACGACACGAACTATGTGATCTCCTGACTGCAATTTTAACAGCTCTCCTGAATTATATGCTCATTTGCACCAATTCCAACTGCAATAACCAACGCTCTCATAGAACTCCGCTATCTTGCAGCAACCCCTAACTTGGTAGAATCGTTTATCTTCCGTGGATCACGAAGAACAACACGTTCTTCACAGACTGGAACTTCAGTTGCCTTCCTCGATCTTCATCACTCTCTAACAGACGTGTAGGAAGTTGATTTTGGTATTTGGATATTGAATTTGATGTTTTTCTGACCAAAACACTTAAACAAGATGAAGATTGAAAGAAGTAATTAATAGATCTCTCACGGATGAAGCTCTTTCAATTATCAACCTTCTTAGATTCATTCTGAACGTGTTCTGGTATTTATAGGTAGGTCAAGAAAATCATGGGCCAAGAAAAAAGTCTTTAAAACGTGAAAATAAAATTTTTCGTATAAAGCTGTCGCTTGAGCGAAGGAGGGGTGACGGTCTAGCGATATTGTTTCTACTTTTGTAGTTCGAGCCAAACATTGGTGACAGTCCAGCGAAAATCTGTGCCGTTTTCTCATTTGTTCCAAACTCGAAACCCTAGACTTATTCAACTAACTTTTGACATATTTGCACATCACTCCTTGAACTTTCATAACCTATCAATTTAAGTCCTTTTGTCTACATAATAAGCCAATTACAAAATCAACTAAAACTTAACACAAGCATTCCCTTATCCATATCCACCAGCAAATTTGACATGTCAAAAAGTGCCTCATCATCCACAAACTCTTGTGCGGCCATGGTACGCTCGTCGGAAGAAGCTCCAATTCCGACAAGCTGTTCTGATGATGATCACCACTTTATTGTGGAAGTGTTGTAGCCGCCGCACTAGTCACTACCGCACGTTATCATCGGCAGATTGAGAAGCCTTTGTTGGATATTACACGACGAACTCTAGAAAATTTAGTGCAGCATCAGAACCTTTCAATGCCAAAGCGGCAAAATCATAGGCTACATCAGCCATTTTGAAGGTGGGATATGTTCGGAGCCATATATGCATAGTTTACGTGGTTCGTATGTCAATAGTGTATGGGATTGGTAGTCCTTAGGACTTAAAGGGTCCTTTTGGGGGTACCTTAAGGTGACTAACCATGCATTTAGATCAAACAGAGGCCTTTTGTGGAAAAAAATGATTGTTCTTTAAGGAAATTATACCCGGCCCTAGTTTTAGATTTTCATTTTCACAAATCAAAAATCAAGTTTCATAATACAAAAATCAGGTTTTAATTAATAATTTAATCTTTTTTCATTTTTATTTTTATATTTATATACAATATAAATTAAATTAATTTATATACCCTCTCCACCATATCTCCCTAATATCAAACCCTAAAATCAAACCCCTCTCCACTCTCTCTGCTCAAACTCCGCCGTCGCCTTCTCCACGACAGCAGACGGTTCTTCACATCGTCGGAGTAATAATTGCTGCTGCCTCCACCTTCTCTATTCTCACCGTTGCTCACTTTACCTATTCTCCTCTCCGTTTCTCCACCCAAACCGCATCACTCATCGTCGCTCGCGGTTGTTTAGTAGCGTTGCAGATCTAGTGGTCTCTGTGCGGTTAGCGTTGCAAATCCAGTGGTCTCGCCTCGAACCTCGTCCGCCACCGTCCGCCTCTTCGACGCTGCTTCGTTCCTGCCCATCCAATTTCTCCATCATCATCTCCAATTTCTCCTTTATGCAGTCAATTCTCGCTTCCAATGACGCTGCAAGATCGGTGAGATTCAATTTTCCAGTGTCAATTAGATAATGCTAGTGATTTTTGTGGTTGGTCGTGGTTCCGTGTGTTGGAGTTGGTGGCATCGTCTTCGCTGCCGTCGTGGTGATGGTGAAGTAGTGGCGGTTTTTCGTGGTGATTGTGGTTTTTGGGGGTGGTGATAGTGGTGGTTTGAGGGGGTGAGGTTTGATTTGTTTGAAATGTTGATGTTACTATTAGGCGACGGTGGCGGTGCCGCTGGTGGAGACAGTGGCGAACTGTGGACACAAATGATTAGGTTATTTGTGACCAATAATTTAGTTGGTTTGTGATCAATAAATAATACGTGATTAATGTATTAGATAAACTGTGACTTAGTGACCTAAAAATTTGTGACCAATAAGTGACCTAAATATAATTTATGTTTGTGACCATAAAATAAGTGACGTGACTTATGAATTTTGTGATTTGTGATGGATGCACAAAATGAATAAATTGTGATCTATGAAAATTTTGAATTGTGATTTAAATTTTTTTGAATTGTGACCAAATTACATATATATGTGACCTTAATATATTTGTCGGAATCAGAGCAGTCGTCGAAACGATCGTCGAAGAAGAGTTGTGACCGGAACGGTAATCGGAATAGTTCTCGGAGCGGTAGGGGTGGTGGAGGTGTGGTGGGGGTAATTATGTTATATTATAATTAAATATGTAATAATAAATTGATTTAATACTTTATTATTTCATAAATTAAAATTTAAAAAATCTGATTTTTGGAAGTTCAAACTTGTTTTTGTATTTTTGAAATGGTGTAAAGTAAACATTTTTAGAAATGTATTGTTCCTTTGTTCTTTTGGGCCATATACGTGAATGGAATTCAGTAGAAAAAGCGTGGCAAATCCGCAACGGGGCTTACGGTCAAAAGTTAAAACGCTAATTGCATTTAATGTTTTTTTTTTAGTATAATAATTGGTCAACCCGAAAAAAATTATTGTATTAACATGACACTAGACAAAATCACACCAAAACATGTTTGGGAATCAATTATAATTGATTTAAATTATAAATAGATAAAAGTGGGTTGTGAATAAATAGATGATATTTGTAAAATGTTACTAAAATATGTGAATAAAAACTTTTTTTACCAAAAGTATTTATAATATAGTCTTTATTTGAAAAGAATTTATAAACGATTTAATTTATAAATTGAAGTTGGACTGTTTATAAATTATATATAATTATTTTTTATTTTATTTTTTTCAAACAGAGGCTCAAATACTTGGCAAACAAAGAAAATCAGTATTACAAGTTGATTTTTTCAGATTGTACAGAAAAAAAAAAACTCACAATATTACCAAAAAAAAAAAAAAAAAAAGATGGGCCCACCTATTTGTGTGTTCTCTGTGCAATTTCTGTGGTTTCTTTCTTCTGTGCTGGTAGTCTTTCTCAAGTTGTGGAGCCAACCAAGCTCAGAAACCTGAAAGCTCCCATTCTGGCCACAGAAAAATAGCAATCTGCTCTCTCCCTCTCCCTCTCCCCGTTTGTGCGTGTGAGAGAGAGCATGAAAATCTTAACATCTCCATTCCCAATCCCACTGACACAGTATAGCAAGCTCCATTTTCCGTTCAAAGCCCACCTCCCAAATCTCAAACCCATATGCAGAGCCTCCATTATTCCACCACCAGCAGACTTTGATTTCAAGAATGAAATTCTCAGAATTTCAACAAGCACAATAGCCAATACCCATCCAGAATTGCTCGATTTGGCGCTTAATGGGACCTTGGTACTGATCAACAAAAGTCAATATGGACCAGTCCCTCCATGGAGAAGTGAATTTGTAGAACCGGAGGCCATTTGGCTTATTGGTACTACCCATATATCCCAAGAATCTGCTTCTGATGTTCTAAGGGTTATCCGTGCTTTGAGGCCTGACAATGTTGTTGTGGAGCTATGCCGAAGCAGGCAAGTTTTAGGCGTTTGCTTGTTTGTTTGTTTGTTTTTTTTTTTTTAATTATTATTATTTGGGGTTTCAGCTGAATTATGCATACACATTGTGTAACCTTAAAAGGTTCGCTTATAAGTTGAAAACAAATAATTTTTCTTGGCGATAGTTCAAACAATTGAGTTATTCTCACAACCGGGCAACAGTAACTTACAAAAATGTTACCTTTTTTTACGTAAAAGTAAATAATAAAAAGGTAAGTTATTCACGGTGTTTGGAGTTATAATATTTGATAGCCTACAGTCACGCCTGGGCAAGATTATCTTTTCGTGGAAGACTGTATATGTGAATAAAATGGCAATGGGTAGCAGCTAGATTTGAACTCAAGCAAAACCCTTGTTAGCTCTGATGTCATCTTGACCAACACGTTTAAATGCTTAGGCAGTTAGGGAGAGGACAATTTATCAATTAAAATTGTATCTTCAACAAGATGGGCATTCCTGCAGTTCGTTAATTGGTTTCATTTTCTATGTTTATGAATTTAATTATCAGCTATTATATGGAGGGTGTGGAAGCACAGGCAATGGAAGGATTAGTCCCGTAACTTCATGAGCAAGGGAAACATTGGAAACTTTCATCTATGACTTCTTAGGTTTCTCTAAACTGCATCTTGGCATGTGTACAACTTTAGTTTAGGGTAAAATGTGACTTTTGACAAGGTCAATTGGAAATTAGGATTTTTTAAGTTAAACTTGGACTTCGTTTTGGATGGAGGCATAATTTGGATTTTGAAAATTAGATTGACTGAGCTTGGTATTATTCTTGAAGGACCAGTAGCAACTCAACAAGTTAAATGTTCTCTGAGAGAAACCGGTGCAGATGAATTAGGCAATGGAAATTAATGGACCAAACTAATGTATGGAGAAGGGCTGACAGAGATCCATGATATTTCGAAATTTACACGAGAAGTTGGGTTGTTATTTGCAATGTGCATTCTGTTTTTAATAATTCCAATACGGAATTTGAGGACCAATATATAGTTTAACTGTTAGTAATGCAACTGCTTTAAAAATATAGTTGATTCTTTTTTTTAAAAGTTTTGTTTAGACAGAGTTCTGTTAGACCAAGTTGCCTCATCATATGAAATTTAATTATTTTTGCATGTGCTCTCATGGCATACTTGCGCCTAAAAAGAACTGGAATAATGGTCTTGGTTACTCTTTTCAATTTTATTAGAACAGCTAAATGAGATTATGGGAGTTTTATTTATATCTAGCCAATGAATAAAAGGTATATTTCAATTGCAATTAGAAGTACAGCATTTTGTTTCTTTTCTTCAATTTTCTGCCTCTGTGAGTACTTTATCGAGTTGACTAAAACCTAAACCTACAATGTAGGAAATTGGAAATGGTAATGGTTGCACAAGTATCCGGTATGGGTACTATTTGATGCTAAGCCACAATTATTATTGCCTATTATAAATTAATCGAAATTCAAGGGGTTCGACAAAGAACCTGTGCAGTTCAATTCAACAATGCCTTAGCCATGCTTAATCCAGGATCAACCACGTGCATATTCTTGGTCCATCCTACTTTATCAAGTATCATATTTATTATTAAATCACACTGATAAAATCCTCATCATTTATCTCATTCCATGTAATTGTAGGTCGATGTCACTTATATTAACTAAAGCATCTAGTGCTATTGATTGCGTAGTAAATTATTTTTATCACTTAACTAAATTAACTCGAGAAGTTTGATATTTATCGTACTCTTTTGTTGTCAATATATGGCTTAACTTCACTTGTTTCAGATTCTATTTTCAGAGCTGGGATCATGTACACTTCTGACAATGGTGAGCTCAATCAGCAGTTGAGGTCAAACATGTTTTCCTTGAGTGGTTCTGGGTTCTTTGGAGCTGTTGGCCGCAGTATTAACTTGGGTCTGTATTAATCCCCCGCTCGTTTATTCATTTACAGCATTTTTTCAGAAGATTTAGTTATACTTCTCCAATATGACAGGGGGTCAAACTGCGTTAGCACTACGCCTACTGTTCGCAGCATTCTCTTCAAAAATGTCTTCTGATATTGATCGTCCTTTTGGTGATGAGGTAGATGCTCATCACAAATTATTTAGAATATATTAATAGGTAGTAACTTCAGAATTTCGATTGATCACATCTTCTCTGAGAAAATTGTTGTCAAGTTTGCAGTTTCGTGCTGCTAGAAAGGCTTCTGAAGAAATTGGTGCTCAAATAGTGTTGGGGGATCGACCAATTGAAATAACTGTATGTAATGAATATATGCGATCCATTTGTATTGATTACTTTCACTAATCCAAAATTAGGTTGTTACTGAACGACTTCATCTGAAGTTAAACAGACATATTTATTTTGAGTTAGTCTTCAAGAAGATCTTTATGTGTAGGTCAAATTCATTTTTTTATCAAATGCCTAAACACTTGTGCAATTTTTACAAATGCGGGTGGTCGAGAATTGAATCCAAGACCATTGCTTATTATGATACTATGTCGAACCATTTCATTGGAAAGCTTAAGTTATCTAATGAGACAAATTTATTTATTTGAAGTTTGTCTTCTACAACCATAATGATCCTAAATCTGGGGGATCTATGGATTGCAATGTTAATTGGTTTTTCTGCTGCCTCTGTTAGATGGCTGAATTATGTTGACTGACACGTGATGAAGGTTAGCTTATTTATTTTACATGTTTCCTTACAGCTTGAAAGAGCATGGAGTTCGCTAAAGTGGAAGGAGAAGCTGAGCTTAGTGTTTACTGTCATTCGTGGAATAACGTCGTCCAAGTTTTCCAAGGATACATTAAAGGTTTCTCTCAAAAAATTCTAGATAACAAATTCTTACCTTCAACTCTAACTCAACAATTTTATTTTTTTCATGTGTATGTTTGAGCAAGTTAGAAATTGACCATATCTTTTGAGGAAATCTAATTGCCACGTGATCCAAACCTACATTTCTTTAAGGGAAAATTGCAGCGGAAGTTCCAAACCTTTCATTTTGTTGCAGAATACACCTTAGCCTTTCATTTTTATGGTCGCAGTACCTAATCGTTAACTTCCACTAGAGTTGAAGTCCATTTGACAGATTCCATCCACTTATCCGTTAATTAACCCCTAAATTAAAACTTTGACTCAACTTAACAAATAAAATGAAGGGTAAAATAGTGAATTTGCATTTTTTATAATAAAACAATTAAAATAAATAATTAACCAACAAGAAAACTGTTTGTCTTCTCCAAACACCCCCACCCCCACTCCTAACCAAAAACACAAGAAATCCAATCACCACCACCCATCTACACGTCACACCACCCATCGTCGTCACCGCAAACGCCACCACCGCCGCCCACCGTCTTGTCAAATTTCTGGAGAATGAAACTCTCAATTACGTTCTTTGCTGATGTTTGAATTCTCTTTCCCCAAATGTTCCCGTGCAAGATTTAATTACTGATTTTGTGCAAGTTAAATGCACTGTATTATTAATTTTATTCCTACCCAGTTTATTCTTGATTCTAGATTGCCAAAACCCATTTGATCTGTCAGAGTTGGAGTTTTAATTAATCATATTTTGACTTGCAAAAACCCCTTCCTTTCACTGTTTTGAGAAGGTAAATTTCATGCTTGTACCAACCCCAGTACCGTTCTCTATCCTCTTTCCTGACATTATGTAGAAGGTAGCACGCAGTTAAATTTATTATTTCAAATATTATCCTGTCATTATGTAGAAGGTAGCTCATAGTTTATTATTTCCCTTTGACACAATTTTAGTTTTTACCTATTAATGTAGACTCATTCACTAAACAATGAAAAAAGTGCCGGGATGTTCTTCGACTTCAAGTCTTCAATCCTCTCCCTATAAAACAACCTGTTTATGATCTTCTAAAGGTCTGCTTTTTGTTAGTTTGATTCAATTGTTTGGTCAAATGTTTGAAAAATGCAGTGTTGAAAGGAGTAATTTGATTGAGAATAAGAATTAATTGAAGTATGGGTTATCTATATGATTACTGTGCGGAGAAAAGATCTAAGGTATATTGTAGGTCTGATGCAGCTAGCTATTGTTTGTGTTGTTGTTTGAGATTTGGGTCGGTAGTGGTAACGTTTACAGTGGCGACGGTGGGTGGTGCGACATGTAGATCGGTGGCGGTGAATGGCAGTGATCGGATTTCCTGGGTTTTGGTGTTGGGGTGTTGGGGATGGGGATAGGGTGTTTGGAGAAGACAAACATATCATTTTTTTGGTTTTTTGTTTAATTATTTATTTTAGAGAAAATGAAAATTCACTATTTTACCCTTCACTCCATTTGTTTAAGTTGAGTCAAAGTTTTAATTTAAGGGTTGACTAACGGATAAGTGGATGAAATTTGTCAAATGGACTTCGCTGCAATTTTCCCTTTCTTTAATTGGAAGTACTGATCATATTTGCTGGTCCTGACACAATGACGTGAATATTCATCTAGCTTAAGTCTGTTTAAAAACTTCTATAGAACTTATTTTATTGTTGCATTTTGTAAATCAGGAATCTAGTACTAGTGATGACAACTTCCAGCTCTATGACCAGCTAAGCTCTTCATATCCATCACTGTTGCCACCTCTCATATATGAACGTGATACAGTGAGTTATAAATAATTCAAATTTTTGTTCATGTCTCTTGGCTTTTACAAAATTTAGATCTTATCATTAACCAGTAACAGGCATCGTTCTGTAGTCATTCTATTTTTATGAACAATTATTTGAGCTGCAGTGTATTATGGTACTGACTTTCAAGTTGTTAAGCATTATGGTACTGATTGTGCCAGCAAATTGACGATAAAAAATAAGAGAGTGAGGAAGTTGTGGGATATGTTTTGCATATACTCAAGAGAGGTTCTTGTCCCCAACGGAGTGTGACAGAATAGAATTCATTTCACCACTCCAAACTTATTTAGAACAAGACATAGTTTGACTGACTTTTTAACTTTTTCCGCTAAATGATCCAACTCATTTTTCTTTTAGTACCTTGCTTGGTCCCTGAAGAGGAGTAAAGCTGTGAATAACAGTAAGAAAGTAGTGGGAGTTATGGGAAAGGGCCACATGAACGGAGTTATATACTCGCTTGTTTCAGATCAAGGAAACTTGCGATTCCGAGACCTTGCCGGGAAGAGGCCTTCAGGGGATGACTACGGCTGGGTTGGTTCAATTGCCAAAGACTTGGTAAGAGATACTGCAATTGGCATTCTACTATGGCTATTGTATGAGCAGATCAAATCAATGCTATAGAATATCTCACATTTATATCTGCTTTTTGTCCTGATGACATACATGAAATGAAATTGAAATTAGAAAGTAGAAATTTGCTGCTTTTCCGTAGAATTTGTACCCGCAATATTTCGATGTGAAGAAAATAACTGATTTAATTTTATAGTAAAGAAAATAATAGATGTATTTGTATAAATTTCTGTCTTTTTAGATGTTTACAATTTTTGATATTGGATATTTTTCCCTTGCTTGATTTGGTTGTGCTTAATATTCATTTGCTGCTACTGTGAAATATTGAGGCATGTTTTTGACATACGAAAATATGAATGAAATCGATAAGAAACTTGTTGATATTAATAGAATATTGAGAATTCAACTAATCAATACTCATTGATAGAGGCGGTCATGTGGGTGCGCGAGTTGAGCGACCGCACATGACCTTATCTTTATAGGGACACCAAAAAAATTTGTTATTTGTGTATATGTATGTATAATTATATATTTAAAATATGTATTAATTTTAAACTTTAAAATTTTAATTATTATGGTAAGTTAAATGACACAATTGAAAGATAGACAAATGCTGATTTTTATTTAATATTATTGTATTTCTTATTTCTAATTACATATCACACCAAGATATTTTTTTTAAATAATGTTAAGGAAAAGGGAAAATCGGAAAAAATATAATTCGTAGGAATAAATATTTTGATGAAAATGTCATTGTAAATGATGCACAATGACTTGAAGGTTCTTTCATAATCAATTATTTCCTTTATATATAAATCAAGCAATTGGATCATTTGACCAAAGGTTTGATCAATTCAATTCATATAAAAAAATTTGAATTTCTATTTTCTTTTGACAAGTTAAACGCATTGGATGATGCTGATTTGAAAGCATGTTGTGATCATCTTGACATTGTTCTAAAACATGTAATTTTTTGTGATCTTGATGGCAAAAATTTGCTTCAAGTATACAAAATTTTTACCAAAAGAAATAAATATAGGTTTTGATGTATTAACTTACTTGAAATATCAAAAGAAACAAAGACAACTTTTGATATATTGACTTATTTGAAAAGATTGGATCGATTTTCAAATACATTTATTACTTATAGAGTATTATTGACAATTAATGTTATTGTATCGAAAGAAATTTTTCAAAATTAAAGTTATTAAAATATTATTTACAATCAACCATGTTATAAGAAGAATTGAATGACTTAACGTTGATATCTATTGAACAAGATTTGCTAGAAATGAAAGTTTAAATGAAACGAAAGTTAATTTGCTTCTAGAAATGCGAGAGTTAGTTTGCTTCTAAAAATCCGAAAAGAAATATTTCAAAGTTTACAAATGGTATTTGATGTTTCTGATTTCAAGGTTTTCTCATAAGAAATTACACGAAAAGTTTAGGAGTTTGGATACTTCTTTGTTGATGACATAAATTTTGATGAAGTTTGGGAGATGCTTTTGAACTTTATTTTTATTTTTCTTATTCACGACATTTAAAAAAATAAACGGTATTTAAATATCATAATTTTGCGATGATATAATATTATTGAAATATATTTTATTTAATTTTATGAAAGGGACATCATTTTAAAATGTCGCACAGGACATCCAAAATTTCAGGACCGACCCTCATTGATTTAACCGAATATCCAGTACTGTTTTGATCAATGAATTCATTAACTCGTGTATGAAATACCAGTTTATTGACAAGAGTTGAGAGAGAACCTCAAGAATAAAAAAATAAATTAAATTAAATTATTAAATCATAAAGCCAACCAACAATTTTCGTTTTTTT
Organism: Fraxinus excelsior; assembly: GCA_019097785.1. Taxonomy (NCBI): domain Eukaryota; kingdom Viridiplantae; phylum Streptophyta; class Magnoliopsida; order Lamiales; family Oleaceae; genus Fraxinus; species Fraxinus excelsior. Next base: position 7,900,251 of record CM032629.1, read on the forward strand.
ACTTGAATATCGACCTAATACACATACATGCGCTTGTGCACCCCGGCCTCCCCAAAGGCTTCTTGAATCCAAATTAACGATGTGACAAGATTATGTTCTTATCAATCGAGCTAGGCATGAGCCTCCCGACCATCACGGTCTGGGGCTACAACTTTTACACAAACCTACCGCAACTCGGTCGTAACAAATAAAATGAGGATTAAACATTACATTAAAAGCCATAAAATTCGAAAATAAGAAGGAATAAAGTCGTCTCCTTCCATGTCTACATTTGGACTTGCATCAATTTGGTAGGTAAAATGATAATACACAGTTGAAAATTTAAACACTAAATTCCGATAAAATTCTAGAGGGAACCATATATTCTACAAATTAGTTAAATATTACAAAGATTCTTAAACATTCTTCATCTATCTATTGTTTACAAATACTTCCCAAACACATATTTGTTTGCAAAAATTATTAAATTATGCCGTTGTTTGGTACACAATAAAATTTTCATTTCCATTCTTCAATAAAATAATATTTTTCATCACATCAATAATATTGTATAATTACTAATCACTTAATCGTGACGGTCTAAATCAAATATATATCGTGTTGACCAGAGAAACATTAAGCAGATTAATTTGAATTTAGCTCTAAAATTAATGGTATTGACTAATTAAGTAACATTAAAGTTAATCCTAATAATTGACAAATAGGGTCAGTTTATTACTCAACTGTCGTTTCTAGATGTCTCCATTTGCCGTAATGATGCAAATTACATGATTATGGAAATGAATTTTCTTCTATTGACCCGTGCCAAGTAACGCAGTTTAAATTGAAAAACTTCTTGAAACGTTTTCATTGCATTGAAGACCAGTGGCTAGCGCATGCTATATAGAGCCCTTCTACTTCTGCATTTATTTTTTACTTTTTTACTAAAAGTTCTTACTATCAATCGAAGAATTTCCCAAATCAATAAGAAATCATGATCAGGGAGTACCTAAAAATGAAAATCTTCAGAATTCCACACGCTTACATGATGAAGAAAGTACTGTCCTGTTTCACTTTAGGTCCATGTTCGAGTTCGGACCAACTTGTGAACTACCCTCCGCTTGGCTTAAAATTAAACTACGATTATTCTAGATGATCCTATTCATCAAGGGGCGCCGTGGAATGAACAGAGCCAACATAGACCTGTTCATCTAGCACAACTCTTAAACTATATAGCGTAAAAGTTGGACTTCATGTCAGATTCTCAGTACCAAAACTCATTTTTGAATGAGTAAGCACAACTATTTTTAAAGCTTACTTTTTTAAAAACTATATTTTCTTGATTAAAAAAACATATTTTTACTTGACAAGAAAATAAAGTAGCACTTAATAAGTATCTTTTATTATAAAAATAATATATTCGTCACAGGTTTTCAATGAATTTCTAAAACTCATTTTCTAATGCTACTTGTACATCAAGAATTGTACATAATGATGTACACCCCACTCACATGGGAGTGGGGCCCATTTGTATAAAATATTTTCTTATTCAAACGGGCCCCACCCCCATGTGAGAGGGGTGTACACCCTTATGTATACCTTGATGTACCTATAGCAAAACCGTAGTTCTAGAATTTAGCAACCCGAATTTTTTCGAACTTCTACAATCAAATCAAGATTATTTGACCTGATTAGCCATTGAAAGGGACTTTGAATAGCAAGGACAGTTGGGCGGATCCTGAATATTACCACTTGCTGTGTGCGTCTTTACACAACAAAATGGCCTGAATTTAGGCGTTAAATGGATCATCACAAATTGGGCCTATAGAGGTCCGTGTATCATTTTTAATCGGGTCCACCCATCACCATCCAAAGAAAAATTTGTCTTGGATTCCTCAACCTCGATCATCTTTTCCATGTGCAATATTCAGTGTTCTAAAAGGCACGCTTAGGCGGCGCGCCTTGGCGTGAGGCTTGGCCAAAACGTCAAGCCAAGTGGGTTAGCTTCTTATTTAGCGGTCAACAACAATTGTTGATCGCTAAAGCGCGCCAAGGCATGCATTATTTTTTTTTATTTTTTTACAATTCTTTGAAGTTAAAAATTATTAAATATTAATTTCTTCAATTTGCCCTAATTTAAAATCAAAATAACCATTTGAACCCAAAAGTCAAGTGACCAATGTGAAGTATTAAATTATTAATTGGGTTGTTACATTTTATCTACTAATGAGTGATTAATAATTACTTGAATATGCTTTGCTATAAATTATTTAAATTTGAAACTTATATTTTTGTTGGAAATTTTGAAAAAAGATGTATAAAGTTCCTATAAATTTGTTTTAAGTGTTTAGTAAATATTATTTTTAATTGATTAAAAATTAAAATATTATTAAAATAAGAAAACGTCTTTTGACGTTTTTTTACGCATATGCCTCGCCTAAACTCGCCTAGCCCATAGCTCGGCCTCCACGCATCGTCACGCAGTACGCCTTTTAGAACCTTGGCAATATTTCACACGATTCATAATTTTTATCAATTTATCAATTACTTATTACATTAATTTTATGAAAATTTTGCTAAAAAATCTAATATTTTGTACGATTTATTGTACTAAATATATCTCAACAATTTTAAATAGTCATAAATATCTTTTTAAGAGATTGCTCTAGAAAATTGTTTCAATACAAATATGTGGTGATTTGAATAATCCATCACGCCACATTTATATTTTGTTTTACGTTATTTTCTACATTGCATATGATTGGACAATTTTTAAAAATGACATACTTTTCCGCCCAACACACTTGCACACAATGTACACCAAAATGTCATCTATGAAATGTACAGTTGGCATGATTCTTGAATAATTATATAGTCAAGCGTGACAAAAATTGTCAACAGGAAAGAATGTCATAGACATGCCCAATTATTCAACAAGAGTCTTTGGAAACCCTATAAAACCCCACCTCTATTTCCTTTTTTAAACCCCACCCCACACGCTCTCTCTCTCTCTCGCGCGCACACAAAAATGTGCCAACTAAAATTCCACATTCTGCCTTGCAAATGCAACTCAGAAAAACCTAATCTCCTCCCATTGAAACCCCAAGAATCAGATACTCTAACCTCTTTGACCCCTAGAAGCCCAACATCTCAACACCAAATTATGAAATCCAACAAAACTACATATCTTTCGCTAGTCATTCAAGAATCCAAATCCATAGCCAAAATAGCCATCCCAATGATGCTCACCGGTCTATTACTCTACTCGCGTTCCATGATCTCGATGCTTTTTCTTGGCCCGCTAGGTGACCTGGCGCTGGCCGGAGGCTCATTAGCTATCGGGTTTGCTAACATAACCGGATACTCGATTCTTTCCGGCTTAGCCATGGGAATGGAACCCATTTGTGGTCAAGCTTTTGGTGCCAAAAAGTACACTCTCCTTGGTATTTCCTTGCAGAAAACAGTGCTGTTACTCATATTGACATCTTTTCCAATATCCCTTTTATGGCTTAACATTAAAACAATTTTAGTTTTCTTTAAACAAGATGAAGCCATTGCAACACAAGCTCAAGCATATCTTTTGTACTCAATTCCTGACCTTTTGGCACAATCTTTACTGCATCCACTGCGCATTTACCTTAGAACACAATCCATAACTTTGCCTCTAACGTTTTGTGCAGCAATGGCAATTCTTCTACACATACCGATAAACTATTTTCTCGTTTCAAAACTTAGTTTAGGTATCAAAGGAATTGCACTAAGTGCTGTTTGGACAAATTTTAACCTTGTAGTTTCATTGTTAGTTTATATAATGATTTCTGGTGTGTATAAAAGAACCTGGGGAGGTCTGTCCATGGAGTGCTTTAAAGAATGGAAATCCCACTTGAATTTGGCCATTCCAAGCTGCATTTCTGTGTGTTTGGAATGGTGGTGGTATGAAATCATGATTTTGCTTTGTGGGTTGTTAGTGAATCCCAACAAAACAGTTTCTTCAATGGGAATTTTGATTCAAACCACTTCATTGATTTACATATTTCCATCTTCTCTTAGCTTCAGTCTCTCCACTAGAGTAGGCAATGAATTGGGTGCAAGGCAGCCAGCTAAAGCAAAGCTTGCAGCAATTGTAGGCCTTTCAGGTATTAGAGATATTTGTAATTTCGTATTACTTATCGTTAAATAATTTCGCCTAAAAGTTTTTGGAAGGGAGACAAATTTTTTATTTATTATTATTTCAATTATTTCTTCAACAAAACCTTCACCTGCATGCAGTATTCATTTTTTAAAACTAAATCTCACAATTGCACGATTTTCATAAATGGGCGTAGAAAGGTCATAAATTTTATTTATTTTAATTACTTGTCAACACTAATAAGGGTTGTGCTCATTCTCTCTGTTATTTTCAAACAGGAAGCTTCATACTGGGGTTTTCAGCACTGTTTTTCACAGTAACCATGAGGAACATTTGGGCCAAAATGTTTACTCATGATCAAGAAATCATAGCATTGACTTCACTAGTTTTACCAATAATTGGGCTCTGTGAGTTAGGAAATTGCCCACAAACAACTGGTTGTGGGGTGTTGAGAGGAACAGCAAGGCCCAAAGTGGGAGCAAACATCAACTTAGGTTGTTTTTATCTTGTCGGAATGCCAGTGGCGGTCGGTTTAGGTTTCTACGGTGGCTTTGGTTTTGAAGGGCTGTGGCTGGGGCTGTTGGCGGCGCAGGCTGCCTGTATGGCCACCATGATGGTGGTTTTGTTTCTAACAGATTGGAAATTTGAAGCTCAGAGAGCCCAACAGCTGACTGGTGCTAATGACTTGGAAGAAATTGAGGAAAATAATCCACTTTTAGCAGAAAATAAGGAAGGTCCCTAATATTCTTTAGGTGATCACTTAGTTTTAAAATAATTCAACTTTGTTCCGTTTCTTTCTTATGTATGAAATCTTAAGACACATAAAGATGTACTACTGAATAAAACAACAGCAAAAGAAAATCTTGTAGTCCACTTCAAATGTGCAAATGATTCGTAGTTCATTGTGATTCATGTGTTATTACATAATTGTACACTAAAACCCAACACAGATCCATATATTTTGGCTCCTGCATGCAAGAGTCATGTCTCCTGGGATTCTACTAACACGTACAACTCATCCTAAGTAACTAAACAGTATTTTTACAAAATATTACAAATCAATAAGTACGATAATTATGTATTATATTATATTATTTTATAGGATAAAGAATGGTGCGTGTTATTTTTCATTTCAGAATTTATTTTTTCTTAGAATATACTGATATAATCCTGTAAGGCCATCTCCAGCGCTGCACCAAATTTTGCACTATTTTGCACCAAACTAAAATTCATCTTCAACCATTACATCAAATCTTACATCAAATGAACAGTGAATAATCATTTTCTTCTATTTTTTTCTTCTTAGTAATTTATTTATTCGGAATATTAATTATTTATTCATTTTAGAAATATATAAATTACTAACTAAATAATTATGCGAAATTAAGGAAAATATTAAATTCATTAAATAAATATATTATTTAAACGTGATACAATTAAAACATATTAAATTACTAAATATGAAGTCAAAATATCATTGCAATTTAATTATCGGTATTCGTATATTCTTCCGACAAATGATCGATTAAGCGACTTTCCAGATTACTAAATTATGCATTTGTTTTTATGTATTGTTTTTATTTAAATAGAACTCGTTTAATGTAGGTATGTGGTTATTATAAAATATTTCATGTTAACTATAAATAATCGTGTTAGTTATATTTTAAATTTTTTTATTCTTATTTTAATTAATTCAGTAATTATTATTTTTAACATTTCAAATTTAATTTAAATAATAATAATAATAATAATAATAATAATAATAATAATAGTATTAAAAATTATATAACAAAAATGACACAAATATCCTCAACACATACTTTTGCCAAATTAAAAGAAATGGTATATTGGACTTCACTTTTGCGCCATTTTTCCAGATGGTGACATTTTGCACCAAAATTTCGTGCATTTTGGTGTAAAGGGGTCTCCATTGGAGATGGTCTAAAGGAGATCAGCCAAATTTCCTTAAGAACAAAATTTCATATTTCTTCTAAAAAAATTCTTATTGTTTCAGAATCCCTTATTCTATGTATATTGTTAATGACCCTTTGTGCTTAACAATGACCACAACATAAAATAGCAAATATATTATGAGTCACTGATCTTTTGTCTAAATTATAAAATTCAAATCATCTGCATCTCGTCTAACTTGTACTTAACTAGCCATCAAATTGACAATTTTTTACGTAAAAATATTTTAAAAATATGCCCAAGATTCACAGCAAAAGTACTGATAGATTTTGTCCTTTGAAACATAACACCAGCACCGTTAGCGAAGCATCGGTGGCTCTCTGCATGTGGTCATCTTTTATTATAAAAAAAAGGGAAAGTATACATAAAGGCATATATACCTCAAAATAGGAATGAATATGTGGAGATGCATTTGGTCTGCGGTCACTGTATAAGCAGTCCATACACACGCACGCATATGCATACATACATAGATTCATGTATGTATACTATCAATTTTACCAAGTAAATTATTTGGATGGTTTTTGGTGTATGTTTTTTGTTGTTACTGTAGATTATGAATTTTTTTGGTGAATATCATGCGTGTTTTTGTTCAAACTAGTAATCAGAAATGTCAGTATTCTAATATAGATTGTTGATGACTAAAAGTGACACGGCAAAATTAGATTAACTTAAAAGAGGAAATATATATTGATAATTGCTTGAATTAGTACAAAACATGAAGTAATTGCCTTGAGAAAAGTTACATGAGAGTGTTTTTGAAGGGTTTCCTAGCTCTGTCCCGGGAGGGGACCATTGGTTCCTACTTATAAGAGGGAAGACTGTACCACTTGGCCGTCCCAAGTCACTTCAGCTACAATGCTAGTCTAGAAACGCATTCCATTGGCTAAAGATCCAATGTTTGATTGTGTTGTTGGGTTCGGTCATGCAGGTCATCATGACATCTACGCCTCAACAATGGCATCAAGTCATGGCTGCCACGTGTCTTGTTAGTTGTTAGGAGTGGTTGGTGGTCAAGTGGGACAATATAGAAGGAATTTATTAATCATGACGTTCCTTTAAATTACAACGGCCAATGTCTGATCTTAAAATTTTCGGGGCGTAGTCTAACCTTACATTGTGTTGACTTGGGTCCAGTGATTCTTTTTCAAGTAAGATTGTCGTCCGACACATATTATAGTCAATATGGAAAAGAAATAACAATAAAACTATAATATAAAATGTCTTGAAATTCCCTTATAACATGAAGATGATACTTGGAACAACATACTTAAATTTTCATTTTAAAGTATAGTGGGTGAATATCAAAGACTTTCTTAAAGTATAGTCACTAATAAAAAAACGTCTTTTAAAGTACGGTAAACAATCAAATACCTCTTTTTTTACGTGACAATTTTGTGTGCCGTGAGTTACCACCAATGCACTTCATCTACCATGTCACCAATTCGTAAGAATTGAGTAACGAATGTCAGTGAATAATGTCCAACATTTTGATAAATTTAGTGGCCAAAATTTGACATCTAACATTTTAATAAGCGGTCGAAGACACAAAAATAAGTTCAGTGATTATTGATACAATTAACTCAAAAGGTTTAAAAAAAAAAAAACTATATCCCTATTTGATAGAAATTAAAATTCGGATTTTAATCTAAATTAAAATCAAAAATTAATTTTAACTACATATTTTATAGGATCCACAACTTTTCAACCATATATTCCATTAACTTTTATCGAAATTTGCCAAAAATCTAATCTTAATCCCTACAAAAAAAAAAAAAAAAGAAAAAAAAGAGGGCTATATATTTAATACTTAACTTTTTGTAGGCTTAAATATTTCCTTCATTTTCAATTTCAAAATCCAAAAAGAGAATTACTCAATTCCTTTTTATGCACAAATCTCATCAAAATATAGTTGAGTGCACGATCATCTAAGAAGAAATTTATGTAAAATGGTTGAAAGAAGGTGATTTTTATTTCTTCACTTAACTCAAATATACTTTGTATTTTTTTCTTTAATAGATACCGTAATTGAGTTTTAATTATTTTAACGAAAAATATTTTTTTTGGATTTATGTGCATAGATTAATTTTTTCAATTTTCATTTATTTTCAAAAATATTTCAATTTATTTTAGTTTGTTTTAACTAAAACTTGATTTTCTTTTTTTAAATTCAATGTTGTCAAAAAAAAAAAAATTCTCATATTTTATTCAGTTTTATGTAGTTTTAACTCAAAATTTATTATTTTTATTTTTACTCTAACAAGTTTTTGATACAATAAGTAATTTAATTGTTTTATTAATATGCCTCTCACTGCAGTAGGTATTGTCCGCAAGGCACAAGTTAAAGCTTCTAATTTCGCATCTGGGCATGAGAACTTATAATCTCAAAACGTAATTTGTAGAAACAATCAAAATATTGACCAAAAGATAATAGTAGCATTCATACTATTTGGTTATATATATTGGGGATGATTTCCTGCCCATGATGCGCAAAGCTTATTATGTTCATGGCTGATGTGGTGCAGTTAAAGTGATGAAGAGCATAAAGAGTTAGAGTTCATGATGAAGTGAGATCGCAAAGGGAAAAAAAATTTCATGATAACTTTGGGTTTGTCCGTTTTTGACGAATTATTAGCCTAATTCGATTGGAAACGGGTCAACGATCACAACATTTAGGCCCTCGATTAAGCTTTTTTTACCGTTATGGTAATTTTTATTTTGGGTAATATCTCATTCAATAAAATTCGAATTTGTATTCCGTTTGTTGGAGAACGATCATGAATCTTAGGAGTTTCATTTAAGTTTGTTAGCTTCGAATTTTTTTTCATTTATGGAAAAAATATCGTTTTTTTATTTTTATTATTTATTTTTCGATTTTGGCTAGAGTTTTACTATTTAAAGCCTTGTAAGCCCTTTGAGGCAAATTATTATTGAGTGAAATAAAATTTTTTCGTTGGGTTTTTCTCTCAATTTTTTTTTTGTGTGTATTTTCCATCTTTCCTATAAGTTTCACGCTACGTCATAAAGTTTATTGTGTCCAATTTGCCATGTCAGCAAGCCAAGTCGTCATTGCTGACGTGGTATTAAACACATTTTATTTTGCCTACCGTGAGCAAGAAACATATGTTTGGTTATATATATAGACTAAAATGCACTGCTAGTGATATATAATTGATCAATTTTTGAACATTTCGTGCTTATTATTATTACTAGTTAGCGCCTCGTGCGATGAACGAGTTTTGTACTTATTGTATGTTTATTAGCGTACTATTTATGATAATACAATGTAAAAGAAAAATTTAAGTAATCATATTGATTGTGTGTGAAAAATAGCAATCAGGATTAGGAGATATAATAAAGAGTTGAAACACTTAACCTGTTCACCGTACTATTAATCATGACCAAATGTTAAATGTTTGGGGAAAATGGATAATTACTTCTCATTGCAAAGGATATTTCGTTATGGAAATGAAAAAGAAAAAAGAAACAGATTTTTTTTTTTTCTGTTTTTAAGAAACATAGTTTCAACAACAAGGTGAAAGACATTAGAAAAATGACCTGATCATTCATTCTTCATAATTGAGAGCACTATCTTATATGAAAAAAAAAAAAAAAAACAGATCACAAGACAATATCATCTCATGCTTCATGCAATGTGGCTTCAAAGCTTGGGTTTCTTGATCAAATAGTGGGGCTGTTGGATGAAGGACTGCCTTCTGGGCATAGTAGAATACTTCGGGAATCTACAAATAGATTACAACTATCACAATTGTCAGGACAGTCTCACTTTTGTAAGAATAATGAATCAGCACAACTCAATCATCAATGCAAACCTGGAGCAAGTTAGCAGCTGAACATTCTATGCAAGTCTCGATGTTACGAAACTGTCGTATGATTGGAGCCATCACAATGTTCAAATTACACTCTTCATCTCGTCTATCTAGCTTGCAACCAACAACTACAACTGGTACCCTGACCTAAGCAGCCATACACCATTTGACGTAATCTATAAGTTTTGGATAGTAAAATAAATAGAACATAATATATTTTTACCTGAACATTTAAGAAGGGCGAATGAAATATTCATCGAAAGCAACATCATTGCAATTTTATCACTTATATATTGATCTTTGTCCGATGAAATTGATTCAATTGGTTGTCCAAAAAGGAAGCATTCAATGTGTTTGAGCACAAATACTCCACAATTAGGCCTGAAATAATACAATATAGTATTAGACTATTAGTAATGTTAATATGAAAGTAAATTTAAGAGTAAATTTAATTTTAAGTAATGAAATGCTTACCCACTGTTTTTGGAAGCAGGACAGGGTATAATATGTATGTCCATTTTTTTGTTTTCGTATTTTCTTAACCTCTGTCTGTCAGAGGGCATTAATAACCCTTGAATTAACAATAATACCGCCTTTGCATGCAGCTTGATTTCGTCTGGGTTGCGAATGGTGTGGCTACAATTATATATCTGAAATTTCCATTCGCGTATATCCACAAGATAAAGATACCAATTATTGACCGACGTTGAACATGGAATTAGTAGATAATTGCACTTTTTCCATGGAATTCCATAAATCGGTAAGATGCCGGATACATATTGTTGGAACACAACAGAGCTTGGTGAAATTCCCTTCTCAAGGCCTTGTCTAACATTGTTTTGCCATATCATATAACGAGTACATTCATCTTCAAATGAGAAATCTAAGAGTGCATATTCTTTAGAGACGCGAGAAGATTTATCACGAATCAATCGTCTCAATAGTGTTAACTCTGTGTTAATAATCTATTGAAAGAAATAAATTGAATGAGAGACATTATTTATGCATTGCAAATATTGCAGTTATTATTTCTACATTATACTAACCGCAACATGTAGATCTTCAGATGTATTTTGTATAGTCAGCAGCATATCTCGACTATATTTGTGCCCGCTTCCGTTATCCCAGTAATGACTACAAAAAAAAATTTATATCAGTTTCAATACAATAGAACGAAAATTGTAATATGTGAAATAATAAAGTATAAGTAGATTTCTTACTCTGGTGGATTTCTGTCAATCCAATCTGTTATGGTTGTGTATTTATCCACAGAAAAGTCTTCCAATGGAGATATAAATGATGATGTAGATTCATCATTTGTTCGACCTTTATTTAGAGGAACGTTTTGTTGTAGAGAATTTACAATAGTCTCCATATTAGATTTCCAAGTAGACAAATGAAACAGCATATTCTCATTCCTTTCAGCATCTGAAGATTTTAGTGAACTTATATTGTTATCTATGAAGGATTTCATGGATTGGATGTCTTGTTGTGATTGTTTCTGTTGTTCAAATAGTTGTGTTTGGTTGTCAAGAATGGTTTGGTATCTAGCTTCATGATTTCTTGATTCTTGAACCATATCCGCCTTTAAATTATCGTATAAATTAGACACTTCTGATACCAAATGTTGCTTGTAGATGCCAAAAAGTTCTTCCATGTGTTCTTTTGTTACATAATTATAGCGAGAAGAGGAAGAACCTGGCTCAAATTGAAATGTAGTGGCCGGCACATCTGTCTCATGATCATGTATGTCAGCAGGCGGTATTTCAAATTCAAATGAAGTACCTGGATCAGGATTATTCGTTTGATGTTCTTGTGTGGTAGTATGTGGGATTTCTTCTGTCACGTTAGCGAATGTTCCATTCACGATAGCATCTAATATATGTTGTTCATTATCTGGTGTCAATGACAGCGTTGTGCACCACACTGTTTCTGATTCTTCTTCCGTGGGTATCAGAACTGGAATGACTTCAATCTATAACAATGGAAGAAGATTCTGTTAATTTTTAAAACGAATAATTTAATAGTAAAATATTATTGAATGATTATAATGAATTTTAGAATACCTCTTCAGCAGTTATAGAGGTCAAAAAATCTCTGATTACTTTTTCAGTCAGAAATTTGTTTGGTCTCCATTTATGTATTCTGGGAAACTGTAAGGTTCTACGTTTGCGACGACCGAATTGTTGCCCAAATTGTGGAAAGGCTTCGTATATCCAACACTGCAAAATTATAAGAAGTAAATATTATACGGCAAAAATTTATTCTATAGGTAAATGAAAATTTATTAAAAATATAAATTACATACCTGAAATGCAAGTGGAAATCCATGTATGGAATATTTTCGATCTGTCTGTTGGTTGTTCCGCAGTTTTTGTGCTCGTTGTTGCAATGAATTCAACAGAACGAAATACGATATACGACCCCATGGATAAATAAGAAATTCGTCTAGATTTTCAACCATGCCCAATGTCTGGTAATTAATATATCTTCCAACTGGTTTTAAAACACACTCCACTAACATGACCAATCCCAATTTGAATTTATCCTCCGTATTTTCACATTGATGAAATGTTTCGAAAAGCATTACCATAGTGATTCTTTTAGTTCCGTGAAAATAAATATTTCTAAGTCGATCATCACTGGAGTCAAGTTCTGCTGTTACTTCGTGACAAGGTAATCCAGTAAGCAGACAGTATTCTTGAATACCAAATCTGGCAAAATGATTATTTAATTTGACCCATATTTCATTTGTTTTGCCGGAATCAACAATCCTCAATATAAACTCGTGTATTAATCTGCTACAAAATTGTTGCTCTCCTGTTCTATAAAGATATCCACAAATAAACCCACACAAACTGCTGCTAAATATCAAAGACCGTTTGTCTTCGTCAATAAGTTGGATGAAATCTTTAACATACCGAAGCAATGGAAATTGGGTGATGGTGGCAGAGGACCATTGATCTGGGGAAACGATATAATCAAGAGACATCTGCAGGAATAAATAACCTTGAATTAGATATGAAATTTGAAAGAAAAAAGAAATTGTATGGAAAGGGTGATCCTCCGCGTGCGGAGGGTCTGTCCGCCAGCTCCGCACGCGGAGGACAGATCCTCCGCACGCGGAGGCCAGAGCCTCCAGACGCGGAGGACAGAGCCTCCGCTTGCGGAGGATAGATCCTCCGCACGCGGAGGCTCTGAACCTCCGCAAGTGGAAGACAGAGCCTCCGCGGGCGGAGGACAGATCCTCCGCACGCGGAGGCTTGAAAACCTTGCTTCTGGAGTGGAAAATCTTGCTTCAAAGAGAGATGGAGTAGAGGTAAACAGAAGAGATGGAAGGGTGAATGAGAGAAGTGAGAGAAATTGATTTGTGAGAAATGATAGATTTAGGGATTTTTGGGGGAGATGGGAAGAAGATAGGGGTAATGAGAAAAAAAAAATGGACGTGATTTTATTTTTAAAATGGGTTTGAATATTATTGTTTTTAAGTTTTAAACGATCATATTGTTTCTTAACTATTTAGTTATTTATTTAGTTATTGTAATTATTTATTTCGTTATTGGATTTATTTAGTTATTGTAGGTATTTATTCAGTTACATTGGATTTATTCAATTACCGAAAACATATTAACTGTAATGATGTTTTGTAATAATTTTTTTGTTTTATTATTTTGATAATATAAATCTACTTACCAAATTAAGAAAATAAGTTTTACAAGTAATTTAAATAATATGATGGATATAATATAAAATGATGGATAAAATTTTTATATTAAATGTAAAGAAGGAAAAAAAAAAGGGAACAGAATTTTCAACTTTTGAAATAATATTTTTTCGAAATATAAATATTTGTGAAAACATTTTTTTTTAATAGCTGTATAAATAATTTTAATAATATATATAATGTTGAAGGCGCAAATATATTAGAACCTCCGCGCGCGGAGGTTTCACTCTCCGCGTGCGGAGGTTCTACTCTCCGCGCGCGGAGGTTACTGCCTCCGCAAGCGGAGGATGTAACCTCCGCGTGCGGAGGTATTATTCTCCGCGTGCGGAGGTTATAGCCTCCGCGCGCGGAAGGTGTAATCTCCGCGCGCGGAGCTGGATTCTCCGCGTGCGGAGGTCCGAGTCTCCGCACGCGGAGCTTGTTGCCGCCGTGCGTGGATGTTCGATATTCCTGTGGAGGTCCCAGTTTCGGGGCATGGATTCTTCGCACTTGAATGCTCCGGCCTCCGAGTGCGAAGGAAATATTTTTATTCTAAAAATTATGTAATACAAGATGTTGGCATATTTAAATATTTAAAAGTAGAAACAAATTTGTAACAAAGAAGAAATGAAAATATATTCACGTCAATTTTCCTTCATGGTTTTCTTCATGTTTCTCTGTAAATGGGGTAAATGGGGTAAATGGGGAGACGAAAAGTTGTGGCGAGAATAATGCATGTCTCTCTTTGTATTTTTCTTTGATATTAATTCAATATATAAAGGAGTTAATGTTTATAACGAAAGAGGGTTATTTTATATATTTGTTATTTATATTTACAAACAGTGAGACCGAAAATAACTTCTTACCAAAACGGAAACGACTAAACAAGCATCTTCCAAAACCTATTCATCTGTTTTAGAAAATAACAAAAACCCAAAACAACCTCTTCATATTGCCTCAAAAGTTATATGTTACGTATGGAGGAGGTCGTCTTCACTGCGTCTTGACTGCTTCAAAAAAGAAAAGTTAAAGTCACTCTTCATGTGTTACTGAGGACTCAACTTTTGCGAGCCTTCTTCTCTAAATTGGAATTTGGTTGAAGAGAATCATCTGATCGAAAGAGAGACTTTTTTGCAGCAGTTGTTGTTTGAGTATTTCCGGATGGTTCACTATTTGAGGATTGTGCCTTCCCCTTCCCTTTATTTTTCTTGCTGTCTTTGTTGTCTTCTGCAGCTGAATTTTTATCAGGATTTGTCTCATTGATTGCAGCAATTGAAGGTTCATTTTTTTCTGAAGAGTTGAAGGTGAAGATAATTTCAAAATGGCACTCCGAAGGATTTTGCCGTTTTGTGTCGCTTTGAGATAAAATATCGAATCTATTTCGTTTTCACTTTCAATTTTCATAAAACTGTTTATGTCCACATCTGGTTCCTGCAATAGAGTAGAGTAGAACGTAGTAAATTGTAAATATTGAAATGTAAAGAAAACAATATTTAGGAATAAGAAAACAATCTTCAAGAATGTAAACTGTGATTTGACCTTTTCAAAATGGGTCCTTATGGCGTTACCAGTACACTGTAACAATGTTTCTGCAACGCTTCCTATGATGCTTGCGTCTATCATTCCAGATTCGTCTTGTAGATGCACGAAAGCATTTGCTCTGGAGGAGATATATTACGTGAATTTTTAACTCTGTTGCTGTGTTAAATAAAATCTGAACAATATAAATTACCTTGGTACAGCTTTTGCATATTCACATTTACAAAATCGGCACTTGTGAATTTCTCCAAGATCTGCGTTCGACAATTTTTTGCAGTTATCGCATGACATATACCAGAACTTTTGATTTTTTGAAATGATCTTCTAACGTGCTTGGACCCAATAGAATTTTTTCTGCACAATAAAAATATTAACAGTTAGAAAATGTTGAAATTTGAAATGAACATATTTATATTAATGAACATATATTTGATGAGACTTACCTCAGGATGAATTCCTAGTAACTCTGCAATTGGCGTAAATTTGTCGTCGGAGGGAGGTATTATTTTCGGTGGTGTGAGAGGAATAGAACCGTGATCTTGCGTGAGTTGGTCAAGTTTTTCTTTGTTAACTTGCAGCCTATAGAAGAAAGTCAGTGTATATTTATTTATAAAAATGTAAAATGTATTTTTTATATTATATTTAAAGTACCAATCTTTGTACTCTGCCATAGCCAGTATGTCGCTATTGATGAAGAAAGTGCTGTTAGTTTTGGTTGATAAAGTAATACCTGCAAAGTAAATAATAGATGTTGGTATATTTGTGCGAAGTAGATGTATTTAAATAAATAAAAATGAAATTAACATTTATATCGTTAAACGAAGAAACCTTAAGGTTTATAGCCCATATGATTGGTCTATCGGTGAGATTGGCTATAATGGTAAGACATTCTCGTTCCAGAAAACTGTCCCACAACGTTAATATCATTGTTTGAAATTCTTTATCTATCAAAATGATATCCTGAAGAACGGCCTCTGTGCCAAAATGAGTTTGGATAGTTCTCTTTGGTTTAACGTCCACAACTATTCCTATTACACCTGAGAAAAAAATTGTTATAATTTTTTCGATACACAGAATCATACATATAATTATAATTGTATAATATTTGATAGAAATTTACTGATATTGCTGTTTTGATCCATGTGGTGTTCTAGTTGATGAAATGGAGTAAGTTGATATTGTGAGAAGACGAAGTTTAAATTGTTTTCATCTATTTCTTCAATCTTTGTTCTTCCTGTTATGGTCCATATTTTTTGGTCAGAGGAGCTTGTTCTTCTAAACGGACTTTTGTTTTCTTTCACTGTTGCATTTGAGATCACATAGGTTTTTCCCAGTTCCAGTTGATCGTTAAGTGCAGTAATATTTGTATCGTACAAAGTTGATGTGACTTCATTACCCTGTTTAAAGAACTTGTTAAGTGCTTATAGAATATATAGACAAAATAAAATCGAAAATTTATTCAGTTACTGTACCTCTAAATCCATCAGCAGAATAGTTTGGTATCTGGTGTTGGAATTACGAGCAATTTTGGGTATTTGCTTTCCGATGATAACCACCTTTGCGGACCAATTAGTTTCTGAAATTGCAATTTGTGGGATAAGTTTATATGGTGTAGCCATGCTTGTGTTTGGTCTGTGATTTGTAAGTAAAAAAAGTGTCAAGACGAAGCTATTTATAGAAGACGAAGCTAGATGAATAGTGTTAGTAAATAAATAATTTATTTTATTATGTTATTGGAAAGATAAACCTAATAATTTCAAATTCAAGTTTCAATGTAACATAGGTACGTGTCTTTACGTATCTAATGTGGTGTATCCACGTGTTATGTACAAATGTCTTTATTTTTACTATAATTGTCGGCGAAAAAATTTGTCGATATGTTATGTTTATATATTATATAAAAAACATACATAGATAATAAATAGAAATATATAAGTTTGATTATATTTTTTTTGTCGACTTTGATTATACTTTTGTTTCGACAAATACATTTTTTTTTTGTATTCGTATTTGTATTCATTTGTAAATTTTATTGTGTTCTGTTTTTGCAGTAATATTTTTTAGCAATATATTAAAGTGAATAAAAGTTAAAGTCAAATGTATTGAATATATATATAATGTATTTAATTAATGGCTATTTGAAAGTAATTGTTGGTGCATATTGAAATTATGACAAAATACTCACCCGCTGAATTTGCAAAATGTAGATTTCTTGAATGAAAAAGGAAAAAAAATTGTAATTAGAGACATGTATTGAAAATTACAATAGCAAAATAAATTATACATTAGTTATAAAATAACTCATATCTCAATGTTACATCTTCGGGCTAACATGTGTCCCGCACATCTAGCATAGTTTTGCGACCATAAGCAAATAATTAAGCCAGATTGAGTGAAAGCTATTCATACATATTCGGATCAAGTTTCCCACTATCAACTATAAGTATAAGAAGATAGTGCGAAATATATCTGCATATAAAAATAAAGACAATTATCAGTAATTCAGTTCACCTCATAAATAAGAAATACATAATTTAAAATATTGAAAATGAAATTAGTTATGAAACAAATAAATAAACAAATACTTACTTGTACTTCTATGAATGAATAAATGAAAGAATTTCTTTATAAACAACATTCTTTGTACACATATTGTGTAAATTGTCATTGTTTGATGGTTTCAACAAAACTTTTAAAGATTTATTTGTTTTAGCTCTTGATAATGCTATGTAAAGTTGACCATGACAAAAGACTGGTTCAGGGAGATATAAACCAACATAATCAAGTGTTTGACCTTGTGCTTTATTTATCGTCATTGCAAAACATGGTCTGATTGGAAATTGAGTTCGTTTAAAATGAATTGATGTTTGATCATTTTTTAGAGGCACAAAAGGAATTCTTGGTAAAAATACATGTTTTCCACGATATTCGCCAGTTGCAATTTCAGCAAGAATTACATTCTTATTGAATTTCTTACAGGTAAGGCGTGTTCCATTACATAATCCTTCAGAAGGGTTGATATTTCGTAACAACATAACAGGACAGTTTATCTTAAGCTTCAATTCATGCGGTGGAATACCATTTGGAGTTAAAGTATTCAAGAAATCTCCCTGAAGGTTTTGTTCTGATTTGTCAATCATCTCATCAAAGCTATAATACGTGAAAATTTCACCAGGAATCTGATCAAGTAAAATTCTGTTAATATAATCAACACATTCATTTCTAGGCGTAAGAATTACACGATTTCCCATCGTATGTAAAGTATCAACATATGTTTCTATATTTGGGAAAACATGATTTATTAAAATTTGCAAAGATGTAATTTCATCATCAAATGGTATAATTATGCTAGCCGGGAGTTGAATGTAGTTACAATTATGTTTTTCCTCTGTTCCATTTCCAACTCGAAGCAAATATTCAGAAAATGCAGGATCTAATTTTGCACGCATGTTCTCAACTAAGGGTAAATGTAAATACAAAGGCCATAAGTCTGAGAAGACTAAGCTAGCCTTCATTATGTCTTCTTTTTTTCCTCTCGGTATTACTGGTAAAACTTGTCTGAAATCTCCTCCTAAAACGACCACCTTGCCACCGAAAGGCAAATTACAATCATTAATATCTCTGAGCATTTTATCAACGGCTTCAACGGTACAACGATTAACCATAGGTGCTTCATCCCAAAGTATTAATGTAGACATTTTTAATAAAGTCCCTAAAGCTGATTGTTTACTAACAGAACAAATAATTTCACCAACTGTTTCAAGAGGAATTTTAAATCTTGAATGAGCTGTTCGACCTCCAGGTAAAAGAGATGCAGATACTCCAGAAGATGCTGTAGCTAAAGCAATTAGATTTTGAGACCGTACACCTGTTAGGAGAGCTTTATACAAAAAAGTTTTGTCTGTTCCTCCTGGACCGTCGATGAAAAAAATCCCGCTAGATTTTGAATTGACTTTTTCCATTATTGTATTATATGCAGATTGTTGTTCATTATTTAAAAATGATGTACAAGTGTAGCCTTCTTTTAAGTTCCAGTTTGTTGTCTCCTCTTCAATCATCCTTCTCAATCTTTCACTTTCATTTACATTTATACTGAATGGTACTATTTCGTAGTCATTTATGTTTTTACCTGATGATTCTAAAATGGAATTGATATCTTCTAAAGATTGTAATTCAGCATCCTTTGAAGATTTATTTTGATGTACATAATCATCGATCATATAAATTTTGAATTTATCCCACAGTAATCTTGGATGATTGGGATTGCAAAGAATGAGAAGTGTAGCAAAAAGACGTCTTAAAGAAGTAGGCATTTTGTAAATGATAGCTTCAGACATACATTCTTCACAATGATTATCTCCGCTTAACAAACCATGTAAAAGCGCTCCTTCTCGATATGTATTAACAGTTACTTTGTTTAAAGTTCGTAGATCATGAAATGATGTTGGACCTCGAATATGATTTAAAAGAACACGTAAGAAATATCGTTCTCCTTCAGATGGATTCGCTGTGACAACTCGTCCTATAACAACGTGTTTTTTTTAGGACTCCAAATCTTCTTAGTTGAGTTCCAAACAAAATGTGTTGAAAAATCTCGATACAACAATGTACGAGCAAATTTATTTACTTTATTTACCTCAAAAAATTCTGTCAACATTGTTTTTTTCGTATTTTCATTATTAATAATAACAGATAAATTATCTCCGTCATCATACCTTATTTGTTGATGATTTTCAATATGAAGCTGTAAAGAATAAATAGCTGGATAAATTTCTGCTAAATTGAACGAGAAAATTCTCCACATAGCTTCAGGTGGAGATATCCATCTAGCAGATTGGTATGCTGATATTTCATCGATTTCTTTTCCCGTTTCATTTGCAGAAAATGAAAAATGAATACGATCATGCCCTTTATACACATATTTGTACAAATATTTTACAGCTTTAATAGAAGAACAAACTTCAACATTAATATGACAGTCAAATTTTGCGTCAAATAAGGATTATATGGTACAACCCATCGATTGTCTAACATTTGGCTTCTAACTTTAATAGAAATACCAGTATCACGACGTTTATACAATGGATATGAGTTATGACCGAAAATAGTAGTATTACAGTAATCTCTAGGGTATTTATTTTTGCAAGTTTTGTTTGCTTCCATACATATGTTTTTTGGATTAAGATGTCCACAAGGGCCGTGCATATTATGTTTTACAATAACAGAATGAAGATAGGAATGATTTTTTTGATCAGGAATTTCACAACAAACTATCTTATCAACATCTACAGCAGAACAGATTTTATGGCCGTGATTAAATATTAACAATAGATGTGCATGAGGAAGCCCTCTTTTCTGAAATTCAATAACATATATATGCGCACTAACTGGGCCTAAAACATTTTTTTGGTATAAATCATTTTTCAACTCTTCTAATTTTGCTCTAAATATACGCACAATTAAATCAGGCCGATTTTGAATCTCATCATTGTGTTTTAGTTCTTGTTTAATTTCTGGCCAATTTGGATTGCATGTTATAGTTAAGAAAATATCCGATTTTCCATAACGCTGTACAATAGTCATCGCATCCATATATCGCCTTAACATATCTCTAGGTCCACATGTAAAAGATTGAGGTAAAACAATTTTTCGTCCAATTTTCGATCTTCTTGTTTCTCCATTTTGAATGCTATCTACAATACCCTGGTAAAGTTCAGCTCGAATTTGATATACTTGTCCTTGAACTCTAAATGTGTAAATACCTCGATATGTTTTGAAGAGCTCTTTGTCGTATATGACACCAAAAGAAGTAAAAGCAAAGTGGTTATTATATCCTCGTACAATTTTCTTAAATTCCATACATTTAAATTCTTTAGAAGTAAATAAGTTATATAATTCGGTTGGTGAATCAGGTATGGAAATATAGACATTTCCATCAGAGCAACAAAAACCTTTATTTTCTTTATAAATTTTTCTTGCACCACAATATGTACAGCTATTACATATCGGTAATACGTATGCATTCGTTGGTATATTTAATACATTAAAACTAATTGGTAATGTAGAATCGGAAGTATGGAGTACCATTTGGTCCGAAGTAGATGCCTCAAGATCATGATGTGTTACAGATTGTTGAATTTGTATATCATTCGAAATGTCATCACCATATGATGTAAGATTACATATTCTTTTACGGTGATCATTGCAGCTATGTTGAACTCTTTTTCGTCGACATCTTTTTCTTTGATTTTCTTGTTGACGATAAGACATTGTTTCAAAACTACCATCCGAAGTGTTCATATCGAACAGTTGAAACCTAACCTGATGAATATAGGAACTGAAAGAAATTAATTACAAAGGTTATCAAAATGTTTAGAGTAAAATAAAAATATTGAATAGCTGTCTGTGTAGAAAAATATTTCATTTTGTATTATAAAAAAAAAAGATGGTAGATAGATAAATTCTAATTTTAGAAATTAATAGTTTTGGGAAGGAAAATTTTTTCTTATGGTAAAACACAAACAAAAAAATTAAAATGGAAAATAATATTGTTGCTGGAAAATGAGGGAAAGGAAGAAATAAAATTGTTATGAACATAGGAAAAAATAATTCGGGCACAGAAATTCACTTTAAATCTAATAAAACAATACAGTTTACAAGGAAGAAGTAAATATAAATTGAAGGCAGTTGGTAAATTTTATAATGTAAATTTCAAGGGAAGGATACAGCTAAAATGTATAAAAATATTGTATACGTTAGATAAACAAGAAAATGAGAATTGTAAATTAATAATAGCACAACAAAGTGCAGGAAAAAAAGGTTAAAAAAAAATTATATATATATAATATGACGCCCAATATTCAATATATATATATTTTGTATTTATTTGTCCAAAATTATTAAAAAAAAATATTTTATTTTTAATATAAAAAAATGTTATTTTGTTTTGTTTAGATTAGTAAATAATTTCTACAAAATATTAATGAGGAACGAAATAGGATAAACAAAAATAATGGCTCCCTAATATATATTTTAGGAAAATAAATAACTTAGTAAATTTGTATGTATAATTTCAATGTAAAAATATTGAATGATTTTGAAATTCTACATTGAAAATGTTAAACATAATTTTCGAATTTTATGTCCCCAAAAATGTCAGATGAAATTCAAAAACATATATATATAATATATAATGTCGGCAGGACCTCCGCCCGTGGAAGTCTATATCTCCGCGCGCGGAGGTGTGAACCTCCGCTCGCGGAGGTTAGCAGCTCCGCGCGAGGAGGTACTTGCCTCCGCCAGCGGAGGTTCACACCTCCGCGCGCGGAGGACGACCTCCGCAAGCGGAGGCGTTCACCTCCGTCCGCGGAGGTACTCCTCTCCGAGGGAGGAAACATTCGGATTGTAAAAAAAAAATTTTATACAACGCATGCAATTCTGCTTAATCCATCCAACTCGACAATTTTTTTTTTACTGTGTTCGGATGATTTCTATTCTATTTAAATAAATACTGAACATGAACATTTTTAGAATACTGAATTTAAAGAAATGTATTCAGTATTTAAACAAATACTGAATGCATTTCTTGAATTGGAATAACAAGCATTAAAAATTTCTTATTCCTAAACCTAAGCACTTAATTTAAACGCTGAATATATAAAACTAACATAACATTTTACATAAGTACTCACCGCTGAACGGTATGAAAATTTCGAATTATTCCGTTGCAAGTGGAAATCAGTTGTTTAGTTGCTTCAAGAACAGTTGCTTACTTGCTTCTTCACGAGACAGAATGAAATGGAATAAATATTTGTCAAATTTCTTGGCAGAGAAAAGAGGACGATGAAATGGAATAGTTTTTTTCTTATTTGCAGATTGCAAAGTAATGAAATGAAATGCATTTGTCTCCTTTATATAAGGAAAATACAGCCACTGTTATGACACGCTAAACAGCACCGCCTTCGAACAAAAAACAAACACGGTGAAAATCGGCGACCGACTGAAGAAAGCAAATACAGTGAATTTCGGCGTCTACATTTTCATTGGTAACAGCAAATTCATTTTCATTGGTAACAGCAAATTCTCAACCGCCTATACTTTATAATTTTTCGCGGCGCCAACCTTTTTTTCCCTCTAAACAATCGCTATTTATAATTGATAGACAAAGGACATAAGAGGAATTTGGTAACAAACTGGGGATAAACAGGGAAAATCAAAATAGGACATAAATGAACAGTGAACTGCGGGTTCACTCTTTTAATAGAGGAGAGATAATATAAATATTTTGGATATTACATTTTGTTTGTTGTTTTACCGTAGAATTTTAAATTAATTGAATTAGTTCCGTAAGACTTTTATAAATTAAAAAATTTGCATATTACAATTTGGGGCCCATTATAAAGAAACAAAGGGAGATCTCTTTTACTTTAATTCGACGTGAGATTCATATCGACCCCATTACATGTGGAAAAGTTTAAAAATCATATTCAATGTAAGATAGACAAATACAAACCATATTCTAGTTTAACAGTACCAAGTCAATTCTTAACAGAAATATGCTTTAGAATAGTTGGTCTCAATGAGCCTGGTCGTTTTGGGCTACAAGAATTTTGACTTTTAACGACGAATATTCTTATCGTAAAAAGTCATTTTTGAATTGTTTCATTGAAAAACATTTGTCGAGAGACTTTTTCAAGCCAAAAGTTTCGTCATTAAAATTGAAATTTCGTAAAGTTTTGAGTTATTCAGCTTATTTTACTACTGTTATACTAGACTGGGTATAACTAAATATACAAGATAAACATGTAATTTTTAACATATTTTTATTTTCTCGTGTCTAATTCACTTATAATCATACAATATGTTAATTTGCATATAAAATTATGCTTTATTTGATGGAGATTAAAATTAGATTTTTAGTAAATTTTGATAAATTATGTGATTGAAAGGTTGTGGATCTCATGAAATATATAGTTAGAATTCATTACTGATTTTGACTTGAATTAAAATTTTAATTTTAATCATCACCAAATATGACATATATATTAGGGATGACAAAAAAAAACTGATTAAACCTGATACCCGTGGAGCCTCGCCTCAAACGGGATGGGGATTACCCGCTTAATCGAGTTTTAGGTCGGGGACGGGTCGAGGAAATTCGCCTCGTGTCGGGGATGGGGCAGGGATGGGTAATGAAGGCCCCGCCCTGCTCCGACTAATCCAAGGATAAACATAAATTGCAAACAAACTTTAATTAAATGATTATTGATACAAACAAGTCACTAGTTGGCAGGCCAAGGCCCAAGCCCATTAACTTCCATTATAAGTTATAACCCAAAGCAGCTAGAACCATTAACATATTTTAGAATATAGACCGACGTAAGCCGGTGAGGGTTGAGAATTTTTTCAATTTCATCATTTACATGCGGCGCTAGAAATTAGAATTTATTTAATTCTTCTCTTCTCAACTTCGGCAGGTGAGGGTTGAAGTATGATTGATAAAAACACTATGTTAATTTTGAAGGAATATCTTCATTTTATTCTGAATAAATAAAATTCATGATTTATTATATAAAAGGAATTGCTTCTGATAATGGAAAGTTATGTCATTTTATAGAAATAATATAAACAAACTTTAATAGTTTATTTAGATTTTTATTAAAAAATAATGAAAAAAAGGTAAGTGGGGGCGATAAACGGGGCAAAGACCTTGACCCGACCCGACCCGTCCCCGACTTAAACGGGTATAGGGGCGGGTATGGGGATAAAAATTATCAGGCGGGGCGAGGGTGGGGAAGAATGCCCCGACCCATACTCCCTTGTTGCCATCCCTAATATATATAAAGTGTATGTGTTTACATTATATGACAAGTGGCAATTATTAATTTCCTAGAACTCAATTTCCTATCTCAAAAGTCAGATATTTATTTTGTTTCATGAGTCTCATCTTTTGTTTGAGTTCAAGATATACCGTAAAAAGTTTATATGCATTTTTAATTTTATTCGATCTAACATAAAAAATCACTTTTTACAAACATCAAGTGTAATTACCCCTTTTTTTTTTTATTGCCATTTTCACTAAATTAAGATTAATGTAAGATTCAGTGCTTAAGAATCCCTAAAAAGGTTAGTTTTGAGAATTTTCAATCACCTGGCGTGCATTCCAGCTAAAAAAAAAAATTAATAAATAACAACTGAAATTATTTGTTCATTACAAAAAAAGTCTTGTTCAAATAAGCAGTTTTTATACCTGGTTTAAGTCTTAAATTTCACGTACTAAGGATTTAAAAGAGAAAATAATTTTCGTTAAGTTTACCAAATATTAAAATTTGTACATAGTAGACAGGAGCGGAGGACGGGGCAGCTCATTTAGTTTTTCATAGGTAACAAAAACAAAATTATGGAAAATTTTCTTTCTATATATTAGCTTCTCTCATTTCTTAGAGAAAATCGAGTTCACACCTCTTTATCTCATCGTTGGATATTTCATTAAATTGCAAGCGACGGGACGAATGGAGGCCCACCTCAACGAGGTGAATGGCCTCAGCCCCATACGCCATGGAGAAGGGGGTCTCTTCCGTCGCAGTTCTACTGGTGGTTCGTATTGTCGGTAACACATTGGAGAGTTCGTCTACCCATGCCCCTCTGGAAGCATCAAGCTTCTTCTTCAGGAGATGTTCTATAGTTTTGTTGACTACTTCGACCTGGCCATCTACCTGGGGTGGTGAGGGGAGGAGAAGTACTTCTTTATCTCATCATTGGATATTTCATTAAATTGCAAGCGACGGCGCGTATGGAGGCCCACCTCAACGGGGAAATATGAAATTAAAGTAACAATGAAATTAATATTTATTAAATTACAATATCTAGCCCTTGTCCGGAGGCTATTGTCAGCAGATTTTTGGTAAAATTTTGTCCGTTATACAGTAAAAGGCAGCTGTATTTATTGACCAAACAAAGAAAAATCACATTTTGACATTCATTTCATTGTATACGAGGTTGACATTTCTGGAAATTTGCTTGAGGTTGAGTCAATAATGATGGCTACATAGGAATTCAATTTTTTATTCCAATAATCCAAATTATTCTTAAAATTCAGTAAGAATCGTGCCCGGACAAGAGCCTAACATACCTTCTCTATCGAATCTTGACGACTCAGCTACCACAAAAATTAAATTTCATTAGCATGAATTTTTCAAAAAATATTATCTTTCAATTGTTTTTCATGTTCTTCAGAAAAAAGAAGTAAGGCTCCGTTTGATACACTTTATTTTTTAACTTTTGTAATATTTGATAGGCAAAAATTTCTCGAAATTTTTTTCCACCATTTTGAAGAAAATAAATTCTTGATGTTTTTATTGAAAAAAACTTTCCCTTTTTTTTCAATCGGAAAAAATTCTAGACACAATGGTAAAAAAAAATGTCACTTTTATTGACAATTTTCATGCAAAACAAAGTCAAACGAAATGTATTCGGTATGGTAATTTTTTTTCAAATTTTTTTGGGCAATTGGAACAAATTCTAGACCTAACTGTAGAAAAAAATATCACTTTAATGGACAATTTTCATAAAAAACGAAGTCAAACGGACACCAAACTTTCAACATTTTCCATGAAAAATTATATCAATCAAACATAATTAATTACAATTCCCTGTAAAACATTTTCTTTTCACCCATTTTTCACATTTGCAATCAAATTGATCCTAATTGTTTTCGAAGAAATATCTGTTGTTGAGTAGTTTTTCGCAATAATTTCATTAGACTGGTCATAAATTTTGCTTAATTCTAGATTACCAATCAATGTAGAACGTGTATTGTACGTTATTATGAAATGATTTATAAATATTGTAAACATAATATTTGAATATATATGAATGTTAATTAATATCAAAGAATATGTACATGACAATGAATGTTAAATCATTTATTTAGTTTACAATTAAGCCCCTGTTTGAAACTCATTTTGAGGATAAAGGAAATTTTAGAATAGTGATTGATGTGAGAATGTGTGGTGCAAAAGTGATGAAAAGTTTTTGATTTATGTGTAATATTATTTTATTTGGAGAATGTGTGGTTGAAATGAAGAATAAGAATGAGAAATTAATGGGTGTCAAAGGGGGCTAAGTAAAATTGAATTTTAATTAGCATATGAATAATGAAATGCTTTTTAAATATAAAATTCTAATTTACTTGTAATTAGAATTAATAACACTGAAAAACATAAATGAAGATGAATATTAATTAAATGAATGTGAATTATACGGAATTCATACATTAATAAAAGTGCACAAGTAAAATGAATATGTCAAATGTACATGTATATTGATGATAATTAAATGGTTAAATAAGTGAAATACTACTAAAAACGAAAAGTAATGCATTATTGAAATAATAGAATTAGAATCGTTCAAACAATAATTTTCACTTCATGTTATATTTAATATATTATAGATAATTTGAATATTGGATAGAATAAACTGTGATTAAGCCTCTGTTTGAGTCACATTATAATTTTTATTTTCGTTCTTTTACTCATTTTTAAATAAAATAATATTTTTCATCACATCAATAATTTTTCTTTTTTTTTTTTCAATCACATATTTAATAATACATCATTAAAAAAATACATTCTTTCCATTTTAACGTGAATCAAACAGGGAAAATAAAGGGTAAAAAAGTTGAAAAAGATTGCTTCCTCTCGGGAGACAAGATTTGGTGTCGAATAAAGCTGTATTCTTCGGGACACGTGTACATAGAGATAAGAAACGTCCGTGCTGTTTGATAAATTGAACGGCCATTATTGAGCATTTTGGGGGCTTTTGGACAACGTCAAAAGTCGCTCTTTTAGGCTGATTTTTTAAGCTGCTTCTTTAACGTTGAAAAAACCTCATTTTAGGACGGCATTGATTCGTTTGGATTTGATTAGAGAACTACATTTTCAACCAAAAGAAATTCTATTCACTGGATTTGGTAGGAAGATGGATGTTATTTTCCGCACACGAATGATTCTTCACCTCAAAGAGGCAATAGTACTTCCGGTTATTGATGATGTATACAGGGACGGACCCACGAAGGGCCCAGCGGGGGCGGCTGCCCCCACTAAAAAAAAAAATTTATTATTTTTTTTTATAGTTTTTTTAACTTATTATCTATCTCGAATGCAGCCAGGATCTGGTGAAACTCATGTTTTGTATGTAATCTTTTTCTCTTTAATCTTGTTACATATTCTTCAATCTCATATAATTGGATGGTTAAATTTTCTTCCCACTTGAATACAGCTTGTCAGAAGAGTTTGGAGATGATTTGACAATTGAAGTCCATGATTCGAAAGGAAAGTATTTTGGCCACGTAGTAGTTCGGATGGCTAATATTGCTGAAGAATTGGTATGTTATGTAAATCTCATTTTGACCACCTGTAATTACAAAAACTGTTGCATGGTTAGAGTGAATATATTTTGTGGGTTTGATGCAGGGTGAGAGGCTTCGTTCATGGCCTATATAGTATGAACTAGTTGGAAAAATGCAATTAAATCTAAAATATTCAACAACTCAAAAAAAATAAAATTCGGGGGCGCTACCTCCGAATCCCCATAGGCCCCCCACCCCTTCAACTTTGAACCCCTCTACTTCGACAGGTTGGCTCCACCTCTAATCTTGCTCCCACTTAAAATTAATCTAGGTATGCCTCTGGATGTATAGCTCTTTTTTCAGCGAGAAAGTGAGATCTTTAGATGAATTAATGAACCATTTATTTATCTAGATGAAATACATATTAAATCATTGCAATATCGTATGACTGAAAAAACAAAACGATTATATTCATTATCAAAGACTCCAAAAAGGGAATCAAAGGGAATAGAATATACGGGGATTCTGACATCTAATACGGGAATAGAAGACATTCTTCTTTTCAAAAAATGGAAATATTAATTTCAGGTGAACGTGTTGAGTCTGATATTACATTAACATGTTTTTTTATTTTAAATTTTCACGTGTAATCGGATTGAATTTTGAACTGATTCTCCATTTATACATTGAACATGTTTCTATAACCTTGGCCTATACTTAATGATATATGATTAAATAGTTAAAAGAATAAAGTAATTTATCACCACAAATTCAACGTGTACCATGTATAAAAGCATCATGCATGCTAATAAAAAAAATCATGTTATTATATTAATTAGGAATATTAAACTATATAAAATTTATTTTTTTGAAGAATGCGTAGTTAAAAAAGTAAGGAATTTTTATTTTTTTTAAATACGTGTATAATTAGTTTGTGGAAGAATGTGTGGTTGAAAATGAGTTTGAAAAATGTATTCTTGAAAAAATAGGGCTCGAACATGGACTAAATATTAAAATTCACTATTATTTTTCACTTATATAAGAAATTGTTTTAAGGGTTTTGTTATTTGTACACTGAGATTGATCTTCTCACAACAAGGAGTCCATATCCAATAAAAAAATCACGAGCCCTATTGTGAGGGAATGTACACCAGTGTACACATAGCAAAATCCTTTTTCTAACTCAAGCATGACACTTGGATGTACACGTAGCAAAACTCTCGTTGCATTAAGAAAACAATAAAACATTATACAAAGGTACGACTAATCTTGGGACCAATAAGCTGAAAACGGGCCTAATTCTTGGGTATATGCACCCAAAGTTTCTGTACAGAGACCACATTATAGCCATTAGAATAATTCTACTTACTTTGTGCTCATTGAAATATGTCAACTTGGTCCACTTGTGGCAATTTGTGTATAAGTTGAGCAATATATTTTGTACATAACTTGGTTGTGCTTTATTGGCATCGGTTCAACTTCGCAAGTCGAGCAATATATTTTGTATGTTTACCAAGTCAAGTATCTAATCGAGGTGAGTGAAGTTAGTGTTAAAGAATAAGAATGGGAGGAAAATTGCATCAGAATGTTTCCTAAAATGTTTCAAAATATATTGTGCATATCTTAAAAAGTATAAATGTATACGAAAATTATTTTTATATGAAAGTGATGTAGTTTGACTTCTTTGTATTTCGTAGTAGTCGGTTCAAATTCATTAATCGAGAAATATTTTTGCATGTTTACTAAGTCAAGTATCTATTTGACAATGGATGGAATTGGAGTATAATACGCGTGAAAATACGGAATAAATTGTATGATAAGAATGTTCCTAAAACAAAATGTGCATATTGTGGAAGGATAAATATATATGAAATCGTTTTTATGTGGGAGTGATGTAGTCTGACTTCGTTGTACATTATATAATGTAGTTCAAATTCGCTAGTCAGAGTAATATATATATATATATATATATACTTAAGTCAAGTATCTAATTGACATGGGTGGAGTTTGAGTGTGAATAAAGAAGAATATGAGTGAAGATTTGAGAATAAATTGCATGGGAAAGATGTTTCGTAAAATGGTAGTCAAAATAAAATGTGTGTATTATGAAAATGGGCCTCTACCTGCCTAGTCTTCATTGTGGATTAAATAGTAGTAAGGCCCGTTTAGAAAATGGGCTGAGATACAGCCCATTAATATTTCCAACGAAAATTTTGCAATTATTGTAGTAATTCATTATCGTTTCAGCTACGCTGACTGCACTTTTTTTTTCCCTATCGATGATATCCATGACAACAATAGAGCTGTTAGTGAGTCGAATTCACTTACTATACGAGACAACAATTGAATCGGATTTGAGGCGCACGAGAGATCAAAGATGTTCCCGCGATAAAATTTGATTATTGTATGAATGTTTGGCTAACCTTAGAAAAGTACTTCTTTAAAAGAAAGCTTTTAGAAAGATATGTTTTATAGCAACTTTTAAGTTTAGTTAAACATGCTCTTAGCCCAAAAGTCTACGGACCAGAAGCCCATGAAAATCTCTAGCATTACCCAGTCCATTTAATAGACCCAAATATTCCTGAGCCCAACTAATCTAGGAAAGATCTTTAATCTCTGGTGAATTTCGCGAGTCCCTGACTCCCCGCGAAATCGAAACCTGGACACTCCTTCGCAACTTCTCCAAAATCCGACCCATTTGTACTTGTTCAATAACTCTTGATCCTACAACAATATTGTATTCCTATACAATTCTAACTTTAATTAACTTGTAAAGAAAAGTCTATTATTTAGAGCATCTCCTAAAAACTCTCTATTTTTAAAAAGTATATTCTATCATTTGGAAAACATTTATAAATTTAAAGAATTAAAATTTTGAAGTAATCCAATAAACTATTTATATTTAATACTTAATTTTACTACTCCAACACATATTTATTATTTTTCTTTATATTTTATTTTAACTAGTTTTTCTTTATATTATTTTATTGATTTCCTACATTAAAAATTGAAACTTTTTGAATGCATTTAATTATAGAGAGTGGGTTTGGTTCTCCAAATTTTTAGAGTAAAATTTGCTCTTTAAATTAAAATGTTAATTTAAAGAGTCTTTTGGAACATAATTTTAAATGTTGTCTATTTAAAACAGAGAGAATTAGGCGGGCATGAAGCTGGCGTCATGAAATCCTATTTTCTTCCTTGGACCCTATTTTGACGTTTTCAAAGTCCACTGCACCAAACCATGCAACTCTAGTTAAAATTTGGGTCACAAACCCAACACATTGGCTAGATAGTCTTCCTATTGTGTGTGTGGGGTAGGGGTGGGGGGTGGGATTTAGAGGAATAGGGGTCTTGGATTAGGAATATCCATTACGTTGTACAACAAAAGTGGGGATACACACAAGGTTTCAAACTAACATGAATTACGTTGCTGCTTTCGTCTTACAAGTTACACCCATTCTTTTGTGCAATATCTTCAAGGTTAATAGGACACTTCATTATTTAGTGTTGTTTCTTGAAGTTGCAGGCTAACAAACACAGTGGTGATAATGTTATTTCGCTAGAAAAAGTAGTTTGCTGGTGTAACTATTAGTATTATGTTGGTTATCTTTTCCTTCCAATGTGATAATTCTAATATGGAGCAGTATTGAACTTGACAGACTTTACAATAAAAACTTATTCAGTGAGAAATACTGCAGTGAAATTGTTCGTCCACGCTAGGCCTAAGAAGACATGATCCAAAGCTAATACTGGATAGATATATCGTGAACTTCTTGGTGCTCGTTCAAAGCTCGAAGTACCATAGTTTCGGGGACTTGGGCAGGCTACTTCTTTTGTGCTGATGTTTTTTCTCTTATGTTGATTGAATAACTTGGATTCTACTTATTCATTACAAGTCTAATAGCTAATTGTGGGCATTTATCGGTGTTATCGACCTTGATTATATGTGTATCACTTGCCATCCACAGAAGTATCAATCACTAAAATCCCAGTCCCAGTGAGGATTCAGAAAAGAAATGAACATCTCACCCATTTTTTTGGAGCTAAGTAGAGAATTAAATTCGAGACAGAAACAGACCATAAATGCTGGTATCAGTCTTCAGTTGGACCACAGAAACAATTTATTGCATTCCAAGGACAAAACTAAATTCATTTATTCAGTTTTCTTCAAAATTCATATGTGCCTCTTCTAAATATCCTGTTTTGCTTTAGAGTTAAAACAGCGCAATATTATCATTGTAATCAACGCCAATCTACTGAATCTGCATGGTTTAACTAATCGACTTTCATCATTTTCTGCTCCCACTCTAATATCTGCCCATCATTTGGGTGGTTAAATTATAGAAATAAATAAAGAAGAAAAAAATGGAACTTTCATGAAATTTCTGTTCTCAGTCAGGGAACCGAGAACCGGAAGGAACTGAATGCTAGCAAAATACAAATATTGTTAGAATTATAAAATAATGGAAAGAAATGTTACAATAAACAAAGTAACAATAAAAGAGAGGAAATCTGATTGTTGATGTAATAGCAATATAAAAAAGAACCGGGTCTACATTACACACAATTTTTTTAAAACAAATTCGCTCTACGTTGTGGTACAAGAGGATTAATGACATATGTCTCGTAAGACACAACGGTTAAAAGTGATTGATTAGCACATCGTCACTTTAGGCGAATGAAGAATGCTCGCAATTCTATCACCCAACTAGAAAATAATTATCAATCTACAAAGAACAAAAGTTACAAAACTCTTGAAAACAAAGAGAGGAGGCAGGAAATTAGAGAGATGAGAGAGCCCACAACCACGAGTTTAAATCATCTGCCAACACTTCCTCGATCGAACCCGTCGCACTGGGCTTGTCGAGTGCGGTTTATCTCTCATATGTGGTTTGCAGACTACTACACATGAAGCGAAGTTTATCCAGTGTGCATTTACGGGTAGCGGTTGCAGATTCCTACGTCAACAAAAAAAATTGAGGGAGGTTTCAATTCTTATTAATTTGTGTTAAAACCAAAATGTTACAATAGCCATTAGATCAATAAATTACAATAGCCATCAAAGCTTTGTAATCATCAATTCAATACAAAACTACTTAAGAGAGTTGAAATTTGAAATCAAAAGCTTCTTGTTCTGATTCATTCACAATTCATTTTATTTTGAATTTTTTCCAACATTGAACTGTCTCATTGTCGACATTAAAAACCAAGATGGATTGGTTCAGTTCCGAGAATTTTGGCCAACCCCAACTGAAATCATCCTCATCATGTTTTCTTTATTCTTCTTTATCCCCAGTAAGAAGCAAAGTACAAAAACTAATCATATGCCTCAGCATCTGCTTTATTTCGAAGAACACAAAAGCAGAATTGACCTGCTTTATTAAATAAAGAATATAAGATGATTAATATTTTAGTAAATTCCTTTTTTAGGATACTCCCGGTGCTTCGGGAACAGATCCAATGGAGACAGTGGGAGTATAGATTTAACAAATTGGAGATAAAAATGCAGTCCTTTATCATTGAAAAACCTGATTCCAAGTGGAAGTCTACATAAGAAAGCAAATTTTACAGTTGGGAATCCGTTCGATGGGATAGCTGAAGACGAGAACGTCATATGGACATGAAGATAATATCAAACTCTATTATAGTAGCCCCATTTATTTCTGAAGTGAATGACATGTGGAGGGGATGCTTACAGAACTTTTAATACAGAAAAGAATGGAGAATAGATTCCAGGGCAGCTCGAAACAAATCCAAAATGCACATTCACACTAGCACAAATCCTTTGGTCCATTACCTAACTCAGCAAATCCCAATAAGAATTAGGTTGTGATGGCTTGATTGTACTTGATGTAGTCATGGATGTTGAAGGGGCAACTGGAATGGTTGCTGGTGTAGATTCAAAAATTTCCCACTGTGTAGTTATAACAACATCTCCCGAGGATGAGTGCCTGGATTGGTGTTGATTCTGCTGTAGTTTTGGTGAATCTATAAATGAATGTGGAGCCTGTTCCTGTTGCACAGGTGATGACATGCTCCCATTTGAATATCGGTGCATGTGCCCATTTAAATTCTTCGCCTGCTTTTGTGGTTGGACAGATGTAGGCGAATGGACAGGTTCGTGGTATTCATTGCTTGTTGGCTTTGCGTTTTTAATCTTCAAAACATCTAGAGTCTCAACATACTTTTGCACTCTTTTCACCTTCAAAATATATCACAAATTCAAGACAGTTACATGAACCCTCAAATGATATAATCATAAATTCAAGAACTGCAATTATTTTAGCCATAACATAGAATCAAATTTTTTTATACCTGCATTTTCCTCTGTAACTTGACATCACCATCGACTACGACCCCATCCAGTTTAAGCAGTTGATTCATCAATAACTCAATGAGATTTAGTACATCCTTCTCAGCCACTTTTCTACCTTTAGAAATAATGGACTCAAGCTCCGAAACCTACACAGTATATCAGTTCACTGCATATAATCATCATTCTATCCAGCCTTTAGTTATGAATTTGCTTATTTAGTCAATAGCATACTAGGAAATGAGAATGTATCCCAATAAGAGGGATTAATGTTCAATTTAGGATAAATTAAGGAAATAATGACTTGGGTAGTTAGGGCATGTTTTGCATAAACTTAGAGGGGTTCTTGTTTATAAGAGTAACACATCTTAGTAGAGCATTGTACATGGTAATTGTTAATGGTGTAATTGATTTAGATCTATTTGTACTCTAGGAATCGATGGACCGGACGGAGTAGTGAAGAAAAAAAAAAAAAAAAAAATCATGTAGCCAGACTCTATATTACAAAAAAAAAGACTTTAGTTTGGTAGTATGTTTACCTGTGCAGCAAGTTTATCAACCTCCAAGCCGATTTCAGATATTGATTTTGCTGCCCTTTCCATTTTAGCATTTTTCTTCATCTCAATGTACCTCTTCTCTTGGCTAATTGGATCCTCTACTAACACAATCTTAGATTTATCCTTCACTCCTACAGTGTCAAGAAAAACTTTAGAATCCCTCTCTTTATCCTTGTAAAATAGCTTCTGATCTTGGTGATGCAACCCTGTAGGCCCAGTTAACATCTTCTTCAACTCTCCTAGATTGCCAAAAACAAAAATAAAACATCAATTAAAAACCGAAAATATTTGGAGGGAAAATATTTCTTCCCTACGATAATTGTGTATTGTTGAACGGCATCGTCCAAAAACTTGAGGATGCATATTCATTTTGACCGTTTCTTGAACTATTTCCTCAACCTCATATGTGGACAGAATTCATTTTTAAGGTACGGCATGGGCACCATTTGTGGCATGCCGAACCATCCTGTTTAAAAACTTAAGCTTTTCGAACACTGAGGCATATGTATTTACTTAAATCTTGTCTCCTAACAGATATTTGTATTGATAGGTGGCATTTGTTATTGAGACTTACCAAATGAAGCCTGAGAGCTGATATAGATATCGTGGGAATTTGACCGGTATTTCACGCGGACACGAATAGTGGGAGGTAGAGCGTGGTTTTGATCCTCGTCGGTGCGTTTTTGGACCAGCATTCCGCCGGGCCTCATCTCCCATTCATTCGGGTTGCTGCTGGCGGCGGCGGCGGCGGAGCCACCGTTCATACGTGGAACCCTATTAGTTTGAGTCTTCATTCTCATCATTTTGATTATCCTGTACTAACACCCAACTGAATTGCTGCCGACAGTTGAATTTGAGGCGATTTGAACTCAGATTAAAGCATTGACTATGAATTGATCTACAGTAGAATCATACAGAACCCCATCTCAACAAAAACCCAGAAAAATCCCAGCTGCTACAAACTCACGAAGAATCTGAACCTATATATACTATACTTCGTCGGAAAGGGTTGCCGGCCGGTGATCTGCCGGAGAGTTGAATGAGCTTCAGATCTCTTTAAAAAGGCCCGAAATGTAGAAAAATTCAATCGTAGTTCGAAATCTGCAAATCCCGAAACTTCCAATTAGCCCGGAAGAAATTAGCCAAGGAAATTAAGGCTTATGCAAAAGAAAAATGAAAAAACAAATAAATCAACATAAAAATTATTTTTATTCTCTCTGTCCTTGTGGAGAAAAGGAGAAGACTCGAGGAAGGAGGGGAGAGAGAGCAGGGGCGGCGGTTCGAGGGAGAGAGATGGGGGAAAAATATGGCAGCTAAAAATAAATGTATGGAGAGCGAATAGTATAGAACTGAACCTTGAGCTCAGAATACGAAGATATTTAAATTATGGCTAATGATTGGGTTGTTTTGTTGTAATTAAGAAACTACCAAACTCTACCGCCATAGCTTGTGCTGAAAATTACTGGACATGATTACATTTGGAGGAAGAAGCTAAAATTTATTTATAAATAATTTTGCTTTTTTATTTTTACATATTTTTTAGTTGATTAAAGCTTGTTTGGGAAGTTTCTATAAAATGATAAAAATGAGTGATAAATAAATAAATAATATTGGTGGATTTTATAAAATTCGTGAAAATAAAAAAATAGGTGACCATTTATTCACAGCTATTAAACATTAGCCAAACACGCAAAGTTGTTTTCTTTCTTGATTATTGTTTTAAAAATAATATTTTTGTTTCAAAATAATAAAAAATTATTTTGACAAATAACTGGATTCAGATATTTTTCGTTAATATAACAAATTATGAATATATATCTCGTTGAGCAGCGACTTTGCTCATACCTTTGATTCTAAGTCCCTGTTTGTCAATCATTAATTTAAAACTCTGTTTGTTATAGTAAGATTCTCCACCACGTATTCACTTAATAAAATATTATACACACTAATCAATAAATTTACTTTAAATTTCAACCACACATTCCCCAAAAAATACTATTCAAAACTTCATTCTTCTCCTAATAATGGAAGACAAACAAGCTCTAAACATCCTCACATCCCTTGTTATTGTTAACAATCTTATCTTAGTTCTTACCATTTAGCATCTCTTTCTTTCTAATTCAACCTTCATCTCTTTTTGTTTTTCAAGATGTAGTCATCACCCTCTATTGCGAGCAGTCGATAAGGAATTAGGTATTGTTTTCGCGTGTTTTCCAACCCGCCAACAATTACAAGAAAAGGATCAGACGATTGTGTAAGGAACAAACCTCTTGAGACAAAGTCCCAAAAAAGGGTGTGTTTACTAGTAAAGAGTTACAATTGGAAAGTAGACAAAACGGCTCCAAGGGGCGCAAGCACACGAGAACTGAGAAAGGATTAAATTTAAACTAAGGAAATGAAAATTACATATTCTCTTGTCGAGAGTTTTTGATCCCGCCTCCTTTCTTCTACAACTTCACTTCCTTTTATACTTCTCGGGCGTCACTTGGTTAACGAAACTGCTTGGAATTGCTCCATTACCTTCGTGACTATCCGCTTCTTCAGTGAGAAACTGCTTATTGGGGAGACGTTACTTAGTAACTGTTGCCACTACTTTTGCCTTTTAACTACCCGTTTCTGGATCGTGGGGGCGTGTCGGGTTTACTTGACAACTGCTTTCGTAACTGCTGAATTGGATAAACTACACCTTTTAGACTTGTCTGATTCTGGACGACTTGAGAGTTTGGGCGATAGTGAGGCTATTGCTCTTGGCGATTGTGCAGTACTTCACTCATTCAGCCTCTGGGCGTCCTACGAGTTTGGGCGATGATACTCCTTCGCTCTCGGGCTTCCAATATTCAGGCATTTTCTCAGGTTTTCAAATTGGGCTTTTCTTCTTGGGCCTTTTAATTGATTTCCATTGGGTCTTCATCTTGGGTTTCTCAATTGGACTTCCCTTTGATTTTGGGCTGCATTTTTAGTGTGTCAACAGGTAAAAAAAAAATTCGATACACGCAGCATAATCCTAGAGTTTATTAGGAAAGCATCTTCAACCTAACACTCCACGCAAGCCACATTTTGATTTTTTGTACTTTTCTGTTAATATCAAAAAAGCACTAGAGTTAAATATCTAACTACGGCCGATGCTGAGGCGCCTCCCGGACTACATGTTCCTAAAATGTTTCAAAAATATAATGAATTACGTAATGTCACATAACACTTCACAATTTATCAACTTAAGTAAAATTAATTTTTTTATTCAATTTTTTTCTTTCACGTCATATTATATAATTTTTTTTTTTACAATTTTGATGTACAAGTAATAAAATTCAATGAAATTTAGGATCATTAGGTGAGGGTGTTTTCGGAATCTGAGTGCGGCTAATCATTGTGTTGTTAATTATAGATGCAGGCGGTGACAGTGCAGTGAAAATGCGTTTTTTTACAGTGGAAAACTGGAAATAGCCAGTGCGCGAAGCCGATTCACACGCTTTTGTCACATATCCAGAAACCTTTACCTGAATCTAATCATTTACTTTTACTGTTTGTGAAAAGTAGTTGGTCAACTTTTCTACTTCCTAAATTATTTTTATTTTTATTTTTATTTATTTGTGAAACTGGAGAAAGTAAATCAAAAAATAAAATAATATAAGGCGATTTTATTTGCCGTCTTTTCAATTTGCTTACAATGAAGTACCATTCACCTTTTCTTTAATGCAAATTTTTTATTATTCCAAAGGAACCCTAAGATTTCCCTAACACGTTTTTTGTGTTGAGGGAGAGAAGTACTCAAGGATAATGTTGTAATTTGTAATTGGTTATCGGAGGGCAAGAATGGAAAAACAATTTTCAACGCTCTAAACGTCATTAAAGAATTTGACGAGCGTCAGGTGAACCAGTAATTTTAAATTTATATAGGCTCCGTTCGGTAGAGATTAAAATCTAATTAAAATTGAAAATATGATCATTATTGAGTCTCACTCGTTTAATAAAAGTCAACAATAACGACTGATTTTTCAATTTTAATCTGATTTTAATCCCTACCGAACGGCACATAATAGTATTTCAAAAAATGAATCAATTTAAAATGAGAAATTAATTGCGAAATAAACGGTATAAAAATGAAATTAATATAAGGTAAAATGAATTAAACATGCATTTATTGTTTCGGTTGGTTTAAATAAAGCGAAGTTGTTGTTGTCCGGGTCCCACTATTTTAACAGCTGTATACAATATTGTTTAAACTCAAAACCAAGGTAACAGAATAAAAGATTCTAGATAGACAGCAAATTCAATTCTTATATGTATTATTTTATACATGAGTTTTTGTTAATTGCAAAACGGTTCGAATTTATAGATTTTCAACAAAACAGATTTACCCTTTGTTATCCATTTTTTCAAAAAACTCTTTTTTTTTTTTTAATCACACATTCTTCTATAAAATAATATTACACGTAAATCGATAAAAAATCTTATTTTTTAACCAATAAATCAATATTCCAAAATACAATTTCTTGTAAAAATGGAGCTCAAACAGGTACTTAACGGATGCGAGTCGTGGTCATTCTTGCAATGCTCTCTTGAAAACTATATTGCTTTCAATTCCTCGATGCCAAGGTAATCATATGTTTCACCCTTGTTTAATGGGGATTAAAATCAGATTTTTAATAGATTTTGATAAAATTGATAAAATGTGTTGTTGACAAGTTGTTAATCTCATAAAATGTGTTCTTAAAATTAATAGTTGATTTTGATTTAAATTAAAATATTAATTTTAATTTCTACCAACAGGGGCTTCGTTAGTAATTATAAACAGTTGTATTTATAAATAAAAATAGAAATAAATGATTATGTGTGAGTTCTACAAAATATTTGCATTAAAAATTACAATCATGCTACATGTAAGTTATATTTGATATCATTATTTACATTATTTCACGTGACAACACATCATTCTCCAGTTTAAAAGATGAAAAGTTGTTTTCCCATCTATTTCTTTTTGAAAACACAAATAATGTCAAAAAAAAAAACGTAAACACATATACTTAGTATTATTGTAAAAAATATTGGACTTTTAATAAGTTTTTGTAAACATGTTAGATGATGTAAATTGGGGAGTAAAATCAACATGCGAAGTCACATAACATTTTATTCGAGTTGGGCACGTGAGAGATACATAAAATATTTGTTAAATTGAAGTGATGATAATTAATTTACTCGCTTTTATAGTTGAACTCGAGTTTGTAAAAATTTAGTCGAACTCAATAATTTTAGTAGTAATGGGCAATTTTTTTTCCCAAAATGGGATTGCACGAGCTAGTTCAATCGAAAAATAAAGAACTGCTTCAATTATATGATAAAAATAAATAAAAATTAGGATTTTGTTCGTGTAACCTTCAAATTAGACCGCTCAAATCCAAAATCGATCAATTTATCATCCTAAATTTTGTTTTTATTACTATTTCCACCTCGATTCATGTACGAGTCTTTGACTCTTGAACTCATCTTCTTCGTGAATCGAAGATCAAGCTAATTCGTATAACATTGGTAATGTAGTGGGAAAAATTTCCCTAATTTTACTGTTGAAAGATTTCCTTACCTGAGTGTTGATAACATTCAATAATGTTATGTTGTCGGGGAGGTTTGACACCCTGGGATGGTGTAGATTTTTTGGTATTTTTTATTCACGCGGGTCTCACACATATCCCACGCGCATGTAAGGGCTTGTTTGGTCATACTTAAAATTCAATTAAAATTGAAAATATAACCGTTATTGGATTATATTCGTTTAATAAAAGTCAACAATAACGACTAATTTTTCGACTTTATTTTAATTTCTATCGAACACGTTCTAAGTATAAACCGATCAAGTGGACAAATTTTTTCTTACAATTCAGCTTAATTCTTCAACATCTCGTACACAAACAGACACAAAAATAGTCAATAAATTATGGACAGCGCGTGTCAACCAAACAGAGCAGTGATGCTTACGTCATGTATTTACCTCCACGTTTCAGTTAATGTCTTCACAGCTTCCCTATCCACGTCAGTTGCTGTCTGTACCTTTTTTTCTCTCCCTTCGAAGCAAAACAACACCCCACCGACACTTTTAGACCACAAGATTAACCCACTAGACACGTGT
Organism: Fraxinus excelsior; assembly: GCA_019097785.1. NCBI lineage: Eukaryota > Viridiplantae > Streptophyta > Magnoliopsida > Lamiales > Oleaceae > Fraxinus > Fraxinus excelsior. The sequence goes on from CM032629.1 coordinate 7,941,741, forward strand.
CAGCTTCTGGACCGTCTAATGGGATAGCAGTCTTACTCCGACAGAGATGGTACAACCCACTTTTGTATGAATAAGGAAAATAGTTTAGGCCCTTTAGTGTAATTAGAGTGGTCTTCTTGTTGACAATTATTATCATTATTTTATTTGCTCAATAATATTTTTTCTTTTTTGTCAAAATTTCTCATGCATTTGATTTGACAATGAGACAGTGTACCGACAGTTTGCACAATAAATTAGAATATACAATAATTGTTTTACGCCAAGTGGTTTATGTAAATTCTGTGGGATACCCTTTGACATTCATACCCCATTTTTTGTTTTGTTTGGAAATTTGTTGGCCTAAATAGTTGTATAAGCGACGAGAGTGGAAAATGTATGTCGATTTTTGGCCCAACCATCTAAAGATATTTGACATACCCGAGTTTGTTACGTAAAAAAGGGAAAATAGGTAATAGAAAAATAAGAATGAAAGCACACAGATTTACAAAACGGAAAAAATTATGGATAGAGAAAGTGAAATTTACTATATCTAATATGATTACAAGATATGAGAGTTTCGACGGATATATACATACATATATGAGTGCGAAAATAATAAAATAGGTCCATATTGAGGCCAATCCCGTCGATACCACCACATATGTCACACAACAAGCTTTCGGATCGGATCAAACAGAATTTGACTATTTGAGTCACCATATTTTGACAGTGTTTAACTTTCCACGCAAACCCATGACTCAAGTAAATCTATTTCTTTTCAGAAAATCAATTAAAAGTATTAAATAATCATCATTTCTCGGCTTGTTCGAGACCTTTAAAAGCCTGTTTGACAACCATTTTGGTTTTAAAAAAAAAAAGTTTTGAATAATGATTTTTAGAAAAATATGTGGTAAAAAAGAGTTTTGAATAGTGATTTTTAGAAAAATATGTGATTAAAAAGTAAAAAAAAAAAAAGTAAAGTTGGTACACGTGTATAATATTTTATTGTGTAAATGTATGGTTAAAAATGATCATGTAACAAACCATAAAATAAATTAAAGAGTGTCAAATCGATGTTGAAAAATTCTAACGTATATGGTGCCACACGTAATATATTAAAATGTGCGGTGCTATTATTTAAAGAATATTAGTCAATTAAAGTGGTCCAATAAAGTTATAATTTGACTAATGAGTATTAGGTTTCATGGAATTAAAGTGTAGAGACCAGAAGTTTGTTTTAGATTGATGAAGTGGACGATTTGAAACAAATGAAAGACTATTATATTGGGGTTATGGTCCCCGATTGTTGGTGTTCGTGAGCTTCTCTACATCATCATCAATAGAGAGCAAAATTGAAGAGGAGTTTACCAATCAATTGAAAATCTAACACATTCAGGCAAACAATCAGAAATCTATGGATATAAGTATGTTTTATGTTTTTTATTGTTTTCTCGAATTTCAATATGGAATATGAATGTTTAAAATTTATATGAGAAAAAGATTTGTATAAAGTATATGAATTGAAGTGATAATCTTTTGTTTTCTATCAACCGACAGTAACTACGTAAAATATTTCTATTGAATCTTAATCAGACTATCATTTCAAATATATACTAAGATCCTTGGTTAATTCTCTAGGTAACGAAAGTCAAGATTTCATTGAATCTTTTTTGTTTGTAGTACTTTCTCAAGGAGAAAAAGGCACCGTCCCATTTTTCTCATTGGTGATGAATCTCTTTTATTGCCAGTTTATTTTGGAATATGATTACACTTGAAAACAAAGGGACAACAGCCAAAGAAAATGAACACCCAACAACTGAATGGTGACCAAATTCTGATACTTCTAAGGAAATACAATCGATGTGTCAAATTCGACCTACCTAAGAGATCTCTAAAGTTAGTAGCATGGCCCGTCATTCAAATCTTAAAGTTGATTTCTTTAAACAAACTTGACAGTAACACGCCTCTCACTAATGATTAACACGCTTCTCACTAATTTAATTTTACAAAATAAAAAAAGTCGGATATTAGTATGGAACCTCGCTCTGAAGAGTAGATGGCACGGTGATGATGGGTTTCGAATCTTTCGATTCAAGAAGTTTAGACCCTGTTTGGTGCACATTTTTGCTCCGAGAATTCATTTTTTGGTTGATGTGATTAGGATTATTTGGTTGAAAAAGAAAGAAAAATTATTGATGTGATGGAATTTATTTTTTTATTGAAGAATGTGTGGTTGAAAATGAGCAGAAGAATGAGAATGAAAGAAATAATATGGCTCAAACAGGGACTTAATCTTTTTTTCTTCTCTTTTTGTCTGCCATAATTTTCATATTAATATGACCAAATATCAATTGAAAAGAGAAATGTTCAAGTCACGTGACTTCAACTTAATTTATTACATATCATTCAGAATTAATTAGAGTTTGAATTCTTATAACATTTTTAAAGATATTTATTATACTTGGAGAGGAGATTGGAGAAGAAGGTTTAAGAAAGTCATGATCGCTAGTAGAAATTTGACTTGGTCTACCTTTTCTTAGAAGTACTTGCAAAGAATGTGATGATAACTTTTATATCTAAAGACTCACATGCTAACTCATTTAATGAGTTGCATTTTGTAGTTTGAAGTTTATCTTCATACTATATTCCATTTTGTGTTGACTTATTACACTTGTTACTAAGCAAAGAGGAGTCGTCACTCGCCACCAATCTTGGAATAAGACGCGTCCCTTATCTATGTATTTCCGACATTTGTAGTTCATTTATGACAATCCACGGTGTTTATCCGAACCGACGAATTAACATATGTCCGCCTCAAACTTATCATTTCTCAATATATTTATTGACATCATATTTTCTGAACAATGCATAGACGCAAATATATAACGTATCGATGTATCAAAAAGTGTAACGTGATGAGTTAAAATGTAACGAAAAACAACAACATTTTGAGATAGTATATCTTTTCATTTATTAGCTTAATTTTAAGAATCAATGAATCATTTATAAATGATACTAATGTGTAACAAGTTAGTTTAAAATTTCAAAAGAAAGGAAAGTGATGGTGTAATTTCAACTAATAATTATACGTTTCAAGCGTATCCAAATACCCTATCGCAACTCACAACTGATTCACAAGTTGTCTCCGTTTAGTTTGTACTTGGCCTAGACCAAAAGCTGGGCTGCTGGACTTAGCCTCATGTCTTGGGCCTTTGATCTCATGAACTTTAACTTAGAGAAAATTATCTAGAAACCTACTTTTAAAGTTTCTTTTCAAAAAAATAGGTCGATTAATTTTATTTTTACGAATCAGGTGGTAATTAAGTTTTAATATTATAATTAATTAAAAATTTATTAAACCTAATCTGTACATATTCACCTCACCTAACTTCCCCACCACCATTCCATGTAATATTCCCACCCACCATCTTCCCTCAGTACTCATTCTCTATCTCTCTCATCTCTTCTCACCCACCCGCCATTCATCCAACACGACTCCATTTTCAGCGCAGCTAAGCACGACGGAGCAAAATCGACCACAACGGCGAGCGTAGCTGCACACACTTTGGATGTGCTTTCCACTGGCACTTACCGTGGAGTAGCGTCGCCAGTTCCGTCTACGCCACCGTCACCATCGTCGGACAAGACGCCACCCCACCGTGCTTAAGGTGCCAACATCGAGCAGCGTCGCTCCGAAGAAGCAGTGCCGCGACAACCACCACACGAACGTTGTGAAGACGGAACCACCACTGCGCTCGACGCCACCACCACCGAGCGGCGTCTGCTGTAGCCAATCACTCTGAGACGTCGAAGAGCCACTGTCACTTCGAATAGCCGCAAGCAAGGTAGCTTCTCGATCTGCGCAACGCCGAGGCTATGTTGACCAGTGATATCGAATTGTGGGTTATGATTTGTAGTTGAGCGCCGATGACGTGTGTAGTTTGTGGTTTTGGGTGATGAGCTTCAGAAATCAGGTGTTAAATTTTTGGGGGTGGTTTTGCAAATTGTGGTGCGGGTAGTATGGTGTTGATGGCGGTAGTGAGATTATTGTGGTAATAGTGGTGGTGGTCATTGTCTCATTGAGAATTCCAACACTCATTTTCTTCAATTTCAACAATAATTAAAAAAAAAAAAAAAAAAAAAATCTTCATATTCAAACTTAATTTTGAATCAATTGGTTTTTAGGGAAAATGATGAAGATTGATTTTAGTAGCCTCGCGGCCTCAGCCCCGCTTTGTGACAACACGAATGAATTGTGTAATGAGATTCGACAAATATGTTTTTTATTGTTACTGTTTGTCTGGTTGTTAATGGAGACACGACTCATGTCTCCGTGTTTAATTATGACCGATTGTGACTAATTTGTGATCAATTTTGTGTTTAATTTTGTTCGATTGTGATTGATTGTGACTGGTTGTTAACAGAGACACGTCCATGTGTCATAGAAACAATCTGTGTTTAATTGTGATACATTGTGACTGGTTGTAACCAATTCTGTGTTGGGGGTGTGGTTTTCAGTTTTTAATATCTAGAGATTTTTGGAAGGTAAGGTAGGGTAGGGTGGTTTTTGATTTAAATAATGTTGAAGGGTGGGGTGATGGTAGGTGAATCCATGGGGTGGGGGGGTGATTTTCAATTTTTTAATTTTCTGAAAATCTTTAAAGTCACCAGAGCAGATGCCGTCTCCGGTGAAGAGGTGGATGGAAGGTGGTGTAATGGGGTGATAGGATGTGGTAAGTGAGGTGACATGAGTAGAACTATTAATGTAATTTATCTTTATTTTAAATATTTAAATAAATTTATTTACTACCTGATTTTTGAAATATTTTAATGAGTTTTATTATTTAAGAAATATGATCTTTGAAATTAGGAGTTATGTATTGTTCCCTTTAACTTATTCAACACTGTACCACACACTTAGATATCCAAGAATCCGTGGACCCTAATAACCAAAATAACGGGGAGAGTACACCTAGTCCATGTTTTTTAAACTATCCAATACAAAATTCGATTTAAACGTCTTTTTATTTAATAATTCAAAAAAAAAAAAAAAAAATATATTAATAATATTATCATAAAATTAATTAACCTAATTAACTATCCCACCCCATCCACCCGCCAATTTTCACTCACAAACCCTAATAATTTTCTTCTCTGTTTTCCCTTTGTAACATTTCCATTCTCTCTCTCCATATCCCTCACTTCCCTCTACTCGCTTTATTGCACATCATCGTCGGAGATACCTTCGGCATTGTGGTGCTCAAGACGTCTGCACCATGCTCGCGTTGCTCAAGACGCCACCATTGCAGTGGAGTTGCTCTAAAGCAGCCAGCCCTGCTGCGAAGCTGCTGGGGCCCATCATTCCAAATCAGTCGCGTTGCTCACAAAGCCACTGCGTAGCACTAAGATGTCACCCCTCCGCTATTCCCGGCCTTCTTGCCTTGATGGATCTCACACGTTAGTTTTTGGTAGTGAATGTTAGTTTGTTTAAGATAGTGGACATGGTGGTGGTGATCTGACGACGATGATTTTTGCGATGATATTGTTGGAGATAATGGTGATCACAAATTATTTGATTGATTGTAATTATAAATTATTAAAAAAAAAAAAAAAAAAAAAAAAAAAAAAAAAAAAATAATTTGTGATAAATAAATATTGTGTGACCTAAACATTTGTTAAGTTGTGACCAATAATTTGATAGTTTGCAATCACTTAATTTGATATCTTTGTGACCATGAAATAAATTGTGACTTAATAAATGGTAGATTCATGTTTAATGAATAATATGTGACCTATTAATTTGATAAATTTGTAATTGAAAAATAAGTTGTTCTCTATAAAATTTGTGGTTTGTCAATGTGACTTTTATAATTGTGACCTACTACACAATTATGACTATAAATTGTTATAATATTGTAACTTTAACCTATATTTATTAATTATTCATAAATAATATTTAATTACATTTTTTTTTTTTTTTTTTTTTTTTTTTTTTTTTTAGTTTTGAAATGGGTCATGCTTAATATGTTATATATGAAATTTTCCCAAAATAATTTTATAGGTCCATTGGGCTGGGACAGGTCGGAGTCAATGTAATTTTATGGAGTACAGAGCCATGAAGTTGGGTTGCGGAAGGCCAACAGGCCCACTTGATTTACATAGCATCCGTAACTTGTTTATTCTTGACTTCAACGAATAAAAGTTAGGAAAATTTGTAGCAGAGGTCTCAAATTTTTAAAAAATATGCAATGTGGTTTTAGACCTTTAATCCTACTAGTTACTTCTCAAATCTTTCGATAAATGTGCACTTGAATGATCCTTGGGTGTTTCCGTCCAAATGATCGTTATTTGATACATTTGAGCATTTAATGTGTTAATTTTTTTGTTACTTCATTCATCAAATAACAAATTGTTACATGTATGTTACATAGAACGACTATCAGGTAGTCATCACTTGAATAACATTATTCAGAAAAACGAAAAAATGATAAATAAAACAACTAAATAAAAAGAAACAAAAAAGAGAGGAAAAAAATTAAGAAAAAAAGAAGAGATATTTATGTTATTTTCCTAACGCGCCCACAAACCATCACATGCTCATCTTCCACCATCTACACCTTTGAAGTTTAAGCGATTACATTTGATTTTTCGGTAAATATTTGGCTTGTAAAAACTACCACACTTTACCATCATGGCAAAATACTCGAGTTTACCATCCTACAAATCTAATCTTAGAAATTTGCCTCCACAGTCATAATAATACACTATATATCCATTCCTTTTTGGGGGAAGTGTGTAATTGTTTAAAACTTCTTACATTTTCAACTCTAAAAATGCTTTTAGTTCATTTCTCTCTTCATCCCTTTGCATGCAAGGAAGGAATGCCAACACTTATGGGAACCAAAGACCAATAGCATATGTCATCAATCATTCATAAAGTATATTGAAACAAAGATACATCCTCGCAGTTGGGGAACATCTGAGCAGGGTGCACAGTGAGAGGGTGAGATGGCGTTTTCTATCCTAAAGGTGGTGGTAAAGCACCAACAGGGCTGGTCTTGTGATTTTTGAACTCGATGTGAAACTCACCAAAATTGCCCCCACCCCAAATTCAAATGCAAATGCAAAATTGCCATAGTATATTTACACGTGTTGCTAACTTAAAACTAAACAGTAGAACAACAAACAAATATAAAATATTTATATTATAAAGTAACAAAACTGACAAGAATTTAAACAATCAGTTAAATACTATTCGTCTCGTTATTTTTAGAGGCAAAAACATTAATCAAATCTGAATAATTTTTTTTTTTTTAAATTTGTCAATCAATTGATGCTGTGAATATAATCAATCAATCAATCTGGTTTTTTGATATAGTTTGATCGGATGTAAGTAATTGATCAATTTTTTCAATTTGGAGAAACTTCTTTCTGCAGATACAACTGTAACCATAATATTAACAAGATTTTATATCAATATAAGCATTTGGGAAACAAACATTCATATCATAATCAAATATTGTAGCACTTTAATTACTCTCATTGCTTCACTCGATAAATAGCATCGTTGTTGAACCTTTGTTGACATCTCGTTTGGGGGGGGGGGAAAATATTTTTTTTTTTTTTTTTTTTTTCTAACAATTGATTTAAGTGTCCTAGTGATTAATTGCCCAAAGTTATTTCGATGGCACATCAAAGTTTCAAAATAAGTAATTTTGCCATACAAAAGCTACATGGAAACTAGATCAAACAAACGAGGCAATTGAGAATGATGTTGCAAACCCCGCAAAAGTTGCCTCAACAAGAATCGATACAAAAGTCGAAGTACGATCAAAGCATGCACGTCAAGACATTCAAGACAAATTATTTAGACTTTTATATGTAAAGATAAAACATTTCAATACTTGGAAATGAATCGTGACGAGCTCAATTTGATTTTACAATCGAAAAATCACGACCAAATAATTTTACTTTAAAGACATATTTTTCAAAAGTAAAAATCGAAACACACATTTTTAAATAAAAAAAAAAAAAAAAACTTTTGAAAAACATTTTTAAATGTCCATCCAACTCCTACATTTGAGAAATGTTAAAAATGAGGACGTTCCAGGCTAAATCGACCGTACCAGACGTCCGATAAAGTTGATTTTTGAAAAAAAAAATATCAAGCAATTTTCAATAGCATGGTTTCATTTTTTTAACAAAAAATAACGGCTAAATCGACCGTTGGATTTTTACCGGACGTCCAGTACGGCAGAGTTTTTTACATCAATTTTCATCTAGAATATCACTTTTCTTGGCATTCAATTTTGAAACATCTGGAGAGAAAATTTTATTGAAAATCTGTAGTGATTACTTGATTTTATATTATATCCCATTACAAAAAATTTCTTGATTATCCAAACTAATTTTTTATCAATTGCATCAATAATTCTATTTTAAAAGAAACTTTTCAATCGCAATCTATTTTCAATTTCTTGATAAAAGTTTTCTTTGGCCAACCTTATATATGTTGAAGTGTAAATTTCTCTCTATACTTAACTTGTATTATTGTTAAGAGATATCATTTGGTTGAAAGACTTTTGATAATAAATAACAAAGTTTCATCACTATCATTTATCGAAGTTTGCAACATCAACACTTGAGCCTTATCATTTGCTGAACTTATTGAAATGTTTGTTTCTTCTCTTTTTTTTTTTTTTCTTTGGGTTTTTCTTCTCTTCTTGTTATCAACTTTGATTCTATCATTCGATAAGAAGAGAAGATTTCATTTGTAAATTCATTTTGAATTGTGGGTCGTGTTGAAGTTCTTTAAAGATCAACATTGTATAAGAATTGGTGCTCCTTGTTGTAAGTCACTGTGTTGATCATATTAAGGTTTCGTAAAACTCAATAGTGTGGGTTATATTGACGTCTGTAAAACTTAATAGCATGAGTCGTGTTGAGGTCCCGGAAAGCTCAATGTTGTAAAAGAATCGATACTCCTTGTTTGTAAGTTACCATTTACTTTAATGCATTTGTCTTTGCCCGTGACAGAGAGCTTGGTAACGGGGACGTAGATCATTGCATTGGATCGAACCTCATTAAATTGGTTTGCTATCTTTACATTATTACACTTTACTTTAAATTGTTATTTACATTGTGCTATATCATACTTGAATTAAGTTAACGTATTTGCATATTTACTTGTTGTATTACACTTAGCATTTGGATCTTGTGTGTAGAATAGTTTTGAGATTAAGTGTCGAAAAAGTTTTAAAAACCAATTCACCCCCTCTTAGTTAGTTATTCTTGGGCTAACAATCACAAGACTTGTAACTCCGAAAATAAATCATCTCCATTAATGTCCGAACGCCCATTATGTTCCAATTATTTCTCAAGATTCATACAAGAGTTCAATAAAATTGAATGAGTTTCACCTCTTAACCTCTTCAAGTTGAACAAAAATTCAAATGTGTCATCATATTGTTTGAATTGTTCAAATCGAGTCCTCATAGAAGATAGAGGTTGATCAATTATAAAAACAAAGTATTCAACTCTAAAATATTTTTCAATCGATTGTTTTACTTCAATACTTCCGCTTTCATCAAATTGTTTTTTCATTCGAATTATATGTTTTTTTTTTAAATACAGCTTCGATTTCCTTTTCGCTTACCTTTTTTGTAACTTCATCCATAGCAATAGCAAATCCAATTTCTCTATATTCTTCAAGAAATAAAACAAGTCCTTGTAATAGGTCGATAGCATGATCAATATCCACAATATTGACGGCATGCAATAACATGTACTAGATAATCATGCCAAGCAAGAACTAAAAATTCTGAAATTCGTATATTGCTAACGACTCGACTTCATTCTTTACTTTAGGATCTTCGTTACTTTCTGCTAAATTAAGCAACACATCTCTTATTTGTGCAGTTTTCTCCATTATAGGCTTAACACTCTCAACATGACTCTCCCAACGTGTTTGTGACAATGGCTTCACTGTCAAATCTTGTACGTTATTTTTGAAAATTTTCCATCGCTTGGTATAAGAGGAGAACACAAAAAGGTTTCATCACTTCTTCGCCCTTATCTTCTACTTCATTAACACAAGAAGGTTTCATCACTTCTTCGCCCTTATCAACTACTTCATTAACACAAAAATGTTTCATCACTTCTTCACCATTATCATCTACTTCATTAACATGGGTATGTAGAATCACTACATCATTCTCATTCAACTCATTCACATTGTTGCTTTTAAAGTACTTGTCTATGTCGTCTGTTTGACTTTGAGTCAACAAAAGTTCATTTCGTTTCCTTTTTCTATTCAGTGTTTCAGACTCATATTTAAGAGGCATGGTGTATGAGTCTATATCTAATATCCAATTATTAGCCTAAAAGACAATTACAAAATATTTCAACCATCTCACAATTAAAGTATTCAATACAGTGACTACGTTCTCCTGTACAATTGATCCTACATACTACAATAAACATTCATATAAGCCTACAATGCCACAATTATATAAGCCGACAAGGTTTCAAACATTTTCAATATATTCAATATCAAGTTAAGGCAAGTTATTGCTTACTTGATAAGTAGAATTTCGACGAAAATTATGGAATTACACCCTTAAGAATTCCACCGTCACATCTCACAAGACTGAAATCAAAAGTTCACATTAACCACGACACCATCACTCTTTCTTAAGCTACAAAATTTACCCTTTTTAAATTTGGACAGAAGCTATTAAAGAGGTTATGCCACTAACCACTGATTACTCTTCTAAAGGCAATCAGATTTACAATCAGATTATATTACAATCAGGTTCACAATCAGATTATATTAAGGAAGCTGTTATATTAAGATTAGATTCACAATCATTCACAACATTCAAATAAATTAAACATGTGGAATATTATATTACAATTAAGAAATTCTATCGTTCACAACCATCAGAGATTCAGAATCTTAGATCTAAGTGTTGAAATTCAATCATTCACAAATCACAACAAATCCAATCTGAATTCAGAAGTGAACGAGTGCGAAATGTCCATATAATAGCTTGTTTTTTTTACAGAGACAAAAGTCACAAATTGTAACTACGCAATCTACGCCTACCACTTACCAACATACGCCACAATACCAGAAAGCAGCAGTCAACCGTCAACGATTGACCTAATTCACATGATGACCTTGAAGAGCGACTCGTAGTCGCGGACAGACGGCGCTGTTAGAAAGAGTGTAGGGAAAGCCGGAAAGGAATGAAGGAAAATGAAGGGAACTAGGGAAGAAGAGTGGAGACTGGAAGTCTGGAAATACTACCACCTACCAGTGTCAGGAACGGCATTTGCACGACGTGAAGAATGGTTAGATTGGATTTGGAGAGTTGAATTGTTGAGAGGGGAGGCGATGGGAGTGAAAGTCGTCTAATTCATTTAGGTTTAAAAAATAAAAAAAAATTGGGCCAAAACTGAGTGAGGCCCTCCTGTTTTGGACTGCGCTTCTAATGAAAAAAAAAAAGAAAGGGCCAAAAAATGAGGCCCTTTCCACTTTTGGGCCTGAGGCGCGGGCCTCATCCGCCTCGCCTCCGGCCCATGCCGCAACAATAGAAACTTGACCTCTGCTAGGTAAAGAAATGCACCATTACCTTATTTGATACCATCTTTGGATTCCTCAATGACTTTCAATGAAATTGCTAGAGCAACATTGCTTTTACAAATAGCATTTTCAAAATCAGCCATTTTTTCAAAATTTACTAATTGATTTTTTGCTAGGATCATCGTGGGGTGGTGAGGGTTGTGTCGCCATTACAGGTTTGTGGTGGGGAGGGCCATCAAGTTTGGGGGGTAGATGATGAGGTCAACAGTGAATGGTGTGCAAGTGATATTTGGGAAGGGTGGTTTTGATTGGGATGTTTGATAAGACAAAAACATTTAAAAAAAAATCTTCTCTTTTATTTGTATTTATTTATTTTATTTGTTTTAGTTTTAGGCAAAAATGTAGAGTTATCATTTTGTCATGAATAATGCTATTTATCAGTATGATAATGGAACGTCGATGATATGACATCCTATGTAAAATAATGAGGTTGAGCAATTCAATTTTTATGAGAGAGATAGAGAGAGGGAGGAAAGAGAGAGAAAAAAAAAGTGAGGGATATAGTTTCCACATCATCGATATTCCATTATCATGACAATAAATAACATTACTCTTTTGTCATTTTAAAAAATTGGCAATGCTTGACTTTTGATAAACTGATGATCATTTGGAAAAAAATTGTCCAAAGTCATTCGGTTGCATATTTATTGAGCCCCTGTTTGGTACAAATTAAAATTCGAATTTTAATTTAAGTCAAAGTCAATAATTAATTTTATTCACATATTTTATGATATCCATAACTTTTCAGCTATACATTCATCAATTTTTATCAAAATTTACTAAAAATCTAATTTAATCTCCGCCAAACAAATGTTGAAAAGTTTGGAACGTAATTGCTAGGATTTAAAAAGTTTGGACCCCCATTGTATATTTTGAATGATATGAGACCTTTACTGCCAAATCCCTAAAAGTTATTAACTCTAATTTTCATTTTCCCTTTGTTTTCTTTATATCAACAGAATCAAGAAACTATCGGGAGAAGCGGACTTCACAAAAGAAGCAAATATCAAAATTCAGGCGGAATACTATTTTTACTCATCAAATCACATAATTTTTATATGGGACAAAGCATTAAGTTGGAAAAATAATTAAATTAATTAATATTAGTCGTTCTAGAACAAATTAATGTTTTTTTTAATGTGCATGACTTTTTTAGTAAAAAAAATGTTCAAGCTGTATTTTTTCATAATTTCTTGTAATTTATATTAAAAAACTGACTACAATTGAAAATCAGGACTCTTTTTTAAATTATGTTATTTGTACGATCATACTTAACAATAATAATTGACAATGTTGGTGCTATCAAAATTCAAACCTTGATTTAACAAATAATTTTTGAAATGGATGAACGTAATCAATATGTGAGTTGTCAATCAATATTGTTAAACTAAATTAATATATGTAGTCTTTCCATACTTGAATCTCAAGCTGAAATCAGATGTATCCTGATAAACAATCACGAGCACAAGGGATCACATATCCTTGACTTGACCTAACACTTAAATTTTAAAATCAATATGATCAGAATAATGTTATTTATCATTATGATGATGGAACATCGATGATGTGATAATTTACGTGAAATAATGTGATTGGACAATTCATTTTCCTAACAAATATAAACAAGACAATTTTTTTTTTTTGAAACCAAAACGACATCGTTTAAACATTTTCCTATTTGTTTTCATAATGCGTCTTCCCTGATTTGTCGGGGTTAAGCATCCAATATCGCAACCCTCTTTATCGTTGTCTCTTCGGGACTACCTCCGCCACTGCCTCTGTGACGCTCATGTTTGTAAGTGCTTTCTTCTCTCTGTTTTAGGCTTCTGGCTTTGAGATTTTGAGAAGGAAAGCTGCCAAAAGTAGAATAACAATAATGCATCCACTGGAGATGATATTCGAAATTTTAGAGTTATATTTTTACAGATTAATTGTGATTTGTGAATTGGAATAATGATGAATTTTCAAGTTATCGTCTGTGAATTTGAATAGGAATTGATTTTATAGAAATCGTTGGTTTTGACTAAAAAAAATGGGTTGTATCTCCGTGCGCATGCGAATTATATTTTTTATTTTTTATATTGAGAGAAATGAAATAAGATGAGTAAATTCAAGAGATTGTCTACATTTTTTTTTCTCTCTTTTTAATCGAATTATGTTATAATTGATAACTATATTTATGTAAAATTCTTTTTCTATATTTCATCACTACGGGCAAAACACTTCGTACCACGTGATTTTCGGAATTATTATTGAATTTCTTTTTTACCAAATACTGAATTTCTTTTTTTTTTTTGCCCTCGCGACCTGCCCAAGCCGATCACCGCCAAGGGCATTGCCCCCAGACCCCCACAAGGGGCACTATCCACTCGACCCTCGCAACCTGTCGATCAAGTTGGGGACGTTGCCCTGAACCCATGAGATAAATGTTGGCTACGATGAGTTGCGGTTCAATTTGGAATGGTGACTATCATGTAGTTAATATATAAGATGTGCATTGATTGTCTTTGAAATTGAGGAAGTAACTGAGTTTCATTAATTTGAACTTTCAGATTCTCCAGATGGGAGTTATGATACCTACCAATTAATAAGCAATTTGCGACATGGTTCACTTCATTGGAAGTGCAATAGACAGTGTCCAAAATCAGGTAGGCAAGTTGAAACTTATATGACAAAAAATTAAGTCCTCGCTCTAGCTTCCTTTTTGTTTATTTGTATATTTTTCGTAAAGTTTTGTTAAATAAGATTTAATTAGTGATGTCTCCAAAAATCAGTCAACGCTATTACATAACGAACTATATTACGGCACGCGCCTTGATTATGCTATTGAGTCAGAGAAATCAATTATTTTCACACAACATATGAATAAGGAGAATTAAGCACATGAAACTAAATAAAACGCAGTCAATACTACATATGACGCATTGGTAAGACTAATAAAATTGAAATCTAGAACAAGTACAAAGTTACATTTAATGATAGCAAATGCTATAATCTATATTTATATCAGTATATCCTCCAAGATGTAGATAAAAAGCAAAATGATTGCAATAACAGTAATGATTAGTATCTCTTGTCTAAAATGAAGACATATAAGACTAAACAACATATAGAACAATGGATATAATTACTAACCGGAAGAAAAGATTGCCTATTGATGACATATATAATATTCCTCTTCGAAATTACTAAAAGCATATAAAATTACCTTCTGATTCTCTGTACTCTTGAACTTCTTCGACTGCTTAACTAGACGAATCTTCTTTAAAACATACCTACCAGAGATAACATAAAAATAATCAAATGACACGATGTGTCTCCGTATGACATGGAGACACGAACGGAAATTGAGCCCCTTCTTTGGCTTCGTATGACATGGAGGCACGAACAGAGAAATGCCCTTTCTTTGGCTAAGCCTGAAATTGAGCCCACAACGGAAATTGAGGCCATAACAGAAATTGAGCCTACCGTTGAAACTTCAGAAGCAAAAACTAAATGTGAAGAAGTCTTTGCAGTGTCTGTTGGAAAATATATTATTCGGCAAATGAATTTTCACTTGTGTATGTGAAATTAATCCCATATTGATTGAAAGTTGTGATTTTGAAGAGGAGCCTTAAAAGGGATTAACAATCCCACATTGGTTAGAAATGGAAAAGTGGGAATATATGAGGACTATAAATAGTACCATCCCATATTGGAAAAAGGAAAAAAGAAAGTGGCAAGTAGGAAAACTTAAATAGTTATCCCACATACGATATAAATAAGTTTTTGGACCAATTCATAAATGGTTAACAATTTGTAAGGTGTAACCATTCGTTGCATAGAGACTCCTCCGTGGCCTACGCGCCCGCAGGGGGTGCAAATCTTGGACCGACTTGGCCTTCGAGCCTTGAACTTGTGTGCGGGCGCGACCTGCGTACACGAATGTCGGACCGAATGAGTCAAAAATTGGCCACCAAGTGTAAGCCACGTTTTGGAAATTTTCTTTTGCGTTTTTCCATTTAAAACATAACTTGAAAACTGTTTTCATTTATTTTGTAACTCCAAAACGTGAGAATTCAAATGACAGAGTTATGGTTGGAGTTATGACTGCATTAAGAAACAAAGGCTCCTCCTTGCCTATATATACTGAACAATCTCTTCAGTTTAGACACACCACAACAGCACGAAATCTTTCTGCTCCCTGTTCACATTCCTGTCGTCTCACAGTCACTTGGTGATTCCGTTAACTGTTCGAAGTTTACGTACAATCTTAAAGCAATATTGTGTTTCAGAAAATGGAAAATACACCTACCAATAACGTTGTGGGATCTGCAAACGAAATGGTGCCTCCAGTGGCTCAGGCTGTGGCTATGCCAGGTTCTGATGTGGCTCAAGTGGTGGCTCCAGTAACACAGACTGTGGCTAATATGCCAAGTTTAGCTGCTGGTCCTAGTGGGACTAAGATTGTGGCTCCCATGCCAAGTCTGGCTACTGGTCCAACTGTGACAGTCCCGGTTAATCACGGGGAAAAGCCGGAGAAGTTCAATGGTTCGAATTTCAAGAGGTGGCAACAAAAAATGCTGTTTTACCTCACGACCTTGAATCTTGCGAGATTCTTGACTGAAAATGCTCCAGTGCTCCAAGAGGGTCAAGGAGACATTCAAGCAATCAGTGCAGTGGATGCTTGGAAGCATTCTGATTTCCTGTGCCGGAATTATGTGATGAACAGTTTAGCTGATTCATTGTACAATGTGTACTGCACAATAAAAACGGCCAAGGAATTATGGGAGTCTTTGGACAAAAAGTACAAAACCGAAGATGTCGGAGCCAAGAAGTTTCTTGTTGGCCGCTTTTTGGAATACAAAATGGTGGACTCCAAATCTATAATCAGTCAAGTACAAGAATTACAAGTGATCTTGCATGAAATTCATTCCGAGGGAATGGTTGTGAGTGAATCCTTCCAAGTGGCTTGCATAATTGAAAAGCTACCTCCTGTATGGAAGGATTTCAAAAACTACTTAAAACACAAGCGAAAAGAAATGAACGTTGAGGAACTAATTGTTAGACTTCGAATTGAAGAAGACAACAAAAGTTCTGAAAGAGGGTTCAATCCGGTTGTGGCTAAAGCTAATGTTGTGGAGCATGGCCAAAGCTTCAAGACCAATAAGAACAAGTTTGGGCCATTTGGTGGCAAAGGGCCCAAGTTGGGGCCAAAAAGTGGAATTTCTAAGAAGAAGTTTCAAGGGAAATGCTTCAATTGTGACAAGATTGGTCACAAGTCTACGGAGTGCCGTTTTCCGAAGAAGAAAAAAGAAGCAAATATGGTTGAAGATGTATCTGACATCAACCTTGCAGCTGTCATTTCTGAAGTGAACTTGGTAGGTTCAAATCCGAGAGAATGGTGGATAGATACCGGCGCCACCCGACACGTTTGCTCCGATAAGGAGATGTTTAATGGGTTTGAAGCAGCGGATGGAGAGAAGTTGTATATGGGAAATTCAGCGACCTCCGAAATCAAGGGCCATGGAAAGGTGGTTCTAAAGATGACTTTTGGGAAAGAGCTGACTCTAAACAACGTGCTTTATGTGCCGGAGATTCGCAAGAATTTGGTTTCTGGCTCGCTGTTGAACAAGCATAGCTTCCGTATGGTGTTTGAGTCAGACAAAGTTATTTTGTCTAAGTTTGGAATATTTGTAGGAAAGGGTTATGTAAGTGATGGGCTTTTTAAGCTCAATGTAATGGCTATTAAGCCAAAAATTAATAAAATGAATAACTCTTCCGTTTACTTGCTTGAGTCTTCCAATTTGTGGCATGGTCGACTAGAACATGTTAATTACAACACTTTGCGTAGACTAATTAACTTAAATTGCATACCTACATTCCAAATTGATAATAAACATAAGTGTGAAACTTGTGTTGAAGCAAAATTGACAAGGTCATCATTTCAATCCGTTGAAAGAAAAACTGAACCTCTTGATTTAATTCACACCGATGTATGTGATTTAAAATCTGTACAAACAAGGGGAGGCAACAAATATTTTATTACTTTTATTGACGACAGCACAAAATATTGTTTTGTGTATTTGCTTAAAAGTAAAGACGAAACTATAGAGAAATTTGTTCTCTATAAAAATGAAATTGAAAATCAACTCAACAAAAAGATCAAAGTGTTGAGAAGTAATAGAGGTGGTGAATATGAATTACCATTTGCTGAATTCTGTGCACAACATGGAATTAAACATGAAACAATAGCACCTTATTCACCACAACAAAATGGTGTTGTTGAACGGAAAAATAGAACATTGAAAGAAATGATGAATGCAATGTTATTAAGTTCCGGGTTACCTCAGAACATGTGGGGAGAAGCTGTGTTATCAGCCAATTACCTTTTAAATAAGGTACCCCGAAAGAAAGAAGGAAAGAGCCCTTACGAGTTATTGAAAGGAAGGAGCCTTCCTACAAATACTTACGAGTGTGGGGGTGTCTAGCCAAAGTAGCTATACCTACACCAAAGAAGGTGAAAATATGACCAAAAACTGTTGATTGCATATTTATCGGATATGCACATAACAGTAGTGCTTATCGGTTTCTTGTGTTTGATTCTAAAATTTCCGATATACACAAAAACACGATAATGGAATCGAGAAATGTTTCATTCTTTGAACATGTATTTCCATGTAAGTCCAAAGAAGAAGCAAACTCTTCTAAACGGACATATGAGAATATGATTGAGAATAGTCAAGATAAAGAAGTAGAAGAGGAAGTTGAGGTTGAACCAAGACGTATCAAACGAGAAAGGACAGGAAAATCTTATAGTCCCGATTTTCTGACTTACATGCTAGAAACTGAACCTCAAAGCTTCAAAGAAGCTGTAAACTCTTCAGAAAGTCCTCAATGGAAAGAAGCCATTAAAAGTGAAATAGATTCCATTCTGCAAAATCATACATGGGAGCTGGTTGATCTTCCCCCGGGAAGTAAACCACTAGGCTATAAATGGATTTTCAAAAGGAAAATGAAAGCAGATGGAACTATTGATAAGTACAAGGCCAGACTTGTAATTAAAGGTTATAGGCAACGAGAAGGCATTGACTACTTTGACACTTATTCTCCGGTAACGAGAATAACTTCCATTCGAATGATATTAGCGATTGCATCTTTGTACAATCTCGAAGTACATCAAATGGATGTCAAAACTGTTTTTTTAAATGGAGATTTAGAAGAAGAAATTTACATGGAACAACCTGAGGGGTTTTCTGTACCAGGATAAGAAAACAAGGTATGTAAATTGGTAAAGTCATTATATGGCTTAAAACAAGCACCAAAACAATAGCATGAAAAATTTGACAATGCCATGATGGAAAGTGGATTTAAAATCAATGAATGTGACAAATGTGTTTACATTAAAGACACGGGAAATGGTTATATTATTTTATGTCTTTATGTTGACGACATGCTCATCGTTGGTAGCAACGATAAGATGATTAAATCTACTAAAAATATGTTGAATTCAAGATTCGACATGAAGGATATGGGTTTAGCTGATGTGATTCTTGGAGTTAAAATTTCAAGAACATCAGATGGACTTGTTCTAAGTCAGTCACATTATGTGGATAAAATTTTGGAAAAATTCAATAATGATGATACTGGCGTGGCTAGAACACCGATAGATACAAGTCAATATCTATCGAAAAATAGAGGCGATGGTATTTCTCAAGTAGAGTACTCTAGAATAATCGGAAGTCTTATGTACCTAATGAGTTGTACAAGACCAGATATCGCTTACGCAGTTAGTAAGCTGAGTAGATATACTAGTAATCCAGGGTCTGACCACTGGAAAGGAATAGTAAGAGTACTAAGATACTTGAGATATACTCGTAATTATGGACTGCACTATACCAGATATCCTGCTGTTATTGAAGGATATACTGATGCGAATTGGATATCTGATATTAAAGATTCAAAGTCTACTAGTGGATTTGTGTTCACTTTGGGGGGTGCAGCCATATCATGGAAATCCTCTAAACAAACAGTTATTGCGAGGTCTACCATGGAATCTGAGTTTATAGCTCTAGATAAATGTGGTGAAGAGGCTAAATGGCTACGCAATTTCTTAGAGGACATTCCAAGGTGGTCTAAACCTATGCCAGCAATTTGCATACATTGTGATAGTCAATCTGCGATTAGAAGGGCACAAAGCAACATGTACAATGGTAAGTCTAGACACATACGTCGTAGACATAATACCATAAGACAGTTACTCTCAACTGGAGTTATCTCTATTGACTATGTAAAGTCTAAAGATAACATTGCGGATCCGCTAACCAAAGGGTTAAATAGAGAGTTAGTTGCAAAGTCATCAAGAGGAATGTGACTTAAGCCTCTAAAAGAATAAGTTATTGTACTGGAAACTCAACCTAGCTGACTGGAGATCCCAAGATCTAGGTTCAATGAGAAAACCTAATTGCAAATACTTAACTATATCACTGTGGGGGTTATCTCCGGTCCATTCCTGTAATAACAGTGATGCCCGTGGGAAGAGGATAAGCAATAAGGCTTTTAATGATTCTTATGCGTCGAAAATCCGAGCAGAGTAATGCGGGTTACTCTTAATTAAAAAATCACCTATGTGAGAGAGAAGTGGGGCCGCTTCGAAGGGAATTGTGAGGCTCAATTCTTAATAACTCTCACTGAACCAAGCATATGTTCATGGCCACAAACGAACATAACCATGAGAACTGAATTGCGTTAGGAAGAATCCTGTGTGAGGTACATCATCGTTTACACAAAACGCAGAACAGTTCAAAGACATCACGTCTACTGATCAGCTAGTAAAGTAAATGTATTTTCATAAGGGGAGGTTCAAAGGGTAACACCTACCTATCCTATGCAGGTTTCAACTGTGGAACTTTGTCACCAAGTATTCCGCGTCTCTATTAATTTCCATTCATGTGGGGGATTGTTGGAAAATATATTATTTGGCAAATGAATGTTCACTTGTGTATGTGAAATTAATCCCACATTGATTGAAAGTTGGAATTTTGAAGAGGAGCCTTAAAAGGGATTAACAATCCCACATTGGTTAGAAATGGAAAAGTGAGAATATATGGGGACTATAAATAGTACCATCCCACATTGGAAAAAGGAAAAAAGAAAGTGGCAAGTGGGAAAACTTAAATAGTTATCCCACATAGGATATGAATAAGTTTTTGGACCAATTTATATATGGTTAACAATTTGTAAGGTGTAACCATTCGTTGCATAGAGACTCCTCCGTGGCCTACGCGCCCGCAGGGGGGGTGCAAATCTTGGACCGACTTGGCCTTCGAGCCTTGAACTTGTGTGCGGGCGCGACCTGCGTACACGAATGTCGGACCGAATGAGTCGAAAATTGGCCACCAAGTGTAAGCCACGTTTTGGAAATTTTCTTTTGCGTTTTTCCATTTAAAACATAACTTGAAAACTGTTTTCATTTATTTTGTAACTCCAAAACATGAGAATTCAAATGACAGAGTTATGGTTGGAGTTATGACTGCATTAAGAAGCAAAGGCTCCTCCTTGCCTATATATACTGAACAATCTCTTCAGTTTAGACACACCACAACAGCACGAAATCTTTCTGCTCCCTGTTCACATTCCTGTCGTCTTACAGTCACTTGGTGATTCCGTTTCGGCACACTCGTTCAGTTCGACTGTACAAGCTGCAGTTCACGCCGCTGTATCCTGGGAAGCAAGCGCTCGCATTACTTCGGTGAGGGGGCGAATATTGCTTTAAGGACACTGTGTTGGACACAGGCCCCGGCTTCAAAGACGCCAAATTTATCTTCTGTCAACTACAATATTTTCTTTTCTGTTCACTATAATTTGTTTGTTACTTCTTCTAATTCAGTTAACTATTCGAAGTTTACGTACAGTGTCATGGTGAGTAGTACTATGGATCTATCTGTGTGTATTTTTTATGCTATAATTGGAAATTTCAATCTTCAGGCATACTTTTTCATGTTCGTGTTATTTGCATTTATTTTGCTATATGTATTTAGATTGATTGAGTTGATATAGATGGGTTCCTTCGGAAGAAATTTTTTGACTGGTAAACAGTTAAATATTTTTATCATGATCTATATGGCATTGCCATTAATTTTTGCTTCTTTTTTCTTTCTTTTTTTCCTGGTAACAGTTAAAAAAATTGAGTACTTGTACTAACACTTAAAAATGAGTAATTTTGTATTCATATGGGTAGGCATTTGAAATTTTACCTACTCAAAAAGTAAAAGAAATAAAGATTTATTGATGTATGTGCTCAAGATATGAAACACCATGTACTATAAACAAATGTAATTTTGCCTTAAACTACTGTGATTATACTGTTTTCTAATGCCTTTTTTTCTTTGATATATGCTACTACTATTGTCTCTTTTGAATGTACTTACTTTTGATAATTTTGAGTAATATATTACACTTAATTGCCATGGTGCTATATTTTTGCTAGATATTGGTTTCCGTTAGTGCGGAAGAGGGTTGTACTATTGTTGAGTTATTGATATAATGTTGAAGTTATTACCCAAGTTTTTAAGGTTAAAACATACTTTGGTGATGTTCATAGTGAGGTTTAAAGTTGACTTGTAACTTGTTTTTTATTCTTATAGGTTGGATCTCGGCAATATATTGTTTTTCCAGGACATTTTATCTATACTCATAAGCTTAAAGGAGCAAACGTGAAACACAAATTAAGCCTAAGTGATGAATTTTAATCTAAATTGTTCATTGTCTTACCTGCACATACCCTTTACATATGTGATTATTCTTGTTTCTCCATTTACATTTGTCCTATTGGTGTTTCAAGTATGTTTTATTTAATGTTTGGGCAGTATCTACAAGACTGAACTAGCAATCTTAAACCACAGTATTGCTTTGTTTTTTGTTCTTGTCTAATCTCTTTCTTTAATGTTTGGGAGGTCATCTTTGTTTTTTAGAATTTAACTAGCATCATAAGAGTTTTAAAAGATTCAAATTAACAATCTTATCATCAAAATTTCCACCGAGGATGGGGGTTAGCTAAATAATCTAGAAATTTTAAATCAAAATGCAAGAGCCTATGATCAACAATAGATAATTGATTATATACATGCAGATTTGTCGACGAGTCAAAATATCATTATTAGTACCACAATATGCTAATTATCATGGATCGGTTTGTATAAGTTGCGAACAACTAAAGTCAGACTTGAATTACCTAGAAGCAAAGCCAGATCTCATGTTTTGGATGGGAAGTGGGAAAGGAAGACATGAACAATTGTCTGAATTCTAATGCCGATTCATTCTTGTTATTGGTACACGGTAATAATGGCTGAATAAAAATAATAATCAAACAATGAAATACCCATGGTATTTTCTCCTTTTCTCTCTGTGCTAAACACCACTGCTTCCATTGAAACCAACCACAGCTAGGGATGGGCAAAACCCGCTCAAATCAAACCAACCCGATCGAGTTGGGTCGATTTTTTTGTTGTTTTTACACTAGTTTGGTGGGTTGGATGTGTAGGCGGGTTATGTTGGGTCGGATTATGAGTTAACTCATGAAAATCGAATAAACCCGTCCAACCCAATCCGGCTATATTTATGAACTTTACAAATGTTATAATGTTGTTTGGACGAAACTGATTAAAGCGACACATGGTTAAAGTCGAACTGCTCAAATTAAGATATGGTAAAAGACTCACACGTATGAACAAGAAAAGTAACAAATTTCTACATCATTTGATGTCTCCAACTAGAGTTCCTAAAAGTACCCCATCCTCAATTACAATGCAGTGACCTGAAAGTATTCCTAGCAGGATCAACTAATGAATAATCACAGAAGCACTTGCAACCTATCACTCAGTGATACGCTGGGTGTATAGCATGCATCAACTTCTACATAAAAATAATACTAGAACAGACAAGATTGTGTGGGGGCACCGTAAAACACCTCCAATGAAGCAATAAGAAGTTCAAATAAAGCTTTATTCAAACACTCTTATATTAATGTAGATAAACAAATCAATATCTAGTATCAAAACTATTTAAAATGCAACATCCAACATCAATCTAAACTCAAATTCAGTATAAATTCCAAATAATTGCTCCCCAAGACCCAAACATATAACTATAAAAATGTCAAAACCCAAACATACCTGACCCGCCTACTTTAATCTTTGTAGACAAGTTCCAAACCGACCAACTCAACCCAACCCATGATTGGGTTGAGTTTCAAATTTTACACGGGTTGGGTTGGGTTGGGTTGGGTTGGGTTAAATTATTATCAAACCGATCATATTGGGTTGGGGTTGGGTTGATGCAAAAATCGACCCAACCCAACCCTAACCATAGCCAATGCTGAATTCAGTCCTCATTTGATAACCTTGTCGATTAATGATTGTGTTGCTCAACATGTTTCCAACTGGACTATGCGATAACTGCTATGGTGGTTGAACAATAGAGATGTTGCTGGTTGAGGTGATTATTGATGCTGAAATGGCGATGAACTCTGGTGGTACTTTAGAACATGTTCAGTGGAGATGATTAAATATCTTTATATTATTAAAGAAGGAAAATAAGTTAAAATATTATCCATTATGTTCTCAAGTTTTGTTCAGTTTGTGTTAGGTGGCAGTAAACGTAAATGATACCTTATATTTATTGACAATAAGACATAGTTTGCTTTTCATGTTATTCTTTATCTTCTTTAGCAAGTCAAGTGAGTTATTCAGTCTTCAAAATAAAGCCTTCATTCTCTTTGGTCTTCAGTTGGCTGCTTTTCTTTATCAGAAATGGCCATTCGTGTTATAAAACAACTTAGTTATTAAGACTTCATTGGCACAAACATGATATCGCGTGCCATATGTTTGGCATTGTTGTTTTTCGTAATTGTGCATGCTGTATCGTTTATATGTACTGTCAACTGTCAGGAAATTATTCGATTTTCCTTTGGCTAAACATTTCATGTTGAATTTCATTCTATTTGATTGACAAATAGGATATGTTGAATACGAAGCACTATGAGGGGCACTCATGTTTCCACTTGGCTTGTTTATTGAGGAACAATTCCTTATGTTTTGCCTTTTCTTGATATGAGGAGATTCTATAGTTTGCGTTCTTAGTTTCCTAGTGCAGAAATAGGGCGTACTTGAATATTTGAGATGTTGACATTACCTTACTTATAGTGCAATCTTCAGAAAAAGATTTCGTCCAAAGTTTGTATAAAATAACTAAAAATCACTCAGCTCTATTAGATATCAAACTAAAGTACAACACGTGCATCCCACTAGTTTACTAAAAAAGTAGGAGAGGTGAGTAATGATGAAGTCGGCGTTCTATCTAGATGATAAAGGTGTGTTTGAGCTACATTATTTTGGAAGAATGTTTTCTAAAATAGTAGATCAATAGAGAATGTGCAGTTGAAAAAGAAGGAAAAGTTATTGATGTGATGGAAAATATTATTTTATTCAAGAATGTGTGATTGAAAATGAGTAAAAAAATAATAATGAAAATTTTATGTGTACCAAACTTCTTAATGTTTACTAAACATGGGCTAAACATATCAAATGTGACGACCTTGCGCTGACACCGTACGATTCAGTGCTCCTATGATCACTCGACACGTGTCCACAAATCACTGCCTATAACCCAGTCACCGGCTGTAGCCTGTCACGCCGTTCTCCAAGTTCCGCTAGGTATATAAATCTAAGTCCGATAAGGACAGAAAAGCAAAATTCTCCCAGCAATTCCAGGTTCGAATTTCAGTACGCTACTTTCTTATATTAATTTCAATTAAATTATCGTATTCAAAATTTTTATTAATTTTCTACTATTTTTTATAATTTGTTGAAGCATCAAGCTTTGATTCCCTGGTGTACTTTTTGATTTTAATTAGTTCGTGGATGAATTTTCGATTTTTAGTAATTGTAAATGTTAGGTGTTGAAGAAGAAGTGACGCCGATTATTCAAGAATCGATTTATTTATAAAGACACATTACAATTTAATATAAGTCCCCGAAATAAAATGAAAAAAAATAAAATTGGGAGGGGGTTCAAACTGCTTTAATTTATCTTGGATGGTTGTGATTTAGTTATTATTTGCTAAATTAATAGGTTTTATTTCAATTAACGGGTTCTAATTGAACGATATTTGTCTTATTTTCAGCTCATTGTTAGCAAAGATTTGGGTTTATATAGGGTTTCTTGAAGATAATAAGGGATTTTGTATATTTTGTTGATAATGTTACAATGAGGTTGTTTTTGTCTCTTCTTGATAGTTTAAAGTATCAATTCATGCTGGATTTGATTCTTCTGTGAATCTTGTCCATGCTAGGTTTGTTTTCTTGATTTCTTACCTGCTGAGTTTTGCGTTTCTGTTTTTTTCTTTCTTTCTCTCTAGAATCTTTGGAAATTTTTTTGAAGGTCTTTTTGAGCTTATAAACGCTTGATTTATGTGAGAACAAGAAGCTGCTAGTTTTTTTTTTAGTTTTAATTTAATTTTATCTTTTAATGGATCTTTATATTTGAGCATCTCCAATAGGGTCTTTAATTTATTTTTCTTTGTTGCAGAGAGTCAATCTTCTTTTTGAGGGTTCCAACAAGCGCTCTATATTTAAAATATAAAATGAAGAGTGGATTTGACTCCCCATAAGTGGAGAGCCAAACTCATTCTCTATATTATACTTTTAATGCTTTCATACAATAATTTTCAACTTTCCATGCACTTCATTTTAGTTTATAATATAATGAAACATGAACGGAAATGATAACATATAAGAGATGAAAGTAAAGTAGAAAAAGAGAAAGAAAAAAAAAAAAAAAAAAGATTTTTGTCATAATTTCTTATGGAAAAAATCAAAATAAAGAATAAATATAAAGGATATTGTTGGAATTTTATAAATATATAATCTATATTTTCAAAAATTCTTTAAGATGCTCTTTGCGTTAAAAAAGTATTATCTTTAAAATAAAGAACATTGTTGGAGATGCTCTAGGTGTTCAGACGAAGTTAAGTTTTTCCTAATATCAGACTTTGTATCTGGCTTGGCCTGTGAGGTGTTTTATAAAACTAAATAGATATTTGAATCCCAGGCAACAGTGCTTCCTATGGTGCTCTCTCGGATGGATGGAGGTATGACGAATTCTCCTTCGAGTTCTGGAATATTTTTCCAAGGAGACAGGCAATCCCAGGTCCAGGGGAACCCCCAGTTGAGTTTTGGGAACTCTTCTAATTTAATACCAGAGAATGCTTTTGCTAATATGGGTTTGGTTTCCGGAGATTTTAGTAATATAGTCTTGAACAGTGCAGCAAGCTCAGGGCCAAGTCCCGGGGCAAGTTCTTTGGTCACAGATGCCAATTCAGGACTGTCAGGAGGTCCCCATCTGCAGAGAAGTGCTAGCATTAATACAGAATCTTACATGCGCTTGCCTGCGTCGCCCATGTCCTTCTCATCTAACAACGTTAGCATCTCTGGTTCGTCTGTCATGGATGGATCCTCTGTTGTGCAGCAAAGCTCACATCAAGATCCAAGCTCTCAACAAGTCCAGCAAAGGCAGCAGCATCAGGGAGCTTCAAGTGCCACATCTTTGCCTACTTCACGGATGGGACAAGTTCAGCTTCCTGGTGGTCCAAGGGTACCTAGTGCCTTCATTCAAGATCCTACCAATATGTCTCAGCTGCGAAAGAAACCCCGATTGGATATCAAGCAGGAAGATATTTCACAACAGCAGGTTCTGCAGCAGCTGCTCCAAAGACAAGATCCCATGAACTTACAGAACCCCAATCCTCAGTTGCAAGCTCTGATTCAGCAGCACAGACTAAGGCAACAGCAACAACAGCTTCTACAGTCTATGACACCAATGCAGCGGGCTCAGTTGCTGCAGCAGCAACAGCAGCAGCAGCAGCAGTTGCAGTTAAGGCAGCAGCTTCAACAACAGGGATTGCAGCCTGCATCTACCGTGAAGCGTCCCAATGATAGCAGTGTATGCTCACGCCGGCTAATGCAATACTTGTTTCATAAGAGACAGCGGCCTGTGGTGAGTAACTTACTATTGGCAGTTTGGAACCACATGATACAACTTGTTTCTCCCCTCTTATCAATTATCTTTCGCCCCACACACATCTTACATACGATATATGTTTTGTGGGATTATTATCTTTTACCCAAACCACATCTTACAATTGATATATGTATAGTAGTATTGTTTTTATATTTTTCCCCCAATTCCAATTATTGAGATTGAAATTTGTCTCCCCTATATTGTGTTTTAACGTATTTCTATCTTGCCAGGACAACACTTATGCTTATTGGAAGAAGTTTGTGGCGGAATATTACTCTCCACGTGCAAAGAAGAGGTGGTGTCTTTCCTTGTATGATAACGTTGGCCATCATTCGCTCGGGGTATTCCCCCAGGCAGCGATGGTAATTCTTTGGATGGCTGATTATATTGTTGACTCAGTTATCGTTTGACTTGAAGTTTCAGTTGATATGGATACACAAGGACAACAAAATATAACTAATTGCTCGCCTTCAATTTTCCTCTCATTTATGAATTGTCCCTGTCCTCAGCCTCTCTATCTCTCCTTCCAATATGCCCTTGGTTGGTATTTCTTAGAAGTTTTCTAATCAATCATCTTGTATTTGTTCCTTTTTGTTACAGGATGCCTGGCAATGTGGCATTTGCGGTTCAAAATCTGGGAGGGGACTTGGTGAGTTGTGTTTTCCAGTTCTCTATATTTGATTTTCTTCTCCTTCGTTGCCCATAAATGTTAATTATATAGTGTTTTTGGTAAGTTGTTACTATGAATTTGAACTAGATATGCCATTAATTTTTTGTTCCACTGTCATTTCTGTAATTTGTCATTATTGTTTAACCTATAAAACTTAGTTGTGGGGACAGTGGTTTTAGGGTTTCTATGAAATTCTTTTGTATCATCAGCAATTCAATGTGAAGATCTAGTTATCTGGTGTTGAACTGATGTTATAATCTCAGCTATGGACCTTGAAAGGTTTGTCAGGAGGTTGAAGTACGAGTTGCTATAGTTGTGAAAAATTGAAAAGTATCAAATTAAATCTCTTGAAAGACTGAAATGAACGTCTTGAGAAAGTTACACGCCTATCTCTCCCTTGTCACTTTCTATCTCCAAACTGCTCCTGCCATCTTCCAACTCCAATCTACCTCTTTAATTTACAAGCTCCCTTTCCTTCTACACCACTGCTTCCAACAATCAAATTGTCAACGTATCTATTTCTTGCTTACTTTTTACTATATGGTTAATTATTCCACCTGTCTCTTTTGCTTCTACGGTTATCATTTTTGTTATAGTTTATTCATGTTTTTTGTTATTTTAATTTATTGGGGAATGGGTGTCTAAACGAAGTACAGAATTACTAAAAGTATTTTATGTGTTATTTTTCTTCATCTAGATTATAACAGCCAATTCTTTTCTCTTTACTGCTAAATATACTGAAGTATATGCATAACGTCGCCAAGTGATGCTTAGGGCTCTCAATTGAGATTACTGCAGAATTGGTTGAAGCTTCATTCATGTCATGCCAAATATTTATTGAACGTCAGGCTTCATGTTATATTTTCTAACCCATTTCTCTTCCTTGCTGGGGGTCAACAGAGGCAACATTTGAAGTACTCCCTAGACTAAATGAAATCAAATTTAGCAGTGGTGTCATCGATGAGATCTTGTTTTTGGAGTTGCCCCATGAGTGTAGATTTCCTTCAGGAATGATGATGGTGGAGTATGAAAAGGCAGTTCAAGAAAGTATATATGAGCAACTTCGTGTTGTTCACGAGGGTCAGCTTCGTATTATTTTCGCTCCCGATTTAAAGGTAGACTGGAAGCAAAATTGACTTGGGGTATGTTTCATTTGCTTTTTATAATTTTTACCACATCTGTTCCTTATCATTTTCAGATATTGTCTTGGGAATTTTGTGCACGGCGCCATGAAGAACTTCTTCCTCGTAGATGGATTGCACCACAGGTAAATATTGTACAACGTTTGATATGCTTAGCTCTTAAATTTGATCATTTATTATTTACACAATAACGGAGAAGTCAAATTACATTCTCAATCAAATTAAACTAGTTTGTCTGATATTAGTCCAGTTTTAGGCACTGCTTTTATAGGAGTTAAGATTTTCATTCTTTTCGAATTGCATCAGTTTCTTACATTTATTTAGTAACGCTGTTAATATGTTCATTTCTTGTTTCATTGTATTGAATGGAGAATAATTTGGAACTCGACTTTGCACTGGTCAAATGGAATCCTGCCCTACTATGTTAGCATGGCTTTTCCATGTATACTGTATAACATATTTGTCTCTGTTACTGTATAATAAATATTATTTTGTAACCTTCAAAACTAATGAATTGTACTAACCAGGGATAGATGTCACAATGTCAATGTCAAAGTTGAACTTCCCCAAAATGTTATGATGTTCTAAGTTCGTGGGGAATTGGGATGGGACATAATAGTAGACTTTCCAGTTAGGATTGCTAGTAACATTGCTGACGCTTCTGGGCAATGTATTAAATTCATATCTCAACTTTAATCAAAGTGCCTGTCTTTTTCTTTTTTAACTCTGAGATAAGAGAGATGATCTACGGCACCAAATATGGACTCTAAGCGCCATCTAGCTTAAAAGTTGGGTGTTTAGATATGCAGCATTACATTTTGAAGGTGGAACTCATAAACAGATGTCTTCCACAGGTAAATCAATTATTGCAAGTTGCTCAGAAATGCCAAGGCTCAACTGATGAAAGTGGTCCTGATGGGATTTCTCCCCAGGATTTACAGGCAAACAGCATTATGTGAGTGAATTTCTTCTCTTTTTATCAACTTTTTACCTCCACTGAAATCTAGTCCATTAATCCTTATCTATAAAAGGGGAAATATCATTTGTTGATGTATTTGACCACTTCATGATTCTTGGTTGGTAAAGATAGCATTCTTAGATCTTTACGAGTTGGGGCGTCAGATCTTTGAACTGGATTTTAAGTGTATCATGATTGTAGATGTTCTTCTTGGATACCATGTAAATGATTAGTTTTATTGCATATGATGCTTTTATGTTGTAATTCCACTGCAAGTCATTACTAATTTGATGCCTCATCCATGGTCATAAGATCTGATATTTCTAATTGGCTCCAAGCTCATAGTGTAGCGAGAAATGATGGTTATTTTAATATTTACTCTTTTTTAAACTGGATTTTTCTTAAACTCGTATATTTTAATTATATTGCCAACTGATGCTTGAAGGGCAACTACAGGTGATGAATATTTGCATGTCCTGTAGCTGCATCTTGCCTGTTAACTTATAACTTGTAGGAAAGAGACATGGAAAAGCCTGTCTATCTTCTCGAGTTGCCCTCGCATGTTTGTTGAGAAGAACAATGAAAACATCTTAAAATATAATGCTGAACGTCAATTTTTATAAAGTCAGCCCAATAAAATCATTCTGCTACATAGACTAGTAGCTATGTTGCACTGAACTCATTGCTGGAGTGGACGTGTTGGTGTCCAACGCATAAAAACACCGGACATGTTCCAAAATGTCTTGGAAATGTTATGTGGCGTGTGTCCCTCTTTACTTTAATTTTTCCAGATCCCACACATTCGTGAACAAGTGCAATTAAAAAATACCATCGCTGGCGAATGAAGTGGAAGAGAGTGCACTGGAATAGATAGATGGAGAGGGAGACAACCAAATCCTAAGCATTATTTTCACATAGATGAAGACTGCGCTTGAAAGTTGAAAGCCAAACCCTTAGCAGAAAATTTATGTTTTTTTAAAATAAAAAATAGGTCAACATTTTTATAAGTGGGTCAAGCGGTCAAACATTATTTTTAGAGTAGTTTCTTATTTTCAATCATGTATGAAGTTAATGTCAAGTTTGATTTATATTTGACTGATTGTTTTTTATACAATAATTCTTTACGCTATAAAATTAAAAAATAAATAAAAAATTTTAATCCACATGTCAGCTGCATGTCGGCGTCGATACTTTTTGAAAATCGCGTCGGACACGTTTGTCCATATTTTGGTGCATCTTAGACTAGCAGCCTTTGTATGCTCGTTCTGATATTATATGGATGTATATCATGTTTCAGGGTTGTAACAGCTGGACGTCAACTTGCTAGGAGTTTGGAGTTGCAATCAGTTAATGATTTTGGATTTTCCAAAAGATATGTGCGATGCCTACAGGTATGTCTATTACTTTTTAATGAACCTTTTACTTCTGTTGACCTGTCGCTGAAGGTTCCTTACCAGGTCTCTTGTATTTGTTTGCTTTGAACAGATAGCTGAGGTTATAAATAGCATGAAAGACCTGATGAATTTCTGCAGGGAACAAAAAGTCGGACCAATTGGTAATATATTTTCCCTATTTTCACTCTCAAAGAGCATTTTTGGCACAGAGTACTGGACATGACTCCACAGTATTTTAGCTTTATTTTTTCTGCCTTAATATTGTTTAGTTATCATATAGTCCACATTACGGAACTAGCCAATATACAATTCTGTATACACTCCTTTCTCCACATTCACGTATGTTGGGAGATCATTGATTGAGACTTCACAATGGATTGCAACTATCCATGTGTGGAAATATTTGCTCTATTTTTTTTGTTTGCAAATGTCATCTTTGTAAACCTGATTTCTCTATTTCAAGTGTATTTAAGCATGCCTAGATGACCATACAATGCTCATTCCGTCTTCCATTTTCAGAAGGCTTGAAGGATTTTCCGCAGCACACCACTGCAGCCAAGATTCAGATGCAAAAAATGCAAGAGGTGGAGCAGATGGGAGGTCTTCAGGGTCTGCCTACTGATCGTGACATGCTCAATAAACTAATGGCATTGCATCCTGGAATCAATACTCAAATGAACAATGACCGACATATGGTTGGTCGAAAACCTTTGACTGGATCAGAGCAGGTTGCTGTTGCATTGTCAAACTACCAAAATATGTTGACGAGACAAAACTCAACGAATTCAAACTGCAATTCTCTTCAGCACGAGGCACCCTCTTCTTTCAATAATTCTAACCTAGTTCCCAATTCTCCCTTTCGAGGCTCATCCTCCGGTAACTTGCCAGGAAATTTGCAGAGTTTATCAGTCTGTGGCTTCTCTAATTCTCATGTACTACAGCAGCATCAACAGCAACGTGCATACAGTGGTAATGGCTTACTGCAGCAAAATCAACCTCAACCTTCCCAAGGCAGCCAAGCTTTACAACAACAAATGATCCAGCAATATATACAGCATATGAGCAATAACAATAGTGGGAGTCGGGTTTTACAGCAACCCATCTCTATGCAAGGTGCAGGTGGCAGCGTACTGGGAAATGGACCCGGATTTAGAAACACCATTTCTGGTGCAACTGCTTCAGCTGCAAATGGACTAGGAAATGCCGTCGGACCTACTCCATGCAGAAGTTTCAAAACTGCTTCACACAGTGAATCTTCTGCTGGAGGTGAGAATAATGGATTCAGCCAAAAAGAATCAGATTTACCTTTATCAGGTGAAATAGTAGACGACATTGTCCATGAATTCACAGGGAATGGGTTCTTTGACAGTGATCTTGATGAAATGAACTATAGCTTTAGAGCATGACTTCCGTAATTGGTCCGGTTATAAGCTATTATGAGGGCATCAATCTTTGTACATTTAGTGCCATTATTTTCCTTTTGATCATCGTCGTTTTGTCCTGGTAAGTTGTGGAGTTTGTCATGGCACTAACACCAAAATATTCATATAGATTTTATTTCTGTTTGTTTCTTTTCAATAGCTTCTGGCAAATGTAATCAAAGGATATAAACTACTACACTCTAAACTTTGTATGACTTTACTATCTCTATTCCTTGAAATCAATCCGCTTCTTATTGTATTTTGGTAATTGATTATTTATTATTATTATTTTTTGGATTCCTTGGCTTGGCTTCCATTATTATACATTTTCACAAATTAAATAGAAAAAATATAAACTGGAGTGACAAGGAAACAAATAATCTAATTAACACGCCAAGCCTTGATAATGAAAAATAAAAGTATTTGTATACATGTTCACTTTTGTTCGACTCACTTGTAAGCTAATTTTTCCAATGAGATAGAGACTACTAACGAAAATCAGCAACTTCTTCCTTAAAGTCTCTGAGGAGGTTCTCGATGCTCTTCACAGCGTGATTGGCCTTGTCTCTCACCCGAACACTTACCTGGTAATATATAATTTTAAGAAAAGGTACAGAGTATAAAAAATAATCAATACAACGTTTGATGAATTATCGAAAATAAAGAGAGATCAACTCCAATATAAAATTCAGTACAAGAAAAGGTTCACCATGACAAATTCGATTTTTTTCTAATAGAACCATTTATCAGTTTATTATTATAACTTATGATGTCACAACAAATGACTGCATTTCTATTTTTTGTTATCCCAGCAATGTCAATTTACAATAGTCGACACTCGTTGAGATAAAGGATAATTTGTAGCCTGTCACCGCTTATCGATACAAGGAACAATTAATTGATGGATAAAGGTTACGAGGTCAAAATCAAGGCAACAAAGTAAATAAGTGTCGCACACAAATATAGACGAAATCATGGAAACATTCCACAAATGAGAATTCAACAGGGACACCTCTGCTTTTCAGATAACGAAATAAAACACTAAAAAATAATCTGATGTTTTTTAAAATATAATACATAATGGCAGATTCTAACCTGTCCAGTGTTCGCCTCCTCTTCTCCAACCACCAATATATAATTGTACTGTGCCAATTGAGCTTCTCGTACCTACAAGTATCCACGGCACAAGTTGGCACACAACGAAATCTTACACGAGAAACTGCCTAAAAATAAATATTCTACACATGCATCTGTAGCAACAGGCAAATTTCTTTATCCGGTCTGCGAGTTCATTTTTCCAGCTTCACCGAATATTATTATTCCCAAGAATCCCCAACCCCCAACCCTGACCTGTAGCTCAAAAATGCTTTAATATAGTTATCTGATGGAAAGTTAAATGAATACTATTCTCTCATCTGGTCTAACAACATTTTCCTCCAGGACCCTAGCATGAACTGTATAAACTTGAAAAGGAGAAATGATGTAAATTTTAGCAGTCTGTGTAAAATTGTTATGAGATCTCTAGTCCCTCTGTCCATCCTTCTCAATGTATTATGCTGTCAACATGGGCAAAGAAAAAATAATAATAGTTCTTTCAAATTTTGGTCAATAAAAAACACAGTAATGGAACGTGAAAAAATCATGTAGGGTCCACGGTCACAACAATTATGCAGGGAAACTTGGGATAAAAAATTTCCATAGGTGCCCACCACAAATGATTGCTAAACCATAAACAAGCATGTTGAGGAGGAAAAAGAGATAAATATAGTATTGATAATTTCATGAGAATTATTCTTCCTAGAACAGAACATCAGAGCAGTTGGAACTGTAGCAAATCAAGATTTTGAGGGATTAGCTCTAAACACACCTTTTTCTGGATTGTTCTGTCACTTGTATCAACATCAACATAGAAACCAGCATCATGAATGTGGTTTCTTACCTACGTTCAACAAGACGAGAATTTTGGCGATTTCAGGAAGTAATCCATTAAGACCAAAAACATTCATGACATGAATTTAAAGGATGATAAAAACAGTAATATGTAGTTTATGCCATGCTTTAGGACATTTCTTTCCATCAATGTGAGTAGTGACAAATTTCACATTTCATGATTTCAATAGAAGTGGATTTATCTACAATCAGAGGATACTGCAGAATCAACTTTGTAACTCCTCATTCAGAATTTGCTAGCTAATTGAAACCTAATTTAGACTACAATTGCTCATATAATATATTTATGTTAAAAGACTAAAGGGCTTGCATTATCAAGCAGGACAACAGTGACTATAAATGGAGAAAGTATGCATCATTGATTTTAAAAAACTTTAAAACCATATTACATCACCATCACATGGGTATGGAGAAAGAAAGCAAAATATGTATAGGCGAACAACTAATTTGAGGAGAGAATGAAAAGAGAAAAAAGGCATGTATTGAGTGTTATCTATGGGACCTTAGTAGAGTAGAAAATCATAGGAATGAAAAATTAATAATCAAATCAGAAGTCTATAGAGAACGGCAATAAGCACTTGAACTTAACCCACCTCCAGTGCATATGACTGAGACTTGTCAGAAACAGGGCAAACAATTGCCTGGCGCGGACTAAGCCAGAAAGGCCATTTGCCCTTGTAGTGCTCAAAAAGTATAGCGAACATTCGTTCAACAGAACCAAGAATGGCTCTGTGTATCATAACAGGCCGTTCCATCTTGCTCTCATCTTCTGCTGAGTAAGATAAGTTAAAACGAGCTGGGAGTTGAAAGTCCAGCTGTAAAATAAGTATTTATAAGTAAATTTCATGACTTCAGGAAAACTGGGAATTTTGTCGTATAATCTATGATTGCAAAGTAACAAACCAACCTGCAATGTTGCACACTGAAATTTTCTTCTCATTGCATCAGAAACACTAATGTCTATCTTTGGCCCATAAAATGCCCCATCACCTTCATTTATCTAATAACATGGATGGCAGATCTGAAAGTAAGTAAAAAAATACAAAGACACCATAACACATTTTTAATAACCAAAATAAAAATAAATTGGGCTAGCTAATGTGACAAAACATTTCCTCAATAATTCATAAACGAAGTATATTATGGAATGAGAATGGATTCATATTATATATGATATTTTTCACTAACCTCCCAGGGCTTCCCGAATTCATCCAATGCTTTTGCAAGAGCATCTTCAGCCTTTTTCCAAGTATCTAAATCTCCGAGATATTTTTCTGGTCTCTGCAACACTTAAACCATGTTACTTCACTTCTTTTGACTATGATTTTGCTCTACTCTCACTACGAAAGATGGTTGGAACTGTATGCTTAATTCTATGCGAAGTGAGTTCTTTCAGAAGGTAAAAAAGAAGAGGGACAAGTACTTAAGCGGGTATAGAGGCACGGGCAAAGCAATAATCCATTAAATATTAATATGTGCTTAACATCAATTTGTTCTAAAGTGTTGATTAACAGAATCCGAGAATGAACAACCAAAAATCCATACCGTAGATAACTTCAGCTCAAAAGTGAACCCAAATATCTTATACACATAACTGATGAATTCTAAGACGCCCTTGACTTCATCT
Organism: Fraxinus excelsior; assembly: GCA_019097785.1. Classification (NCBI taxonomy): domain Eukaryota; kingdom Viridiplantae; phylum Streptophyta; class Magnoliopsida; order Lamiales; family Oleaceae; genus Fraxinus; species Fraxinus excelsior. Next base: position 7,978,585 of record CM032629.1, read on the forward strand.
TTTATCTGTAAAATGATAGAATGGGTCAAACCTGCCTTTTGAATTACAAACTGCAAGCTGCATATCAGAAATCTTATCTCACCTGGGATTCCCTGCAGAAGATATGAGCATCATCCTGTTACAAAACCATTGGGTTAGAAAAAAGTAGCATACACCAGCCACATAAGAAAACTTGATTGACAGAAAATGTACAAACTACTAGACCAAAATGTTTTCCTTAGATAGATCCAGCCGAATCCTTGAAACTAGAAGGCATTAAAATCTAGATGCCCAAGGAAACCAACAGCAATGAGGCAGAACATAACTACGAAATGGCAATTTATAGCACCTAATGCAATTGATTGCTTTTTCATCAAAGACCAAGTATAGACAAACAGCAAAGTTGTAAGTGACAAGCAGTTCTGGTCTACACTTTCACATATTCGAATCTCGATAAAGTATAGACCTGTTGGAATCTCCTGACACGAGTCAACCCAGTAAGTGCACCACTGGCCTCATTCCGATGCAAGACTCCAAAATCAGCTAGGCGAAGTGGAAGTTCTGCAAAATCAAACTGTATTTCAGTGTGTGTAAATCTTTGTATATAGGCTATTGACAGCCAAAAGTCAAAGGGAAAAGTGAAATATTACGTTGGAGAAAACTACGATCATAGCTGCTCCACAATAATCAATGTCATATATAAGTTATAACATTAATCGCAACAGATTAAAGAAAAAATCGGACAAAAAATCACTTGAAACAGAATAGTGGCTTCGACTGAAGAAGTACAAAGGTACGTAGATGCTATTAAAGAGATATAGGAAACAATAAAAATAAACTCACCCCTATATGAACGAACCCTGTGATCAAATATTAAACAATGGCCAGGACAATTCATGGGCTTGAGGCCAAACTCTTGTTTCTCAACCTGCAATAGAATCCAGAAATACGATTTTGTTAAACTTGGCAACTGACACAATCAGTACATTGTTACTCTCTAAAAACAGCATTTAGCTGCATTATTTATTAAGGGAAAAGAATGAAATATATATTTTTGATATTATCCATTAAGCTCTTCCAGGTTACAAGTTTGATTCAGAAATAATATTTAATTATTAATTTTTTTTATAAGTAATCGGAAATAATATTTAATTATAAAGATAACACATACAAAGTATAAGAAATCTATCCCATGGAAATCTCAGATCAAAGCTAGTTATCCTTCAATTAAATACGTTACATACAATAGCATCACAATTTTGAAACGAGGGAGCATATTAACCTCAAACACAAACATATTCTCCTTATAGTTTGCAGCATGGCCAGAAGTTTCCCAGAGCTGCATGTTGTACATGTTTGGAGTCCAAACCTGCAAAACTCTAGTAATAATTATGAAGTCTTTTCCCTAGCATCGTGTATCATGAATAACAACTTCTTGTGATATAAGCTAACTTGCCTCTTCATAGCCTCTTTTCCAGTACTGGTTTCGCATGAATTCTAACAACTTGTTGCAAACACGTGCACCGTGAGGAAGGAAGAAACAACTTCCTGGGCTAAATTGCATGCAAAACATATCTAGTGAAAATCATCAACAATCTTGACAAGAAAAATGATGGCTAACTAGCATCTACTCTTACCTAAGTGGGTGAAAAAAGAAGAGCTCTTGCTTCTTAGTCAATTCTCTGTGATCATATTTCTTTGCTTCTTCCAGCATGGCCTTGTATTCCTGCACGATAATACGTGCTCCAGTACAATTAATTGCAATTTAATAAACAAAAAAAAAATACAACTACAAATTATCAAGAAGCATGGTCAAAGCCAATAACTAATAAACTACTTGGGAATGAACCGGGATAAATACAATTTTAACCGACCAGCCCATACATGATGTCCAGTAAAGGAGGAATCATCAAGGACATAAAGAATTTCAGATATCTCAAACTTCAGTGCCAAAGAGAATTAAGCATACAGTTATTATGTATCCAAGGCATCCAAGTAGAACCAGAGTATAATATTGTCAGGGTGTTGTCTAATGTAAATTGTTAGCAGAAATGAAAAGAAAGGTGAATTCCATGGAAAAGAAGAGGGAAAATTGCATTTGAAGCCAACCTTTCAATTTCTAGCCATAACTTTTTCCGCCTAACTAAATTGTCCAAGAATGAAATACATGAACTAATTGAAAAATTAATTAAATACTGAATTGCATCTGACCAATTCCATCAAAAAAAAATCTTTGGAACTTGTAGTTTCTAAATGTAGGTTGCATACAAAAGATGCAGTTTGAAGCTAGGAAATAGCTGAAAACCTTCCAATCCTTAGGTCATCCAAACAAAACAGTACCATGACCAAATTTATTCGGATTGATAAAACGTAAATTTGCAGCATTACATCACTAAATTAACCATTGATTGGATTCATTATATAGGAAACCAATATTTGGAGAATGACAATGATAGGCTTTCATCCACCTCACCTATTCTAGAAGAAACGAGAAGGATTGAGAAGCAACTAGAAGTCTAGAAGGGAGGAATAACATCATTCTGTTACATGGCAAATGGGGGGAAAAGTAGTTAGGGAATAACTATAAATAAGAGGAGAGGGAGGCTTAGTAAGGAGGCAAACATTGAGAGTAAGAGAGTGGAGTTAGTTTGAGAGTTACAGCCTTCTACAGGCTTCTGTATCTGTTTACTTTTGTTACAATCTTCCTTATATACACTAAACATCTGCTTATTCATATTCTGTCTATATTCTTCCAGTTGGAATCTTATCAAAGTGGTATAAGAGCACGTTCGATCAAATCAGAGTAGAAGATATGGAGAAGCTGAGGGAATTGAAAACAGAACTTCAGTGCTTACTTGGACTGGAAAGAGCAGTGAAGCACTTAACCCAGAGTATGGCCAAGATGAAACAATCACTGGAGGCAATTCAGAAAGATGTGGCGTCACCGACATTTTCCAAGGCAGTACCGAAAAAAAATCTGGAAGTAGAAGAAACGGGGAAAGCTAGTAATGGAAGGGAGACATTAACCACTGATCAGTACCAAGGTGAAAATGACTGGAGGCATGTTCACAAGCTCGAGATGCCAATTTTCAACAGAGAGAACTCAGATGGATGGATATATCGAGCTGAGAGGTACTTCGAAGTGAATGGGTTGACAGAAAAAGAGAAGTTCGGAGCAGTGGGTGTAAGCCTCGATGGAGATGCCCTTTTTGGTTGCCATGGACTGACGCGAGGACACCATTTCAAACTTGGGGGCAATTCTGGCGACAGTTGCTTCTTCATTTCCGACAAACTCAAGAGGGAAGTCTATGCAAAAAGTTTCTGGACATAGGACAAACAGGTTATGTGGATGAGTTCAGGAGATATTTTGAAGCTGCACCAATATTGGGTATTCTAGAAGAGGTCTTGGAGAGCACATTTATTTTTCTTTTTTGATAACCATAGATGTCCGGGCAGCTTGCGCGCACCTCGACTAATCTCACAGGGCCTGAAGTTTACAACCCTCTCTCACCTCAGTGGCCTGAGGGAACTCGAACTGGTGACCATTGGGAAGCAAACCCAAGGCTTGACCAATTGAGCTACCTCTCAAGGTTGAGAGCACATTTATTAATGGGCTAGGCTCTATAATGAAGATGGCCCAACTAATTGAAGACAAAAATCAACGGAGTAAGGCAGCCCAAGACCCATGTGGATCCACATACACCATGCTAGCTACACCTCTAAATCCGTGGGCCTCAAAAGGGCGGAAATCTTCCCTACCAGAACTGTGACGATGGAAGAGCAGGCAATTGGCACTACCAACACTTCCCTAACTCACACCTTGAGGACAAGGTGGATTTGGAAACCGCGGGTAATGATAGGCTTTCATCCACCTCACTTATTCTAAAAGAAACAAGAAGGATTGAGAAGCAACTAGAAGAAGGAGGGGAATAAGAGCATTCTCTTACATGGCAAATGGGGAGAAAAGTAGTTAGGGAATAGCTATAAAAAAAGAGGGGAGGGTGGCTTAGTAAGGAGGCAAAAATTGAGAGTTAGAGAGGAGTTAGTTTGAGAGTTACAGCCTTCTACAGGCTTCTGTGTCTGTTTACTTTTGCGGTAATCTTCCTCATATTCACTAAAAATCTGCTTATTCATATTTTGCCTATATTCTTCCAGTTGGAATCTTATCAGACAAAAATAATTTTCACAGGAACCAAAGAGAGTAAGAATAAAGAATCGAGTTGACAATGTAGAACAAAAATAGAATAAAGACAGAAAGTAACCTTCAGACGCTTTTGATCTGGGTAAGATATGCCATAAACTCTTTGCAAGCTTTCACGGTCTTTGTTTCCACGCCAATAGGCCGATGAAGCCTAATTTCACCAAATACAAGAATAGATAAACTTAACATCCTATACATGCAAATATACATTTCCAATGAAAGGAGCTAGATCTCACCTTCAAACAACTGAATGCTTTCGCAAAAGATGTGTTTGGTATATGTGGACCACGACACAAATCAACTAAAGGACCGCATCTGTATACTGTGATAGTTTTGTCTTCGGGTAAATCATTAATAATTTCAACCTTATAGAAAACAGAAAGAACACAAATCAAAAGTTGCAATATAACGAGGGGAAAAAAAAAAAGATGAACAATTCATTAAAAGAGGAAACATATCAACCTTGAATTGATTATCAGAGAACATTTCTAGAGCTTGTTGCCTTGTAACTTCGATACGCTCAAAAGGTTGTTTCTCCTGAGGCAAAAAGGGCATTAAACATGATATTGGCATGAAAGTAATCAAAGAAAATGCAAGACTGTGGAACCATGTTTATGGAGATTTAGCTCTAGGGAAGAACAACAGTTACGTGTAATCTTTTGTTAATAAGTATAGAAAAGCTGGTAGGGATGATAAGATGTATGCAGTGCCAGTGAGTACATAAAAATCCATCATTGCAAGTTGACAGTTCCATTAGCTAAATGAGATTTTTGTTAGATGATTACTGAATCACAAACATTATGCAGATATGCATCAAAAGACACGAGATAGTGCAAGTAACATGACCCCTAAAAGGTCTAACTTAATTGAGGAATCTATAGGAAAATGGTCCTTTTCAAATCACCATACCAATGCAAACAAATAAAAATTAGATAGCAAATGAGAATCAAGTGTACCTTCTTTCATATATTATTTTAACAAAAAGTAAGGTATTATTGAAATAATTGAATTGTAGTAGGGTTAAAATTGTCCAAAAATGATTTTCACTTGATGTGATATTTAATATATTATAGATGTAATAAATACTACATAATCATTGTCATGTATGAATTTCATATTATTAATTCTCAATTAATTAACATTCACATTAATCTAAGCTTAATGAATCTTGATCTATATGAATCTAGAGTTTATTACAAATGAATTTATTTCTATTCATGTATTTAGGAATTTTAATGGGTGCTTGAATTCATGTGTTAGCAATTAATTCTTATGTACCAAATGTTGCGTAAAAAATGTTGCACATTTGTAGTATTTCATCATTACAAAAAATTTGAATCATAGAAGTTGACTTTTGAGAGCACAATTTTTTTATCTTATTTTCATTTTCTCTAGTTCGTTTGAGACTCATCAAATCTTAACAACTATTACTTTTACAATACTTATAAAGTATTTCAGAATAACGTGCAATTCATATTTAACTCTGACTAGTGATAAATAAAAACAAGATAAGGGTCAAAATTGAATTCCAAGTCATCCAAAGTAAAAAAGAATATTTTTTTTTTGAAAGGTAACGTTAATACCACTAGCAGCAACAATGTGATTAAAAATGTGAAATCAGGAAAATTATTAAAGAGTGATTTCAGATGAGGAAAGAGCCATACGTCAACAGCTTTCTTTGCTGCTTCTTCAATTTGTTTAAAGTGGTCATCGTTCAACCCCAGTTCACCATAAAATGCATCATAATAAAATCCCTGCCAGTCATCCAACCAATTCATGAAAATTTGAAGAAAAAGGGATTGTATAATGAGTTAAGTAAAATGGAAACCCTTCCTGAAAGTAATTAGAATATAGAGCTGCTCAAACACAAATACTTTACCAGTTAAACTTCACAAGACATGTGAATCAGTGTACAGCGAAAACTTCATTTTTATCAAGGTAATATTCATAAATTGAGTAAATTAAATTTATAAAAACAGGTGAATTACTAGTTGATTATGAAACGATCCAACACAAAGATGTTAACGGAACGAAATGCTCAAGTTGATAGACCCATTTGGACACATCCCCCTAAATGGAGAACCAGAAATCAATACTAATGGAAGTTCTACTCCATCAAATATGTAGCCATAGGGAAACAGCACAAAGAAAGTAAGTGGAAATAGTTAATCTGAGTACAAGCTGATGGGACACTTGGACTCACATGGAAGCAGTATCTCAAGAAAACCTAACTTAAAAGTACTGAAACAGTGAAATGAAACATGGATACTATAAAAGAAAGCATATCAGTATGCAAAGATCTATAACCTAGCCCACATTTAATTCAGTATAGGATAAGAAGATTGTTATATATAACCAAAAAAAAGAACCATCAAAATAAAGTAAATAAGACACCAAACAACTACCTAAAGAAATCCAGGAAAATTAATAAAATGTTATATAAATTATTTTAGATTAGCATTTTTCAGGTATTCTATTTATACTTTTCATGAGCTAGATAATTCCACAAAAGAAAGCCCGTCATCCAAAATGCTGAGAAATTAATTTTTCTTCCTATACTTCAAAAATCCCTTGTAAGATTTCCATTCAAGACTTAATAAGCAATCCAAAAAATATATTGCAATATAGTGCTAAATCAACATTTGTGAAACTCACATGTAAAGATATCAAGTATACAAGTTGGTGCAGTATTTTTGCTTCCCACACACTTTACTTTGTTACATAACAATGAAAAACATCGTCATAAGATTTTCCTAACTTTGCCTTCCAACCTTTTACATTCAACCTGGAAGTACAAAAATTAAACTAATATGTATACTTGAGTGCAATATCCATTAACATTACTACCAGATTATAAAAGTAACCTATTGGCAATCAAAATCAAACGCCCCTACCAATTTTACAAGCTCAATATGATCCCACATAAAAATACCAATGGTTACAATTTAGCTGACATTTAACAAAATGAATAGAGATGCTTTCACCTCTCCTCTTGTAGTGCACGGCCCAATACACAATCTGCATCCATAAGTCACTTCCAAAGACTGTAAACAGCAATAACATTTCAGTTCAATATGGACAAAACTTCACTGAAACTAAAAGGAGTAGTAGGCTTGTGTATTGAACCTGGCCAAGAATGTGTGCGCTGGAATGCCAAAAGGTGTCCCGGCCCTCGTCACTGTCAAAAGTGAAGAGCGCAAGCTTACAGTCACCTTCCAATGGCCTATGCATGTCCCACAAAACCCCATCAACCTTTGCAATCAAGGCATTTAACGACAAGCTCTTTGAAATTTCTCTGGCCACGTCAAACGGTGTCGTATTCCATTTCTTACCCTCCTTCACTTTCCCGTCCGGTAACACGATCCTATCATATTTTTCATAAAAAAGAATCAGAAAAAATAAAAAGAAAACCAAAAAGAGGAAGGTGAATTTGATGGCAATATGATAATTGTGATTACTGAATGGGATCGGGAGACAGGGAGAGGCGTTGGATTCTCTGCTGGCTTAGGATGGATTCAAACAGGGATTGACGTTTGGGGATGACTGTTTCGAGATAAGCTTCGTCTTTGGAGTGGGACGGCGGGGCGGAATTGGGATTGGGCTTTGATTTGGCGGCGGAGGGGTCGCCCATTGGGAATGAGGAAGGTGGCGGCGAAGGTAGAAAGAAACGAGGTGAGAGGTAGGTGCCACCGGCTTGTCGTGTAAAATAGCTTCAAGAGGTTTATAAAATGAAAGGAGGGTTTTTAGGAGTTTCTTCCCTACAAGGAATTTATTCATTTAAGATCATGCCTCAAAATTAAGCTAAGTGTTTCACACCCATTTCAGAAGAAAAATGTGTTTTTAAATAATGATTGATAGAAGAATGTGTTGTTAAAAATTAAGGAGAATTTTTAGATTTATGTGTAATATTATTTTATTGATAAAATGTGTGGTTGAAATGAAGAAGGAAAAAAAATGAGAATGAGAAAAAAAATGTGCCAAAATTTTTAATGACATGGTCTATCAATTTTTATCAAAATTTAGTGAAAATTTGGCTCCGTCTGATACGATTAAAATTCAAATTTTAGGACATGTTTGTCTCCCATTTTGAAAGAAGAAATAAAGTTTTGAATATTATTTTTTTGAAGAATGTGTAGTTGAAAAGTAATGTAATTTTATTGGTTTGTGTGTAGAATATTTTATCGAGTGAATATGTGGTGTAGATTGTTTACTATAGCAAATAATGTTTGAGAAAATGGATGACAAACAAGGGCTTAATCTAAACCAAAATCAACAATCAATTTTTGCCACAGATTGCATGGGTCCCAAACATTTCAACCACATATTTCATCAATTTTTATCAAAATCTACTAAAAATTTGATTTTAATACTAAATAAGGTCATGTTCTCTTTATCGTTTTCAAACCGTTTCCGGTTTTCAATTTCTAAAAGAGTGAAAATGCGTTATCTTACCTATTTTCGAAAACGTGTTTTTGAAAATAAGAAAAAATGATCTGAAAACAGAAAATGGGCAAAAGTCAAAACCATGTTTTGGAAAATCTACGCAAGAAACCTTGTTTAATTCCAAAACACGGGAAATGGTATTTCCTCTCTCTCTCTCTCTCTCTCTCTCTCTCCCCCCCCGCAACGTTTGTCTCTCGCGAACCTATTACCCCGAAATTCCTATTGAGCTCATGTTGTCAAATCAAAGCCGCGGAATCTTCAGATCAAGGTTTTGCGATTGTCTTCCCAAATCGACAAATTCTCTATAGGCTGTTTCAATCAAAGTTTAATTGTGATAATCTTAATTTTTGTTGTGTTAGGTTTCATCTCTGTTTTTTTATTTGTTGGGTATAAAAACTGAGGCAGGTTAAATAATTGTCGGGGCGGTGAAGTCGCAAAGGGAAGGGTAGCTGGTGGTGGAGGTGGAGGCGGAATTGCAGATTAGGTATGGGTACCATTTGTTGGCTATTCTAGTTGTTTGGGGAAAGAAAATTGAGTGCTGAAATGGCTCTACAATTTTGGATTATCTCAATGCATTTGTAAGAAATTTTTTGCATGGTTTTAGCAAAATTTGATCGATAATTTGGTCTATCTGTGATCTATAGAGACGAATGCCTTGTTGTATACATATGAACTGCTCCTTTTTAACATAATTAGAATTCGTGCAGAACCAATTACTACTCGGGTTGGCTTGTAAGGTGAATGGTTTAAGTTGTCTTAGTGAATCAATGACTCTTTGATCTATCTTGATTTTAAGATGCAGCGCACTTAAAATAAGTGTGTAGGCTTCGCAAGAATCTAGACAACCCCTGCAACCCCCACTCCACCCAACAACAATTCCCCACTTCCTATAATTTCCCACTATATAATTTTGTAGAGCCATCAACCAAAAGCAAAACGAAACTTACACGCAAAGGAAAGTAGATGGTTGGATACAGGGCAGAAGATGAACATGATTACTTGTGTCAAATTGGTGCTGATAGGCGATTCAGGAGTGGGAAAAGCCAATCTTCTTTCAAGGTTCACCAAAAACGAGTTCAATCTTGAGTCCAAATCCACTATTGGAGTTGAGTTTGCCACCATGAGTCTTAATATTGATGGTAAAGTCATCAAAGCTCATTTTTGGGACATTGCTGGCCAAGAAAGGTCTCCTCTCCCTCTCTTTTTCCAAGATTATTTTTCATTACGAGGCTCTATCTCATTTATTATGGGTACCCAATGTTCTTAAGTTGGACTCTGCTCTTTATTTTTTATTTGTTTTGTTATTATCTTAAGTGGAGATTGATGTTGCCTCTTTCAAGATTCAATTTTTATGTAGAGTTATACTATCAATATGTTTGTCTAGTGATTGTTACTATTGATCTTAACTCATTCTGATTGTTACAGTAATACTAAGTAATTTGAACGACGATATTTCATCCATCAAGATATAACTTATTTTGTACTGGTCATTGTGAAATGATAAATTTGCCCACATATTATGATGGAACCAAATGGTAATTATTGTTCTTATTATCGTTGTTATAGAGGTGAATTTCGTTTATAGCTGATGAACTTGCTTGCTGCCAATGAAAAGGCAAATGTCACCGTTGTTTCATGAGTAAACCAATTGGGATTGGATTAATGCATTGCAGAGTTGTAATAGCAAATTCACTATTAGATTCCTTACCATCGTTGATGCACATTCTTGCTTAGGATGGTAAAACATAAAATTTACATATATTTAATTAGAGATCGTAGGATACACTTATATCACATCATGTGTTAGAGAAAATGGAGCATTAGTATTATTATACCATCAACTAGGCATATACAACTGATTTATTTATAATTAAGGAGTAATGTTATTTATTATCATCTATGATAGTCATAGTATTTAAGCGATCAAAATTGTATTTGGCAAGAATTATAATCAAAGTTGTGTTTTTTTGTATCGAGAAAAAAATTTATATGTTATTTAATATTATATTAACATTAAACTATTAAAATTTATTGCCTAATCAAATTTCTTGAATAAAATATTATTAAAAAAATATTCTCAAAATTTCAAAGTAAACATGTTTTCCATTTTTATGTTTTGAGAAACTTTTTTTCAGAATGATAAAAAGAACGCATTTTCAGCAATTTCAAAACGGACCCTCAAAATACAAAACACAAAATGAATTCAAAACTCAAAACATAAGAGAACGGTCCCTAGAATTTTCATTTTGATATTTGAAAAAATAATTCTTATTTGTGAAGTGAAATGTACGAAACATTGATGAAATCACAAAATCCTATTTAGTAGAGATATTGTAAAAGTAAATTTTGTGAAAAGTAATTTTTATAAGAATGTGTAATTAAAAAATATTAAAAATTAAGATTTCATTTACAAAATTATTTTATTGAAAAAAATATTTTGTTGATTGTAATTTATAAAAATAAAGTTTGAAAAATGATCAAAGAGGAACACAGTTTGACTTCCTAGTTTTGCCCACCAAGCCTCCGGTCCTATTATTTTCAATTATAATTTTTAAAATAATATTTTTTTGAAAAATGTGTGATTGAAAAAAAAAAAAAAAAACATTTCTATTTAAGAAAATTTTATTTTATAAAAAATTGTGTAGTTGAAAATAAGAAAGAAGAATTATTTTTTGAGATAATTGAGTCAAATGAGGTCTTAATTTCCAGTAAACTAATATTATAGAAATATTAGTTTCCTAAATAAATTTAGAACTTGTTTGATACGAATTTTTTAAAATAAATTTTCTAAAAATTAATATTATAAAAATTATGATTAAAAAATAAGAAAAAAATTTAAAATCACATGCAAAATTATTTATTGAGAAAATGTGATTTAAATTGAATTTTAAAAACCCTATATCAAACAGTAGCTCAAATTAAACATTTGCACAGAATTTAAGAAAAAAAAACATTTCGTATTTGATGGGACCTCCATAAACATTTTTTTGAATTTATTTATATAGATTGTTTCTCAAATTTACTTTATTACTTCATTAATACATAGGAAAACAGCAAAAAGTAATAACGAGAAAGGAATACAAATATATTCATATCCAATTATGTCACAATCATACTTCTCAAAAATAGACTTTTGAATACTATTTTTAAGAAAAATGATTACAAAATAGAAAAAATTTGAATTTACGTGCAAAATATTTTATTGTGTAAATGTGTGATTAAAAATAAGTACGTAGAAAAAAGAATTACAAAAATATGGTTGTCGCTAAATTGAAAACCATGCAGATCCAGCAAGCCGAATTTTGATCGTATAAAAGCTTTTCCAAAACAAAAGAAATAACACCTATACAGTACCATGAAGATTGTAAATAGAATCACTTGCCCAAGTTGCCGGCCAGGCGGCCGGCCCAATCAATTCAATCCAGCTACCATGCTCAATAGTACGAAGGCAGGCAAGGAAAAAAAAAAAAACCATAGAGAGAAACTAAACTTAGGCGAGGAACTCGTCATCTGAATCAGGGTCAGCATCCAGGACCATTGGTCCGGCTCTCAGTAGCGAGTTGAGGATCATTTGCTCCCAACCCCTTATGCTTGCACTAAACCTGTGAAATTGAGGACGACTTCTTGGCTCTATTTCAGGATGCTTCGCTAGTGACAAACAATGTGCCGCTGTTTCAGGATAATACTCTAACGTGCATTTTCCAGACTCATCCATCATTTTGATATCGAATGCAGGCTGTGGTCTTCCAACAGCTTGAACATGCCCGATGCTGCAAAATGGAAAAATAACCAAGACCAAAAGGCTTTATAATTCTGGAACTCATTACAAGTGGAACAGATAATCCTGAACAAAACCGGAAACTACTAATGCATATTACCAACTAGATTTTGTAAGGTGAGAAATTCCATATTAGTGCCGCAACTTTGCAAGAAAACAAGTTCTGTTGACAGGCTCCTGGTTTCAGATGCTAGCATATTTGGCCAATCTTAAAAGTAAAAGTTAACTTTTTAGTTTTCAAAATATGTTTAGATAAGTTACTTTTTCTTCCTTCAAATAAAAAAAGTTAATTAGGTTTAAGTAACTCTTTATCTTTATATCAAAATAAGTAATTCACTTATTTCCAGCTCTCGTTAACAAAATATATTATTTGTCATAAAACAAACTGCTATACTCACATGTAAACTTACCATATATAATATAAACCATCCATTTGTTGTGTCTGAACTCTGCCTAATAGCTCGACTTGCAGGATTCCTCCAATGCAAAGTACTGGTTCTGGAAGCTTAAACTTTTGCAAGCGATTCTCCTATATTCACCAATACAACCATGGAATATAAACAATAAAACCAAAAGACAAATTCCAAATTTAATATAGATCTAATAAGGCCACAGTATTATCCAAGTTCTTGCAAAGTTATCACAGTTTCCCCATATAAATCTCAAAATAGTTATCAAGATAGAGTTGCCAAGAATTGTATCAATCATGTCCATATTGTATCAATTGTAACCAAAGATATGAAGAAAACCCATATACGAACTCACTTGGGCCATTGGAAATTCCGGGGAAGTATATGTCCATAAAAACTTGTCACCAGCAGATTCTTGACGTGCTGGAAATTCATCTCTGTCAACACTTTCTACCTCCATTAGTTCCTTGGGATGCCCCATTCGGAATCTCACAGCCTTTGCAGAATATATGGGGAAGCCAAACTGAAAATAAGCTGGTGCAAAAGCATTTGCAGGTCAGTACATTGTAAAATAGTGGATCTGAAAATTAATGATTTCACTGCAGAAATGTTAGATGTTTCCACGGACCTAGAAATGGTTGAACATGAATTTCAGTTATCATACACAATCTTGCAGCCAATTTATACGTTAATGTCTCGGGAACTGCAGGATCACTTTCACCCTTGCTTGACCAGTATGAAGCTCTGCGGTCGACCCTGTCACTTGGTTCAAGAGTATTCTCAATACTTTCTTGAGGGTAATTATCTGTGCTGGATGCAACTATAGCATCTGATATGCAATCTTTCCTCACGAACGAGGTAAGACCTCGAGTCAAGAATGCATACACCCTATGATCTCTCTCAAGACAAGCCCATTTTGAAGAATCCTCGTTCCCATTATCCAAAGGTTCAATTGTGTTTTTAACTTCAACAATGTTAGCAAAACTTGATGCCTTTGGAAATGTCCTTATACAAAACTGCTTACACAGGCCATTAGCAATCACTGCATGTAAGTTTTTAAAGTCAGTAAAATGAAGCATTACAAAGCTTTACAGGATGCTCATCTTCCTCATGCATAGTTAAGACAACTTCTTAATGTAACAACTAACAACACGTAATTATGGTTACAAGATGTTTAACTGAGGGTGTCTCACTTATTCTAATTAATTTTACATTGCCATACTCCAGTAAGATTCCTTCCTAATGCACTCATCAATCACTGCAATTATTTTTGACATTATAGTTATTACTATAGTATGGTAAATCCCCGTACAACGTTACACGAAATCAGAAATACAAACAATCAAACACCATTCACAATGCCAATAAATATCACATAAGCATGCCGTGCATGCCTTCATATCTTTGTAATATTAATTCATTTCTCAAATCATCTCATGCATGCAATAATTTCAACTATGCAAATATTCCACACATGCACGTGCAAATGCTCATGAGTCGCATACTCAATCAAAACGAATTCAATATGTTTTGAAGCATCTATTCAATTATCATAGCCATTACAATAAATATTTAACCCATTCTTCAAGCCATATTAAAGTCTCGACAGTAATGGATTTTCGGCAGTTCAACTTCAATGCGAGAGATAACTCCACTCACAGCTATAAATTTCAGATGAAGAAGAAGGTTACAACGGTGCTCTCACATCAGTTTGTCTCTCTCATAAAATGATCCCCTTAAAAATTCAAGGAATAATAAGGCTATTTAACGTGTATGGAATGAGTGAGTGTCAGCGATAAGCACATAGCATGGATAGGGTCTCTAATGCAACATGCTGGACAATATCACATGTAATAAATTTTCTCTTTTATGTTCATTAATAACCAAATAAAATCTCCTGTAGATGGAGAAACTTAAAAAGCCATGGACGTAATCCAATCTAGCAAAAAAACCAACAAAACTGAATGCTATATAAAGTTGAATCAATACAAAAAAAAAATATTACAAATGAACATGATATCAATAACAAAATATACCATTTTTTCTCTGGTAATCCCAATCAAAATCCACAATAATCTAATAGCAACGGAGCACTAACTGAGGTAAATAAACTCACCAAATTGGCGCCAAGAGCTAGAGACGGCACTCACGCGAACAAGATCAGAAGGGTCATTTAAACTCATGAGGATCTTTATAGACATGTCTGATCCAAGATACTCTATAAAATCACTTCCAGCCTCCATTCTGAGTTGCTGTTTTACAATTTGTATTTCTGTTTCAGATCACAGAAACTCAGTCGATCGTTGACCTCGGCCTTCGATCCTAAACCTAATCAAAATTGACACCATAAATAACCCATTAGATATGCATCTCAATCTCAATCTCAACCTGAATAACAAAAACAAGAATGCGTAAGATCAAGAAGAGAATGATATGTCATTTCAACAAACACCTTGTCATCAAAATAGTTTTCACACGCAAATACGATTTCGCTCTCATATAAAATTGGATGTTAACACGATATTCAAAACCCAGATATCATAAGCCATTAGTACTAGAAAACGAAAGATATAAAGAGAAAACACGCACCTTTGCACGAGAAAATTGATCCAAAAAAAGAGTAAGACCCAGAATACTGAAAATAGAGAGAGAGAAAGAGGCGATAATGATGATGATCGCGGCGCTCAGGTACCGAGAGCCACAGCTTTTCTTATTCTTGGCCTTTTGGGGGTCTGCTTATATATTTGGATAAGGATGAGCAAGCAGAAAAAGAAGAATCTTGAAAAACTGTGAACTTGGAAAAATGGGTGGGATTATGGACTTATTGCGATTTTCGACATCTTTATGTACAATAAGTCCATAAACTTGATACTAAAATATTTATCAAGTCCATGTTTGAGACATATATTTTTTTTTTATTTGATAATCGTGATGTTCGGGTCAGTTTACGTGCACCTCGACTAATGCCACGGGTCCTTGAAATTTACAGCCGTTTCTCACCTCAGTGGCTCTGAGGAGACTCGAACTGGTGATCATTGGGGAGAAAACTCAAGCCCGACCAATTGAACTACCTCTCAAGGTTGATGTCTGAGACATATTAATTTTTTCATTTTCATTTTCTACTCATTTTCAGTAATATATTCTTCAATAACATAATATTTTCATCAACATATTTCACATCACATCAATGGTACAAACAAGCTCCAAATAGTTTTAGTTCAATTTATTTTATATGTGATATTAGCAAAGGGATAATGACAAAGCTTTTTATCTTTGAATTTTGATTGGTTGGAGTTATGCTCTTCTCGCCTGCCTCCACGTATTGTTTCGCGTATTACTTCTGCCCTCTGATTGGAGGGAGGAGGAAACACGAGAGATGGGATGAAAACTAAATTAAAATTAAATTTATATATATAAAAACTCTTCCTTGACGAAAGCTTAGTGTATAAGTTTTCAACATTATTAATGAAAAAAGTTGAATTTTGCAAATGTATTTGACTATGTGTTAGTCTTTCATTTTTCTTTCCTTTCGCGTCTAAAGTTAGTTCATGCTTAACTTACATTTAAATAAGAGTAGACGTCATTTAATCAATTCACATAACACACCTAGCCTCTATTTGGGATCGCTATTTTAATCATTTTTAATAAAAAATTAATGAAATATATGATTGAAAGTTAATTAAAGTTGATTTCATAAAAAACATGATTAAAATTAATTTTTATTAACTTTTTAATCTAAATCAAACCGGGTGTAATATTATTGTTAATGGAGTTGCCTTATCATTTGTCCTTTCCTCAAACCGAGTGACTTCGCAATCATCAACTTAGTTGTCATGTTCTTCTGGTGCAGATGATTGTGCAAGTTAATCTTGGTATGTATCCACCTAAGTTTGGACACTTTACTAAAAATTTGCGACTTATCGAATATGTACTAATTTTGAGTTGAAGGCAACATTAATGTCATATAAAAAGGGGGTGGGGGTGGAGGTGGGGGGGCTTGCTTGTTGCTCATTAACATCTTCCAACTTTGATATAGACTACATACCCTGTCAGCCAATATGAATTGCACATATGGAAAACAAGAAACTATTGTTCAATCAGGTGCATACGAAACATGTCCTTAAGTTTGCAATGACCACCACGAATCAATAGGCTCCAGCTAGCACATAGTTTATGTGCTGCTGCTGTTGCAGTAATTGTATCTACATGACAAACTTAAGACAAGACCACAGTTATCTACACAAGAACAACTAGGAAATTACGACTAATTCCTTTACACGGTAGAATTTGGGAACTAGAAAATAAGTGAAATTCCAGTATTAGTAAATCACCACATTGCCAAGACACGTTCATCCCGTACCTCCTCTTGGCACACGGGGCAATTCTGAGAGATAGAGATAGAATTATACTTCAATGAAACAAAGTTGCTTTCAAAGTAAGTAACCTTTTTTTTAATTAAAAGAGTAAGAAAATGGTAACTTATCCAAACATGTAGGAAACAATAAGTTATTTTATGGTAAACTTTAATTTATTTTTAAGCTTAGCCAAACACAAGCAGCATAATTTAGAATGGGTCATAAACCTTGAATGAAAGACAAAAAATGCGTACCTTATTGAGTTTCAACCATCGAAGAATACATTCTGAATGATATATGTGTGTACAAGGCAAAGTGGTCAGTCGAGTCCCATTTCTATATTCAGCATGACATATCACACACCTAAGATATAAAGATAAAAAGGCAATGAATAAAAACATAATTTCCTTTTTTTTATGAGTGACGCAAGAGGCATAATATCAGGAAGAGAAAAAGAAAATGATGATGCAAGAGATATAAATCCTTGGATCCTTGAATGTGTGTTTTAGTGATAGCACAAATATATTTTACTAAAAAATGCAACATATTCAACAAACAGATATTTTTGGTCATAGGTTCCTACTCTTCCTTTTTCCTTCTCTTTGAAAACAATCCAGTTTTGTGTTTGAAACTTGGCAATCGTGAGATGAGGTCTTCAGAGAGTCCTTTGCTCTCATGTCCAACAGCTTCCCCCAGTGATTGCAGTTGCTAACAATTAAACAGGAGATAATCAGATAGAACATAAAAGAATGCATATACGAATAGCATAAAAACAGTCCAATGGGTATATGTACATTTGGAGCAGGAATGAGAAGGTAAAAATGAAAAGACAACAAAAGAGGGATGTTTCTGTGCGTGCAATTTTCTCTGGGATTTATTCCTTCCTCTTCTTTGGCTTTGTTTGCAGTTAGGGCTTTGGAGTGTATGGGCAGGGTGTAAGCGGTCTGGTTTGGCCAATTTTTCGTAGATTTTCAAAGCAAACCATTTTAAACAGTTTGAGAAAAACCCAAATCTAAACCAAACCATTTAAACGGTTTAAGATTTTCACACATCTAAACCTAACGAATTGGTCCGATTTTAAACCACGATTTGATTGTATATTTTTCTTCATGTTCACTTTATGTCACTAGTTAAATGATTATAAAATAGTTTCATAATTTATTGGCGATAAAAAAAAAAAAAAACTATATATATCAAATGTAAATTTAATACCAACAAAATCAAAGAAATGTCTCAACAATGGGGTTATGAAATTAAGGAAATTAACTAATATTTGGTATTTGGTAATGGAGTATTGACCAAATTGTTCATTTTTTATTAAAATTTAACAATTATGCTACATTTACATTATCTTCTACATCTTTCTTTACATTGTACACCATTGGACAGTTAACTTTTTGATAGTTTTTCCATCCAATCAACACTTACCAAAACACACAATGTCGACCATCATGTCAAGAAAAAATGTACAAGGAGCATAATTGAAAATTTAATGGTGATATTTTATTTTGAAGGTTAAGATTATAATTTATTAGTACATTTCTTGCAAAAATTTAAAGTTTTTTAATTTTATTTTTAAACAGTCCAATTTGATTTCAAGCTGTTGTTAAAATTTCGAAATCAAACTAAACCATTTTAGGGGGATCCAATTTACTTCAAAACAATTTCTTTAATGTGTATCATCAATGACTTTGGTTTGATTTTTCGGTTTGATTATTTTTGCTTACCGCTCTAAGTGAGCATCCTGAACTCTAAGTGCATGCTTGGTACGTAGACACAATTGGGAGTATAATAAACAAGGTTTTAACCTATTTCCTTCCTTATTGGGATCTAAACCTCCCACCAATCATCCCCCAATCCTTAAATATGTTGTGTAAATTGACTCAAATGACTAAATATTTATGTTATTTCATAGTTTATAACAAACCCCATCGAATTGAATTGAAAGACAATTCATTATTATTATTTCACACTCACAGTTTGAAGCACATACATAACCACAACAATAAGTAGGAGAAATTAGAATGAATTCCATGAAACAGAAATCATTAAAGCAAATAATTTAAGAGTAAGCATAATTTTTTATGCCAATTATGCAGTCTACTCACCTCATAGGTCATATTATCTGTATCAATTTCATCATCTCTTATGTTCTGATTCACAATCTGCATTTAAACAAAAATAATAAGTTAGCATGAGTTTTATTACCTCATGAAATGAAAAGTACAGAGCACAAAGCATGATGAAGCAGTATAAGTACCCTGACAGGTATTTCCCTAGGAGTTGATTCTCCGCTCTCTGTAGATCAGTATACAGGTCACTTACAGTATCAGTATTTAGTGAAAATGAAAAGAAATCCACAAGGCAATGGGAATATTGAAATTTAAAACAGATAAGAATGTAATGTTGTATGCATATTGGTTTAACTATGCAAGCCTTCTTGTCTTTATATTTGCCTTCGTTCACCTTTACGAAACATTTAAAAAATGAAAATCTATTATACATTTAATAAATGAAAATCTATTATATCTTCCTATTTACATCCTGGTTCAACTTGGGATTTTCTGGACTAGTATCCTAGGCTCATTCTGCTTTTAATCTGAATTTGAGTCTCTCTTGTATTATGTTACTATTAAAACAGAATGCAGCACAAGAGCTTTTCTGGGGATGGGTTTGGTATTGTCGAAAAGAGGAGGAAAGGAAATGGTGGATGAGAAACATTTAGCACTGTTGGTAAAAAGGGAATACAGGAGGCAAAGAAAATGGGTATAATTCGTGATCCATTCCATCAATTATTTTAAATCACCTCAGTATAAAACTTAATTCCTCTCGTCTTCCCTACTTCTCACCGAACAAGGGAGAAGAAAATAAGTTTCTTTCCCCATGGGTATAAAAAAAGATTTATTTCATCCCTCCTGCAGAACAAAGGCTGATGTATTGGATTAGAAATCCCCAGGTTAATCATTTTCTTATCTTTCATATTAATATTTTTGTGCATTTAGTTTCCATGTTAATTAGGATCTACAACTCTCAACCTCTAGCCTTCAATAGCATTCGACAGCCTAGGAGTGTTTTTTTTTATTATTATTTACCGATGATGAAAATGGATACAATCTAAGCATCAGAGGAGCGAGAGAACCCATACTTATTCAGCAAATATAAGTGAATCTTGGAGAACAAAATGTGCAGAGAAGTTTTCTATTACAAAACAGAAAGACAACAAAAATTGGCACTTTGACCAATTAAAGAATGTCCGTATTGCATAATTTAGATTTATTGTTAAAATCAACTCCTGACTAGAATATAAGCAGAAAGACTAAGGGAATTAATTACCAACTGCAGTGCCACTGTGCTCAGAAATATATAAACTGTCAAAATCATCCCCCAACTCCAAGGACTTAGCAAGGGCTTCATCAAGGGCCAACTGTGATTCAATGCTTGTGCCATGTGATGATTCACCCGCTTCTGTTGAAAACTCACTCCTGTTACTGGTTTGACCATAAGCAGAGGTTGTAATTTTGTTCTTTCCATTGGCTTGAATATACATGTATGCACTTTCCTGGCATTTAACAGAAATCTATCAATTAGTTACTTGACAATAAAGAAACAGAATACCAAACTATCCTGAAAGCATGTATCGTATATGCTGTTGATTAAGAACTAACAACTTATCATGGGAGCAATATTAAGCAAAACGGAATCATAAACATGCATGAGCAAGCACTTAGATTTATCATAGTTCACTCTCAACGTGAGAGCTATGTCTCTCACCACAGCACACTTTTCACTGTAAAGGAGAAATACATTATCCCGTGCCTCTCAACCTATATATATACACCACCCAGAACCAGCTCTTAATAAACTCTTTATGTGGTTGGCGCACTGTAGCGACCTTATACACCCCTAAAAGAATAATAATCATCTAAAGGGCTACTGCTCCCTATCGGGGGCGGACCCAGCATTGAAATTCAGCTCGGGCGGACGTTGATTGGTCAACATCAATAATCAGCGATAGTAGGGGTGAGGTCGTTTATTAATACTTAAAACTTAATACATATTATTATGTTAACAATATTATCAAACTCAACAAGTGCCCTACTGGTAAGGATTCCAATAATGTTTAAGGATACTCACGGTCACGGGTTCGACTCCCCCCTCCCTATTGCCATTAATTTTGGTAAAAATTGCAAAATGGTAAAAATTGGAAAACTAAAAATATATGAATTGCAAGCTAGGGAATCGAACCAGAGACATCTCATAAGAATTGTAAGCTTTAACCAACTCAACTAAGCCCCTGTTTGGTACACATTAAAATTTTCATTTTCATTCTTCTACTCATTTTCAACCACATATTCTTCAATAAAATTATATTTTCTATCACATCTATAACTTTTACTTCTTTTTCAATCATACATTCTCCATCAATCTACTATTCCAAAATACATTCTTCCAAAATAATGTGGCCCAAACACACCATAAAAGACACATTTCAAAATGAAATGAAATAACAGTTATATAAGCTAAAAAATTTATCTATTGTAAAAAAAAAAAAAAGTTCCAGCGGATCTAGCACGGGCAGTCGCAGGGGCTCGCCGAGTACTGGGTCCACCCCTGCTCCCAATGATACATCATGAGATCCCGTGGTCGAGGGGAAATGTGCACGGTGCAGTTCAGCTCCAAAAAGTCCATTGTTGATGGTTTTGTTTCCTCCATCCGTGCAGGAATTTTCTTCTGGCTCCACAATCCAACACTATCCTTAACTAATTTGACAATCTAACACTGTCCTTAGATAATCTTAAAAAGAAAGCTGCATAAATTCTGGAATACCTGTTGCAGAAGGACTTCTACATCATCAAGATCGCCAAACTCGGGAAAGATCTCTTTCAAATTTCTAGCAATTTCATCTGATATTGTACTACTCAAATAATGTTGAACCACCTCATTGTTACTCTGACTCATTGTATATGTTTCAGACATCCTCACAGGAAAAAAATGTATTCAAATTCTCCTCTTTATTGCCCCTAGATTTCCTAATTTTCTGAATAAAAAAGAAAAACAGTTCAGAAGTAGCAGGTGAAAGATTTGACCATGAATCAAGTGGTTCAAGACTAGTAAATGCATGCGATATTTCTAAGAAAAGCTGACAAGATATTTTCATATTATTTTTACATTAATTATATGATGACATATACACACCCATGTAAAGATCGTGACATAATCTTGATTGCAAATTATTAATCCTTTACTATACTTAATTTTTTTATTATGATCCTTAACCTTTATGATAGCTGATGAGAAGGGTCGATTCATTAAAATCAGAAAATTCATGAAATCTTTTAGATAATCTTGAAGTCCATCAGGGGACTATTACTAATAATAGCTCCAAATCAGAACTCTATTTACCTACTAGGACATGAAAATCTTTTTAAAAATTTAATGACAATGACAACAATGAAAGAAAAATTATAAAAAGTATGCCTAACCTTGAAAACTAATTACCAAACAATTCACAGTTTTAGAATCTTACATTACAATTTCTTGTGAAATTGTGTAGGAAATTACGAACACTGGCATTTTTTTTAGTATCTCCGTTGTTGACTTGTGTGGTTCTCCTAGTCATTTGGTTTGAACCATTTGTGACCATTGATAGATTGGAGGGCTAGGATTTAATCATGAAAGATATTTTATCTCTTGGCTTGTCTTGGAAGCCTTTTGCACGTGCCACTTGATTCAAATTGGGACAAGACCTTTGATTAAATTAATAGAAGAAAGACCAACTTCCTTTGACTTTTGGCTCTCTCTCTCTCCCCTTCAAAAAGTGGACGTCCCTTCTCTCTTCTTCAACTCTCTGGTCCGAAAATTTTCAGCCCCTTCATTGCTCCATAAAATTAACCATATAGCTATAGAATATAGAAACTCTTGGGGATTCTTAGGCCTGAAATAGTGGCTAAGTTTGTGGAGTGTTTCTTGGTGATTTAGCTTCGGTTTTGGAGGGTTTTCTTGGCTGCTATTGTGGTAGACCTTTGGTCGATGATCCAAGCCAAGAAGAAGGAGGTTTTGGCGGGTTCTCTACTCTCTATGGATGGTGATTTTGCATAAACATGGAAGCTGTTCCTGAGCCTAAAATATTCTACCATTTCAGCCAAGTGAAGACAGGGAAGTTACACTCCGGTTTCTAAGTTTTGTCCATGGTTTCAGTTATGCATTTCTATGATATATTTATGCAATGTTTAAGCTCTGGTTTCGATTGGAAAAATATAGACAGTATTATCTTGTGTTTTAGATTATTGGAGCATTGAATATGGTAATCTGTGCATTGTGGATATTGTGAGCAAATGATCCTTGTATTAAATCTGTAATATTCCCAACAAAACTGGTATCAGAGCTAGATTTTTTGATCTAGGGTTTGACTGCATCCTTTAATAAATCTGCTGATTAGGGTTCTATATTTTTGGGCATCTTGTTTTCAGATTTCGACACTAATTTCTCGTGTTTTGCGTGTTGTGCATGTTATTGACTGGATTGTTGATTTGGTGAACTTTGGCTGGCCGGCTCGATTGAGGAATCGGTGGTATAGTGTTACTGTTTTTCAACAATAGTTTGGTAAGATTATTCCAAACTCTCCTTTGGGTTAGGTTTGGTATCCTTACCATTTATGCATGATTGCTTGGTTGTCTATTTGTGAATTCTGTTGATTGAATTCTTGTGATTAATTTGTAACCTGAAAAGCATGTTTATTTGCATTATATACCTGTGCATTGCCTAAGTTTGGATCACACCTGCACACACATCACATTGAGGTTTCGTGATTGAATTGGCTTTAACTCTGTGCTTTCGACATTATATTGATCATTTGGAAAAGATTTTTTCAAAACCTTTTCTGTTGTGTCTATGAGTACGAGCCACTCTTTTACAGAATCTGGAATGGGTTCGAGGGTCGAATTATCGCAATTCGATGGAAAGGGTGACTACTCAATTTGGAAACAGAAAATGAGGGCCATTTTGGTCCAACAGAGAGTTGCTAAAGCTCTCGATGATCCTGATAAATATTCTGATGAGTTAAAAGCTAAACCTGATGAGATTGAAGAAATGAATGAAATTGCATATAGTTCTATAATTTTGCACTTATCTGATAATGTTGTTAGACAACTTGATCATGCTAAAGATGCTAGAACTTTATGGACTGCTTTAGATGCTTTATTCTTGACTAAGACTTTGCCTAACAAGATATATCTGTTAGAGAAACTGTTTAGTTTTAAGATGGACCCGGGGAAGGATGTTGAAGGGAATTTGAATGATTATAGTATAATTGTTAAGAGTCTGGCTCACAATGATAAGAAATTTGATGATGAGGATTTAGCTGTCATATTGTTAAACTCATTGCCCGAATCTTATAAAGAAATCAGAAATGTCATAAAATATGGTAGGGACGCTCTTTCACAATCCATTGTTATAGATGCTTTAAAATCGAGAGAATTGGAACTAAAAAGAGAGAACAGAACTAATCCGAGAGAGGAAAGCCTATTTGTTAGGGGAAGACCAGAAAAGAAAGAATTTAACTTCCAGAACAAAAAGGGAAGGGGAAAATCGAAAATGAGATCCAAATCAAAAGACAAAAGTGGTAAGAAATGTTATAACTGTGGAAAGTTAGGACATTTGAAGAGAGACTGTTTTGACTGGAAAAAGAAACAAAGAGACTTAAACAACAATGAACAAAACAATGCTGTTGTTGTTTCTGAGTTTGATAGTTTACATGTCCTTAATGTGTCTGAGGAAGAATTTGACAAAAATTGGATCCTAGACACAGGGTGCACCTTTCACATGTGCCCTGAAAGGTCTTGGTTCTATAACTACAGAGAGACCGAATCTAAGAAAGTTTACATGGGGGATAATAATTCTCAGAATGTGGTTGGGATTGGTGACATAGCCATCAGGATGTATGATGGGGCTGTCAGACAACTTAGAAATGTTAGGTATATCCCTAATTTGAAGAGGAACCTCATTTCCTTAGGCACTCTTGAAGATGAGGGTTATACTTTCAAATCTGGAAATAAAATTCTGAAAATTATGATGGGGTCTCTGGTAGTTATGAAATGACCTAAGAGGAATGGACTGTACTATCTAGAGGGTAAAACTGAAACACCACCTGATTCTAGTCTTCTTAGAGTGAGTAAAGACAAAACTGAACTTTGGCATAATCGAATGGGTCACATTGGGTTTAAAGGGCTAAAATCTTTAAGTAATCAGAAATTACTTGGAAAAGATGATATTGAAGCATTGGACTTATGTGAAACTTGTGTTTTGGGTTCACCAAGTGTCCCATTAAAGGTGAGGCTTTGAGGCTAGCGTCAGAATAGGGGGACCAGCAGACCTTTTGGGGGACTATGGTCCATGCTGGAATTACTATGGGGGGCCAGGAAGAGAAAGCAGATGAGAGATGAGAAGAGATAGCATTCCACGTTTGTGGTAGGGGAGAAAGTACATGTATTAATCCTTAGTGGGATTGGAATACTCAAAGGAATAAGAGTTTTGATTTATTTCCTTTGAAAGGCTAAGTCCGGAAAAGCTATTTGAAAAAACTAAATTCAGAAGATTGGCTGCTTAAGTCTGTTGAGAATCAGTTAGACAGGAAACTTAAAACATTGAGAACTGATAATGGGCTTGAATTCTGTAATTTCGAATTTGATAACTTTTGTAAACAAAAAGGGATAACAAGACACAGAACAGTTAAATACACACCTGAACAAAATGGGGTCGCTGAGAGAATGAATAGGACCATAATGAACAAGGTTAGGTGCATGTTGATTAGCTCTGGCCTTGCCAAAGGTTTTTGGGCTGAAGATGCTAGTACTGCAGCTTATCTGATTAATAGGTCTCCGTTCAGCAGTATAGATTTTAAGACTCCACAAGAATTGTGGACGGGGGAGCCTCCAAATCTGAGTCATTTGAGGGTGTTTGGATGTGCTGCATATGCACATCAGTCTGAAGGGAAACTTGAGCCTAGAGCTGTCAAGTGTGTGATGTTAGGGTATCCCGAGGGTGTGAAAGGCTATAGGTTATGGGTTTTAGGGGTTCAAGGCATTAAGATTATTAATAGCAGGAATGTAGTCTTTAATGAATCTGAAATGCTATGTCCAAAACAGAAAACTGATGAAGCTAACAAATCTGAAACTGAAAGGAGTGTTCAGACTGAGGTGAAGCTGACTAAGCTTGATTCACCTACACTTGGGAATGACGATAATGAACCTATACATCATGAAACTGAAACTAAACCTCAAGAGGTGACTGAACATCAAGATAACATTGAACCAATTGAAGTTGAACATTTTAATGATCAGCCACCTAATCTGTGTATGAGGAAGAATTTGACAAAAAATTGGATCCTAGGACACAGGGGCACCTTTACACATGTGTCCTGGAAAGGTCCTGGTTCAAACCTACAGAGGAAGAGAACTGAATCTAAGAAAGTGTATATGGGTGATAACAACTCTCAGAAATGATGGTTGGGATTGTGACATAAAGCCCCTGGAAAGCTAAGGAGAGAGTAGCCCCCATCAGGATGTATGATGGGGCTGTTAGGCAACTTAGAAATGTAGATACATTCCCTAATTTGAAGAGGAACCTCATTTTTTTAGGTACTCTTGAAGATGAGGGTTATACTTTCAAATCAGGAAATAAAATTCTGAAAATTATGATGGGGTCTCTGTTAGTTATGAAAGGACCTAAGAGGAATGGGTTGTACTATCTGGAGGGTAAAACTGAAACACCACCTGATTCTAGTCTTCTTACAGGTAGTAAAGACAAAACTGAATTTGGCATAACCGTATGGGTCACATTGGGTTTGAAGGGCTAAAAATCTTTAAGTAATCAGAAATTATTTGGAAAAGATGATATTGTTGCAAGAGCCATTGGGACTTCTGTGAAAACTTGTGTTTTTGAGTAAGTCACATTAAGGTGAGATTTTGAAGCTAGATTTCATAGGACCAGCATCAATTATTTTAAATCACCTCAGTATAAAACTTAATTCCTCTCGTCTTCCCTACTTCTCACCGAACAATGGAGAAGAAAATAAGTTTCTTTCCCCATGGGTATAAAAAAAGATTTATTTCATCCCTCCTGCAGAACAAAGGCTGATGTATTGGATTAGAAATCCCCAGGTTAATCATTTTCTTATCTTTCATATTAATATTTTTGTGCATTTAGTTTCCATGTTAATTAGGATCTACAACTCTCAACCTCTAGCCTTCAATAGCATTCGACAGCCTAGGAGTGTTTTTTTTTATTATTATTTACCGATGATGAAAATGGATACAATCTAAGCATCAGAGGAGCGAGAGAACCCATACTTATTCAGCAAATATAAGTGAATCTTGGAGAACAAAATGTGCAGAGAAGTTTTCTATTACAAAACAGAAAGACAACAAAAATTGGCACTTTGACCAATTAAAGAATGTCCGTATTGCATAATTTAGATTTATTGTTAAAATCAACTCCTGACTAGAATATAAGCAGAAAGACTAAGGGAATTAATTACCAACTGCAGTGCCACTGTGCTCAGAAATATATAAACTGTCAAAATCATCCCCCAACTCCAAGGACTTAGCAAGGGCTTCATCAAGGGCCAACTGTGATTCAATGCTTGTGCCATGTGATGATTCACCCGCTTCTGTTGAAAACTCACTCCTGTTACTGGTTTGACCATAAGCAGAGGTTGTAATTTTGTTCTTTCCATTGGCTTGAATATACATGTATGCACTTTCCTGGCATTTAACAGAAATCTATCAATTAGTTACTTGACAATAAAGAAACAGAATACCAAACTATCCTGAAAGCATGTATCGTATATGCTGTTGATTAAGAACTAACAACTTATCATGGGAGCAATATTAAGCAAAACGGAATCATAAACATGCATGAGCAAGCACTTAGATTTATCATAGTTCACTCTCAACGTGAGAGCTATGTCTCTCACCACAGCACACTTTTCACTGTAAAGGAGAAATACATTATCCCGTGCCTCTCAACCTATATATATACACCACCCAGAACCAGCTCTTAATAAACTCTTTATGTGGTTGGCGCACTGTAGCGACCTTATACACCCCTAAAAGAATAATAATCATCTAAAGGGCTACTGCTCCCTATCGGGGGCGGACCCAGCATTGAAATTCAGCTCGGGCGGACGTTGATTGGTCAACATCAATAATCAGCGATAGTAGGGGTGAGGTCGTTTATTAATACTTAAAACTTAATACATATTATTATGTTAACAATATTATCAAACTCAACAAGTGCCCTACTGGTAAGGATTCCAATAATGTTTAAGGATACTCACGGTCACGGGTTCGACTCCCCCCTCCCTATTGCCATTAATTTTGGTAAAAATTGCAAAATGGTAAAAATTGGAAAACTAAAAATATATGAATTGCAAGCTAGGGAATCGAACCAGAGACATCTCATAAGAATTGTAAGCTTTAACCAACTCAACTAAGCCCCTGTTTGGTACACATTAAAATTTTCATTTTCATTCTTCTACTCATTTTCAACCACATATTCTTCAATAAAATTATATTTTCTATCACATCTATAACTTTTACTTCTTTTTCAATCATACATTCTCCATCAATCTACTATTCCAAAATACATTCTTCCAAAATAATGTGGCCCAAACACACCATAATGTGGCCCAAACACACCATAAAAGACACATTTCAAAATGAAATGAAATAACAGTTATATAAGCTAAAAAATTTATCTATTGTAAAAAAAAAAAAAAGTTCCAGCGGATCTAGCACGGGCAGTCGCAGGGGCTCGCCGAGTACTGGGTCCACCCCTGCTCCCAATGATACATCATGAGATCCCGTGGTCGAGGGGAAATGTGCACGGTGCAGTTCAGCTCCAAAAAGTCCATTGTTGATGGTTTTGTTTCCTCCATCCGTGCAGGAATTTTCTTCTGGCTCCACAATCCAACACTATCCTTAACTAATTTGACAATCTAACACTGTCCTTAGATAATCTTAAAAAGAAAGCTGCATAAATTCTGGAATACCTGTTGCAGAAGGACTTCTACATCATCAAGATCGCCAAACTCGGGAAAGATCTCTTTCAAATTTCTAGCAATTTCATCTGATATTGTACTACTCAAATAATGTTGAACCACCTCATTGTTACTCTGACTCATTGTATATGTTTCAGACATCCTCACAGGAAAAAAATGTATTCAAATTCTCCTCTTTATTGCCCCTAGATTTCCTAATTTTCTGAATAAAAAAGAAAAACAGTTCAGAAGTAGCAGGTGAAAGATTTGACCATGAATCAAGTGGTTCAAGACTAGTAAATGCATGCGATATTTCTAAGAAAAGCTGACAAGATATTTTCATATTATTTTTACATTAATTATATGATGACATATACACACCCATGTAAAGATCGTGACATAATCTTGATTGCAAATTATTAATCCTTTACTATACTTAATTTTTTTATTATGATCCTTAACCTTTATGATAGCTGATGAGAAGGGTCGATTCATTAAAATCAGAAAATTCATGAAATCTTTTAGATAATCTTGAAGTCCATCAGGGGACTATTACTAATAATAGCTCCAAATCAGAACTCTATTTACCTACTAGGACATGAAAATCTTTTTAAAAATTTAATGACAATGACAACAATGAAAGAAAAATTATAAAAAGTATGCCTAACCTTGAAAACTAATTACCAAACAATTCACAGTTTTAGAATCTTACATTACAATTTCTTGTGAAATTGTGTAGGAAATTACGAACACTGGCATTTTTTTTAGTATCTCCGTTGTTGACTTGTGTGGTTCTCCTAGTCATTTGGTTTGAACCATTTGTGACCATTGATAGATTGGAGGGCTAGGATTTAATCATGAAAGATATTTTATCTCTTGGCTTGTCTTGGAAGCCTTTTGCACGTGCCACTTGATTCAAATTGGGACAAGACCTTTGATTAAATTAATAGAAGAAAGACCAACTTCCTTTGACTTTTGGCTCTCTCTCTCTCCCCTTCAAAAAGTGGACGTCCCTTCTCTCTTCTTCAACTCTCTGGTCCGAAAATTTTCAGCCCCTTCATTGCTCCATAAAATTAACCATATAGCTATAGAATATAGAAACTCTTGGGGATTCTTAGGCCTGAAATAGTGGCTAAGTTTGTGGAGTGTTTCTTGGTGATTTAGCTTCGGTTTTGGAGGGTTTTCTTGGCTGCTATTGTGGTAGACCTTTGGTCGATGATCCAAGCCAAGAAGAAGGAGGTTTTGGCGGGTTCTCTACTCTCTATGGATGGTGATTTTGCATAAACATGGAAGCTGTTCCTGAGCCTAAAATATTCTACCATTTCAGCCAAGTGAAGACAGGGAAGTTACACTCCGGTTTCTAAGTTTTGTCCATGGTTTCATTTATGCATTTCTATGATATATTTATGCAATGTTTAAGCTCTGGTTTCGATTGGAAAAATATAGACAGTATTATCTTGTGTTTTAGATTATTGGAGCATTGAATATGGTAATCTGTGCATTGTGGATATTGTGAGCAAATGATCCTTGTATTAAATCTGTAATATTCCCAACAAAACTGGTATCAGAGCTAGATTTTTTGATCTAGGGTTTGACTGCATCCTTTAATAAATCTGCTGATTAGGGTTCTATATTTTTGGGCATCTTGTTTTCAGATTTCGACACTAATTTCTCGTGTTTTGCGTGTTGTGCATGTTATTGACTGGATTGTTGATTTGGTGAACTTTGGCTGGCCGGCTCGATTGAGGAATCGGTGGTATAGTGTTACTGTTTTTCAACAATAGTTTGGTAAGATTATTCCAAACTCTCCTTTGGGTTAGGTTTGGTATCCTTACCATTTATGCATGATTGCTTGGTTGTCTATTTGTGAATTCTGTTGATTGAATTCTTGTGATTAATTTGTAACCTGAAAAGCATGTTTATTTGCATTATATACCTGTGCATTGCCTAAGTTTGGATCACACCTGCACACACATCACATTGAGGTTTCGTGATTGAATTGGCTTTAACTCTGTGCTTTCGACATTATATTGATCATTTGGAAAAGATTTTTTCAAAACCTTTTCTGTTGTGTCTATGAGTACGAGCCACTCTTTTACAGAATCTGGAATGGGTTCGAGGGTCGAATTATCGCAATTCGATGGAAAGGGTGACTACTCAATTTGGAAACAGAAAATGAGGGCCATTTTGGTCCAACAGAGAGTTGCTAAAGCTCTCGATGATCCTGATAAATATTCTGATGAGTTAAAAGCTAAACCTGATGAGATTGAAGAAATGAATGAAATTGCATATAGTTCTATAATTTTGCACTTATCTGATAATGTTGTTAGACAACTTGATCATGCTAAAGATGCTAGAACTTTATGGACTGCTTTAGATGCTTTATTCTTGACTAAGACTTTGCCTAACAAGATATATCTGTTAGAGAAACTGTTTAGTTTTAAGATGGACCCGGGGAAGGATGTTGAAGGGAATTTGAATGATTATAGTATAATTGTTAAGAGTCTGGCTCACAATGATAAGAAATTTGATGATGAGGATTTAGCTGTCATATTGTTAAACTCATTGCCCGAATCTTATAAAGAAATCAGAAATGTCATAAAATATGGTAGGGACGCTCTTTCACAATCCATTGTTATAGATGCTTTAAAATCGAGAGAATTGGAACTAAAAAGAGAGAACAGAACTAATCCGAGAGAGGAAAGCCTATTTGTTAGGGGAAGACCAGAAAAGAAAGAATTTAACTTCCAGAACAAAAAGGGAAGGGGAAAATCGAAAATGAGATCCAAATCAAAAGACAAAAGTGGTAAGAAATGTTATAACTGTGGAAAGTTAGGACATTTCAAGAGAGACTGTTTTGACTGGAAAAAGAAACAAAGAGACTTAAACAACAATGAACAAAACAATGCTGCTGTTGTTTCTGAGTTTGATAGTTTACATGTCCTTAATGTGTCTGAGGAAGAATTTGACAAAAATTGGATCCTAGACACAGGGTGCACCTTTCACATGTGCCCTGAAAGGTCTTGGTTCTATAACTACAGAGAGACCGAATCTAAGAAAGTTTACATGGGGGATAATAATTCTCAGAATGTGGTTGGGATTGGTGACATAGCCATCAGGATGTATGATGGGGCTGTCAGGCAACTTAGAAATGTTAGGTATATCCCTAATTTGAAGAGGAACCTCATTTCCTTAGGCACTCTTGAAGATGAGGGTTATACTTTCAAATCTGGAAATAAAATTCTGAAAATTATGATGGGGTCTCTGGTAGTTATGAAAGGACCTAAGAGGAATGGGCTGTACTATCTGGAGGGTAAAACTGAAACACCACCTGATTCTAGTCTTCTTACAGTGAGTAAAGACAAAACTGAACTTTGGCATAACCGAATGGGTCACATTGGGTTTAAAGGGCTAAAATCTTTAAGTAATCAGAAATTACTTGGAAAAGATGATATTGAAGCATTGGACTTCTGTGAAACTTGTGTTTTGGGTAAGTCACATAAGGTGAGCTTTGAAGCTAGCTCTCATAGGACCAGCAGACCATTGGACTATGTCCATGCTGATCTATGGGGCCCGGAGAAGCATTCCACGTTTGGTGGGAGTAAGTACTTCTTATCCTTAGTGGATGATTACTCAAGAAAAGTTTGGATTTATCCTCTAAAGGCTAAGTCGGAAACTTTTGAAAAATTCAGAATTTGGCTTAAGTCTGTTGAGAATCAGTTAGATAAGAAACTTAAAACATTGAGAACTGATAATGGGCTTGAATTCTGTAATTTCGAATTTGACAACTTTTGTAAGCAAAAAGGGATAACAAGACACAGAACAGTTAAATACACACCGGAACAGAATGGGGTCGCTGAGAGAATGAACAGGACCATAATGAACAAGGTTAGGTGTATGTTGATTAGCTCTGGCCTTGCCAAAGGTTTTTTGGGCTGAAGCTGCTAGTACTGCAGCTTATCTGATTAATAGGTCTTCGTCCAGCAGTATAGATTTTAAGACTCCACAAGAATTGTGGACGGGGGAGCCTCCAAATCTGAGTCATTTGAGGGTGTTTGGATGTGCTGCATATGCACATCAGTCTGAAGGGAAACTTGAGCCTAGAGCTGTCAAGTGTGTGATGTTAGGGTATCCCGAGGGTGTGAAGGGCTATAGGTTATGGGTTTTAGGGGTTCAAGGCATTAAGATTATTAACAGCAGGAATGTAGTCTTTAATGAATCTGAAATGCCATGTCTAAAATAGAAAACTGATGAAGCTAATAAATTTGAAACTGAAAGGAGTGTTCAGACTGAGGTGAAGCTGACCAAGCTTGATTCACCTACACCTGGGAATGACAATAATGACCCTATACATCATGAAAATGAAATTGAAATTGAAATTGAAACTGAACTTGAAGAAGTGACTGAACATCAAGATAACATTGAACCAACTGAAGTTGAACATTTTAATGATCAGCCACCTAATCAAGATTATCAGCTTACTAGGGATAGGGCGAGAAGGCAAATCAGGCCTAATCCGAGATATGAATCCCTAAACTTGACTGATTTTGCCTTAGTTTCAGGTGAAGCCCTTGAACAGATAGAACATGCCACTTATGAAGAAGCTATTAATGGAAATTATTCTGAAAATTGGTTAAAAGCTATGCAGGAAGAAATGAAATCTTTGAGTGATAACAAAACCTGGAAACTTGTTAAGAAACCTAAAGATCAGAAATTGGTTCCATGTAGATGGATTTACAAGTTAAAAGAAGGTTTGAGTCCTAATGATCCCGTGAGGTTTAAGGCGAGGTTAGTGGCTAAGGGTTATACTCAAAGAGAGGGTGTGGACTATAATGAAATATTTTCACCCGTGGTTAAGTACAAGACAATCAGATTGATGTTGGCTCTTGTTGTTCAATTCAATTGGGAACTTGAACAACTCGATGTAAAAACTGCTTTTTTACACGGAGAGTTGGAAGAGAATATCTTCATGAGCCAACCACAAGGCTTTGTGGCTAGAGGCAAGTCTGATTATGTGTGCAAGTTAGAGAAATCTTTGTACGGGCTGAAACAGAGCCCAAGACAATGGTACAAAAGATTTGATGCTTATGTGCTAAAGATAGGGTTTAAAAGAAGTGAATTTGATGCTTGCTTGTATTTTAATGACATGAAGAGTGGTTGTGAAGTTTACTTGCTGCTTTATGTTGATGATATGCTTTTAGCTGGACCTAGCAAGTCTCAAATTAATGAATTGAAAGATCTTTTAAAATCTGAATTTGACATGAAAGATTTAGGGAATGCTAGAAAAATTCTCGGGATGGTGATAACAAGGGACAGGGCTAAAAATAAGTTGACTATTTCACAAGAAGCTTATTTGAACAAAGTTGTGACAAAATTTGGTATGAAAGACAGTAAAATTGTGAATGTGCCTCTTGCTAGTCATATGAATTTTTCTCGTGATCATTCGCCTAAATCTGAGTCTGAATTAAAAGAGATGGAAAATGTTCCTTATGCTAATGCCATAGGCTCTGTCATGTTTTCTATGATTACTACCAGACCTGATCTTGCATTTTCCATTAGCCTACTAAGTAGATTTATGTCCAATCCTGGTAAGCCGCACTGGGCTGGTATGAAATGGTTATTAAGGTATTTGGTTGGGACTTTAAATCTGGGCTTAGTGTATGAAAAAAGATCTGAAAAGTTAACTCTTAAAGGCTATGTTGATGCTGACTTTGCTGGTGATAAAGACAGTAGGAAATCAACTACAGCATACTTCTTTACCCTAGGTGATAACTGCATAACATGGAAATCTCAGTTACAGCCTTTAGTTACTTTGTCTAGTACTGAGGCGGAATATGTTGCCATAACCGAAGCGGTTAAGGAATGTATTTGGTTGAAAGGAATCTTAAAAGAACTGAACTTCATGCATGATACACCTGTTATGTTTACTGATAGTCAAAGTGCATTGTCACTTAGTAAGAACCCTGTTTATCATGAGAGATCTAAACATATTGAGGTGAAGTATCATTTCATTCGTGAAAAATTGTCTCAAGGTGAAGTCGAACTTGTTAAGATTCATACTGATAGGAATCCCTCTGATGTGGGAACTAAAATTCTACCTGTAGGAAAATTTAAATTATGCTTATCTTTGTTGCATATTGACACTGGTTAATTTTTCTTGCAGGTAGTGGGCGATGATGATGAACAGTCTTTCCATGTGCAAATTCGCAACCGAGAGAGTATGTTATGAGAACCAAGGTGAAGAATGTTGACTTGTGTGGTTCTCCTAGTCATTTGGTTTGAACCATTTGTGACCATTGATAGATTGGAGGGCTAGGATTTAATCATGAAAGATATTTTATCTCTTGGCTTGTCTTGGAAGCCTTTTGCACGTGCCACTTGATTCAAATTGGGACAAGACCTTTGATTAAATTAATAGAAGAAAGACCAACTTCCTTTGACTTTTGGCTCTCTCTCTCCCCTTCAAAAAGTGGACGTCCCTTCTCTCTTCTTCAACTCTCTGGTCCGAAAATTTTCAGCCCCTTCATTGCTCCATAAAATTAACCATATAGCTATAGAATATAGAAACTCTTGGGGATTCTTAGGCCTGAAATAGTGGCTAAGTTTGTGGAGTGTTTCTTGGTGATTTAGCTTCGGTTTTGGAGGGTTTTCTTGGCTGCTATTGTGGTAGACCTTTGGTCGATGATCCAAGCCAAGAAGAAGGAGGTTTTGGCGGGTTCTCTACTCTCTATGGATGGTGATTTTGCATAAACATGGAAGCTGTTCCTGAGCCTAAAATATTCTACCATTTCAGCCAAGTGAAGACAGGGAAGTTACACTCCGGTTTCTAAGTTTTGTCCATGGTTTCATTTATGCATTTCTATGATATATTTATGCAATGTTTAAGCTCTGGT
Source organism: Fraxinus excelsior (assembly GCA_019097785.1). Taxonomy (NCBI): domain Eukaryota; kingdom Viridiplantae; phylum Streptophyta; class Magnoliopsida; order Lamiales; family Oleaceae; genus Fraxinus; species Fraxinus excelsior. The sequence continues at coordinate 8,014,681 of CM032629.1, forward strand.
TTCGATTGGAAAAATATAGACAGTATTATCTTGTGTTTTAGATTATTGGAGCATTGAATATGGTAATCTGTGCATTGTGGATATTGTGAGCAAATGATCCTTGTATTAAATCTGTAATATTCCCAACATCCGTCATTAGAGCGAGAAACTAATATAAAAGAAAACAGATATATATGCAATAATATTTAGAGCTATTTATTTGACTGATCAAAGTCTTTGTTCAAGCATAAATTATAATATTAAAGATAACTTGTATGGTCATTCACTCATTCTCATCAACTGATGTAGACACAAACAATATATTTCCGTTAAATTGAATACTTTTAGTAGAAGATTTCAATGAATTGAGCAGATATTACAACGAAGAATACCGGGAATGTCTCATTAAATGTCCCATTATAGATAAATTTAACAAACCCAAGAACCCCATAATTAAATCATAAAAATTATTAATGCATCCAATAAAAATGAGAATTTCTTTTAGATATTATGTAGAAAAGAATTTATTATTAACAAGAGTTCAACCAGAAAACCCGGGTAACACTCTGAATCGCAGGAAAAGTAGAGATAGAAATTACCTTTCGATGAAGACAGTGAGAATGTGAGATGGGTTCTTGAGTTTTCCTCCACCTCTTTCTTTCTCTCTGTAACTGCGAGTTTTTTAGTCTTAACTCGCAAATGAAGGACATGGGAAAAATAAGGAAGAAAGTGGAGTTAATTGTCCCAGTAATTATTGAACATGTTCGTGTATTGGATTGTATGATGAAGTTTAAAGTATTGTGTTTTAACCACTAAATTTATTTAAATGTTAGACATTATTTATTGGCATAACGTTCATTTAAACCTTTAATGAAATTGATAATTGACCGAATGCATAATTCACACGTTATCAAATTGTCAAGTAAGAAACATATTGGAAACTTTGAAAAATATCTTCGATTGCTCAATATATTTTGAAAATCGTCTTTAATTGCTCATCGAACTTTGAGATGATCGAATTTTAGCTACTAAATTTATAAAAATGACTTTGACATGTTTGCTAAAAAATGTATACCGTAAGCACACATATCACATATAAGTATATAGTGGACAAACAAGTTTGGATTGTAGAAATAATTATTCGATTACACAAATAATTAAATTTAATTTTTACAACGAAATATCCAATAACTTTGAATTTTTCAAATGATGAAAATAACTTACAATTATACAAAAATAATGAGAAGAACAAATTATTTTTTGTCATCCATTTTTTTAATTTTTTTTTTCAAATTTATTTTCAACAACACATTCATATAATATAATATTTTATAAATAAATTTAAAACTTTTTTTCTATTTTTTAATCTCACATTTTCTAAAAAATCACTATTTCAAACTCATTTTTCCCGGGGGAGAGAATAACTACCAAACATTGGCTTAATTTACAATTTACTAGATTAGTACTTAAAAATTATTCTTTCAATATTTTATCATTTGATAGTATTGTAGTTACCATGTGAGTTATAAGATTTTTAAATTAAAAAGGCTTTATTTATTTATTTTGTTTCAGAATAAATAAGTGAAGTATTTAAAAAATTTCAATACAAATGAGGGTCCGTTTGACTTGTATTATCGTATTTTCATTTATAGTGGCTTCATCTGGTTTGTTAAAATTTATGTGAACGACGTAGTTCTAATTCACTACCAGGATCGGTAATTTATCTCTCTATTTTGGGTTTGTTGTCAAAACGTGTTAATGAAAATGCAACTTCTAGTCAACAAATTAGTGAAAGATGGATAAAAATGACAAAGTATACCTTATTTCCAATATATCTAAGGGAAAAATTCATAAATCCTACTTTAAATTTACATCATTTCAAAAATAACAAAATATCTTTCACACTTCAAAAATCAGATTTTTGACATATACATAAACATATAAATTTATATTTTTTTATATATAAATATATAAAAAGATATATATATATATATAATTAACCCACGCATCTTCACCACCCATGTCGTTCCGACGATCGTTCCGGTGACCGTTTCCGGCGATTTATTCCATCGACTGCTCCAGTCTCAGATAACAAAAATGGTTGGTTACAGATTATATTTTTAATCACAGCTTATCGAATTTTAAGGTCACAAATTATATTTTTAGTCACGGAAGGTCATACGAACACAAATTTCCAAATTATTTCCGGTCACATATAACAAATTGGTTGGTCATGAATTATATTTCTAGTCACAGATTACAAAATTTTAAGGTCACAGATTACGGACTTCTCCGATTCCGGTAACTGTTCTGATGATCGTTCGTTGGTCACATATTTCAAAATTAGTTGGTCAAATATCAAAATTTATAGGTCACACGAATACGATCACAGACTTCCAAATTAGTTGGTCTTAGATTTTTTTCACGGTCACAGATTATATAATTTTTAGGTCACAGTTAACAAAATATTTGGTCACGGATTATATTTTGTCACAGATTACCGAATTATAAGGTCACAGATTATTTATCGATTACAAAATCAAAACTTTTATTGATTACAAATCGATTACAATTTAATAAATTGTGAGTCACAATCACAATTTTTAGGTCACATATTATTTATTTGACAAAAAGTAACCAATTATTGGTCACAAACAACCAAATAATTCATCACGAACACTAGTTTAGTAGTCACATTACACCGTCACAACCCTACCACCACTGCCACTTGCGCACCCTCACCCCACCAACAACATCCGAAACCACCACCTCCACCCCATCAGAAATGCACCACCGTGACCCCTATCACCAACAAAAAGGAACCACCACCACCACCTAGCCACCGTCACCGTTCACCGCCACCAACAAAAACACACCACCACCGTCACTACCCCATCGCCACCAACAACAACCTACTACCACATCATCGATCTCCAACACCACCACACAAATCAGAACACACCGCACCACGATCGCACATCACCTTCACTACAGATCCACTGTTACAGCCATACGTCGCAGAAGAAGGAGAAAGCGGAGGGTGCTGCCACACCTCACCACCACCACACACCACTTCGCACCACCACCGCACACCACATCGCACCACTACCGCACACAGATTCGCGATGCCACCAACTATTCGCACCGTATATTCGCACCACAGATACCGCACCGACCACCCACTAACCGCACAACAAAACCTCAACCACCAACCGCAAGCACAGATACCCACCGCCAACCTCGCGCCAAACAAAAAAATGGAAAAGAATAACAAATATGTGTGCTCAGACCATGGATCTGCACAGCTACTCCTCCAGCTATGCTTGGTGAACCTCCTCTTCGACGTTCCGTGAAGCAGCATCCGATGTAGATGAAGAGAGAAGACCGCCGGCAGAGAGAGAATAACTTCAAACAGATCCCCGTCAGCATCTGTCGTCGTTGCCGACAACCACGGCGCCGTGCACCAACCGGCCACCACAACCAAGGCGCCAACACCCCTCCCACGCCGCAAACCCCCAAGAGAGAGAGAGAGAGAGAGAGAGAGAGAGAGAGAGTTCAGTTATGGTGAAAGTCAAGAATTATGGATTTAAAATCATGTGGGGTGGGGTGGGGTGTATATAAATTAATTTTTGTAATGTTATTATTAATATTTAATTAATTGTAATAAAATCTGTATCTATATATAAAATATTTGATTTTTGAAAATTAAAATTTAAAATTTAAAATCTGATTTTTGAACTTGAATCTTGAAAAGTAGGGATTCATGTAATTTCCACTAGATTTAAGTTGTTTTGGTTCATTCACTACTAAAAAATGTGCAACAACGACGAAAATTTTCATCGCCTATGTCCTTATTTTTGTTGGTAATGGCAAATACCAATGGAAAATTTTCATTGATAAATTTCATAGGCGAATGTCACATCGATAATTTACCGACGAAATATAAATCATTGATAATTTATGGACGAAAGAACAACGAAAATCTCATCGATAATTATCGACAAATTAATTTAGCAACATGATTTCCCATGGCTATGACCCGGCGGAATGTTTCCATTTGTAATTACTAATTAGTAACAAACTTCCATAGGCGTTTTCTTTGCTAATTCTTGTTAGTTCACCTACAAAATAAACTCATCGTTGATTTGAATTATATAGAAGAGAGATAATAAACGGTTTTTTGTTTTATTTTGATTTTGATTTTGATTTTTTTGTTTGTTTATTTAATATGGTAAATAGAAAAATTATCATTTTATCCATTTTAAATTTGGTCAAAATCAACTCATTTGGTTGACTAACGGTCAAATCCACCCATTTGGACCGCTTCAGCACATTTTTTAAAGGTTTGGGATATGTGGTGCCACAAAGTGAAGGTTAAGGCAAATTCTGCAAAAAATAAAAAGGTTTGGGACCACTACTGCAATTTTTCCTTACAAATAAGGAATATTTTGTTAGGAGGAGTATTTTGAGAAAATATTATCTCATTTATTCTACGTGATTTGTTTTTATCTTATTTCCATCTTCGTGATATTTTTAGGCTTTATAAATAGTAGACTTTTTACTCAATTTATTAGATTACAAAAGTTTCGCAAAGTAAGTCTAGACACGTTAGAGGTAAAATATGATGGAGAAGACTTCTAGGGACACAATTTCGTGCAGTCGTGATATACTCACCATTGAAGACGTGTATGATATCTTGTTTTCAAATGAGAAGATGGATCATCTAGTTGGAGCTGGTTCAGAGATAAAAAAAGCTCTTGTAGTTGATGGTGATCAGTAAAGGGGCAAGTCAATGGTGGATTTTAGCAATGGGGTCTCCTTTTAGTGCAAGAATAAATGACACATCAAGATGGATTATGAGAAGTTACAGGGTAAGAATAATTCAACTGTAAATTGTGGGAGACAATCAGATATTTTGAACGAGACCAATGTAGTTGGGGACTATTTGGGTGAAGTAGGTGTTTTGATTATTTCTGACGTGTAATCCAAGCTTGATGAGGAGTGGATTTTGGATATAGCTTGTGCGTTTCATATGAGTCACAATCGAATTTTTTTTAATCATATGAAACGGTGACACAATGTGTTGTTGTCCATTTAGGAGTAAGAGTTGCTAAAAATAATGCATTTGACGTGAAGATGTAAATATGTGTTAACAATAAGACCGTGATTAGAGTTATAATGCAAGATGTTTGCATGTACACTCCAAGCACACCATTTTGACCAGTTCCACTGGTCTGGCCACAAGGTGTTTTAAAAGCACTTCTAAGTCCCAGCTAATAAAACACAATACATAAATATTACTTTCGACTCAATGAAAATGGAAAAAATGTGGTATAGATTATTTGATGTTATATACCGTCACGCCATATATGAACCCTTCTAACCCAATTTGTACGATAGAAACGGCTGCAAGTTGAAGATTACCCAAGTGCCCCACAATGCAAGTGTGACAAATTCAAAAAGAATATTGTGCCACCATGGTGATAATAGCTAGTGCCGCTATTCCCCACAAAGCTTTTGATTCATGCCAAATTTTATTTAGGGGCTTGTTCTTGTTTTCATGAGGCATTCAACTACTAAATCAAGTGACTTCATCTCTCTGTAATTGCTTTCTTTGACGCTGTTGGATTTGTGTGTAGTGTGATCCTAGAAAATTGCAAAGAGATTGTAATATGTTTTTTATTAAAGAGAAATTTTTTAATTTATAAATGGAAATGTAATCCTACTTAATGAAGGATTGTTTCCATCAATAAATATCGAAGGTAAGAGTCACTTCTGTGATTTCTCAATGGAAACATAACAATCGACGATACCCGACGAAATTACATGCACATACAAGCTTGTCGAAAATACCGACGTATTTTTATGAAGTGTCATTAACCATTTTAAGAATGACTTAGTTTGATGAATTATCGACAGATCTGTCGGTGTTATTTCCATTGGTAAATTCCTACATTATTTCCAATGGAATTAATTCCATTCATGTTTGTTGTTCCTAATTTTTAATTAAAGATTCATACAAAACAATTTCGGCAATTTGTTTTATAAAGTTTATATTTTAAAATATTTATTCTTGTAAATTAAAAACATTAAAAATGTAGAAATTTCAAGTTCCATTCTACCTTTTATCAGTATTTAGAGGTCCCGTCCACATGTCGTAAAGTGTGGTCCACAGAGATAACAACTTCTCGAATGTTCCGCCCAAATATGAATAACTTGAATTGTCGCCGCTCATCAAGATTAGTCAAATTGGTCGTCGAAGTTGCAGAGCTCGAGTCGCTCTTGTAAAACACAGAAGTCGTATCCCTGTCCAAATCAGTCACACACAAATTTCATCTTATATCATTTTGTAAATTGATGAAAAGGATATGAGACCAATTAACAAATTTGATTTTACATATACACTTAAATTGCAACGTTAATTGTGCAGTGACAGTAGATCTAACTTTCTATATTTTTTTGCGTGCTCATTTTCTTCATTCTTTGACTGCTTTCTTGTTCGTTCTCTTCATTTCTCTTAAAAATTAGTGTTCGTAGAAATGGCTTTGTCCGTCTCTGCAATTGATTTTGTAGGTTTTGAAAAGGGACTCAAAATCTCATAGTCTGAGACGAGCATCTTTGTTGAATCTGAAGGGAAGGGTCTTTGATCACTTTCCAAAGCACAATTGGAAGAGATTGTTGAACCTGCAGAGTGCACCACTGTTTCTTCATTTTTGAATGAATCTGTTGATTCATAAATCCTATCTGTAATTGCTTTCTTCAATGCTGTTGAATTTGTGTGTAAAGTGTGATCCAAAAAAATTGCAAATAGATTGTAATATGTTTTTCTTATTAAAGAGAAAAAATTTAATTTATAAATGTAAATGTAATCCCACCTAATGAATGATTGTTTCCATCAATAAATATCGAAGGTAAAAGTCTCGTCGGTAGTTTTTCGATAGAAACATAACAGTCGACGAAATTACATGCACATACAAACTTGTCGAAAATGCCGACAAATTTTTATAAAGTATCATTAACCGTTTTAAGGATGACTTAGTTTGATGAATTATCAACAGATGTGTCAGTGCTATTTACATTGGTAAATTCTTACATTATTTCCTATGGAATTAATTCCATTCCTATTTTTTGTTCCTAATTTCAATGAGAGATTCCTACGAAAACAATTTCGCCAATTTTTTTATATAAAATTTATATTTTAAAATATTTATTCTTGTAAATTAAAACATCAAAAATGTAGAAATTTCAAATTGCATTCAACCTTTTATCAGTATCCAGAGGTGTTGTCCACAGGGAGAGCCACTTCTTTAAAATATGTTTTTCCCCCTAAATGAATTATTGTTTCCATCAATAAATATCGAAGGTAAAAGTCCTGTCTGTAGTTTCTCGATGAAAATATAATAGTCGACGAAATTACCTGCACATACAAACTTGTCGAAAATGCCGACATATTTTTATGAAGTATAATTAAGTGTTTAAGGATGACTTAGTTTGATTAATTATTGACATATGTGTCGGTGCTATTTACATTAGTAAATTCTTACATTATCTCTTATGAAATTAATTTCATTCCTATTTTTCGTTCCTAATTTTTAAAGAAAGATTCCTATGAAAACAATTTCGGCAATTTTTTTATAAAATTTATATTTTAAAATACTTATTCTTGTAAATTAAAAACTTTAAAATGTAAAAATTTCAAATTCCATTCTACCTTTTATCAGTATCCAGAGGTTTCGTTCGCATGTCGTAAAGTGAGGTCCACGGGGAGAACCGCTTCTCGAATGTTCCGTCCACATATGAATAAGTTGAGTTGTCGCCACTCATCAAGATTAGTCGAATCGATCGTCGAAATGCAGAGCTCGAGTTGCTCTTGTAAAACACCGAAGCCATATCCCTGTCCAAATCAGTCACACACAAATTTCATCTTATATCATTCTGTAAATTGATGAAAAGGATATGAGACCAATTAACAAATTCAATTTTACATATACACTTAAATTGCAACTTAATTGTGTAGTGATAGTGGATCTAACTTTCTATATTTTTTGTGTGTGCTCATTTTCTTCATTCTTTGACTGCTTTCTTGTTCGTTCTCTTCATTTCTCTTAAAAATTAGTGTTCGTAGAAATGGCTTTGTCCGTCTCTCCAATTGATTTTGCAGGTTTTGAAAAGGGACTCGAAATCTCATAATCTGAGACGAGCATCTTTGTTGAATCTGAAGGGAAGGGTCTTTGACCACTTTCCAAAGCACAATTGGAAGTGATTGTTGTACCTGCAGAGTGCACCACTATTTCTTCATTTTTGAATGAATCTGTTGATTCATAAATCCTATCTGTAATTGTCTTCTTCGATGCTGTTGAATTTGTGTGTAAAGTGTGATCCTAGAAAGTTGCAAATAGATTGTAATATGCTTTTCTTATTAAAGAGAAAAAAATTTAATTTATAAATATAAATGTAATCCCACTTAATGAATGATTGTTTCCATCAATAAATATCGAAGGTAAAAGTCTCGTCGGTAGTTTTTCAATAGAAACATAACAGTCGACGAAATTACCCGCACATACAAACTTGTCGAAATTGCCAACGTATTTTTATGAAGTATAATTAAGCGTTTTAAGGATGACTTAGTTTGATGAATTATCGACAGATGTGTCAGTGCTATTTACATTGGTAAATTCTTACATTATTTTCTATGGATTAATTTCATTCCTATTTTTCGTTCCTAATTTTTAATGAAAGATTCCTACGAAAACAGTTTCCTATGAAAGATTCCTACATATTAAGTCCAATAAACATAATGTAGTGACAATTTATAATCAGAAGCAATTTTTGGTGTATTGAGTCCGTAATACGTTGATCCTTTAAAAGCATAACAAATGATGCAGATCATGAATAAAACACTGCTGGCCTCATACCGTGCCATCACAAACTGAGGGTTAACTGTTTTTCCCATCACCCAGTACAATACTTCTTCACGCGTTACTTTAACTTGTCAAAGTCCATTAATTCGTATCTTTGTAGTTCCTCTACCGAAATTCTTATACGCAATTCGTTGTACTTATGTTCCAAATACCTTTTACTTGTAAATACCGTTAAAGCAGAAGAACTCAGTACAACGAACGCATAAACATTTATAATGACAATCACCACTTTGAAATCATCTTCAATCATGCTTGTGGATTTTTGGGCGATAACATTTACGGTAAGCGTCACTATAAGGATGCCCAATGCTGTCAAGTTCACTAATATATCTCTATCCCAATTCGTTGTACTTATATTTTAAAATATTTATTGTTGTAAATTAAAATCATTAAAAATGTAGAAATTTCAAATTCCATTCTTTCTTTTATTAGTATCCAGAGGTCTTGTCCGCATGTCGTAAAGGGTGGTCTACAAAGAGAACCGCTTCTCGAATGTCCCGCCTAAATATGAATAAGTTTTGGCCGCATCCGATTTGCTAAAGTGGAGAACTAGGGGGATTATCGCCACTCATCAAGATTTGTCCAATCGGTCGTCGAAACTACAGAGTTCGAGTTGCTCTTATAAAACACAGAAGCCATCTCCCCGTCCAAACTAGTCATACACAAATTTCATCTTATATCATTCTGTGAATTGATGAAAATGATATGAGACCAATTCACAAATTTCATTTTATATATTCCCTTAAATTCCTAACGTTAATTGTGTAGTGATAGTGGATCTAACTTTTTGTTTTTTTTTTTGCACTCCTTTTTTTCATTCTTAGAAAGCTTTCTTGTTTGTTCACTTCATTTCTCTTAAAAATTAGTGTCATAGAAATGACTTTGTCAATCTTTGCAATTGGTTTCGCATGTTTTGAAAAGAGGTTCGAAATCTCGTTTTCTGAGATGAGCATCTTTGTTGATCCTAAAGGGAAGGGTCTTTTTGATCACTTTTCAAAGTATAGTTGGAAGAGATTCTTGAACCGTCGAGTGCACCATTGTTTCTTCACTTTCGAATGAATTTGTTGATTCACACATCCTCTCTGAGTCAAGCCTTTTTGTTTATCCTTACAAGATAATTATTAAATTTTTAATGAAAACATAATCGTCGGTGATTACAGACGAAATTACCAACACATTCAAATTTGTTAGAAATACCAACGAATTTTTATTACAAGTATCGGTAACTGTTTTAAAGATGACTTTGTTTGATTAAAATTATCGACAAATTTGTCATTGATATTCCCATTGGTAAATTCTTACATTATTTTCTACGGAATTAATTCCATTCCCTTTTCCGTTCCTAATTTTCAATGAAATCTTTTTACTAAAACAATTTGACGTAACTTTTTTTATAAAATTAATATTTTAAAATATTTATTCTTGTAAATTAAAAATATTAAAAGTGTAGAAATTTCAAATTCCATTGTTCCTTCTATCGGTATGCAACTTGGAAAATATAATACTTAATACATGTTTGAAGTACCAATAAATTAATTTGCATTCGGAGTAGCTAAAAATAATACATTTTAAGGGCTTAGAAGTATTGGCCGACATAATATAATGTCCATTTAGTAGTAAGAGTTGCTAAAAATAATGCACTTGATGCAAAGATGTAAATAAGCGTTAATCCGTGATTAGAGTTATAATGCAAGATGTTTGCATGTACACTCCAAGAACCTCATTTTGACCAACTCCAACGGTCTGGTCACAAGGCGTTTTGAGAGCACTTCCAAGTCCCAGCTAATAAAACACAATACATCAATATTAGTTTTGACTCAATGAAAATAGAAAGAATATGGTATAGATGATTTGATGCTATATACCATCATATCATATATGAACCCCTCTAACACATTTTGTACGACAGAAACGGCCGCAAATTGAAGATCACCCAAGTGCCCCACTAATGCAAGTGTGACAAATTCAATGGAATATTAAGAATGCAATGTTTCGTACCCCACATGAGGTGTTAGTATATCTTTTGTCATAGCAGAAACAACTGGCCATAGGCGTTCGTACCTTCGCCAGAATTCTATTATTTCTTTTGAACTTTTCTTAAATGATTTGTTATTTAGTATATTATGATTAAAGTAATCAATTAATTCATGAGGCAACGCATTTGGATTTACGCTCGATGTTTGATTACATGCGGTAGAACACAAACTACTACTAGTACTAGAGGAACCACGTGCAGTCGTGCAAATGTAGTTGAATCATATCTATATGAGTTAATGCCTTCAAATAAATTTAAAAACTTCAACATCATCATCTGTTATATCAGTGGGAGGAGTAGATGTAGAGTCGGGGTACCCGATTAATATTTGTACCCATTCATGCAACATATAATTCATACATTTCACATAAAATTTGTTCTAAATTTCTATGAGTGATATGTATATTAAAATTTAAAGCTCTTGAAATTTGATTGATTACAAATTTAGCTCATGTTTGATACACATTAAAATTTTCATTTTCATTCTTCTACTCATTTTCAACAACACATTTTTCAATAAAAAAATATTTTTCATCACATCAATAACTTTTTCTTCTTTTTCGACCACACATTCTCCATCAATCTACTATTCCAGACTACATTCTTCCAAAATAATGTGGCTCAAATACACCTTTAGTATTCGATAAATTATATCAGGGTCCAAGATGTATGCTAACGGAAATAACATAGGCAAGTCTTTCCAATATTTTCTAAACTTTAATTCTATGGAATATATAATTGAATTAAAATCGAGATCATTTTTATATCTATGAAAAACAATAATAATTATATAAAGACATTCAAGAACCATACAACTAGTGTGATGATAAACTCTAAACAAAATATTTGTAAAATCATAAAAATTTGTTAATTTTTTTTTAAAATTTTAAAAGCTAACAGCCAATCGGACTCATTCAAAATAATATCGTCATCATTTCTAGTATATCTATTGTTATAAAATTCAGTTATTAAATATTCAAAGTCTTCACATGATTTTAATAATAAATAAGTGGAGTTCCATATATACCATACGTCACTCATAAATGTTTTCGTATGCGTCACCCCATCTTCGACACAAAATTCCTCAAATGCTTATTTTCTACTATGTGAAATCGTGATATACACTAGTGTATCCCTAATTCTTTGAATTTCATTTTTAATAAATTTTAAACCGTCTTGTACTATTAAATTAAAAATATGGTACACACATCGAATATGAAACAAATAACCACTGGGATGTAGTATTCTACATAATTTATCGATAAATACCTTATTAATAGTAGCGTTGTTGAATGTAAATGAACAAATTTTACTTTCACAACGATATTCTTTAACAATGTTCATGATATCATTAAATATGTTGTTAGCGTTGTGAGAGAACTCAATAATTTTAAAAGTAATAATTTTTTATGCATGACCCAAAGTGGGTCTATATAATGTGCAATTGCAGTTATATAACCTCTTTTATTAATCCATTTTCATATATCCGAAGCTAAACATATAGCACCCTCATATTTTCCTAAATTGGTAATCAATTGTTTCTTTGAATTAAGAAAATATTCTATTGCATCAGGACGAAGAGTATTTTGACTTACCCCAATGTACATTAGTTGAAGATATTCTTATGTAGGAGATGAAATGTTGGTTGTCCGCTATTTCTAGAAGCAACTCAGCTGTGACAACGAACTTTACCATTCTCATTCGAGTTTTCTCCTACGAATACATCTACGTAGAAAGTGGCGTAGTAGTACCGGTGCCTGAACTACCAAATTGTAGTTGCATTGAAAAAGCTCATGTTTGGCTGCACATACTTTGTAGTGACGGTTAAGGTGAGTGGTTCCAATGCCTTTTTTGCTAAACTAATCGTTGTTGACAATATTTACATACTGCTTTAGATTCTGGAGCTTCATCGACCACACGATCGGTTTGAATTAATTTAAAATGCTCCCAATATTTTGCTTGTTTTTTCCCCTTTCTCTTCACTCTTGCACGAGGAATATCGAATTCAGGTTCATCCTCCCTTTCCGCCTCTAAAACATCAATTTCATCCAAATCAATTGGATTACTACTTCCATGAGCATGAGAATTCAGAATATTTTCGGGAATAGATACTTCATTTAGACCGGCGGATTCATTTTGAAATTGACTTTACGGTGTGACAGGTGATTCACTTGAATACCGAACAAGCCTTCAACAAATGAGAGTGAATCCATTTGTGAATTGATATAAAATGTATAGTAAGTAACAAATCAAGAATTTAAAGAAAGTTGAAAATAGATTGTAAACTAAGATTATAACTCAATAAAATAAAATGTAGAAGATAATTAAGAGATTAGAGAGTAGAGAATGAGAGTTGGGTCACTTGAGTAGAAAAAAATGGATTAGGGGAATGGATATTTAAAGTGAAAAAAATGAAATTGAAAAAAAAATTATTGTGACCGGAACAGTCACTGAAATTGTCAGGCAAGACGAGCCAGCCTGCTCGTGCTCGAGCCCGAGCGGCTCGCGAGCTGCAACAGTACGAGCCGACGAGCCGCTCGACTCAATTGTCACCGCTAATCTTGTGTGCTCAAAACAACTATCGCTTTATTGGAGAGAGAAAAAAACCCAAAACACTTTGTGGGGTTAAGTGACCCCTTGTGGGTCCGTCCATGCTTTCGTGCACAGCGCTGTCTCAATCTTTTCAACTAAATTTCATGTAAGTTTGCTTCATTTTTGTTGAATTATATAACTTATGCCCACCTTCAAATGTCAATAAAAATGATCTTATATTAGGGGTCGAGATCAAATAATAGAACTTTCTTTTATCTTATTAATGTATAGGTCCTATGTTTTTTTCTGCAATATATTGAAAAATTAACTTATTTATCCAGAGAATCCGTCAATAGAGTATTCCCTAAGACACAAGAGAGGAAAATCTGAAACTCTGCGTATTTAGTACATAAATACAAAAGATGTGAGGTTTTGCTCTAAAATAAGTATCTGAAATTTTACTTTTGGTTTCAATGTTGATAGTATGAATCTTCTGTGGAATTATTTTGTTTTTGATGATTCACTAATCATTGTATTGGTTAATTATTATTATTTTTTATTTTTTTATTTTTTGTGTAGAGTAATGATAGGCACTTGTAATGTCGCTGGAAGACTTCCGTTTGATGATCTTGAAATTGACAAAAGGATTTGTATGCAAGAGCCATCAGATATATACATTCTTGGGTAGGCCGTATGCACTTGATGAATTAGTAATTATTTTGAATGGCTTTTGACTTGTCGGTCAACATAGGCTGTTTTTTAGCAAATTTAAGTACCTGTATTTGGTGGTTTCACCTGTTAGGAGAACTTTCTACTTACTTTGATGTCAATCCAAGAGCTTGATTTTTAGCACAAACTCTGTAGTCTTTTTTTTCGATAAGGGTATTTTATACGCTTATTCGGAGCTTTAAGTAATGACATTTCGTAGTTCTTTGATTGAGATATTACCTAATTTGTTATGTATCGTATTTAATAGGTAAAACTTATAATTTGATGAATAATTGGAGAAAACAAGCTAAAAATAGATAAGAATGACAAAATCCTAAGCGTAGAGACTAAAGTGTAAATATTCAAAAGTTATGACGGACCTCACGATGAAGATTTGAGAGTGTTAGGTGTCAATTGGACAAGAAAATAGGTCAAATGAATGAACAATGAATCTTATAGGCTAGCTGGTATTGAAGAGTTAGATTAAAGTTAGTGGATGGAACAATCAGAACACTTGGCTAGGTTCGACATGTTCCAGACTTGAAGTAGAACATTATCTTGCTGAATACCCTGGATTCGAGAGGGTACACGTTCTCTGGAGAGGTGGAGTTTTGAAGGTTTAGAAGGGTGTTTGTGTTGTATTGGAGGGGCAAAGAAAATCTCAGTTATACATCTTGCAAGTTTGGACAGGATCGGTGAAAAGACATCGGCACAGATTTGATACCGTGGTGGATATACAGTTTGGTACAATACTTTTGGGAGTTGGCTCTAGATCTGAATCTATTTTGGATAATACAACTCTGTCGAGTTTGGGGGATATGGGTAATTCCTCTTTGCCACCATAGTCTGCGGTTCCATTGTATTCAACGGCGAGGGAGAGAACCACTGAAGATAGGTACGAGGATGTTGATCTGGATGTGCATGCTTTTGGAGTTGTTAAAGGTGACGAGTCTAGTTATTGGTCTTCAATTAAAGCATTTAGTGTTGATTCTACCATATGGTGTGCTTCAACCCTGTTTGGTAAATCTTGAATTCTTTGTGAATTTTGGGAAATTGGTGGTTGGATTCATTTATCCGTGTGTTGGAGAAGTTTGATTTGGGATGAAGAGTTCAGTTTGTTTGTTGCAGTTGGACTTATTTTTCCAAGTTGAAACTTCGTTTGTTGCATCAGAATTTCTGTCAATGTGAAGATTGTTGGATTTTGTGACTCAAATTAGGTGGAATATTTTGAGAAAATATTTACTTTATTTAACGTGTTTTATTGGAAAAATATTATTTCCTTTTATTTCACTTATTTTGTTGGAAAAATATTATTTCCTTTATTCCACGTGATTTTTTTAATCTTGTTTCCATCTTTGTGATATTTCTAGGCCCTATAAATAGTAGACACTTCATTCAATTTAGTAGATTGCTGAAGTGGTTAAAAGTTATATTTTCTCACTATTAATTGTCATTAATAAAATATTTGATTTCTTTGCCAATTTCTTGTTTACTTTCTTTTAAATCTTGTTTTTGTTTATTAATTTGTGCGATCTATACTTCATATCGTTCTATATCATGTCCTCGAATTCCTAACATTATTAACATATAATTGGCATGGTTTACTGTGAGAGAGAGATTCAATTGAGAATGGTCAAAGTTACTATTACAAATAAGGAAAATGGAAGCCGAAGAGGCCTCGTGCTTAATAACTTCAGTAAACATAAAGCTACATTATTGAATAAAAAAATCGCATGTTCGAAAAGGACAGGACAAAATATTGTATGTTTCAGTTGTTGATAAAGTCACATTAGTGCGAATTTGAGGAGTCAAAAATTACCTCTCCATGTAGCATATGAAGGATAAGATTAGCAAGTTTCAAAGAGTCGTGTGTACGAATTATCAAGTCAATCCGTATTGGGTTGAAGTTTATTGCATTAAAATAAAAAGGAACGAATTAAACATGTTGAGAGAAGATTATTCCTAAATCCTAGAAAATAATAGTAGTAACTGTAGTCACTCAAATCACAAAATAGCTAACACTAACAGAGATTTGAGTGTAAAAGGGGCGTTCAAATTAGTTTAAGAGCGAAAAATTAAAAGATATGATTTTTTTTTGTTAAAAATTGTTCCATGGCACAGACAATAGTTATATATAATATATGAGATGGAGTGGTAGATCATTTAGGATAAAAAAATAAAAATGTCAAACAATTAAAAATAGTGAATAAACCAAATGGAAAAGGCAAATTCATAAGAATGATAACATAAATGGGTCAATTACCCCAATAGTCACTGAACTTTGGCCAAAGTCTCCACCTGGTCACTGAACTTTAAAAACTACGTGGTTAGTTACTGAACTTTCGAAAAATCACCACATTGGTCATTGAACTTTAAAAATCACATAATTGGTCACTGAACTTTGCAAAACGTTTCCTAGATAGTTACTGAACCCAATGACTAGTTGGGAAACCTTTTGCAAAGTTCAGTGACCTCGTAGAAATCTTTTGCAAAGTTTAGTGGCCAATAGGGTGATTTTTCAAAAGTTCAGTGACTTGGTGGAAACTTTTGGTAAAGTTCAGTGACTATTGAGGTAATTAGCCCAATATAAATACATACATAATAATTAATTAACTAATGGGTAGTTTTATATTCCTGAATCTCTTTGTTCGTGTAAAACCCACAAGTGTACAAGATCGTTGTACAAGTAATAAAATTTGTTAGTTAAAAGTATCGTTCTCACGAATGAATAATATCTAATTTTTAGTTCAATAGCTACTATTAAATTCGAAGTGTAATGAAGTCAAAAGATATGATTTGTATATTTTTTTTATATTAATCCTAAACTAAGAAAACAAATAAAGTATTTATTTAATATGTGAATGTTTGTATTGGAATTATGAATTCCCCTATAGCTATTTAATTTAATTCTTAATTCTTAACCTAATACATTCATACATTTAAAACAATCGATAATCCACTGTTATTCAATATTCTTTTTAAGATATATTAAACATATGTTTAACACGACTAGACCCGACCCGATCTGATTCCTAGTCCAAATTCATATGAAAAACGTGCATTGATTCACAGGATTTATCACACATGATTGCACATGACATATATATTATTCATAATATCTATTGTTCATGTGTTGATTTTGTCGCGTTCTAGACTTATCATGAGTATTCTTACACTACAACAAACAACTTACTATATAATTGATGATCAAGCAATAAAATAGTTCAATGAGAATGCAAAATCAATCAAGAAAAATCAAGAAATACTAAACTAATTGTCTTGAATTAAAATAAACAAACAATATGGTTCATCATTCATCCAATATAATGGAAAACTTAGCCTAACATTCCTATAATTAAATTACACAAGAATAATTGGAAAAACATCGTCCGAAAATAAGAAAGATGGAAGAAGCAGAAAAAATCCACGGTCTTAACTCAAATCTTCAAACTAGGTTACGAATTTTCAAAATCCTTATATGATTCACCTTGAATTAATGTTTAAACTTGTTTTTCGCCTCTACAATATGTAGAATATGATTAAATTTAGGTTCAATGGAGGTTTCCCACGTTCTAGTCGAGTTTGATATTTAAAGGATGCTAAAAAGATTACATTGAAATGTTATCAAAACAAAAATAAGAAATTCTTTTCATTTTAACCTTGAGACGCGTGCTAGTGCAACCTAGGGTGCACTCCTTGGGGGGAGGGGGGGGTTTGGGTAACCTCGGTCACGAAATTTTTGGTTGGGGCACGCGCCTCACCTAATTTTCAACAGTTGAATAGTTTTCAGTATTTTTGTCATAACTTTTCCTTCCGATATTTGATTGAAGTGATTCAAACTTAATTGGAAATCTAACTTAGATGGATACAAATCTTATAGAAATCGAATTTTTCCAATTCGAAAGTCTTCTATGCCAAAATTGGGTCTCAATGTAAACCTGAAAATCCGAAACATAACTTTTTCGGCTGGACGTTGATGTGATTATACTTGGACTATATTTCATCCATTTGGCTTCTTTCCACATCCAATTGATGTATAACACTCTCAAATATTCATCGTAAGGTTCGACATAACTTTTTAGTATTTTCATTTTAGTCCCCGAACTTTGAATGTGATACAATTGAGCCGTTTTTTGTTATTTTTGCATTCTTTTCTTCAATTCTTTATTAAACATTGAGTTTTACCTACAAAATGAAATATAACTCAAATTAGATAGTATTTTATCCAAATAACAGTAAAATATCATCATATAGGACCTCGAATAAGTGTAAAAACTACACTTATCACTCTCGTAAGTCATAATTCATAAGTCACGGGAAGTTGAATCCGTATATACCATCATCAAGTTTTAAAGAAAACCACTCAAAGAAAGCCACTCTATTTTATGTGATTGGACTGAAACTATACAAGTTCTGAGGAGATTTTGGCAGACTTATATTGACATATTGATTCGATTATCAATATCAAAGAAAAGAAAAGAGCACCCAAAATGTGCAAAACATGTTCAGAAAGCAAGTTAAAAATTTGATACAAAAAAAGCGTGTAGAGTGCATTCAAATTGGTAGCAATATTGATGCATATCCTACTTTAGTTCCACAATGGAATAAGTATTCCTAACTCAAACCCTACAATACCCTCAAAAACACCATACTCACACAGTCACACTCAGCATCGAAACAGAGATCAAATAATAGAGCGGTGAAAACCCAACAAAGCAAAGCAAATAATTCTACGAACAAACTCATTATTGAAAATACTTGTATGGACAACAAAACAATTTATTTATATAATTTCCCAAACTATCAATCCTCAGTGGCTCTCTGTTTCTTACATGACCATGAAATAAAGAGTTTTTCGGGGGGGGGGGGGGGGGGGGGGGGGGGGGGGAGCATGCACGCACTATTGAAACTAATAGAATCCATGAAAATCCATGAAAATGCTTTATTTAAAAAAATCGATTAATCTAAAAATTGTGGCGTGTAAAAATCATAAAAAACTAATAGAAATCTAGATATAATAACAGTCAATTAATTTTCGCTTCAATCGTGTATATAAAATTAATATCAATAAAACAAAATGGGGAAATCAACAAATTTAACTTTAAATGTATACAATATTATTATTAAAGAAGCCTCATTATTTGGGGCAAGAGTGAACGTTGAGTATAAAAGGGTTAGATTTTGGAGAAATTGTGAATTTAAGAAGAGGTCTAGGTTTTGATTTAGCGGGACAATTATTGAAGATTTTGAACGTAATTAGAGGTTTAAAAAAAAAAAAAAAAAAGGAAGGAAGGAAGGAATCAAAAATGTGGAAATTACATGAATCCCTACTTTTCAAGATCCAATTTCAAAAATAAGATTTTAAGTTTTAATGTTCAAAAATCAGATATATTATATATAGATACAAGTTTTTTATATTTAATTAAATATTAATAAAAATATTATAAAAATTAAATTATATAATATTTCAATCCCTAATTCATTCAATAAACTCTATCACCCTCTCCTCTCTCTCCTTAATCGGCCGCCGCCGCCGCCTCCCTTCTCCTCTCCCCTTCCCTCCCATCCCCTTACTGCTGTCCCAGCAGCGAAATCACTGCTGGGAAACCAGCAGTGAAATCGCCCATTTCGCTGTTGGTTTCCCAGCAGCGCTCCAGCAGTGAGGGTTTTATATCCGGCGATGAGGGTGTTGTTTTTTTCAGCGTGGTGTGGCGTGGTGGTGGACAGCAGCGAGGGCTTTATATCCGGTTAGATGAGATTTGCGATTTACAGTGAGATACGATTTTTGATTTGTAGTGTCTCTCATCTCCTCTCCCCGACGATCTGTTGCCTGTTTTTTTTTTTTTTTGGTTTTGATAGTTGGTCTGTAAAGCAGTGGTGGATGTGTACGATGCGGTGGTGGACGATATTTCGGTGCGGTGGGTGGAGGATATGTGCAGTGTGGTCCAGACGGAGTAGTGGAGGCACTATATTTTTTGTTGTTGTGGGTGGTGGTCGAGGCGCTAGTGGTGTTGGTGGTGGCATGGGCTGGGAGATGGTGGAGTATGGGTTAGGCCGTGTGTGGTGATAATGGCGACGCTTATGGTGAGTTTCAGCTGTGTGGGTGACTGTGCCCATGGCGATGGCGGTGGTGCTGTGGGTACGGTGTTGATGTCGATGGTCTTGTGGTGGTGTTGACGGTGTTTTACAATTGGCTGATTTGTTTGAGGTGGCGGCGGCAGTTTGACGATGAGGTGGTGCCGGCTTGCAGTGGCGATTTTGTAGTGGTGGATCGGCGATTTGGGATGGGTTTTTTTGAATTTGGCGGTGGCGGGGCAGTTTTTTAGTGGCGATGGTTGCTGGAGGTCACGATAAGTTGGTGTTAGTGTGGACGACTATGGTTGTGACCTGGGCTGTGACTTATGATCTGAGCTGTGACCTGGGTTGCGAACTTGCGACTATGGCTGTGACCTGGGCTGCGAACTTGTGACTTGGGTTGTGGCTGTGACCTGGTCTGTGACTTGAAATATTGATCAGCGACCATGATTTGAAATCCAAACAACTTTGAACAAATAAAAAATATGATTAAACAACACTAAAGTCTACTATTTATTTACATGTTCATATTTAATATTCAGACTACAATTTAACCATCAAATGCGGACGGAGTCTGTGACCTGGGCTGTGACTTGTCACATGCGTTGTGACCTAGGCTGTGACCGTACAAAAAAATATGTGACTTATAACATTACAAACAAATAACAATGCGTTGTTACTTGTGACTTGTGACCTGGACTGTGACCATACAATATGTAAGATATGACCATCAATGGTCATCGGAATAGTAATCGGAATCGGAGTAGTCGCCGGAACGGTCGCCGGAGTAGTCGTCGGAACGGTCCCCGGAATCGGAGTAGTGGCCGGAACAGTAGGGGTGGTGGAGGTGGGGGTGGGTTAGATATATATATATATATATATATATATATATATATATATATAAATATTTATATATGTGTATGTATGTATAGGTTAAAATATCTGATTTTTGAAATGTAAAAGTTGTTTTGATATTTTTGAAATAGGGTAAAGTAAATGTAGGAAAAATGAATTTTTCCCATCAAAAATTTATTTTCGGGCCCCCAAAAGAGTTGCGCTTAGGCGGAGGCCTCTTGGGCCTCTACTCAAGGCCGGCTATGCGTTAAGAGTATAAAAAATAAGAAATGCAACATTTTATACATTGGCTTCAAACTCAAGATGCAAGAAAACATTTTTCGTGTAACAAAAACACAAATATTGTGAGCCAGATTTCAATTAGGTAAGTCATGCAAATGTTTACCACTTGCTACCTACAAATAGGAGTGGAAATCCCTCAAACACAACAATCCCTTACGAAAACACAAAAAATTCTTATTATGGCAGCAATAAAATCTGTATTTTCAAGCCCCAAATGGCTAGTGGTGATGCTCATGGCATTAGTTTTGCAGAACCAAATGGCTCAATCTCAGGCACAAACTTGTTCAAATTCACTTGCAAATCTGAATGTGTGTGCACAATTTGTGGTGCCTGGTGCAACCAACACCAGCCCTAGCCCCGACTGCTGCACTGCATTACAAGGCCTGGAAAATGACTGCATTTGCAATACTCTCCGTATTGCATCCCGTCTTCCAGCGCTGTGCAACCTCCCTTCTCTCTCTTGTGGTGGTTCGTTATCTCTCCCTCTTGCTATTATATTATGTCGTATTCGACAATATAATAAAAAAATATTTAAATTTTTCTACTGATTTACTACTGTATATACTGTTTATTTTGCTCTATCAAACATGTCATATAATGTGTAATATCCTTTTTACATTATTTTACAATTTGGCTATTTCTTTTTGCAGCAAACTGAGTAGCAATTTGCTGAGGACTGCAGAATAATGTCAAAGTTCCCTTCAAAAAAAAATGGGGGAATAATTTCAAAGTTTTAGTAGTTTTTTTAGATGGATATTTTTGTTTCCTTTTAATAATGGCATATCATGTTTCATGAATAACATTGCAATGTAATGGAGGTCAGAGACAATTGTAGTGCCTGATGAAATAATAAAGAGAATATGTTTTTCCATTCTATAAAAGAATTATCATAAGATACAATAAATTACAAAACCTTTTAATCATCAATCTTGGATATATATTACTATTACATTTGGCTCTATCACCTTCAGCTCTGATCTGCTTGCCTATAAGCCTTCCTGAATAAACAGGAAAAAGACCAGAGCCCATCGAGTTAGATTACAAGGCATGTTTGAGAGTTTTATCGTTATTGGTTTGAATAATAAATAGACATAAACGAGTTGTGGACAAATACTTGTTGGTAATTTCTGAATAAAAAGATATTTGGCTGATCATAAATAGTTCAGAAACATTAGCCGATCTGGAGATGTTGATGCGGAAAAAAAAAAAAAAAAAAACGTTTTCTCAAGTTCAACAAAAATCTACTTGAAGCATTTTTAACTTTTGTCGTGGTCCAAAATTGTCCATTGGGGTCTTAGCCCAATTCATATGTATTGGGTATTCTCCGAACCAAACTTACGTATGCGCATCACGCCCATATTTGACCCACTTATCTATCTTGCTTTATGTCCTACCTATCGCACAGTACCATGTGGAGTTTAAAGGATAAGTTTCTTAGAGTGCAGGTCGATTCAACTCCCTCCATCTTTTTAGGAGCTGTGAGCTAAGAGTAAAATCGAGTTTTATCACATATGAAAAAAGTAGCACTCCTTTAAATGGCTATGCTTGCTCCATCCAAAGATGGTCGAGTCTTTCGAGACTACGAAACTACCATCTCATTAGAATCCCGATTAATGTCCATTTGATGTCCACTATTTGAGGAACAAACATCTTCACAGATCTTATAAATAGAAGGGCAATCTGACTACAAAGCTTCCTTGGTATTCATCCAATTTGGGATTTTTATTTTTATTTTTTGCTATCTCCGTCACTTTCATTCGTCGTCATATAAAATCATATCATCCAATCATTCCGCCACCATCCCTATCTCATCGTTGCGATCAAAAACATCATCGTTGCCCACCTTCCGAATCAGTTTTAGATTCAAGCATCTATAAAAGTCTTTTTATTTTTAAAAAAGTATCTTTGAAAACTTTTTGTACACTTTAATAATACAATTTAGTTTGGCTCTTCATTTAATTTTTGTTAATAAATATTTATTATTTTAACCTTAGTTTCTATTTAGTGCCCGTTTGAGCTTCATTAACACGTTAAGAATGTATTTTGGAATAGTATATCGATGAAAAACATGTGGTTAAAAAATAAGAAAAAATTATGGGTTTACGTATGATATTATTTTATTGAAAAATGTGTGATTGAAAAGAAGAGAGTGATATATGTATTTTGAAAAAAATGATAATCAAATAAGGGCATAACATGACTAAAAAGTATTAAAATATTACTTAAATAATTAAATAATGGAGTATTGAAACTTGTAATTTATTACAAAATACAAAATAGAGAATTAGTTTGACTTTACAAATGTGGAAGCGTGTGAAGAGTCAAACTCATTATCCATTTTAAAAAGTTAAAATAAAAAGTTTATGGGAGTTTTGAAAAATCAGTGTCACTAATTCAACCGCTGGATCACTTGTTGAAGTGGTGGATCATTGCTAAACTTTATACTTTAATAAGATATAATTTAATACGGAAAATGATGTTACGAATAACTTATATCATCTTCTTTATTTGTGCGGAAACTTTGCTTTGATACACATTTTGGTCCACATATTAACCGAAAGCAGCCATGCACTAGTGTTTTAGGTGTTGGATCAGCTCGTCGGGTTTTGATTTTCACTGCAAACCCGTCCAATTATTACTGGCATTGGCCGGGTCCTTTTCTATGATGTAGTCCAACACAGTAGCTCAAGTCGTTCCTAAGGTCAGTTAACCGTTCGGACCGGCTTTATTTTATTCAATCCAATTTTAATGACTATGACTTCAATTACCAACCATCAAATCATTTGAATATATTAATTAGAGTTTAACCTCCATTGCACGTTATTTTGAAATATTTTATAAGTGTCGTAAAAGTAATATCGATACCAATTTGTTGGGAGAATTCGATGAGTCTCAAACGAAATAAAATTAAAATTAAGGATAAAAACATTACAAATGAGTCATATTTTTATACTACATTTAGTATGTAAGAATTAATTGCTAATACATGAATTTAAACACTCATTAAAATTGCTAAATTCACGAATGAAATAAATTCATTTATGTTAACTTTAAATTTATGTAAATCAAGATTCATAAAGTCAAGATACATGTGAATGTTAATTAATTGAGAATTAATAACATGAAACTTATCCATAACAAGAATTTTGTAGTATTTGTTACATATTGAAAAATGAAAAAGTAAGGTATTATTGAAATAATTGAATTGTAGTAAAATTAAAATTGTCCAAAAATAATTATCATTTTAATGACAATTATTTATTTTAGTGCTATTACATCAATTTTCATTTTAACCGGTTCAGGCTACATTTTGCACCATGGGAAGAGTCCACAAATCAGGTCTCGAGTTTTCCAAATTCAAAACTCATGCCTTACGTTTAAAAATGCAAAAATCAAGTATTTGTTAATTAATTAAATATATTTTATTAATTAAATATATTAAAATCACAATTATATAATTTATGGTCATAGATCCATGCTCATGAGTCACAACTTTTTTTTTTGTCACATATTATCAAATTAATTGTCACATATTATTTCGATGTCACAAATCAAAGAAATTTTGTATCATAGTTTATTTATCGGTCACACATTTTCAAGTTTGTTGATCACGAATTATTTTTTAATTACAAATTATCGAATTTTAAAGTCATATTTTAATAGTTAGTCATGAACCAAATAGTTGGTCACATACACCAAAAAACCACACCCTCGATCCTGATCCACCACCAATAATTGGTCACAAACCAACCAAATAGTTGGTCACAAATAGTATCCCACCACAATCGCCCCACCACAATAGCACCATAATAACACCACCAACAACGCCCTCATCACTAGATCTAATACACTGCCAACAAAAATATCACAACCACCACTATCATCGACACCATCGCTACCGTTGCCACCATTTTTGCAACACCACCATCACCACAGCGCACCGCAACACCACACACATACCACCATTCACCATCGCCGCCAAAACAACATCACACAACAACAACAAAAACGTCTACCACCACACCATCGGCGCCGGAATCATCCACATAAAGTTGCGCAGTTACCGATTGCGTGAACAAGGCTTGCAGATTTTGATGGGGATGGTTATTTGTTGATTGACGACCATGGTTAGGGTGGTCTTGAGGAGAGGAATCGGCCAGTATAATTGGCATGCCATGAGGAGTCGACGACATCAGTCGGTGTTGACTACAGCTTCGCGACGCTACTCTCAGCTGCCCTCGATGTCGCAGCGTCGTCGGTCAACGCAACTCCTTCATTGACGATCGTCGGCGTTCGAAGAGAGAGAGTGAGAGAAAAGAAAAGAGAGAAGGGAGAAGGGAGAGATGCAAAGAGGAGTGAAAATCGGCTGAAGAAGAGAGAACGAAGAGTGAAAAATAATTAGGGGTTGGGTGGATGGAGTTAATTTAATTTTAAGATATTAAAAAGTTTAAATTGATACTTGATTTTTGATTTTTTTTTTTTTTTTTTTTATCAAATCTGATTTTTGAAATGTGATATTTAAACGTTTGGATTTGTATAATTTCAAATTTCCACTTGCATCAATAATAGTGGCCCAAATATTTCTTCTGTCCAATATTTATGGGCCGCCCACCCTATATGCATTGCAAAGAAAATTAGTTCAAATACCAACTTTTTAGAAAGAGAAAAAAAATTCTAAATACTCTCCCTTTTTAATGAAAAATAGTAAAATATCCTCTTACACACATTCTTAAAATATGTGAAAACCCTAATCATGGTTTACGTAACACTAGCCCTAATCTCTCTATCCCACTTGCATCTACCTTCCACCATCTTCGATGACTCTGTGCCGTGTTTCGTAACCACCGATGATGCCTCCGCGACTGATCATCATCATCTTTCTTTGCCCCCACCTTCTTTACTATCTATTGCCACATTTTATTATTTTGTTTTATATCTAAATAATTTGAGATCTAAAGACTAGATTTACCTTTATCATCTTCTCCATCAACTATCACTACATTTTCAAATTTGGTTTCAAATTTGAATAAATTCACCGGTCTACATTGCCACGACTACTGACCATCGCACTTATTCAATTTCTCATATGTGGTTTTGGTTATTAAAGCAGGTAATTAGCGTGACAAATTCAGGAGACACTTTAATGTTACTGATGATGCAAGTCACAATTCCAACGATATAATATTTTCAGCAATTTAATGCTTGGAGAAATTGGGAGAAAGAATCTAATTAGCTATATTCAAATTTTATGGTATCAAAATGTGGGGTAAGTGAGGATCCGATGATGGTGATTGATGCGACTGTGGTGACTGGTGGTAACACTATAAGTTACGAACTGATAGTGATTGTTGTACAGTGATGGTGAAGGGGGCGATAATCCAATAACTTTCATTTAAGATATTGTGCTAGTTGGATTTGGAAGATGGTAATGGTGAATTTTTCAATGGCAGGGTGAAGGTGGATTTTTGTAGTTATTGAGTGATCCATTTTGAGGTTTCTTCTGAAATGAGACATGGAAGGGAGTCACTGTGTGTTGGAAATGTGTTATCTGGTGAATGAGAAATTAAGCCAACTTTGATGAAAAGATATGTCTTTTCATATGGATCATGCTCTTGGAGATCATGACTTTTGGTATTATTTTTAATAATTGTCTCTTTATGTAGAGATATAATTGTATCTTTTTATGGAGAGATATAAATTCCAAGAGATGTGTCTCTTGGTATGGCTCTAAGAGATGTGTATGTTGATATGGCTATTCCAACTATTATATAAGAATTCACATATTTGGATTTTATTCAATTCATTCAAATCATAAATTCATATCATTTTTTTCATAGCATGTTGCATAAAATATTTGTAGAAGTAATCATTTATGCAAAAAGTTATTGTTATGGTAGAGAGGGAATTCCATTCGAGTTCGTTGGTCTAAGCCATTTGGAGTGCTCATATGGCTAGACGTGGTCGTTGTATCTTGGTAGATGATTGTCAAGAAACCGTTAGCACTGATGCAGTGCAAATTCTTCTTACGGACAAAGTGTCAAACACTTGCCCTGATCGATCACATCACTTGCATCTCCTCTTTCTTTTCCGATTTCATTCTAATTTAGTATTTTGATTTCAGAAAGTAACTAATATTCTTTTGATTTCATGCAATGTTTGAAATAAAGAATGAAACAGATTGAATCCGTCGACACGTATTCAACTTCGATGATTATTGATTGTCTTTTCAAATTCTATTTTGGTAAGTCGAATTCTATTTCGATTTCATGAGCATAAAACAGTATATATTGATTTGAATATAATATGCACATTTATCGGTGTATTATCTCCAACAATCTTAAAATGAATTATGTTGTGCTTTATATTCTAAAGTTATTTTTGAATTGTTGAAATTCGTAAGCTGACAAACATTTCCGTAATTATATATTTGGTTGACAAATAATTTGCATGTTGTATGGAAAGATGTATCTCTCCATATTAAAGTTCTGGAATTAATTTGTCTCATGGCATGAGATTTTTTGTCCAAACTAATGGAATTGCAGTCAGTTCTGCAATATAGAATCTGATTTATATATTCACGGTCAATCTGAGTATATGCATGCGTGATTTCAGATTTGAAATGGGTTTAGAAAATCCATATTATAAATTCATTCTAATGAATTTGCTAAAATTACCAAAGCCAGATTTATGGACATTAATCTATGTGGTGTGCATTACAATCTAATGGTCAATGCATTTAATTTTAAAATATATAGCAGTGCATGGCTATTAGCTGCATGAAGTATGCATGTTATAATTTTTGGAATTATATAATTAAATGTATACATGGTTGCACGGTTGGTAAGAAAAACGATAGAGCGTTTCTTTGGATTTTGTGGCAATTGCAAGTGTCATGCATTGAAGGCAATCAGTGACTACTCCGTTATCTGATTTTTCGTTCCACAAAAATGCACGGGAAAAAAAAATCTGAACTGTTGCATGAATGAGAATTTATGTGTTTATTTATGTGTGATCCTGTTTGCATTATATAAGTAAATTGATGGTGATAGTCTCTTGGTGTTCGATGAGTATGAAAATTGGTGTCTATTGAATTCCAAAAGAAATCAGTTACTTGGTTTCTATTTAATTCAAGATACATATCTTTTTAAATTATGTCCGTTCATTTTATAAATGCCATGGAAAAATTATTGTGCATGTTCATATTGAAGTTTGGGCACAATTAATCTAAGCAAATGATTATTACATTGTGCATTAATGTGACACACAAACAATATATGAAATAACTTAAGAAAATTATTGATAATGGCTTTTGATGTGGAAGAATAATTTTGAATCTATGCAAATTATTGCGAGGCAATTTAAGTGTGAAAAGTTGTGTACTTTCACAAATTGCAAATAATGTCATTTTTATAATTGGAGTTATTAATTTCCATATGAGATGTGCATTTCAAATAAGTGAATTTATTTGGTGTATATTCAATTCCAAATCACTTGATGAAAATTTGTTAGTCATGTTATATTCTAACATTGTGGTGACATTTGTCACATGGACATGCTAAAATGCATGAGATAATCAATTGTGAATTTATTTGTGCAAGCAAATGATCAATCTATTTTGACAAGTACACGTACATCGAGAGAAATATATGTTTCTTCATTTGAAGAATTTTTTTAATATATTATTCTCACTTACTCACGCAAAGGGGACATGATTTTGGCACCCACCTATATGGTTAAATAGAGTTTCTTTCCACTATATACCCATACAAGAGTTTGAATTTCAGACAAATATTTTGGTCAAATAGCCTAGTTTGGCGGATCAAGTTTGTAGATAAATTTGGTAGCAATTGAAGCCCAAATCAAGTGGAAATTGTTTGCCCAATTATTGGGATACAGATATATTTTATAGAGCACATATGGTGCCTATAGTTGGTAATGATGTGAAATATCCCTGACAATGATGATTGTTAATGACATTCATTTGTAAATGATAAAAACTATAATCTGCAAAGATTGTGTAATTCTTTTTAGAAAAGAACTCGTTCTTACAAGAGAATGCAAATTGAGACATAGTTGAAATCTTTGACTGGTATGTCGAATGGGGTTAAACTGATTTCAAAGATAGTTCAAAATAATTATTCTTTCACATATGAATTCGATATTGAGATGAGAAATGATCAAATTCGATTGAATGTTGTTCAATAATTAAAATAGTTTATCGAACTAATATGACTAGTTCAAGATTTGTACCAAATCATGGTTGACCATTTGGTTCTGATTAATTTAATTGGTGGATTTGTGCATGTCACCATGTGAATTTGGCTAAGTAAATTTATTGGACCTAGTGTCGTGTTTATCTCAAAGAGAGGTTGTCTTAATATGTCTAAAAGTCAAAATTATAATATTGATCACATTGTGATTTAAAAGCACGTGTAAGGGTGATGTTGGTCTCGATAAAAACTAATTCCTTAATGTGAAATTACCTTGTTGGTCCAGATTATGAAACCATGACAACACCATCATTATTGGCAAGTGTAGTGTCAATATAAAGATGGCTTGACTGATGTTTGTGTATTTCGTTCATTTGACTTGGATAAATTGTATATGGGACTATGAGTCCAAAATTGAATAACCAAGTAAAGTTGTATGAAAAAGAAGTTCATTTGTATATTTTGAGATGACAACATTATATGGAAATACATGGATTTCCATAAGACATTGACATTTCTTGTCATAGTATGTGTTGACTAAAATGAAATAAATTTATACAATGAATGTATAAATGTTTGGAACATAAGTTGCTATATCGTCACCTTGATCGTGGTAAATTGGAAATTGTTGAGACTATTGCAATTCAGGCAACGTATTGATAGAAATGAGAATTTACTCATAACCATTGGAAATGTATAAATGTTGAAAGAATGCCAACTAGTTATTGAAAGTATATGAACTTTCATGATTATTCCTTTTATTGGAATATGATGATAACCTCAATTAATTTGATGAAATTAAATGAGATGATTTATTCAAAATTGTATTTGTATAAAATGTAACAAAATTTGGAATTGGTGAAATTGTGTAGAATATTATAAAATATTCTAGGATCAATTTAGATGCAGATGTGTGTCATTTTGTAGGATTGTGTCTTTTGAGAACACAACTTTTTAGCCTACATTTGATTCATTCATTCAACTATCATGTGAAATGTCACAAATTTGATATATTGCATATGTTTGGGAAAGATGCAATTATTGTGAATCAAAATGTTTAGTCCATCATTGTTGGACTATACTATACTAAAATTCGTAGACCAATTAAGTTGGTTCAATGTCAAAATTGCCCTATTTCAAATTATTGCAAAAACAGCCCTCCATGTTTTTAAATTCTTAGCAAGGCCCCAACATCTCCATCCCATTTATCGTTAATCCAGAAACTGGACTTCCAAATCGAAATTCCTTTCATCGGAAAAATCAGAAGAAAAACAGAAACAGCACTAAAATTATTGAATAGAGCTGTGAAAAAGTGAAATAAAAACCACTACTTACAGCCGATTGCAAACCCTATTTTTGGTCCAAATCTACTCAGGTATTTATTTCTCTCTCTAAATTCTTCTGTTGCGTTCTATTTCCTAGAATAATAAAGTTATGGCAAAATTCTAAAATTAAACAATCTCAGTTTTTATCAATGGGCCGTAAAATTTCGGGGGACGCGGTTGTTAATGTCATTTCCAACAGTTAATTAGACAAAAGGGACCCTTTTGCGAGTAATGATTGCTGTTCTATGTATTGTATAAATTAGTGAAGTTTTGATCGTAATTGATGAAGTGGATATTTCTCATTGATGCAAGTTAATCTGTTTTGTTGAATAAGTAAAGAGAAATGGATTTCGAAACGTGCCTGTGAGATTCGGGAAGAAGTTTTATGAGATTTATTGTAGAATCGGAAGCACAAATTGTACACGAGCAACTATTCTACTTTCAGTTGATTTTATTCAACAATTTCCGAAGGAAAATATTAATAAATAATAAATTGCATGAACCTCTCCAGAAATGGACTTCTCACGCTGTAGAAAATCATTGTGGGAACATAATATTAAGTTACCAATGTAACTCCCACGATATGACCACTGTTCTAATTAACTAACTAGGAAAGATAGGTGTATGACATCGAGAATTACTTTTAAAGAAATTAGGAAATTATATGCAAGAACCATAGCATTTCACAATTGATTGACAAATCTACTTTGATTCTTTAGGAACCTATAATGTGCCTAATTTCTAGGGATTAATCACTTCA
Organism: Fraxinus excelsior; assembly: GCA_019097785.1. Classification (NCBI taxonomy): domain Eukaryota; kingdom Viridiplantae; phylum Streptophyta; class Magnoliopsida; order Lamiales; family Oleaceae; genus Fraxinus; species Fraxinus excelsior. The sequence goes on from CM032629.1 coordinate 8,046,363, forward strand.
ACATCCTTCAATGGTTATACAGGTATTTAAAATATTAATGAGATTGATGCTTTTTGTCCCAACTTTTCTTCTAGTCTCAAGCCCGATAAGGAAAGTGTAATTTCTAACAAGGTTTTTGTGTTGTGGATTCCTACCATTTTGTCGTCTAGTAGTGACAACCGTCTTTTGGATTGATATTGCAGTCTCTCTTTGGTTGGGTATTGGCACAACATTACCTATTGATATATCCCTGACTTTATGTCTTTTTAATTTGATTCAATTGTGAAAACACGTGTGTCTAGGGAATAGTCGCTTGAAAGCGAATTCTTCCCAGTTACATCTATTCAATTCTGGATTTTCGTCCATATTCAACAAATTTCATTAATAATTTCTCTGTCGTCCTCACTATTAAATTTCACTTCATTGGGGAGTTCATCATCAATACCTACCTTCACAGAAACCTCTCATGTTATCCAAAGTTTTTGATAATCGGAATACTGTATAATCTATGTTTTTTATTTATTACTGTATTTTCTTCTTGTAGAGAAAGGTTATGGACAACGATGATTGCGACATTGTTATTACCCATGAAGGTCATATGGATATCAGAAATTCGAATAATTTGGACTTGAATGTGGAACATGATGCCCGCAGCCCAAAGTTATCAGATGTTGATGCAGCGAAACATGAATTACTCAAGCTTGGTACAGAGTTTGAATCAGATGAGCAAGCATATAGTTTTTACATCAAGTATGCTGAGTTGGTAGGTTTTAGCGTTCGGAAGGACTGGGTAAATAGGAGTAAAGTACATGGTCGGGTGATGTCCAGAAAGTTCACCTGTTCCAGACAAGGTTATCGGAAGAAAGACAAGCGGGATGCTAATGTGAAGAAGCATAGGAAGGAAACAAGAACTGGTTGTTTGGCACATATGGTGGTAACTCGTCAACCTAATGGTAAATATCAGGTTACACATTTTGGTGCAGAGCACAATCACGAGGATGTAAACCTAAGCAAAGCTCAGAAATTGCTGGAATTACCATTACCTGGAAAAGTGGAGTCTAATGAAGTTTCTGAAACAGACTCAATGAAGAATTCTGAGATACAATCAAAATTATCTTTTCAACTGTTGGGTATGCGATTTGGCACCCCAGAGAATCGTGAATGCTTTCATATAGGAGATGACATTTATCTAAAGTCTGAGCGGACAAGAGATTTGAAGGAGGGAGAGGTAGCACGTCTTTTGTATTATTTCCAGATGCAACATTTCGAAAACCCTTCGTTCTTTTATTCTGTACAACTCGATATCGATGATAAGATAAGCAACATATTTTGGGCTGATGACAATATGATTCTAGAATATGGTCATTTCGGTGATGTGGTTTGTCTGGATACATCAGCCACAAGAAATGTAGATTCTCGTCCATTTGTGCAGTTTACTGGACTGAATCATCATAGACAGGTTGTGATTTTTGGTGCTGCCTTCTTATACGATGAAACTGTTGATTCGTTCAAGTGGCTTTTTCGAACTTTTGTTGAGTCAATGTCTGGTAAAAAACCTAGATTCATTCTCACAGATCAAGATGCTACTATTGTCCAAGCTATTCATTCAGTTTTACAAGAAACAAGCCACTGTATATGTGCATGGCAGATGTATCGAATCGCACTTAAACTTCTTCATCACTCGATAATGGAATATGATTCTTTTGCCAAAGATTTTAGGAGTTGCATATTTTGTCATGACCAGGAAGAAGATTTCATCCATGCCTGGGATTGCATGTTGGACAAATATGGACTGCGTCAGAACACATGGTTGAGATGGATGTTCAGAGAGAAAGAAAAATGGGCTGTAGCATATGGTAGAAATACCTTCTTCATTGAAAAAAATGGCACACATCTAGTAGAGCAGATGTCTGATAACTTGAGAAACTACTTGGGCTCTGACCTTGACGTGCTTCAGTTTTTCAAGCATTTTGAGAGTGTGGTAAATGAACGAAGGTACAAAGAACTAGAATCAACATTTAACATGGAAAGAAATGCTCCAATATTGATGGCTAATGCAGTCTTGTTAAAGCATCCAAGTGATGTTTATACACCCAAGGCATTTGATGTATTTCAACGAGAATATGAGAAGTGTTTAAACGTCGTCGTTGATAAGTGCACTAATCGTGATTCAGGATTTGAGTATAAAGTAAAAACATATGGAAAGTCTAGAGAATTCTCCGTTGCATATAGTTCTCTTGATCATACAGTTACTTGCAATTGTATGAAGTTTGAACATGTTGGTTTTCTTTGTAGCCATGCCCTCAAAGTGCTTGATCATCAAAATATAAAGGTGGTCCCATTCCACTACATCTTGAGGAGATGGACAAAAGATGCAAGGATTGAAAGCATGAGAGAAAATTATGGTTTTCCTGTGGAAGACAACGAAAGGTTAATCGCTACTCGTTACAAAGATATGTGCCACAATATACTTAAAATATCGGCCAGAGCTGCTGTTTCCGACTCGGCATTCGAATTCGCTGCAAGACGACTTGATGAAGTAGTGCAAGGCGTTGAAAGAATATTGAATTTTAAACCCTACACCGAAGCTAAAGATATAACTGCAAGTGGTGCAGGTGCGTATGCTTCTGAAAATGAAATGGCCGACATTGATCTTGATAAAAGTGAATTTGAGGTTCAGGATGTTGACATCTTGACAGGGGCAGCAGAAACAGAAAGTGTCGTCCCAGATAGAGATCAATTGAATCATCGTGATGAAGCAATTCCCAGTAAAAGTAGGGGTCTAAGCATGCACCGATCTCCACGAGAGACTGTTTTATCAGTTGCATGTGCTCCTTCAGCATACATCTTGTCCCCAAGTCCGAACCCGACTTGTCCTCTTACACAGGTTAGACTTGTATTTTACCATCTTCAAGAACTAGTTACTGCTATATAGAGAATTTGACCGCGTATTCTATTTTCATTGTAGGGTTTATATCCTGTCGAAGCAAATCATATAGTACATAACATGTATCAAACACCAAATTTGACAATAAACCAGGAACCTAATCCTAACATATACGAGCAGCAGAGCTTTTACTCTAGTCAGCAGCATTCTACCAACCAAGTTCAATTTCTACAAGTAAGTTCTTCCCCCTTAATGATCATGGAAAAGAGTTTTGGAATGTTTTAATTGACTGTCTATTATGCATATATATCTTTGTATAGGAATCTTTGATTCGTAACCAATTCCAAGAGTCTATGTCCAACGGCACCCAGTTGAGGCAGGTAATGTGCAATTTCTGTTTTCTAGGACTATAAATCTGCTGATGCGCTTTAATTGCTGAAAGACAAAACTAAAATTTGCTCCCATTATGATGGACTTTGCAGGTTATGGATCATGACAACCAAAATCCACATCCATCTTCTGTCATGCATTACAATCACAGATACAGAGCTACCGGTGTTTAAAATATATATATATATAGAGAGAGAGAGAGAGACGTGGCTTTCTACCCCTACATTTTTGTTAATGAATGTATATGTTGTACAGAGTTTCTGTAGCTTTTATTGTTGGATAGTTAAAAATAGTCCATTGGCAAGAGTGTTGTAGTCCACCTTTCCCCTCATGAGGTGCATTGGCGCGGACGTTGATAGTAAACATGAGGGAAATCAATTTAATAGGTTTGCCACCAGCATGTCTGTGCATAAAGGAAGGTATTATTCTCTCATTGCTTTATTGCCTTTCCTCCTTTATTTTATTTATTTATTTTTATTTTTTTGTGGGTAGTTCATTATTTTGCAATTTGAATGTGTTTTCACTGGACACTGATCTGAGCTGGAAAAAGCATCTGCTATGTTTTCCAATCTTATGCCAGAACACTACATTATTTTTTTCTCTAAATAGCTCTGGTTTCCAAATGTTCTCAAAATTACAGCGCCACAATATCTGCAATGACTATCAATATTTAAAGAAAATCGACGTTGGCAAATCTGTCTGAAAGTCATTTTCCTCGGATCTAGAACACGACACATGTGCAGAACTTCTTATGGAAACTAGGTTAACAGGCTTGACATTTTTTATGGCTTCTGCATCCGTTACTGGTTTCTCATACTAGACATTGCATATTCGCTCATGCACATATTGTGGTGCTCAAAAGCTGATGACAGTAAATTGTTAGCACGTGACAGCAACATGTCAATGAATCCCTCAGTACTGGTGAATGTGGCTTCCTAACCTTTTGAAATATAAAAAGTTACAGGTGTGAAATATTAGGTAGTTGTTTGTTGTGTGTTTGAGGGAGTTACAGGGAGACATTGGACGAAACATTGTATCCCTCAAGTTCCTTTTGAATTATGACGGGCAGTTTGTCTTGAACTATGTAGAAGATTAAACTACTAGAAAGGAAACCAAATTATGTTTGAATTGCTTCTTTAACTATATGGATATACATGGCTCCTAGAAAGCAAGACCACCAGTTTTATCAATTTGCTTCATGAACTTGCAGTTCAAACTTTTGTTCCCTCGGGATTTGAATTCGTGCTCAACAAAGAATGGCCAGAGTTGGGTAAATTTTGAGTGTTTGTGATCTCGAGTGGCATCTACGGGGAACTCTGTTCCCATTTGCTGGAAAATTTGTCAGCAAAATAGATGCCAGTGCTCCTGAAATGAATAACCTGTGCACAGTATGGTTTAAAACTTCTTGCCTGTGTGTTATATAGTGAGTCCGCGGGTTCTGTTCCAATATTTACTAATTCCTCCCCCCCCCCCCCCCCCCCCCCCCCCCCCCCCCCCCCCCCCCCCCCCCCCCCCCCCCCCCCCCCCCCCCCCCCCCCCCCCCCCCCCCCCCCCCCCCACCCCCACCCTCCCCCCCCCCCCCCCCCCCCCCCCACCCCCCCCCCCCCCCCCCCCCCCCCCCCCAACACACACACACAATTTTGTTTAGTGCCACATGCTAAATGTGTCCCCAGGTTTCTAGACAACCTATCCCTTGGCCTTCTACAAGTAATTAATGGCTGAAAATGCACTTGTTTTGGTCGACCGGGTGGTTCCTATTAACTTTGAAGGCGTAGACACGATCCCTTGGAAGAGATTCATGTCTACTAATGAATTTGAAGTGAGCTAGGGCCAGGTCCAGGACACTGGGTTGGGAGTTAAAATATATTTTTGGAAATATTAAAAAGGTTATTTATATTTTATGATGGTTGATTTATTTCTCTGAAGACTAGAATACATATTGCTATAATTTGGTTGTTTAAAAAAAATAAAATAAAAAATAAGCAGCAAAAAATATGATCTTTCAATTTTCTATTTTTCTGATCCCTCGATTTAAGTTGTTATAAAACTGGTCATATGTCGATGCACAAATAGAAAAAATTTCGTCTTTGAATTTAAGAAAATGATTAAACAATGATGGCAATAAGAATAATTATCTTTAGCAAGGATAATTTTATATGTATAAAATAAAATTCGTTTCAGAAAAAGAACGAAAATAATAATAATAATAATAATAATAATAATAATAATAATAATAATTTATATTCCTTATCATAATTGTTGCATGGAGGTAGGCTCCTATGTTGACAAGATCATTACAAACGAGAAAAAGTACAAAATAAGATTTTTCAATACAAATTGGACCAATTTCTTATCTGTCAAATGTCGCCTCCTGGGGTCCCAACTTCTAACTCCCACCACCACCACGGCGGTGTGTTCCTGCCAAATTTCACTGTCTCACTGGTCTTTTAAAATTCACAAACTCTCTATATATTTATTCACACACATAAGAATCACTCTCACACTCTGTCTATCTAAAAATGCTTTCTTCAAGCACATGTTCAAACTTGCTATAATGAGACATACAAAATGGTTCCATTCTCTTTTGAGTTGCAAAAAGTCTCCGTCGGCATCTTCATCATCGCCGGCGCCGGAGAAGAAGAAGAATAAGTTAAAATCATCAACTAGCATTGCAGACAATAATGAAGAAGAAGACCAAGTAACAAGTCCTTACGTTGAGTCGTTGGACGCGAACAAGCATGCACTAGCAGTGGCAGTGGCCACTGCAGCGGTGGCAGAGGCTGCTTTCGCAGCCGCCAAGGCGGCGGCTGAGGTAGTCAAACTGACCAGTGGGAGTAAGAGTAGAAGTTCTGCAGTGTATTTTACCGGTGAACGCCGCCGGGAATTGGCGGCTATAAAGATTCAATCGGCGTTTCGAGCTTACTTGGTTAGTACTTTAGTTATAATTTATAGTTCACTTTTGTTTAATTCTTCCACAATTTCCCCATATATCATTTTACTTGATCTGGCAAACATTATGTAATGTCTTTGTTTCTGCCTATGTTGCTTAAAGTATGAATCATTAGAGCGAAATTCATTCATTCATTTAAATTTAGTATTTGACACGTTCACAGTGCAGGCCGAGTTAAGTTTTTTCAGACGGGTGTTCACAGTTATTATAAATGAGACGATCTATTATGTTATAATATTAAATCGTTTCGTCTAAAAGTTCGAGTGTCTTGGGTTGCTAGGGTGCTACTGCAGTCTGCAGTGCACTGGGGGTGGCTGTGGTAATCCATGATCACCTCGAGAATCTATTCCGTCTTATCCTTATTATGTCACTTGTCCTGTCATGGGGCATTAAAGCAATTTATTCCATTCTGGTAGAAAAGAAAGTTGAAGTTGTTCTCAAAATGTTTACCAAATGTGATTTTTTTTTTGCCCTTTCTGTTCACATTTGTTACCTTTCTTTTTCATCTGAAAAAAGTACTTTGATGATGACTTTTGGTGGTAAAAGTAATTTAAGATCCTTTATTTGGATGCAAATTAGGACTGTCTTGTATTAGATATGGCTTAAAAGCTTGACGTATGCTCAATTATCTTAGGGTCATGAGAAGTCGTGAATTCAATTGTACCACCTCATCTGAAAGTTTGAGCTGTTGAAGGAGCAGTTGTTGTGAAGAAGCAATTAAAATTACCTCGGTTTACTCTTGTATAGGGTCGAGTTTGTAAGTGTAGATAAATCCACTAAAGAAGAAACTTGAATCCCTGTCTTTTCTTTTGCGCCTTTGTAGGTGACAATTTCTCTATACCCTCTGTTACTCCTTTGGATATAAAACAGAATTGTTTCTTCTATTTTGCCTTTTGTTTTTCGACTCGCAATAGAGGGTCTAGGTTAGTCTGTCTGTCTACATTACAACTTTAAATGTTTAGCTATAGAAAAAAAATGATTGATAGAACAGAATCTTAGTCTTTTAAGTTTAATAGAATAATATTGTCTGCAACGAAACTTTTGAAGCTGCTTATGGGTTTAATGATCATGCATGGGCCTCTTTCCATATAGCTGGACTGTGCAATAATGCTTTTTTGTATTAGATTGAGAGCATGTATGGCAAAGCATTAAAAGATGAGTTCGAACAAAAACAAATTTTCATTAATCAAAATTGAAGTTTAGTTACTTATCTTGTAAGTAAATGTGAGAGTTACTTTCAAAATAAGTAACTTTTTTAACTAAAAAGTGAGAAAAATGTAACTTATGCGAACACGTTTAGAAATAAAAAGTTTCTTAGAAGTTATTTTTGATTATTTTTAACCTTACCCAAACATGCTCTCAACGCACTCGTCATAGGACTATTTACTGCTATATTGGGGTGAAATAGCAAAATTAGGATTCATAAATTGGACACCATGGCATTCTTTCATATTTGATCCTTTCTTGATTTCCCGATCGACATGTTGTAGGCTAGGAGGGCCTTGAGGGCACTCAAAGGACTCATAAAGCTTCAAGCTCTAGTTAGAGGCCATATTATCAGAAAGCAAAGTGCAGATATGCTCCAGCGTATGCAGGCAATGGCTCGAATCCAGGCAAGAGCCTGTAAAAATCGAGCTTATAATTCAGAGTCTATGAATTTGGGCATCAAGTTATTCAACCCGCATCAACCTGTATGTATAATTTCCTTTTTACTTAAGCCATGAATCTCCTTATCTCAAAAGCATGCTAGTAAACTGATGACTTGCTCTCCTGAAAATACGAGAAAAACTTAAAGATGAGTTAAAAAAAAAGTAAACTGAGATTGCATAATTACCTACCAAGATGGCTCTTTCACACAGCCAGACGCCTTTTTTCCCCCTCTCACAGTCTAGTACATGTAAAATCTAACAATCATTACAAAAGGGTGAATCTTATTCTGAAAATTAATTTTCGTGTCAAAGTTCTTTCTGTTAACAGTATGAATTTACCTGCAGGGTGTTGCCAATCTCAGAAAATATGTACAGAGGTCAAATTGTCCCCATCATGATGGACTAAACCAAAAGGTGATCTCTTGAGCCCCTTGTAGCTCATTAATATGTAAAGCATTCTTTGTTGTGCAATGCTACAGATAAACGTGGATTAAATGTATCCTTCTGTCCCCTGCATATGCAGAAATGTGGTTCGAGATCGAATAGGGCCAATGGTATTATGAACACAAAAAACGCGTGGGTGAGTTCCAATTTGTTAGATCACTGGATGGAAGAATATACATCGAATAACAGGAAGTATTCATCCGTTGAAACCAGACGCCAGGATGATGAAAAAGGTGACAAGATCCTCGAGATAGATACTTGGAAGCCTCACCAAAACCCAAAGCCAAGTGACAGGGCGTTTCAGATTCCACAATATTTTCCTTTTTGTAACGAGAATGGACAGAAATCTGCAACATTTGACTCAACGTCAAGACATTCAGCAAAATCCGAAAAACGAAATCCTTGTATTTCGTCAGGTGATGTCCCATCCTTAAGGTCTATAAAATCCCCTCAGGAAATGGATCCAGTGTCTTCTAGACCTAGCAGTAGTCGAAGAAGCCCTTTTAGTCCAACAAGGAGTGAGTGTTCTAAAAGCTTATTTGGTGTGTACCTGGGTTACCCGAATTACAAGACAAATACGGAATCATCCCTGGCTAAACTTAGGTCACAAAATGCCCCGAGGCAAAGAATGCAGGACGAGGAACTCCGCCTGGGTACAAAGTTTGCTAGTGATCTTTGGGATATGGACACAAATTCAGAAAAGGGCTCAACCTCGTTTGCTAACTATACGAGAAAAGGTTATCCATACGCCAACCACTTAAAGAAACTCGAGAAACCTATCCAAGATCCTGCTGTAAGTTTTCGTTCCATGTATGGCTATAGATATTAGTTATTCTGGTTTGAACTCTATTAAATATGAAATGAACGTCGTCGTCGAGGTCTTAGAAAGACACTGTTCTGAACCTTGTGCCTGGACTTATGATCCCAGAGGCCAGAAGGGTGAATCATTTTCTTATTTCATGGATTGGCTTGTAATTATTCAGAATTTTTTTTTTCTATGACTGTATTTTAAGCTGTGAATTTGTCAAGACTTGAATCAAAATTCTTCTATATTATATTAAGAGAAGATTTTCAGGCCGTATAAATCATTTTTCAACATATATATCAAGGGACATTAAGGGGTATGTTTGGTGTACAATATTGAATAATATAACATAAGATTTCAACTTTTTTCGTCTTTAATACTATCAAATTTTGTGATCCACCTTATAAATATATCATGAGTATATATATTTAGGAAATCGAACTTATAATATTAATGTTTCCATCTCAATAGAAGCTTGAAAAAACACCATCAGCCATCCACTGTAGGTTCTTGTTGGGGACATGCCCGTTTCCCAGCCTTATCTCATGAATCAATGCTGCACCAAAATGTACATGACCAAAAGTCAAAATTCTGAATGGAATATATATTGGAAATAGTACCATGTAAGACCAAAATATACATAAAAGGATAGGATTTACTATTCACAGTCAGTATTAGGATCAATGGTGAAGCCAAGAGAAACTCCACAGAAACCAGGCAAAGTGGCGATAGCAGTGGCATTTGGATTGTAAGTCGTAATGAGATCCATCATGCACCGGCAGACGCCACGGCGGTTGTCAATGGTGTCCGCCATGTTATTCAAGCTTGTCATGGCAATGCAGCACGGGGATCCTGGTACCGGGTCTGGCACGCCGTACGCAACAAAGCTGGAACAGGCAGAGATAAGTGCCGTAATGGTGGTGCAATCCACCACGGCCATCGCCGGGCCCGTGGTAGATGCTACAAATGCAGAAGACGAAACTAAAGTTATCACAACAATGCCTAATACTATGTTGTTAGTGTTACTCCCCATCAGGTGGCCGTGTAATTTTTTTTTTTTGTATAGGATATTTGGATGGGATTAATTGGGGTGTATCCAATTTTTTTCCTGCAATTATAGAGAACTTCTTATATGAAATATGTTAGTTGAGTTTGGTGTACAGTGTAGAGCTTGTGGTATTCTCATCAATGTCGCGTGACAATATATGTTCTATTTAGGTTAAAAACACTGTTTGGTCGTTCAATATTGTTCTTGTTTTAAATTTTTGTTAGTTATAATTTATATAAGAGAATTGGTTTTTAGCTCCAAGAAAGTTCATTATTCAATTTTATTTATTTATTATTATTATTATTATTATTATTTTTTTTTTTTGCAAAAATGGTTGCAACTTAATAATTTTTTTATTTTTCTAAATTGACCTTTTTATTTAAAGAAAAGACGGACAAATTAATGGAAAAAAAATGTTCATGACTAGAAAAATTAAAAGAAAAATGTACAAAGTTAACGTCATTCAATGCTAACCCTTTTATGATTTTTGTATTATGATAAGATAAATTTTACGAATACTAAAAAAATGTTAAATTTAATATCTTGTAAATGAACCGATTTCATTAATTTACAACCATATTTTTAATAAATTAGAAAAAGTGAGTAAAAGGAATATAGTTTGATTGTATTTTGGTAATAGTTTTACAGGTAATCCATGTATAGAAGGATAAAATAGGAAATGCGATTCGATTTTGAGCGAAAATGGAGAATTACTGTGAAAATAAACTTCAGATGAAATTTCTGTAATTTTTGAAAAGTCACCGGACACGATTTATGAAATCCGACATATGAGTGCACACAAAGATGAAAAACGACGTGGAGAGAGACGAGCAACCGCAAAGAATTAAATACATTACACCCATAATCGGCATAAACTTGACCGATCAAATAAAGATCAATATGGCTTTTTATTTATAAGAACTTTATACATAAAAAACACTTCGTTAAGAATGTACAAGAACGTCGTTTCTCATTTCAACCGTTGAAAAATAACCTTTTAAAAATGTTGAACATGATGTTTTCTGTATTAAAACTTTTATTTTTCGAAATGGTCACGATCTGATTTAGGATTTAGAAATATCTCTATCTGCAGATTGGGCTAGGAAAATATTTTTATATATATTACTGAAACGATTAACATCTGGTGTCGTGGTGTAGTTGGTTATCACGTCAGTCTAACACACTGAAGGTCTCCGGTTCGAGCCCGGGCGACGCCATAATTTTTTGCAGGTTGCTTTATTAACTTGTGAGCTATTTTGTATCCTAGACATTCAGTTTTTGTCTAAACAAAAAAATCAAAGGCATTTAGCAACAATTAAAAGAAGTGCCAGACAATTCCAATAGTTTTTCTGCCTCACGATTTTACTGTCTCGTGATATTTTCTTCGAACCTTACTATGGTGCGAGACAATTTTGTCGCCTTCCTTTACCATCATTAATCAATTTAAAAAATAGTCAACACTGTCATCCAATCACTTGTTGTCACATATCATCCCATCATTCATTAATTCATTTTTTTCACTCCAAACTAGTGATGGCAACGGGGCGGGGCACCCTCGCCCCACCACCCCGGTCCGAATTTTTGTCCCGTTTAATACCCTATTTAGGTTTTTTTTTTTTATAAAAAAATAAAAAAATTTCAATTAAATACAATTCAAAATTTTATAATCCAAAGCAAATAATATTTAAAATAATTACATCAATATCCAAATCAAACAATGAAAACAAACAATGTCCAAAATTAAATAAACAACGTTCAATTTTTTTTTTTTTTAACTAAACGGGGCAGGGCGGGGCGGGCACCCTCGCCCTGCCCCGCCCCGCCAACCCATCGGATCGGGGCAGGGCGGGGCGGGGCGGGTTTTTTTGCCATCTCTACTCCAAACCACAGCCTGCCGCGTTCATTGATTCAGACAGACCACTATCGACCATAGGAACCTAACTCTTTACGTAGAATATAGGAATAAATAATGTCTGGAGTCTGACTGTGTGAAGCTAACAATACCTTCATATGATTGAATTTTTTAAGTTCAAGCAATGTCTATACTTTTGTACAGATTTTTTGATGACAAACCCATAATTGTTTTAACAGTGATTCAAAATAATGATATTTGGTGATACGTGGACATTAACGTTAATTTCTTTTACTGATTGACCATTGGTGTAACAAATATAACTTTGAGTGACTATTATGGTAGAAAATAACTTCAATGATCGTTAACGTAGTTACTCAAAAACTGAGAGGCCATTGATATAATTAACACAAAAAAAATTTATATTTAGTCCTTGTGGATCTTAATTAAGATATATTCCAGATTAATTATGACTAAAGTTTTGAGTAATTACATTAATGATCATTGAAAGTTATTTTCTATCATAATAGTCACTCAAGTTTCTAAATATTACACTAACGATCACTCAATTAAAAACATCAATGATAAATCCAACACGACAACTTAATGCCAAAGTATCATCAAACGATGTTTGTTTATTACATCAAGTTAGCAAAAATCGTTATTATATATATATATAATAACAAAAACAAAGGCTCCATTATATTTTCTTATCTAAACATGTTTAATTATCAGTCTCTAACTATCTAATTTTTGTTGGCTTAGCATAATAATTTTAGTGCTTTTAATCGAGTGACCATGTAAGCATTAGAATCTTACGTGATTAATACATTGTAAAAACTTATGTGATCTGAGCGTAATTACTTGAAATTTTAAGCTTGAGCCGACACCCCAAAATGGGACTCGACCCCACTGAGTCAAGAGTCGGTCCAGCTCGAGCTTTTTCCGAATTGGGCCTGGCAGCTGTCTCTTTTTTATATCACTATATACACTCATGATTTGAATAAGAAAATAAGGGAAAACTGCATCATCCAACATCCCATTTCAAACCTAATTAACAAGTGGCTCATTAAAAGACAAATTGTAATTAAATGTGCTAAGAATGAATTTAGCCCCTATTTGGTTTGATTAAATTCACAAGCCAACAATGAATTTTAACCACATATTTGATAAATTTTTGCAATTGTTCAACCACACATTTCATCAACTTTTATCAAAACTTATTAAAAATCTGATTTTAATCTATACAGAATAGGAGCTTAATAACTTTCATAGGATATGACAACTAATGTAGAGGACGGAGAACAAAATTTAAATTTGTTTCACTATCGTGCAATTCAATATATAAAACATGCATAAAAAAAACTATAAAACACAACAATACTAAAGAGAATCCAATAAAAATAAATAATTATGTTGTGTGTTATTTATCAAATAATTTTGTTTTGTGTTATTTTAAATAGTTCCTGGTACGAAAATTGAAAAAAAAAAAAATGTAAAAACTAGATTTCATTGATATTCACAATTTTTACTTTGAGTAATGCTTTCGTTTCCTTTTAATTTATAATTGTTCCTCATAAGGCTCTACTAGAGCTCGAAGAATTGTGACGTGATCAAAGCGTATTTCCTAGTTCAAGGTCTAGATACTCGTATATGCTAACATAATGTGTGGTAATTAATAAAAATAATAATTATTTTATGTATTTTCGTAAATAAATATTAGAATGGATTATAAATTGAATAGAATGACTAAAAAAATGATTTACGTAAATAGAAAATAATTAAAATAATCGGGTAGAATTGAATTTTACATTTTCCAAACACGACAAAAGAAAATAGAAAATAATAAAAATTGAAGACTCTTTTTCCAAACCCGGGCCTTAAAATCAGGAACACAAAATTCCATGGGTTCCTGAAATATCTTACACTTGAGTCCAAAGGAGTTTCCATTTTTTAATTTCTCATCGTTATGAGTCATACTTATTCCGGCCTTTTTAATAATTTGTTTAACGACAGCTGTCCTAATTTCTTTGTTTAATCTAATTATAACATCTGAATTCTGATAATCCTTCGTTAGATATACACAATCTATATAAAGATATAGAGATAGAAACAAAAGCTAGCCATTTTCTGGAGGAAAAAGATCAAGAATGGGGAATTCTTTTCGGTGCTCAGCTTCAGGGGAGAGGCTGGTATCAGCAGCCAGAGATGGAGATTTTGTAGAAGCAAGGATGCTGTTGGATTGCAATCCATGCCTTGCAAAATACTCAACTTTTGGTGGATTAAACTCTCCCCTTCACTTTGCTGCTGCTAAAGGCCACACTGAGGTTCAATAAACTATCTTTTTGGTCATTTCTTGATAAGCCTATTAATTGAATATTAAAATTTGTTTATTCCTGTATAGTTGTGTGTATGATGTGAGTAATGATCTTTTTTGGACGTGGGTTTTAATTTTTGGAAGTTTGGGTTTTCAGATTGTGGGGCTGTTGCTGGAGAATGGAGCTGATGTGAATTCAAGAAATTACTGTGGGCAGGTACAAGATTTTAATTTTCTTTTTTTATCAGGGATTTTAATTTCTATTTTCGTTTTGAGTAATTATGTTGAATTGTGTTGTGGGACATGAATTGGGGTTTTTACACATGATGAGAGTGTGGAAGTTGGTATGCCTATCTCCGATTTCCTACACATCATTTTATGGGTGATCAGGTCAGCTGTGATTTTGATCCTGTAATGAGATTAATTACAAGAAAGTATAGCTGGAATTTTTTCGTGGATGTCAGTTCAATTGATGGATCTCTAGTCTATTTGAGTTAGAAACTTCTTTTATATTTTAATATTTTTCTGCAGACAGCATTGATGCAAGCATGCCGTAATGGCCACTGGGAAGTTGTTCAGACACTTCTTATCTATAGATGCAACGTGAGTTGTTCCTCTAGAGAAAAAAATTTGACTGCTCATTTTTGTTCCTTTTTTTTCTTCTTATAAGCATAATCTAGCTAATATTGAATACTTAATAGTTGTTCTTTACAGTGATCTCTAAAGTAATGTGTTTTAAGCTCGGATGTCAATTTATATAGTTCTCGTGCTGATCAAATTGAGTATTTATTGTTTGATATTTTACTTATTTTCTCGAGCCTACTTTCAGGTTACAAGAGCAGATTATCTTAGCGGAAGGACCGCTCTCCATTTTGCGGCAGTGAATGGACACATGAGATGTATAAGATTAGCAGTTGCTGATTTTATTCCAAGTGCTCCATTTGAATCTGTGAATGCTCGAACAAATGGGGATAGTTTGAATACTAAAAGCAAGCATGAACAGAGGTATGTGGTTTCTGTGTGCTCATTTGGTCTTCTTACATGCAAGTTGAATTTATGCAAAATGAATATAGAGATAGAAATCAGAAATGAGGATGAATAAGTTTTGTTACTCCACTGTTTCTATTACTTACAATAATTTTCACATTGGTCAAGATGATGCAATTTGGAGCAGTTTCGATCATGTTTGGAAAACCCTAGCAGATGTGCAAGGTTGTCATCATGAACATATTTTTTATATCTAAAGTTGTGTACTGGTCAATTGGAAAAGAGGAAAAATATAAGATTAAAAAGGTAATATGGAAAAGATAAATGCCATCTGGGAAGATTTTGATGAATTTATTGACTTAAGATCTTTATTCTGGTCTTTTCATGAGTTCATTCACGATGATAATAGAACTCACTTAATACGCATCTCACTCTTAACACGATTGACCTTTTCTAAGTTTTTTTTGGCAGCGTTATAGCTGACACTTTTGTTTGTTAACCTCTTAAAGAGGAAGCTGCAATACCTATGCCTTCCTGATTAGTTATTGTAAATATAGTACATGATATGGATTAATCCTTAATCCCTAACTCTGAGAGCATTAATAATGGAAAAGAAATAAAAAACTAACAAGAATATACAGATTTATAGTACTACGTCCACTCACTGCTGCAGAATTTTTACTATATGCGAGAACAAGTTTTAAAGTGGGAGACCTCACACATCTCCATTTTTCTCACATTATCGAGATATGCCTTGCCCGCCACCTGTTTATAATTGAACAGTATATTGGGGCTCCACATATTCCAAGAGTAAAGAGTTAGATTACTGAAATCTACTAGAATTTTCGACCATTAACCTATTTTTAAAATATTTTCCTTGTCCGGTTGCAGTGCTCTCTCCAAGTTTGTAAATAAAGCTGCCGATGGAGGTATTACTGCTCTTCATATGGCTGCATTGAATGGATATTTTGACTGTGTAAAGCTCCTACTCGATCTTCATGCTGATGTGTCAACTGTGACATTCCGTTATGGAACATCAATGGATTTAATAGGTATATTTTGTTTCCGTCCTCATAATGTTGGTAACAACTTCATGTCTGTTACTTGAACCTGTTCTGTGATCATATTTTTGTAGGAGCTGGAAGCACTCCTTTGCACTATGCTGCTTGTGCGGGAAATTTAAAGTGTTGCGAGGTCACGACTAGTTCTTTATCATTAATCCTGAAACTATTACATTGCACCAACAAATAACTTCTTTGTCCTAGATTCTTGATATTTACAAATGACATTTTAAAATATTCTCTCTATTTCTGAAGATTCTTCTTGCAAGAGGCGCCAGTCGTTTGGCCTTAAACTGCAGCGGGTAATGCACTGAAGACACACACTTACACAAACACATGCGCAGTAGATATAATTTTCCAGCTCCAAAGCATTGATTGTTTGACTTTCATTGTTACACCTTCTAATACAACACTTTATGAACTTATGCATGTTTCAGATGGCTTCCTCTTGATATTGCAAGGATGTGCAGGTGTCATTGGCTTGAGCCACTGCTGTCACCTAATTCTGAATTGACAATCCCGATGTTTCCACATTCCAATTATTTGTCGCTGCCGCTCATGAGTGTGCTTAATATAGCAAGGTAAATTCCTGTGTGATGCCAGAAAATTAAATATTGCCAATCAAACTGGTGTCTGTTTGATCACTAATCTTGCTGTAGAGTAGCAGATCTCTTTTAGCTTTTTAAATTTTTTTGAGTAAATATAATTTTTTTTGGTGATGATTGTGCTCATTGTTCTGATGTATTAATGCTGCCCTCACTCTTTTTTGTTCTGAATTCCTTTCTTTCTATTAGTTCTTACATTTAAATGAGTTTTATGATGAGAATGTTGGTAATCGTATTTTCTTCTCGGGTCACTTTGTGCAGGGAGTATGGGTTACACTCAGCAACCACTTCTGATGAAGCTGAGGCTTGTGCTGTTTGCCTGGAGAGAGCATGCACAGTAGCTGCTGAAGGTCTGCTTTTTTAAAAAAATATGGTGTGCGTTGTCGGTGATTGTATATCAGTATAATTGCCTTCTAAGGAGGCATTTATCTATTTATTTATATATTTTATTGTGGCAGTTTTTGATGATATCATTTTATGACATTCTAGTGAAGGATGGAACCAGGATAGGCTCTTAAGCTTTAATTGTTAGTTTTTTGTTGATGACGACGGTGTTCTTCTCTAGACTTTGAAACCTACCATCCCTTATTGGAGCTGAGAAGCACCCGTTTTTTAGTCTTTTCTTCTTTTTTCTAAGTTCTAATTTCTTCCAGTTAGAGTTGTTTTGATTCTCTGTCGCCCTTAATATGAAGTCTTTCTCCTTCAACTGGAAATGTCATAGTATCAGTTCTCTTAAAAAATGCAATGAATAGATTATTTCAAAATGAATTTCTTAATTTTTTTTGTTAAAATAAGTCGGAAAACACTCGTAGAGACTAGAGAGACAAGCCAACCTCACTTTTAGCCTTATTTGAGTGGATATTTAATATTCTTTTTCAGTACTAGACTGAGAGATTTGAACATACATACATAAATTTGCATATGCATAATTACGTAATTAGAGGGAAAATGTTATATGTTCATGACTTTATGTCTTCTAAATTTTTTTTGTACTTTGTATATCCATCTTCCACGCCCTTGGGTAGATGCAGTTTACTCTGCATGTGCGTGCTTAACTAACTCGGTCCGCCTTTTATTCAAGACCAATGCCCTGGCCTTATAGACATATTGGAAGGAAAACCAATTGAGACTTAATAATCTTCTTCGGTGCAAGATTGACAGAGACGTGAATATGAACACATACATTTACGTATCCATTTATATTTGTAATTAGTTAGAAAATGTTGTGTCTATATTTGTGTGTTGACAGGGAATAAATCTTTTGATTCCCTGAGTTAATTTACTCAATTTTATGATGATGTAATTTTGTAGGGTGTGGCCACGAACTATGTGTAAGATGTGCACTCTACATTTGTTCAACAAGTAATATCACTTCCGAATTGTTAGTTCCACCTGGCTCAATTCCTTGTCCTCTTTGCCGACATGGAATTGTCAGATTTGTGAAATTGCCTGGTTCCTCAGTAAAGGAAATCAACTTACCCCCATCACTTAGCCTGTGCACTCCGTGTATGCTTCACCATCGAGAACGAGACAGATCAGAGTCTGTTGGTTCCCCTGACGTAAGGAAGACTCGCTCCAATTCTGTTTCTTCAGATATTCTCTGCCCCTTGACTTGTAGCCCGTTTCCTTCTGTAGCAATCCCATTATGCACCTGCAACCATGGACATTGTCCAAATTTCGATTCCAGAGAAAGTGATACTCAAGAAGCATCCCCTCGTCGTTCACAGTCTACATCAAATGAACAGGAAAAACTTGATGGAACGAGACTCGGCAAAACTACGTGTTCGAGTATGTTTTGGAGTAGAAGAAGCTGTAGCAGAGAGCATCAGTGTAATGCTGAAATAAGCACGCGGATGGCTTAGGTAAAGATCATATTCTTATATTCTTATGTTCTGGATTTTGAACTCGGGCCGAATATTCAATGGTTTCTAGTTTCAGGCCACTGATTATAGAAGCTGGAATGATTTACTTCTGTTTGCTGTGCTTTTTCATTTTTCCTCCAGTGACAATCAGATTTGGGATTATTACGTGTTTTACATTTTCTAAGGTTGCTTAGGATGTAGAGCTTGTAAAAATTTATAGACTGAGAAATGACATTATAGTACAATTTCACGAGTTCTGGCATTTTTTCTTGACCATTACTGGTTTTATGAAATATGAATTACAATCGCGCTACAATGCAGATTCTGACATAAAGTTTGATATAATATCACGTGACATTATATCATTGCACTGTTTTAAGTACAATCAACTTTCCTATTAAATCATCTTCTGTCACCTCGGATTATGTCAAAACATTTGTTAAACATTTTCTAGCAAAGTGACAAAACCCTACGAACTATTCATGAAGGAATTCCCCTTTTGCTTTCTCTGATTCATTTCAAGAAAATCTTATGTGTCATCTGTTACATCCAAGAATTATTATAGTTCACGTGGATTTCACGTCTGTCATAGAAAGTGATCCAATCGCGTGCCCACATGTCATAGAATGAAATTTAATGCCTCAAGTTTGCCTGAACATAGTTGAACAAAGGAACGCAGGACTTTTAACACTTGTCCAAAAATGTGATTGAAAGCAACAGATAACTTCGGACATGGATGAGATTCATCTCTGTGAGAACTCTGACAAATAATCTTGAAGCTAATGCACCGTGTGTGTACATCACACAACCATGGGTACATGTTGGTTTACTGTTTATCTGACCCCACCCCTCCCTCACACAAGGTCGGGTCCCACGCATATATTGGATGTGGGATCCAACCTCATGTGAGGAAGGAGGTGGGATCGGGTA
Organism: Fraxinus excelsior; assembly: GCA_019097785.1. Classification (NCBI taxonomy): domain Eukaryota; kingdom Viridiplantae; phylum Streptophyta; class Magnoliopsida; order Lamiales; family Oleaceae; genus Fraxinus; species Fraxinus excelsior. Next base: position 8,066,129 of record CM032629.1, read on the forward strand.
AATCAAAGTGTACTCCAAAGGGTACAACTAGCATAATTCATACATCAAAATATAATGTTCCTAGACAAATGTCGGAAAAAAGTTAGGTTACAAAATACGTGTTGACAATATCTTGGTCAATAATTTAAAAAAATATTTTTGAAATTAATGATCTAGATCTTGCTACATCATTTTGTCAACACACTTTTATAAATCACATTTGTACACGTAGCATAATTGTTGAACGCTAAATGAAAAAAAATAAAATAACTTGATTAAAGAGTTCTTATCATCTCCTATCAATAGGCCATTTTACAATTAAGAAAAGAGATATCTCAAATACAAAAAAAAATTGAATTGAAAAAACTGGTGAAATCAAGAGAAAAAAAATACAGTTGACTTTTAAAAAATATTATATATTCTTTGCAGTCAACATCATCAATGGTTTGTTTGGTGGATTGTACTTGATAGTCTCGAGTTATGAGTTCATGTTTTGATCGTCATTATTGTGTAAAAATGATGTTTTGAATATATATATATATATATATATATATATATATATATATATATATATTGAAAATGTGAGGTTAAAAAGTGAGAAAAAAAAAAAATTTGAATTTACGTATAAAAAAATTTAGCCCATGTTTGACACCCATTAATTTCATATTCTCATTCTTCATTTCAACCACACATTTTAAATAAAATAATATTACACACAAATCAAAAACTTTTCATCACTTTACCACAACACATTTTCACATCAATCACTATTTCAAAAAAAAAAAAAATTCCTTAAAATGGGTTTCAAACAATGGCTTTTTGTAGGAACGTGAGATTAAAAATAAGTATAAAAAATTTGTTTAATTTTGCTGCTAAAGTGAAAAAAGAAAGCTAAAAGTAATAGTAAAGTCTTATCAATCCATCAATCTAAACTCTCAAAAGAGGATTTTATACCTTATTCCAAGTGAATATTCACTCATAAGTAATTTGTTTCTTATAAACAAACTTGGCACTTATAAATTATTTTTTTACTTATCATCGATCTACAACAAAATTGACATCGATCAACATTTAACAAAAATATATTGTGCAAATTCAATAACCATAAATTGTAAATTAATTTCTCTAAAACCGAAATTAAAACACATTAATGGTAATTACTTCCCATGCAGAAATGAGCACACGTCACAGTTTTAGAAAAAAAGATGTTTTTATTTTCTATTTTCCTGAAAATCTTAAAAAGTTTTTTTTTTTTTTTTTTTCTGAAAAAGTCCAAGAAGCTTCCTGAAAAAGGGCCATCTCATAAAGATTGTCGACGCACATGACTCACCTCGTACAGACCCTTCTACACCTGTTTAATTAATTTTTGAATAATACACTTGTCCTTTTACTCACTAAACTATTATTGTTGCCCACCCTCTATCTCATCCTCTTATCAATTACACGTCTTTTGATTTCGCGAATCAAAGCCTTTCAACCACAAAATCTCCTGATCATCGACGCTATTCAGTCTATCTAACGGCTCAGATTTCACTCCCATCCCTGGCTGCTGCAGCTGCAATTCCATCTCATGCTCCACCGAACCACCTTCGCTTTCCCTCCCGCGCTTCACACCAATCGGCACCCCGAACAATCTCGCGCTCAATTCCTCCGCTTCTAATCTAATATTTTTCTCTACGCTGCCGTTATCGGCGGCGGAGGGAGAGGCAGCGGCGACGCCTTGCAACTGTTCGCAAAATCTTTTCACCGGTAGTAGATCCAGCGGCTCAGTAGATTGAACTCTGTTATTATGATCGCCATTTTCATGGCTAATGCAATTCGTTGTGTAATTCGACATCATAACATAAACATTGTTGCACAGACTCTTCATCTTGCCAAGCTCTTTGTTTAGCTGCACGTTCTCCTTCCTTAGCCTATCATTTTCTCTAATCAGGTCCGTCGTGCTGCCACTCGTTTCGCCAACAACTTGGGGGGAGTTTGAAGATGAAAGAACTTGCTCTTCACCTGAATCTGTCAGGGAAGTCGCCCGCGGCTGAGGTGCAGACTGTACCAGCTGCGCTGCAGCCTCCGTCACCGAGGGTGATGGTAGCGCCGCAGAGGTTGATGACGGTGTCGCTATTTTCCGACGTTGAATATCGCACAGAAGCTTTTTCTCGCCTTTCCGAAAGCATTCGTTTGAGAATTCCCATCGATCAGGTACAACCTTTCGAAATCCCTACCAAAAAGACGATCAATCAATAAATACAAAATTATGAATTGGACTTTCTAGTGAAAACTTGGAGGCGATTAAGCTTACGTAAGTGTTGAGTTGACGAACGAAGCTTGAGAAATTGTTGTGTTTGAAATACTTTGGAAGTAAATCTCTGGCAAACTCCGTAGGATTCCATACGATAAAAGCAGATCCATCTTCATTCCACGAGATGATATCATCGATGGTACAATCATTCACCAACTGGAAAGTTTTTGTCAAAAACGGCGTCGGAACACATCTAGGCATATCGCCGGCCGTCGATTCCCCTCCGTTTCGATCCACCGGTGGCGGAGCCATAGCCCCTCTTTCCTAAATTAACCAAAACCACATCAAACTCAACAACTGAACAAAGAATCTCTATAAAATCGTATTAAAAACGTACTTTGGACTAATCAACTAACAAAACATAACCTAAATCGGAAATTCTGGTGCTGATCTACACGAGAAAGGGAAATTTGGATTCCCTGTCACATCTAGAACGGTCCGTTAAAAATTATTTCGGGTGCAAGAATATAGGGGGAAGAGATGGGGGAGGGGGGGAATAAATAAAGAGGAAAGAAAACTGAAAGGGGAGGAAAGAACGAGAAGTTTCGTTGTGGGGTATATATACGTGTCAGATTGTTAGGGGGTGACAATGTAACAGCTCATTGAAATCTACTAATTAGCCCCGTTTGGTCCACGTTAGATTTATATTATCTTTTCAATCACATTTTTTCTTTTTAAAAAATATTATTCTAAAAATTATAACATTCAATAATGAGGGTCAAACGGCACTTTAACGTGGAAGAAAATCTAGAAATACACTATTCTTCTTGGATTATTCAATTCGGAAGACCTTTTTCGTGCTCGTTCTCAATCGTTAAACTCGAAAAATCAAGCAGCAAGGGTCAAACGGCACTTTAACGTGGGAGCTGAAAATCTATAAATACACTATTCTTCTTGAATAGATTATTCAATTCGGATTTTGGAATATGAAAATATCTTGATTTGACGTATTTTTGGAGGATTGACCAATTGGGAGGTATGTGAATTTTTCCACCCAGATTACGGTGAATGAATTATCTACTTTAAGAAAGGCGTAGTAGTTGCACAAGTTTCAATCAAGTCAAATTTGTCGTGCACTGCCTTTTTTCTTTTCCATGGCCAATTGCTTAATTTTGAGGTAACTTGAGTTGGACCTTCCTTGGCCCAACCCACTGGATTAACTGAGTCTGGTATGATCTAAATTGCCATCTCGCCCAATCTACACGCTCAAGCCGGTTTGAATTCGCATAAATTCATTAATATTTTTATTTTTTTTTGAATCGAATTCGAGTATAATTTGCTCTCAGTTAGAAGATGGAGGGCTAACATGACGTGGTAAGGCCACGCCCCCTATTTTTGACAAAAAAGCCATTTCTACAGCACTTAAGAGGGCAGTAAATTAGAGAGGGCTGTAAATTTACTGCCCTCTTAAGTGCTGTAAGTCCAGCACTTTTCATTTTTGATGTGAACCGGTGGAAATATGTTTTCTGTACGACTTCAAAAGAGAAATAGTAACATGACATATGGTAGTTACTAAAGATTTAATTGACTTAAACAGTCTATTTGACCAATTTAATAACTACAAATATTACCACCTAATTAATGCTATTAACTACGAATATGATCCATTTAAAAAAAAGTAAAAACTCATTCAAATTTACCTACAAAATGGTTATAAAACCCTTTTAATGCCCATAAATTCCAAGATGGTTTTTAAAGCACCTCACGAATTAGATTTTAACACATAAACCCTTCACTATACTCGTACGATCTTACAATTCCAGTCATTAGAATAAGGATTTTGCTACTTGTACATCAAAATAGCACATAAGCGGTTACCAAAATGATGTGGAGGGAAATGATTGGATAGAACTAGAATTGTATTTTGGAGTGGGATTATAAGTTTAGAAATGAGTTAGACAAGAGCTTTTGAAGTGGGTTCTCCTCTCTCTCGGTCAAGTTTAGGTAAGAAGATTATGTCAACTTTACATAGTAAAAGAACAAACAAAAGTTGTTTAAGAGTATAGCGAAATTCGGTAATCGCACATTCTTGTCCAATTCCAAGGTAGGTCCTCGAAAAAGCTAGTTCTTATCATTCCAATAATATGATATTTGTGCAATACAAGAGTGTGTCTGGTTACGAAAGGTAAATGACGTGAGAGTAGAGATATTGTGGGAAAATTAAAGCAATGTGTTTAAATTATTATTATTCATTAATTAATGTGCAGCTACAGATCTAGGAATTACACTATTCCTCTTGAATTCTAATTCTAGAAATATGAAATATCCTCAACATATGACTTATTTTTTGAGTATTCACCAAATCCGAGGTTTAAATTTCATTAAGGAAATAAATATTCATACACCCCCCCACCCCACAAAAAAAAATTCAAAAATATGAAAAGAAATTTTTTTTAAATCTTTTCCCATCCATCCCACTCTAACCCAAGACCACAACATACTGTCACGCATATCGCCGCATCTTAACCACCACCAACATTGAACTGCTAACAATTCTGGCACGAAAGGGAAACGCCACTTATACAACCAAGGTTGACAACATTTCACAGTGGTGGGTCCCACCGTGTTTAAACAATATAAAAAATTAATCACCCACCCAACCCATGTGTGAGGGGTTGTCAACTGAGGTTGTACAACTAGCATGGTTCGGCACGAAAATTCAAGGTAATTTTGTGCAGGGGTGGACCCAGCTTAGGCCCAGTGCAGGCATCTGCCTGCACTGGGCTTTGGGCTACCCCTAATTTTTGGTTTAGCCCAAAACTTAAAAAAAAAAAAAAAAAAAAAAAGGTTATTGGCCCATTCCAGTCCCAGGCCGCATGAACCAAACCTTAGAAGTTCCCATAGACGTTCCCAGCCCTTTCTTCCAGTTGCAAGCTGCGATTTCTTGCAATCAACCGCCGAGTCGCCGATCCCTTTCTTCCACGACCTGCTGTTGCTGCTGCATCCGGCGACCGTCGCCCGTCGCTGCTCGCAACTGGAAGAAAGGGCTGGGAACGTCGCCCGTCGCTGCTCGCGCCGTCGCCCGTCGCTGCTCGCACGCGATTATCCGGACGGTAGGTGAGTAAGTTTTCCTAGACTTCTTCCTCCTTATTGATTGTTATGGGTATTCAATTTCATTGTTTCAAAATTTGGAATTTCTTCTATGGTGATTGATTTGCGTATTGGAATTGGAATTTGGATTGGTGATTGCCGAATTTGGATTGATTGCCGAATTGGAATTGGAATTTGGATTGGTGATTGTCGAATTTGGATTGATTGCCGAATTGGAATTGGAATTTGGATTGGTGATTTCCTAGACTAGACTGACTGCTGTAAATATAGACTAACTGCTGTTAATTTGGATTGGAATTGTAATTTTTGATTAGGTCCTTACTCCTTAGGATTTAGGAATTTGGAGGCTATAGAGTTTGGATGCTGTAGACTGCTATAGTGCTATAGAGTTTGGATGTTATTGAATTTTCTATTGGTAATTGATAAATGGTAAGTGGTAAACACATTACACATGGTCCACATCCACTAACTGAGTCATTACTATTTATTTTCCGATGAATTTTCTTTTATTTTGTTTATTTATATTCCAATTCCTATGTATTACAGTCAGTTATGGAAAGATTTTATAAAAGAAAAGCTCTTGAAGTTGTGGAAAATGTTAATGAAGAGACGTTAATTGGAGACGATTTTGATGTTACACAACTTCCCACTGATCCTGGATTAAGGACTCCAATCTTGAATTACAATTCTAACATCAGAGATCAAGTTCGGAGAGCATATATGCAAAAGGGTCCTTGTCAACCGTTTAACCATGAATTTAAGAAAAGACAATTTGGAGAAAAAGAATCTAGACGATTCAATCATTCTTGGTTTAACGAGTTTGAAGGTTGGTTGGAGTATAGCGTGGCAAAAGAGGCAGCTTTTTGCTTGTATTGTTATCTTTTTAAACCAAGTAGTGGGAAACAAGGTGGAGGCGACTCATTCGTTGGTGAAGGATTTACGTATTGGAAAGATAAAAAGAGGCTCGGTACTCATGTTGGAAAGCATAATAGTTCACATAATGAAGCTCGTATTAAGTGTGAAGCTTTGATGAATCAAGAACAACACATTCAAACGGTTTTCTTCAAGCAGTTAGAGCAAATGAGAAATGAATATCGTGTCCGTCTTATTGCATCAATTGATTGTGTTCGAGTTCTGTTGAGGCAAGGGCATTCATTTCGAGGCCATGATGAGTCTAAGAATTCTTTGAATCCAGGTAACTTTCTAGTTCAATTAGAATTTCTATCTGATCATAATCATGAGGTTAAGGCTGTGACATTTGAAAATGCACCCCAAAATTGCAAATTAACATCCCCTAAGGTACAAAAGGATATTGTAAGTGCTTGTGCTACTGAAACGATAAATGTTATTATCAAAGATATTGGTGATTCGTTATTCGCTATCTTAGTTGACGAATCTCGTGATGTTTCAATGAAGGAGCAAATGTCAGTTGTGTTACGTTATGTGAAAAATGGGCTTGTAAATGAACGTTTCATAGGTCTTGAACACGTGTACACTACCACAGCTGTCTCACTCAAGGCTGCTATTGATAAGATATTTTCTAGATATAATTTAAGCATTTCTAATTTGCGGGGACAAGGTTATGATGGGGCAAGTAATATGCAAGGTCAGTTTAATGGTCTCAAAGCACTCATTTTAAATGAGAACCCTTGTGCTTTTTACATTCATTGTTTTGCACATCAACTCCAACTAGCTCTTGTAGCCGTGGCAAAGAAGAATAGACCGATTACTAATTTCTTTTGTGTGGTTGCAAACGTGATAAACAATGTTGGAGCATCTGCTAAACGTTGTGATCTTCTTCGAGATAAACAATCAGATTTTATTGTTGAGGCATTGGAGAATGGTGATATTTTAAGTGGACGAGGCCTTAATCAAGAAACTACTCTTCAACGTTCAGGTGATACTCGTTGGGGATCACATTATAATTCTTTGGTTAGCTTGATTAACATGTTTACAGCTGTTATTGATGTACTTGGAATAATTGAAGAAGATGGATCAAGTACTTGTGATCAAAAAAATGATGCATTTAATATATTGGAGTCGATACAATCGTTTGATTTTGCATTTAATCTACATTTAATGAGAAGTATCTTGGGGATTTCAAATGATTTGTCAAAGGCATTACAGAGGAAAGATCAAGACATTGTTAATGCAATGGACATGGTGAAAATTTGCAAAAAGAGACTCCAACTTATGAGAGATGATGGGTGGGATTCTTTCTTACAACATGTTTCTTCTTTTTGTGAGCATCATTATATCAATGTCCCAAACATGGATGGTATGTTTATGCGTTCTGCACATGGTGGTCGTCCTCATCGTAATCCTCCACAAATGACCAACTTGCATCACTTTCGGATAGATTTATTCTATTCTGTCATAGATACGCAACTTCAAGAATTGAATGATCGTTTCTCAGAGGTAAATACTGATTTGCTCCTTTGTGTAGCTTGTCTATGTCCACAAAATTCATTCTCTGCTTTTGATAAAAGAAAGTTGATTCAACTTGCTAAGTTTTATCCACAAGATTTTTCAGAAGTAGATCTCTTCACACTTGACGATCAACTTGATAATTACATTTTTGATGTCCTCTCTAACAAAGAGTTTGAAGAATTAAATGGTCTCAGTGCTCTCGCACAACAGTTAGTTTTGACAAATAAGAGCAGATCATATCCAATGGTTTACAAGCTTTTGACTTTGGCACTAATTCTTCCTGTTGCTACTGCTACGGTAGAGAGGGTATTTTCTGCCATGAACATTGTGAAGAATAGATTGTGCAATCGAATTGGAGATGAGTGGATGAATGATCGCCTTATTGTTTATGTGGAGAAAGACATATTCTTAAAGATTGATAATGATGTGATTGTACAAAGATATCAAAGTATGAAAACTCGTAAAGAACAATTGTAAGGTATTTCATTTTAATATAATGCTTGTGTTATAATTTTTTTTTTCTTTTTTGCTGTTACCGCCCGCACTGGACAAATATCCTGGGTCCGCCCCTGATTTTGTGTTCCTAATAGATATGTGAAGGGGGGAATACTATATACATTGAGTAATTTGAATGCAAGGATGAAAACTACAAATTGTGCGATCCAAGTTACAGTTATAGCTAAAATTTGCAAATAATGCAACCCAAATCCTCCTCAGAATTAGACTCTGTAATCCCAATTCATCTTCTCCATTTTCTGCACTTCTCTTAACTCCAATTATAAGTTCATTATCATTTTCATTTTACGGATTTTCTGAAAATTAATTAAAAAGATGTTCGTTTTCATTTGCCAGAAAGAAAACCTAAATATTTGCAGAAAAGTAATGATGCTATTCAACTTTTTTATGCATTCACATTATCGTTTCAATAAAAATCAGTTTCTTATGACATAATGTGAAAAAAAAAGTATATTCGTGTTGTTCTTTTCATATGAAAATGTTACAATTTTTTTTTTCTTGTTCTGTATTTCTCAGCAAATTGAAATATATAATATCGAGTTTAGTAACTTAAACGAGTAATAATTCTATTATACTTCTAGGTCCTCGTTACTGCTGAAAAGTTGTGAGGTGTCTATAGGGGTGTCAATTTTGCTCACCAACTCGGGCTCACCGACTCCGGCAGCATGTAGCTGCTTCCAGCATTTTTAAGGAAAAAAAATTGTGAACCGGCTCGACTCAACAAGGCCCGAGCTGAAAGCTTGGGTGAGCCTAATTTTTTGGCCGAGCAAAAGCTCGGTTCAGCTCGGCCAAAAAAAGCCCAAATAATTTTTATCCGAGCCGAGCTCGAATCTCAAGTTTCGGCTCGACTCGTTGACACCCCTAAATGTTCATCTTGCTCTTTTACCTTTTTTTGTACATAATTCTCAAATTTTACGTTTTATTATTTATCTTCTTTTTAATTATATGCTTATGTTGAATTAATAATAGGTATTGGAGCTAAATCTTGAAGATCTATTGAAGGAAATATCCTAACATAATTTCAGTAGTGAGACTTTTGTATTGTAATATCGATTGCTTTATCTGAAATGTGAACAAGTGAAAAATATTGATGGTTCTCTAATAGTTTCTTAAATCTAAGTACACCAGTGAGTTGGATGGAAATATATGAACTTTTTTAATGTATTTTTGTATTTTTCTTTTTCTTTTGAGCGGAGAAAGTTAACGACATTGCCCCTTCAAAGTAATACAAAATAAGGGCAATTCCGCCCCCCGGGCACAGCTGAGTTGGTGGATCAATTGTATCTGTGGGCTTGCAACCTCAGCGTGGAGGGTTCGAATCCTACTTCCAGCAGTGAGGAGGGCTTACTTGGGGCCAGGAGTTAAAGAAATGTAGGAACCTGTGATCCAACTTGGGCTTATCCCGCGGTTTACCTTTCACCAACCAATGAGGGGTCGGAGGTTGGAGGTCTAGGACTAGTCAGGCGCAAGCCTGGAACCTGGGTATCAAAAAATAAAAAAAATAAGGGCAATTCCATTGCACCCACAAAGGTAACGATCCTTTTGGATGGAAGCGTGAAAAATATTTTGAAAGAATGTATTCTAGAATAGTAGATTGATGGAGAATGTGTGATTGAAAAGAAAAAATAAAAAATTATTGATGTCATGGAAAATATTATTTTATTGAAAAATGTGTGGTTGAAAGTGAGTAGAAGAGAAAATGAAAATTTTAATGTGTACCAAACAAGAACGCAGTTTGAAATCATTTTCACTACATTTTAAAGGTTTGAAGAAAAAATACAATTTGAGTAAAAGTTAAAAAACCATTCTTGTGCAAATGGTTGTGTTACATCTATATAATAATTTACATACATATCATATGATGAAATCTAATTAGGTCGGAATTTCTTCAACTAAGTAAGAAGAATAAACTCCGTCGCTCTGTTTTGACACCTCATCCATATACAAATTATTACGTAACTCCATTATATTTTAAGTAACATTATTCTTGTGCATTTGACTGCTTTTGTCATTTTATCATGAGTTTCTATATTTATTTTATACATTATGTCATATTTCATTTATGTGAAAATGGAAGAATTTTTAAAGTTATTTTTTAAAAATTATTTAATTATTTCAATAATGCAAATTATATTATATTCTTTAAATTTTTTTAATAATACAAAGTAACACATTTCCGTTCTATTTTGTTGTTAAATCATGTTTGCTTTTTATAATGCCCAACTGCTTATGGGCCACTATAGGCCAACTACATTCGAACCAAACCGTAATTATTATTGTGGAAATTACATGTTTCCCTACTTTTTTGGAGATTCAAATTCTAAAATTAGATTTCATGTGTTTAATATTCAAAAATCAGATTTTTTTTATATTGATACATATTTATTATATTTAATTAAATACTAATAATAACATTATAAAAATTGATTTATACACACCCACCCCACCCCACCCCAACCCAACCCAACCCAACCCAACCCAAAATTATTTTTCAAACCCTAAATTACATTCTCTCTCTCTCTCTCTCTCTCTCTCTCCCTCCCTCTCTGCAAGCGATATGTTCGTCGCCGCCGCTGCAGGTTTGTTTTCTTTGCTGTGGTTTGTGGTGGTGCGACGACGACGAAAAGGGTTTATTAGATTTAGTGGTGGCAATGGCGGTTGTTCAATGGTGTTGCGTTGATGGGTCTGCTGGTGGCATTGGGAAGAGAATCTCTGGCGCAGATATGAAGAAATAGAAATTTGAATCTGGGGAACAGACTGGAAGAAATGATGGTAGCGATTTTGTGGTGGTGGATCGACGGTTTAGGTGGGTTTAATTGAATTTGGCGGTGACAGGGGGCGATTTTGTAGTGGCGATGGTTGCTGGAGGTCACGGTGAGTTGGTGTGGGTGACTGTGGCTGTGGTGATGGTGGTGATATGGCGTGGTGGTGCTGTGGGTACGGTGTGTTGTGTGCGGTGGTGATGTTTGCGTGGTGGTGGAGGTTGTGATGCTGATGGCCGTGGTGGTGATAATGGTGATGTGGGTGGTTGTTGGAGCAGGATGCAACGGTTATGTATGTGACGATGGGGCTGCTGGCGGTGGTGGTGAGGTGGTGGCGGCGATGGTGGATATGACTGGGTGGTGTTGTGGCGGGGTAAACGGTAGTGACAGTTCTTTTTGGTGTCTGTAACTTAGTTATTGAACCGTGACTTTAAATTTGATAATTTGTAAGTAAAAAGAACCCGTGACCAACAAATTTGAAAACACGTGACCTGTGATATGTAATTTTTTTGATCCGTGACCAATAAAATAATTTGTGACCCATAAAATTTTAGATTTTTGATTTCGAAATAATTCGTGACCTACAAAATTTTTGATCTGTGATAGATTAAAAAATTACAACCTATAAATTTTTTGAACTGTGATCATAAAATATATTCTGTGACATGTGCTGTGACCATTTGAAATAAATTTGTGACTATCAACAAGAACCTGAGCCATGTGTAAAAATATTTTGTGACCTGTGCTGCCATGTACAATATATTCTGTGACTTGTGCTGTGACCATTTGAAAATAACACGTGACTATTAACAAAAATATGAGGCATGAGAATTATTATGTTATCAATCATTATAAACAAAAAAAAAACATGCGTTGTGACTTGTGACATGGGCTGTGACTTGTGACTCTTGTGACCTGGGCTGTGACCTGAGTTGTTGTCGAAATATTCGTCGGAATCGGAACAGTTGTCGAAATAGGAGCAGGCCGGAAACGATGACCGGAATCGGAGTAGTTGTCAGAACGATTGCTGGAATCGGAATTGTCGCCGGATGATCGTCGGAACGGCGGGGTGGTGGAAGTGGGTGAGTTAAGTATATTATATTATGTGTGTGTGTGTGTGTGTGTCAAAAATCTGATTTTTGAAATGTGAAAGATGTTTTGTTATTTTTGAAATAGGGAAAACTTAAAGTAAGATTTATGAATTTTTCCCATTATTATTCAAACCACACCACAAGGTTCTCAATTTTTGCTCATTATAAGACTCATGTATAAAAAAAAATTTGCAAAATCTAATAGCACTCAAACAATGCTTAACTATAACGAGTGATGTAGCCAGGATTTCAATCTTGTGGGAGGGGGGCAAAAATACAGGGGTGGAGCCCCCGAATTTTTTTTATTTATTTTTAATTAGAGGAGGATTGAAAACGACGATTTTGAGTACCAAAAATCGTATCAAAATAGATAAATTAGATTGACTGACCAAAAAGACAATTAGTTTCTCGATACAAAAACAATGTATCCATCTATATGTCTAGCGCTATACAAATTGAAAACATAAACGTTAGATGGACATCAAAAAGACAAAAAGTAAACTGCATATCTACATAACAAATGATAGAGATTGGTTAGACATCTGAAATTACCCTCTCTTTGTCACTTCAAACTCGTCAGTAAGAGAATCTAATGGAAAATTATCAATAATCTCATTCTCTATATACACAAGCATGGTAGTGGACAAAAAATCATCTTCCATTCTATTACACAATCTTGTCTTAATGACACTCATAACTAAAAATGCATATTCTGTAGTTGTTGAAACCGGAAGAATCAAGCTTAGACGAATCAATCTATCAACAAGATTATAACTCGTTGATTTTCTTGACAATGCCAACCATTGGCACAAATCAGGAAGTGTTGTCAAATTTTTAAATTGGAAATTACGTTGAACTTTAATTTGATATAACTCCAATTGATTTTTCAAATACAACTTCCTTTATCTTTATTTTTCAAATGGGCTAAACAATGGATTAGAACCAATTTTCCTTTATTTTTAACGCAACAGTGGGTAATATATTCATAAATAGGCCATTTGCTTTTGGATTGGATTTGGACGATTTATTTATTTAAGTAACTATTGGATCTTTTAGTTAAAAAGAAGATTTTCAACTAAGCCTAAGGGTTCATCAGCACAACAGTACTAAGAATTTTAATGGTATTTCTCTCCAAGAACAAGGCAGCTTAATCAACTACATGTCGAGATAGGAAACTTTAATCATTATTATAACTCAATCTCAGTGTGAAAAAAAATCTAGAGAACTTCAACAGTGTGGAAGGGTGACATTGCAAAAGAAAACAGAAAACCTTCAAAGGTAGGAATAAACAATTGAAGGAAGATCAATCAACATGTGCAGTGATTTGACGCTTTGTTGGAATCATGCTTTGGGTCTCCGAGATCATTTCGATACACAACTATTACATATAGCAATGACTTGGACACTTGGCACATTATTATCTCATCTAATGCTGGTACAAATCAAGATCAAGAACAGCATTAGGTCGGTGACTTGGTTCATAAAGATATACGAGACTCATAGACGTGTGGTGCGAAGCAAAAAGTTATCTATCATTGACCAATCCATTGATGTATTGTTTGACAACAATGTTGAAATTATCCAAAATCTTATGCGTAAAAATACCCGAATTAGCCAAGGCGTAAATAAAACAAAGAAAATCAAGTATCAATGTTCGTCGACCCAAATTGCACCCCTCAATGCAAATGAGGAGGATATTGTTACAAAATACAATATCTTCTCAGAAAACCTATTACAATCCTAAATAATGGCCGTGTAAGAAAATGTCAGACGACGTCATCATGAAACATACAGAATCCCACGTCGATAAAGAGCAAGGATTACAGTTGTAAATACAGCCCAAACAAAGATAATCCACCAAGCCATAAAGACTGTGATTTCTCTAACCAAAACAGAGCAAGGCAATGAATTACATACCCATCGGAGATCAGTCAGCAATTTATCGTCAATTTGAGATAAGCCAAGGAGAAGAAGTAACATGCCAGCAGGTAGAAACAACTGCAGAACTACTAGACCTATGTAATGGTTGTGTAGGAAAACCTTTGCCCGGCTATAGTCTAAGTCGGGAACCTTGCTTGCGTGCAACCTCTGGTACCAACATAAAACAGCTTCATTCAAGAACATCTGCGCATTGGGGCGGACAGTCAGGATTTGCAAAATACCCGTAATCAACAAGCACCAAAGCCTAAATTTCTCGAAAATCATTCTTGACAGGCCAATATTCCCAGCCAATTCTGTGGCTGCCCCACTCTTGCTGGCTAAAAGTGACCCTTTTTTTCCATCAATTGTCTTGTTAATAAACAATTCTGCAAACGGACTAATCCAAAGCAATGAAGTGAACACAACTGATAAGTAATTAGCATAAAGCAGCATTCTTGCAATCCATCCACACGAAATTATAGACAAATTACATCGAATTTGATCGGTTCCAAGCCAAAATGCACGAGCATTCCTCAATGTTGGTATATAAAGAAAACCCACGAGGCAGCCCATGAAAACAGCAACAGTAAACTTCCCAAACCCATCCAATGATTCAAAACCAAAATCAAGAACCCACTTAGGAACAACATCAAAAACAACAATTAACCCCAAAAGAAAACCTAAAAGCCCCAATATGAAACTCAATCGCTTGTCCAATCTCTTTGATGCAGACCTTTCAAAACTTATACTAACAATTAAAAACAGATCCCTACAAACTCCCACAATACCCAGTAAAATAGGGATTATAGTCCCACTTCTCACAATGCCAGAATCCGAATCCACCCGCAAGAGTTTATGAAGCAACAATGATAATATGGCTATAATTGTAAAATTAAAAGCACTATAATACTCTCTGAAATAAATTCTTGATTGTAATTGACTTTCATTGAGTTTCAATCTAAAGATCTGAGCTTTATTCTCATCAAACTCAAATCTTTCTTTGGATTTCTTTCTGGGTTGTTCAGAATCAAGTGCACCTGGCCTTCTAATGGCTGCTCTGATGCCTTTTGAGGATGTGTTGTTGGGATTTACATCATCTGGGTGTATGTAAGTGTGGAGGCCATAGAGAAACAGGGCAGGGATCTTGAGAAAAGAAAGGAGGAGAGTAAGGGAAAGTGCAAATACTGTGTGGAGGATTAGATTATTTGCTGAAGAAAGCATTTTATAGAAATTACAGCAATTTTTTTTTTCGTAGATTTGATGAGAGAATTGTGTTTTTAACGAGGAGAAACTGAAGATGCATTCAAAGCAATACCGAGAGAAAACTTTGGACCTATGCTTGGCTAGTTGTGTCTGGTTTTGGAACAAATCTCCAAAAGTACTTTGCAAAACTTGGGGGTAGTTTTAAAAAGGAAAAATGCTACAATTACATAATTCAACAACAATGGCCTATTTTCACAATATTCTTTTGAATGTTAAAAGATAAAAGATGTCTTCAACTATAATATACAATTATAAAATATTATTTCGTTTGAAAGACAATACCGATCTTTTAGTTAACAAGTAAAAATCAAACATTTTCCACTTAAAAATTCAAAATTAGCTGATTTTTCATATTTATTTATTTCAATTTAGATAAAAACTCTATCATCTTTCATATGCTTGAACCTCAAAATCTCATAAACTTATCGAACGCTAAACAAGAAAATATTTTTTTATATCGATTACTTCAAATGGATAAGTATATTTACATATATTTAATTTTGTTTTCGTTAAATTAGTATACGTTTTTAATTGATACTAGAGATGTCAATGGGCCGAGCCGGCTCGGCTCGGCTCGGCCCGGCCCATACTCGGGCGAACTGGGCTCACCGGCGAGCTTGGCTCATGCCTGAGCTTCCGCTCGATTCATCGGCTTGCCAAATTTTTTTTTTTTTTAAGGTTATAAGCCTTTAAAGGGGAAAAAAAATTCTGGCTCGTGGCTCACCAAAAACGAGCCTGACGAGCCGGCCGCTCCGCTCGGGCTCGTCTTTTTGACAAGCCCGAGCGGCTCGAGCTCGTCTAAAATGAGTCGACGAGCCGACTCAGTTCGTTTGCCACCACCAGACGATACATCTTATTTCGACATAGATTATGTTAGGTTTTAATATTGTAATTTGCAATTCTGTAAACAAAATGGACTTAATTGTAATTTGTATAAAAAGTCAATGAATAATATGCAAAAAGATAAAGTTAAGGTTTTTAGGTTTAGGGTTCGAGAATGTCAAAAGAAGGAAAACACGGCCCGCAATTTCGCTATACTGTCGTCATGTATTGGCTCGAGCGTAAAAAACAGAACTTCTGTCGCTCAACTGTCACCCTTCATTCTCTCGAGCGACAGTATTGTCCGAAAAATCTTTATTTCGCGATTTAAAAGTTTTTTCCCCGATCCATTTGTTTCCTAACCTATATATATGTATATATATCAAAACACCTCAGAACGATTTTTGTCAAGGTTGAACAGTGAGAGAGCTTAATCTGTGAAAGAATTCATATATTTTATCTTTCAACTTTCATCTTGTAAGATTGTTTTAGTGAGAAAAATATCGTCCACATAATTCAAATACCAAACCTTTCTTTCATCCACATATGTTAGAGTTATGAAGATCGAGGGAAGTTGACTGGAGTTCCAGTCAGTGAAAAACAAGATGTTCTTCGTTGATCCATGGGAGATAGACGATTCTGTAAAACTATGAGTGCTGCAGGGTAGCAAATTTCACGGAGAGATTTGACGAATTGCAGCTAAGGATTGGTGTAGGGGAGCACAGGATCGGTGAAAAGCTGTAGGAATTGCAGTCAAAAGATCAGATAGTACGCGTCGTCTAATCTAATAGAATATAAGTTGTTTGAATTGTTTATATTGAATTACGTGGTAAAGTGCCTGGGGTTTTTCCCAATTGAGTTTCTCCGTGATCATACCGTGTGTTAATTTACTACTTTATTTACTGTTTAAATTATATAAACTGTGGTATTCAAATATATGATTAAAACTGATGTGTATGTTTAATCATCTAGAAAAAGAATTAAAAAGTGACTTGTTGCTATTTAATTTGTTAATTATTTTAATTCCGCATATAAAACCTATTCACCACATCTAGGTATTGTTAGGGTCGAACTAAATATTTTTCATTTGGTATCAGATCCTTAAATCGATTCTTGACCCTTATTTTATAATTATAGATGAGTAAGTCACTATTCATGCCTCTATTCTTTAACGGAAGCAATTATGCCTACTGAAAAGTTCGAATGAGAGTTTTTCTTAAGGATTTGGATGAACGTATTTGGATTAGCATTCAAAATGGGTGGGCTCCACCTACAACAACTATTACTGGTGCAGTTACACCCACTTATATCTTTGTGTGGACTAAAACTAATTTGGATGAGTGTAATTGAAATAGTAAGGGCCTTCATGCTCCGTTCATAGCTACGTCTATTAAGGAATTTAGAAGAGTCTCGATGTGTGAAACTACTAAATTTAGAAGATGTTTGGGATATCTTAGAAACCACACACACAAGTGAATTAAAAATGTTAAAAACTCTAAATTGTAGATATTAACCACTAAGTTTGAAAATATTAGAACGAAGGACGATGAATCGTTCGATGAGGTCTATGCGAAGCTAAATAACACAGTCAACTCTAGCTCTAATTTAGGTGAAAAGATCCCCGAGTCTAAAATTGTTAGAAAAGTCCTTAGATCCCTACCCGAGAGGTTTAGACCTAAGGTAACTGCGATAGAAGAAAGTAAGGACTTAAACGCTATTAGAATTAAAGAACTCGTATGATCACTTCAAACTTATGAACTCACCGATCACAACCTAAAAGGTTAAATTCATCGCCACGAACACCATTAAAGGAGAAGAGAGTGTGTCCACTGATAAAGGGAGGATAAAAGTGAACAGTCCGAAGAAGAGTCTGAGGATGAGATTGACATTCACGAGTCTTATCGTGAATTGTTTGAGGAGGATCTCAAAATTAAAAAGGTCAATAAAGCCGTCTTGAAAAAGGTTAAGGAACTTGAATGTCGATCCCTCTCAGTACATGATTTACAAAACAAGTTGAATATCGATCCCTCTAGATACAATATGGAACGAAATGTAATCACTTTTTGATAGAACAATAAAAAGCTACATGTCGGGTTTAGATTGATCAAAAGGAAATATAGACTGATGGAGAACGACGTTCCTAGATGTATAAATCCTATTGCTCCCCAGATCAAATAATTTGTATCCTTTATAACCAAAAGGATATCCGAGAAAAACAGAGGTTCGAGCTCATGGGGTGAATTTGTGGCGTTGGCTAAGAAGAGTTGATCCATAACATAGACATCCAAAGGAATGAAGGTGGGAATATATAGGAGGCTTGTTATTTAACAACTCGAAAGGACTTTTATTGGACAATAAAGGTGAAGGTGTTCTATTGATCAAATATATAGCAGTTAGTACACAATCATCCCAATAACAGAGATGAACCTGAGATTGAAAAAGAAAAGCTCGTGCAACATTGAGTATGTACTGGTGTTTTCTCTTAACAACTGAATTTTGTTCTGGAGTTTCAACACAAGAGTGAAATGGAATTATGCTTTTAGAACGAAAGAACTCATGGAAAGTAAGCTCAAGAGCATTATCAGACCTAACAAATTTAAGAGCAATATTATACCGTGTTGAAATCAGGTTATAAAACTTTGAAAAAACTCTTATAACATCTGATTTTGAGGCTAAAAGATAAATCCAGGTGGCTCTTCTACAATCATCAACAATGGTGAGAAAAAAACGATGACCAGCCCTTGTGTTAACTTGAAATGGACCCCATATATCAATGTGCACCAAATCAAAAGGGTGAGAAGACATATTATTATTTGAAATGAAAGCAAGACGTCTTTGCTTAGCCATATGACAAATTTGACAATGTAGATAAAGAACTAGAAAGTTGCAATTCATTATGAAGTAATTGAAGTTTTACATCAGATGGATGTCCCAATCTAAATGCCATTACAGATAGCAACTCCTAGATCTAGGAAATATAAATTTCTTTGTCTTCTACCGTTCCCAATCATCAAGCCCCAAGTGAGGTCCTGGATAAGACATGAATCAAAAAGAAAGTTAACACTACAATTGTGGCTAAGGGTTAGAGCACCGACACTGAGTAAGTTGAAAGCAAACAATGGAACGTATAGGACACCATGTAATATTAAGGAATCAGACAGTCTAATTGTTCCTATACATTCAATTGCAACCATTTGACTATTGGGTAATGTTACTGTAGTGTTGTGGACAGCAGATGAATTAGAGAACAATGAGATATCACAACAAACATGATGACTAGTACCTGTGTCAATGACCCATGTACCAGACGGAATTGAGAGATGTGTAAGAGAAGAAATAGAGATGGAATTACCATAGATTTGTGGCACAGATGGACTCACAACTATTTGGGGTTCAGGCATGTTTGACGCATGATGGTGAAGCTAGGAACTCAGATAAGCAATCAACTGTTGAAGTTGGTCGGCGGTGAGGTGATTACTCGGTGGAGGTGTACTCATAGTAGCAGCTGTAGAAGGTGAACTCTATAAATGATTCAAAGAATTCTGGACCTAATTCGAATTAGTTTGAAGGGAGCCCACTTAGGCTAATTGGGCCTTGGGCTTGGGCTTGTATCCGGTGGATACCCATGTAATTTGTAGTACTTGTTGATTATGTGACCGGTCAACCCACAATGTGTACAAACATGTCTGTCTCATCTAAATTTAGTCGGAGAAGATGCAGACACCACAGAGAGATTCGTTGTCGAACCAGTAGTGAAAGAACTCGACGATGAGGTCTGAAATGCTAGGGATTTGCTAGGCTAGATTCGGTACTGATTGTACGCCGTCTCTCCTCCTGAACCACCAGATTAAAAACTTTTGAGATTGAATGCAGGTGGTCATTCATCAAGATTTGACCTCTAATGGTACCATAGGACTCGTTCAGGCCCATCAAGAATTGTATAACGTACTCTTGCTGATGATAATCAAGCCAAGTTTTCATGCCTCCACAATGACATATCAGAATTGACTGATAATTTTTGTATTCGTCCCATAAGATTTTCAATCGGGTATAATAGATATTAATGTCAAGGGAAGCCTGACATAACCCCTAAAGCTGTTGTTTGATTTGGAAAATTCTGGGCACATTACTTTGATGGAATCTTTCGTGTAAATCCGTCCAAACTGCTTGGATAGTATCTAGATAAAGAAGACTATCTGCTATTTCCTTCGAAACAACGTTAAGTAGCCATGAGCTCACCATACTATTGCAGCGGGACCAAATTCCAACAAGGAGCTCTCCATCTGATGGTTTTGGAATTGATCCATCAACAAAGTCGAGCTTGTGTTTGGCGTTGAGTGCCATAACCATTGTTCTATTTCAGGTGTTGTAACTTGGACCAGTAAGAGGATGATAAACTAGTATGAAACCAGGGTAGTCTCCATTATGAAGAAAATATGGACTGCCGGTATTGTCCATGGAAACTGAATCTCGTTAATCCATGTTGCTAGACGATGAAGGTGGAGTCAATTGTTGGAACCGATTGTTATTGTGTAGCTGACCTCCACGGGCCATGTTCAGACACAAAGCAAAGAAGCTTAGATGATATGCTTTGATACCATTTTACAGAAAAGAAGTTTGGAAAGGATAGAAAGTTGGTTCTCTTATTCAGTCATTCTCAAAGGAAAATACAGTATATATAGCCAAGCTCCACCATAACCGAATACATCTCTGTATAACAGAATAGTACACCTCAACAAAGTTATATTGGTTATACAAAAAAGAGATAAATAAAAATGATAAAATAATAGTTGGTAATATTGTAAAAGTAACTTTCTTGAGAAAATAGAGTGGATTTCCATAAATACTATCAAATAAGTGATCTGGTTCGACTCGCATTTTTTAAACATAAAAATTGATAATTTTCTTCATAAGTACTGGAAAAAAAATTGTTAGAAGTACAAGAACATGGTGATTCAATTTAGTCAATATTTTGCAGTGACATAACACTGTTTAAATTATTTGCTCTTTTCTTTGTAACTTATCTTGAAATCACATTATTTTTTGTAAACGATAATTTCTTTCAATTTATGCCAGATATATCTCAATCGTTTAACCACATTCCTTAATGTTGTAAATGCACATACGAGTAAAGAAACACAACAACAATCGAAAACATTTCTAGTGTCTTAAAAATCGACAACAGAAGAACCACCGTTTCTACCTTGTGTCTTTATATAAATCCTGGAGAAGCTCAACCATCTAGAAGTTCAAAGGACAAAGGTAACAAAATATAATTCTATACTATTCTCCAAATAAAGTAAAAGGAAATAGGGCAAACTAGAATTGAAACTAGGGTAATTGACGCAAAAGGTCCCTACCTATGACAGTTGTTGTGGAAAACGTCCATACGTTCGATTTTTTGGTGCAGAACGTCCCTACCTTTGCATTTTCTTGCGCAAAACGTCCTTTTGACCAATTTTTAACATAAAATGACCATTATACCCTCTTATATAAATAAAACAAAAAAGGAAAGAAAAGAAAAATAAAGAATAAATTGCAATCTAGTCCAAAACATTTTTAAAAGTGCAAATCAATCCAAATAAATTATTAAAATATTAAAAATAATAATAAAAAAAATAACAACTTTTCTTTCCTATCCCTCTCCTCCACTTCGTCAGCCTCCAAATAAAAGGTTTTTATTTTTATTTTTGATTATTTTTAATATTTTAATAATTTATTTGGATTGATTTGCACTTTTAAAAATGTTTTGGACTAGATTGCAATTTATTCTTTATTTTTCTTTTCTTTCCTTTTTTGTTTTATTTATATAAGAGGGTATAATGGTCATTTTATGTTAAAAATTGGTCAAAATGACGTTTTGCGCAAGAAAATGCAAAGGTAGGGACATTCTGCACCAAAAAATCGAACGTAGGGACGTTTTCCACAACAACTGTCATAGGTAGGGACCTTTTGCGCCAATTACCCTTGAAACTAAAGAGGGTGAGTTGTTGTCTCCCGGACTTGTGAACGATATTACCTCAGAACTTGTGCAAATGTGGATGCAACACTTGTGGTTGTATCATACTCCGCGGACGAGGAGATTCGTCCTTGAATCTTGAACATAGTACTTTCAATCGTTGTCTCGTAATGATAATAAGGATGTTAAGTGGTCCGAGCAGCTTGTAATTAAAATTGCAAGTGTATACGTCATAATTATAGTAATCTTTACTCGTGATTAAAGTTTTTTGCTTGTTCTGAGATCTGGATGTTTAATTCATTTTATAATATTTTAAATAAATGGATTACACTACTCTTCCAATAATGGAGATAAATGTCACATGTTCACATGCTATGGCTGTTCTAGAGATTAGTTGTGAACATGTGCCCTGGATCATGTAACTTATCCCAACATAAAGGAGTAAGGAGAGAGTAATCCGTACAATAGAGACAAATTTTTACATTATTTAATCAATTTTATTCTGATAATTTACTCTATTAGTAGATTGAACAAAGTTGTACACGTATTTTCACTTCCGTTTTCCTTTCGACGATATGAAGAGTTTAGGTATAATTGTTACTTGGTTTCTTTGTTATTAAAACTTCAATTTTTTGCTTCCCCGGCTCCTGAACGAGCCAACCAGTGGCTCGCATGGGAAAACCCACTCAGCTCATGAATCGCCTTCGGTTCGCGTCACTTTACAACAGTGATATACTTCATAAGTTAACCGGTGCATAAGTTCTCCTCAATGTGTCTTTGATGCTGAAACTTATGAGAAGCTTGAGCAACCAATATATTTTCTCTCAAAATGTCCCATTGATTTTTTTTTTTTTTTTTTTTTTATACTCAGGTGTACACGTTCGACGACTAATCTTGGAATGGACCGTGCTAGTTGTACAATATCGGTTGACAACGTCGATTGACAACCTCTCACATGTGGGGTGGATGAGATGATTAATTTTTTTATTTCTTTAAACACAGTGGGACCCATCATTGTGAGATGATTGTCAACCCAAGTTGTCAACAGATGTTGTACAAATGGCTTTTTCCTCTTGGAATTTACGTTTTGCCCCCTCAAGACGTAGACCAGGTAAACCGCGGGAGGTTGTCCCATTGATTTTTATTTGTCTTAGAGACGCTAGAATGTGATATCTTAGAATCATAAAACTTCAACACTCATCCAACTTTAAAATTCGCTTTCTGATATGATTGATATAATTGGGTCGGCATGACACCAATTGAAGCAATGATATCGATGGACACCGCAAGGTTCAATTCATTACTTCCAACCAAGACTATCATGTTGAAATTAATTAATATATCGAAATTCTATACTACTTTTATGCATATTGGCTAAAGTTTTAAATTAGCTTAGCAAGAATTAAGTATTATGTTCAAAACAAGCTTAGTAAATTTTAAGCTAAGCTCACTTATGGTAAGGAAAAATAGAAGCAGATGAATTTCGAATTTAAGGATGATAAAATGTTTCGTCTCTACCCTGGTGGATGAAGAGAGCTATCGTGTTGCCATCTTTACTCCATTGAACTTTATTTTCATATAGAAAGTTTCACTTATACTAAGCACTTGAGTGGCGTGGAGGAAATAATGATTGGTTACATAATTAATTATATCATCTATTATAGTGTGACACGTCATTCGATTCTTAGGATATCAATTCGGTATATACGGTTTTGAAAAAGTAACACTAAATGTATATATTTTTAACTATATTTATTAAAAAAAATTAGCATATAAAATTTAAAATTATTGTGCAGACATATTATAATAGAGTGCAATTTGTACATCATTGTGTACGTAATGTTGTACAGATATATGACATGAAAGCGAGGGAGAGAAAAAAAAAAAAATTTAAGCTATTATAGACTTTCCCTCCTTCAATTTCACCTATCTATACACCATTATGCAAACAATGATTTACAAATAACACTACTCTTATACATATATGTAGCCACTGTTGGTTGTAGATTGAAATTAGATTTTGACGGGTTTTTATAAAAGTTAACGAAATATGTGGTTGAAAAGTTGTTGGTCTCATAAAATTTGTGATTAAAATTAATTTTTGACTTTGACTTAAGGGTATAGGGCGTGTTTAATTGATATTATTGAGGAAAAAATATATTTTACATTGTGATATGATGTGATATAAAGTGGTTAAAAATAAGGAAAAGTTATTGATACGATGAAAAAATATTATTTTATTGAAAAATGTGTAATTGGAAATAAATTTTGAAGAAATATATTTTGAAAGAATGCGTATCAAATATATACATAATAAGAGAAGAAAGATGTTTGTTATACATTATTATTTATATAGCATCCGTTTGACACCCGTTAATTTATCTTTCTCATTCTTATTCTCATTTTTCATTTCAATCACACATTCTCCTAATAAAATAATATTACACACAAATTAAATTTTTTTTTATCATTTTTTCATCACACATTCTCGCATCAATCACTATTCCAAAATTTCTATTCTTCTAAAAATTCAGCCCCTGTTTGAAACCCATTTTTAGAAGAATAGAAATTTTGAAATAGTGATTGATGTGAGAATGTGTGGTGGAAAAGTGATAAATTTTTTTTGATTTGTGTGTAATATTATTTTATTAGGATAATGTGTGGTTAAAATGAAAAAATGAGAATGAGAATGAGAAAGAGAAATTAATAGGTGTCAAACGGGGTTTTTATCTGGGGATAATCGGGATTCGGACCAAATACAAGCCTGGAAGGCGTAAGGCCCGTCCCTCGTCGGACGCCAATTGTAAAGACAAATTGCATCGACGCAAGACGTACAGGCAGGATCTTGACATTAGGCTTTGGAGCAAAATAACTCCAGACGGCTCAACTATTCACTCTCTTCTCAAAAATTCTAAGGACAAAGTATGGATTTTTTTTTTTTAATGAATTTCTCAATTTTGAGTTTTCACTTTATGAATTATGAAAACGGTGTGAATTGAATTAATTTTCCACTCTTCGTCGTTCTTTCTTATCCTTTTTTATGCTCATGCGATGAAATCAACTTGGATTATTTGAATTTCGACGTTTTCGCATTTTTTTTTAATTGTGTTAATTCATTTTGATGTAGTGGTCTGGAGATTTTGATCTTATATTTTATGCTCGCAATTTCCTGTTAATTGATTTCAGTGTCCAGATTCAGTTACAATTTCTTGATTTTGGTTTAGGTTATTGGGTCTACAACCTTTGGAAATCATGCGGTTTTTACAAAAGATCTTGCATGGTACCTTTGGTTTCGAAATCAATCATACGTAGGATTGTTTTATATATTTTTTCCACCAGTAGAATTTTCGTCCTATTTTGAGCTTTAGCAGAATAAGCCGGCAAAATTTTATAATTGGGTGTCTAAGACATCAATGTGGTATTTTCTTGCTTACATCGAGAAAATTGTATACGCCAAATGTGGGAATTCTTGATTTGTAAACCTTATGATCATTGATCATCATCATTGAACTATAACTTGTTCCGTGTTCACATGTTTTTCTTATTTAGAATAAGTTTATATTTTTTAAAGAATAATATTTTCATATAAATTATTTATTTTTAACTTTATATATCTGTTTCCCTTGAAAATACTGGCTAATTATGTTTTACTACTGCAACTTATTATGATTACAAGATATTGAATTCTTCATTTATGCTCCAAGAGAGAAATGTTCTCTCTTTTTTATGGACTGTGGAAGTACGCTATCAGCAAGACAGAGTTTCATGTTCTCATTCTTGGAATCGACAAGGCTGGAAAAACGGTAATATGCTCCAGTATTGTTCGTTTTCTGCAATCACAAGATTTCTTCATTTCTTCTGGATTATTGTTCTCAGCCACAAAATTCGATGGATGAGTTGATACTTGATTATAGAATAATCTACAGAATTATGATGATACTTCTGAATTAATGTTGATACTTCCCCCGCATATCAATAGAGAATGATGTCGTCTTATAAAAGAATATGACCTCTGCATATTGGTAGTCCACTTTAATCTGTAATTGTTTTGAACTCATTTTAATTATAAATTTGCAGACAGTACTGGAGAAGTTGAAGTCACATTATTCTAACTTGGAAGGGCTTCCTCCTGATCGAATTGTTCCAACCGTGGGACTCAACATTGGTCGAGTTGAATTGTCAAACACAAAACTTGTGTTCTGGGACCTGGGAGGTCAGGTTTGAAATGTACTCTTATCTTGTTATGATTGATTTTCCATGACCAAGTATGGTCTTTTAACTTTAAGTGAAAACTGTGCTTTTAATTTACCTTAAAAATGATTCGACTAATCACTGGTTTTCTTCTTTCTTGATGTTTCAGTTTGACGAGCAACAACTAGATTTAATTTTCTTAAGTGTCACTATTGACTAGATTATAAGTACTGAATGCAGCTTTTATTTCATATATGAGCTTCTTAGCATGATCTCTTTAATTATGTTTACTTCATCATTAGAATTCTACCATTGATGGAAAATCCTTATGTTTCATCAGCCTGGACTTCGCTCGATTTGGGAGAAATATTATGAAGAGGCACAAGCTGTGATTTACGTAGTTGATGCGTCTAGCCCATCCCGTTTTGAAGATTCAAAATCTGCACTCGGTAAGCATTGCTAGGGGAAATGTATGTCGACTGCAACTTATGATATTATCATGTTACCAATGTGATTTTTTACTGTTTTCATAATTTTTTTTACTGTTTTCATAATTATTCACTGACCTAATTTTTAATATGGTTTCCAGAGAAGGTTCTTCAGCATGAGGATTTGCAAGGAGCCCCACTTTTGATATTAGCAAACAAGCAGGTAAGCTGTTCCTTTTGTCACCCACTAAGTTAGCATTGACCAAAAGTAAGTGAATCTCAATTGAGGAAAACCTATTGTGCTTTCTCCATTTCGCATTTGTCCAATACAACTCTAAATTATTGTGAGAGATGATGGGTTCCATGACCCAATATTGATTATGATAGACTTCTTTGATCTTGCTTATCAATTTTCTTGTATTATCGATCAAATTGTCTCATTCACAAAGCATGAAAACTGCGTCTTGGGCTAGGGTGGCGTGTCAATAACCGACATGTATCGAACAGCAACACTCCTTGGAGCTCTAAGACACGGGTTTGGTACACCATGTAGCCTGTCCTTTTTTAAATTTCCTCATGGTGACTTTCACAGGCACGTGTCTGCCACACCACATGGTGTGTCCTATAACTTTATGTTCTTTTAATTTCTGACTGTGAGGTACATGCCTCAATAAGACAAACCTGATTTTGTAAATTTTAGATTATAAAAGTAGGAAAAATTTTAATTTTATGAAAGTTGTATAAAATTATCAACATAATGCTAGATAAAAATTGTGGGAAAATCCTGAGGGGTAGCTCAATTGGTCAGGCCTTAGGTTTGCTCTCCAATGGTCACCCGTTCGAGTCCCCTCAGGGCCACTGAGGTGAGAAACGGCCGTAAACTTCAGGGTCCCGTGGGATTAGTCGAGGTGCGCGCAAGCTGGCCCAGACATCTATAGTTATCAAAAAAAAAAAATTGTGGGAATTTCATGTTTAATCTGTTTATATCTACCATATACAATTTTTGATACATTTTCACCATTACCAAGTATAATAAATTTTGAAATAAAATAGTATTAAAATGAAAATATAACATAAAAATGTAACGTTTTTATAGACATGCCCCCATGCATCCACTTCTACTTTCTTGAGAAATTGTGCATCGGCACATCCGTTTCACGTGTCCATGTCTGTAGCATATATCATTTAATAGTTGCTCCTCTTCAGCTCGAAGGATCCACCTCCTGTTACTGGGGACCAATTTGCAACGGGGAAAATGGAAGAAACTTGAAAATTATCAACATATTTGCATTTCTAAGCTAACAGCTTGTATATGTTCAAGTAAAAGGCCTCGCTCTGCTACTTAACTACATATTTCTTTTCAGGATCTTGCAGAAGCTGTATCCGTAGAAGAACTCTCTCGGTATCTGGACCTCAAAAAATTGGATGAGAGACTTTACATATTTCAAGCTGTATCGGCAATTAATGGGTAAGTAAAAAAACCTTTTGAATCTGATTGAGTAGTACTGTATTC
The DNA here is from genome assembly GCA_019097785.1 of Fraxinus excelsior. Classification (NCBI taxonomy): domain Eukaryota; kingdom Viridiplantae; phylum Streptophyta; class Magnoliopsida; order Lamiales; family Oleaceae; genus Fraxinus; species Fraxinus excelsior. The sequence goes on from CM032629.1 coordinate 8,094,347, forward strand.
CATGGGCTTATTACTCGTGATGTAGAAATACTTTTCAAAACAATCTGGAATTCTGTTATGTGTTGGACTCTTTTGTTTATTTTTCACATAATGAGTGAAGCTTGAAAATATTAGAATTTAAAATTTGTCTGCAGGCTGGGGATTAAAGAAAGTTTAAACTGGCTAGTTGCTGCTATGGAGAGAAGCAAGAGAAGTGAAATGTTGAGAGTCCGTGCAGGATCTAGTGCTGTTTAGAAGTGTATTCTTTTCTTGTTACTTTTGTTTGTAAATCAGTATTCATTTGGTTCCTAAATGATATGTTGTTGGACATATACCGACTTAATAGGTATTTTATGATGAGTTGCGGTTTCCTTTCTGTAACGTTTGTATAATTTACCAGCCGGAGTTCACTTCGATTCTGAGTTACCATGAAAAAAATGTGATGTTTGTCCATGAGTTTGTTGCTGGATGGGAAATGTTTATAGCATACTATGCATTGAACCAAATAGAAGTCGACATAATTGAAATGAAACCAAGCCTTCTGAAATTTGTTTACATTGGTTGTCTTCTTTGTTCTTACAGCACCAGGAGAACTGGTTCATCTTATTTTCCCTGTCTAAGCCGTCTACTTAAAGATGGAAACTAGAACAAGTTTAATAAGCCTTAGTCGGGATTCCACAGTAGAAGAATTTATTCTCTCGAGCAGACAAGAATAGAGGAAGCTTGATTCCACCATCTAACTATTTTCCAATATGAGGGACTAAGCTATGTTTAAGCAACATTTTCATTTTTATTCTTTTACTCATTTTCAATCATACGTTCTTTAATAAAATAATATTTTCAATCACGTTAATAAATTTTCCTTCTTTTTTCACATTTTCACCGTCACATCACCAAAAAAATGCATTCTCTCCTAAAACTGTGCATCAAACACTAGCAAAACGGATTAAAATGAAAAAGCAAAGCACAAAACAGTTCCGTGATTTTTGTGTGTCCCTCGTGTGATTTATCAGGTGAACACATGCAATTTAGAGGTGAACGCAATTTGATTTGTGCAGTTTACGTCATATTTTCAACTCAAATTATTTTTACGTGATTTGGAATTTTTGCAAATCAAATAAAACCATTTTATTTTTCAAACCAAACCAAACCAAACCAAACTATTATTTGCGATTTCATTTGGCTTTAAATCGCAATTACCCATGGATTACATGTTTTCTCCATCCAAATCATTCTTGACAATTTATAGATTGCATATTTTCCCACTCCACATACCACCATACCAACAAAAACAAAAACCTAAAAATGACAATTTCTAGAAGAGAAACAGATGCAAATTGTTAAAAAAAATCGCGGTGCCAATTTTCACAATAGGAAGGTCGTGACTCATGGATATATTTACATTTGTTTCACAAGTTACCATATCACAATGACACATAGGGTGCAGTAGTTATTCACCTTTTGGGTAAAATACACAGTAAATATCATAAAGATTGCATCCTGAGCATTATTTCACAAACATAGGTAGATGAAAAAAAAAATACTTACTTCAACAACCGAAAGGGAATCGAGGTTCTAACAATTTTTTAGGTTAACATCAGCAAGTTTCATAAACAAAAATTGAACCATTTTGAAATGATTTGGCTCGATTTTGTGCAATTTTTAAAAATCAAAACCTAAACCAAACCTTTTGAAACAATTTGGTTTGATTTGAGTGAAAAAACCGCGAATCCACGTGGATCCAAACTAACTGTTCAATTTGATTTGCGGTTCCGCGATTTTTTTGTGCGACCCTTAACGCTCATCATCTACTGATCAAATAATCTCCACCAATATCCGCATTACTATTCTTCTATCTGGACGAGTTTATTCCTAACCCGAGGATGATCACGATATTGTTACAGTAGCAGATTATCTTTACGTTTTCCTCTTAAGGACTAAAAGAATAAATAAATAAATAAAAAAATTGAAACGATTCTTATTTTCTTTAGAGATTTATTAACAAAATTTGTTCTTGCAGCAACGGCCACATCTTCCTGTTCGCCCAATCCCTTCTCAGCTCTGGCACAAGAATTTTTGGAACAAGCCAACAAGGAATATTGATTTGTAATAAACTGTTGATAAACTAAAATGTGAAGATCAGCCATATAGGTGGAACATATGGGAGATGTTTATCAAGATATATATACATTACACCAGTTGGTTAAGAGCCGATCAATATAGTTGAGTTGTCGAGGTACTGCAGAAGATTAACTTTTCAAGTTCAAGCATTAACTGGTAATAATTTACATCAGCATATGAACATGCCAAAAACTCGATAGCCATATCTTACATTCATTATCTTCCATCTGCAAATACCAACAAATATCGAATTCATCCATCTGTATCTCTGCATATAGTCAAATCTCCCTCTTATTCCTCTGCATCCATAACTGAAGAAATCGAAAATGGAAGGCGAAAACAAGGCTAACAGATGAATCGAGGTAAATTGGAATATAGATTTGGAACACCTCACATCTCAGAAATCTATAACATGCCACCAATTTCCTTTGCACACAAATTATATATACAAGTAAAGGTGTGATACACGACATAAATTCAAAGGGATTGATCTTCGATAAGTGTCTGCTACTTCTCCTCTTTCAGAACCTGAATTCATCTAGAAATGGAAAACGGACCAAGTTAAAAATAATAAGATGAAAACATGAAAGGTTTAAAAAATAATAAATACTCAGAAGGTTTAGTCCTAGTGAAACGTCAGCTAATCAAAGATGTGCAAATCGTGGTTGTTTTCTTAACCTCAGGAATTTGATGAAATTTACTTCACTAAAACAATCCGAGTGTTCGTTTGAATAGAGTTCAAGAAAGATTAGATAAATACTTCTTTTACCTGTTTTCATCAATTCAACGGCAAGGTTTTGTGAGTACTTCAAAATGTGAAAACTCTTTCCAACATCTTCAAGGAGGACCAAATTTAGTCTTGAGAATAAATCTTTGCAAGCATTTTCAAGTTTCTCTAAGTTTTCAACTCTATCAGCCTCCGTGCTATCCGAAAATGTAGATAGAGCCTCTTCTACCTCGCGAGCTTTATTATTGGGCAGTGTTTCCCTTGAAAAGTTCATTAGAAACCTGTGTTTCTCTTTGTTGCATGCTTCTACTTCGAACCTTGCAGCCATAGAAATGGCTCGTTTAATGCAAGAAGTCGGTAGCTGCAATAACCATTAGCATGAGTATATTATGAAAAACAAAGCCAGGTGAATCTTTATGGATAAAAAAAGCTGTTGGCTGACCCCTCGACTTGCAACAAAGTTTCCTTACGGTGAAAACTTTTTTTATTCAACTTGGCCTCTCAACTCGACTCCCCTTTCTTTTTAACTTACATCACCAAATCAACTTCCAGCAGTAAAATTATCGAATTGTCCTATGGCTGTTTGCCATGCTGTATATTCCATCGGCCACATTGGACAATTGGTTAAGTTTGCTAATGGAAGCTGACTTTTTAGTGTAACTGAAGTAGAAAGGAAAGTTGGTAACAAAAAAATGTTCGGTGATTAAATTGAAACTTTGCTGAAAGTAGAGGTACCAATAATGGTTTTTACCCAATCTTTACAGTCAGAACAGAGATGCAAGAACCCAAGATGTCCTAGATTACTTCACAGAATCTAATATATATAGATAGAAAAGACAGAATTTACAGTATTCATTATTTATCAATTATCAAGATCATAATATTTTAGGCTGGTTAAGCAATTGTATCCATATGAACAATACCAAATTTAACTATCAAAGTATACTAAACCCATCTGCTATGAAGTTATTTGCACAAATAAGTTCCTTGAGAAGAGAGGGCAAGCTAACCTGTGCAAGCTGAGCAACTTTAAATCCAAAACTTCTCTCTGCAACACCGGGCACGAGTTTGTAAAGATAGGTGACATCATCATAATCCATACTGTCCACTTTCTGACTAGTAATCAAGTCAACGTCTGGCTTGCTCTGTGATGTCAGATACGAAACATGGTAAGCTCCAACCGAGCCTGGAAATTCCTTCTTGATTTCGATTATTTTAGGGTAATGTGTGACAAAGAGGACTAGGCATCTTTTACGCTCTAGAAGATAATGCAATGTGGCATAAGCAATTGCTACCCCATCGTGTGTACTTGTGCCTCTACCAAGCTCATCAATTATAACCAACGAACGGGCCGTGCAGTGATGAAGAATGTGAGACACCTCGCTCATTTCTTCTAAGAAAGTGCTCTTTCCCAGTTGAATACAATCAGAAGCTCCCATTCGAGTGTAAATCCCATCCATCACATGCAGTTTTGCTGATGATGCTGGTACAAAAGAACCAACCTATACATCAGAAGCATAATATGATGAAGCTCAGCCAGTGTGATACTTTTGTTCTGAATAAAGAAACAATTAAATCAGACGTAATACTTCAACCTTTCAAAGTGCTAGTATTATGAGGGAGACATCTAAACAGACCATCTTCCATTTGATTTCATCAACAATCCAACTCAAGTGTTTGTACTCAACACTCATGACCAGTGAAGTTGGAGAACCAGGTATCTGTTCTTAGGGGATTGGTAAGGTAAGGCAAGAATTTTGGATATGCTTATTTCTTGTGTACATGCAAGTTTGTACTAGTATTATGTAAAATAATTTATCATTTCCTTTCGGTGCTAAATCTTATAACTTTATTTGCTGGTTGAAGCACGTGTACAACCTTTGAAAACTTACAAGAATTTATGGAAGTCAAAGCTCACAATTTCTGAACTTGATGAATTTAGCCTATCTGGAAGTACTAATAAAAATCGTGAACATGAGATAGAGAGAGAACTGAATACAGAGAAATTTGATATGGGATGGAGTAGTCACTCTTGTTTTATCCCACCAACTACCAAGTGGCATTTTTGAAAGTGTAAGTTTATAAGCATACTAAATTATAAGCAGATAATGAGCTCCCTTTTAATCTCTTATTGGCATGAAACATTTAATAGGCCGCTTCTCCTATAGCTAATTGAAACATAATAGACTACCAACATTCTTCAGCACAAGTTTCCATGCAATTCGGGGATGGGGTTGGAATGGCCTCTGCTGACCACCCCCTTACTTCCCTCTGGACCAACTACCCACAACCACCAAATCACCTTAAGACTAACAAATGAACCACAATGAATGCTTGCCATAATGCATATTAAACATCACAAAACATTGTGAAGGATTTTGCAGAAAAGCATCTGCTGTGATCATTGGTCTTGAAAAACAAAATTGGTGACAATCAATTGCTCAGGACCTTAGAGACAGCTTGACATATAATGCTATGATTTTCAGTTAAATTGCCACTTGTTAATGCACAATAATTCATAAAGGATCACTGTTTCCCATGGGACGTTGTTAAAGTTGCAGCAAATAGAAAAAATAACATTGAAGAAGTATCTAAAGAGTTTCAGAAAAATTAACTCGTCATTCGCAAGTGATGGGAGAAACAATGATGGTGGTGATCACAGGGTACAGGGGAAGCAGAAAAGTGTTGGGGAAAGGGAGGAAGAATACACAAAACCCACAGGCTAGCATGCACATGCATAAGTAGAACACTGTTTAAAAACTTGATTGCAACTAGGTAAAATCAACTCAGATCAGTAGACCTAAATGGAACCTCGAAAACACAAATAGACACCATGGTGATAACATGTTTTGGTCCGTGAGATGTTTGGAGCCCCATTAGTTGATTCAAGTGACAAATTTCCAAATATTTTATTTGAACTAAGTATCCAAAGACATAAATGACAAATTACAAACATCAAATATATAAATGTACAAATGTCTATGTTTTTGTAGACCAAGTTTTTATTACAAGTCTCGGACAAAACTTGCCTCGTGTTACGAGTCTAGTAGACTCAACCACTTTCCTAGTAAAGTCTATGTTTGGAGTTTCAAAAGATTGTGTACGCTAGAAAAAGAAGTTGAAGATAAATTGGCGCAATTACTGCTCCAAAATTAATGCAAGCCATGAATACATTACCTGAGCCATGATTGCTATAAGTGCAACTTGGCGAATATAGCAACTCTTTCCACCCATGTTTGGTCCAGTAACAATCTGACAATACTGTCCTTCCACATGCAAATTTGTATCGTTTGGTACAAAATTTTCTTGTAATGTATTCTCCATGACCTGGAGAATTTTCAGTATATGAATTAATATCGGGATTGTGTTGGATAAAGCAACGAGATATTTATTCAAACAAGACCCACTAACAGTGAGATGATACAAAACCATGAAATGCTTAAACTTCCTTCTCCCATCAACCCCCATCCCCAACACATGCACAAAGCATGAGAGGGAGATATATAAACAGAAAGAAATTTCCATGCTTATGTAAATTAAATCAAGTTTATGTTTAAAACAAATCACACCTCAAAATGATATTATCCAGTTTTTTAAGGAAAATATTCTTGCATCTTTTTAAAACATAAATTGATGACTGTTCATTGTAAAATCAATTCAATATGGAACAAACAATCATCTATATTACGTACAGGATGACGACCAGAAGTGATGTTTATCTGAACAGGCTCTTCATCACTCACAAAAACTGGGCGCACATAATTCTGCAAAAATCAAGTAGGAAGGATTATTCACATCAGATGTTGTGAGATGAAGAACAAGGATTCCACAATGACTCCTATATACCTTATCCCTCGAAAGCACGGCAAGTGCATATAGGCAATCCAGGGCAGCTAATGCTTGAACAGCAGCTTGGAATTCAGAGAAGTGTCCAATAAATGTCTTTAGAAAACTATCCCATGCAGTTCGGCAGACAACAGATAGTTCCTCATTTGCCAGTAACAACTGATCTAAAGCACTTGATACTTCAGGTGGATGGTAGCGTATTGATTTTTTGGTACTATTTACCTTCATCCAGTTTGATGGCACCTTCACATCTAAAGGCAACTGCAGTAGCGGGGATAGCAGCAATGCTATTAGGGGTATAAAGCTAGCCAACCATCAGAGAACATACCAAGAAAAACTAACTATCACTATTCCAAAGGCATGCCAAGTGACTACGCAAATGTATTGAGAGACTACTGATCAAGAAAAGATAGTGAGATTAAATAAAGTTAAATTATGGGAAACATCAAGGGAAGATTAAAGAAAAAAGATTTTTTTTTCGACCAAAATTTCAATTTTAACTAAATGACCTCTATCAAATGTGTAACTCCAGAGACATTCACAAACTCTATATTTTTCATTCTCAGCTGTTTGCGATACAGACCAATCAGTTGATCTAATTTCTCATTTGCCAACTGGACTTTGGTCCTTGCTGCAGCAACCTATAGATATGCATATTATCAAGAACAATTAGATATAATAACTGAAGATGAGTTCCAAATAAGGCAAAATTAGGTGAAACAGACGAACTCTTCATTTGAACCTCTGGGAATTTTCCATCAGAAACGATAAATAGGTTTTCAAGATCCCGTTGACCGGCAGCTTCTTTGTTTAGAGAAGACAAAAATTTTGCAGCAGTACTTATAACACTAGAAGATGAAGCTGTCGATATCAGCTTTCTCAGCAACACAGAGCGCACAGTTCTCATGTGTGTACGTACGTTTTTGTCCTCTTCTTCAATCTGAAGTCGCTGGAGTCGTTTTCCAGCAGCTAAGATGGCTTGAATAATGGCAATAAACTGTCCGTTGATAAGGCAGGAAAGTTTAATCACATACCTTCAAAGAACTGAGTTGACAACAAACAAAATTGCCAAAGATATTCAAGATGTTGACAACTTGGCGATTTAAAGTTCCAGTTACTTGTACCAAGGTGTTCAAACTGATATGGTGAAAGACAATTTCAGGTACATATATAATGTACACCTGAAGGATTCAGGGTATTACTAAAAATATTCATTGCAAGACCCCTATTATCATTACAATGAAATTAAACTGTTGAGTGGAAATATTAGTAAAGGAGCCAAAAATAAATTGGGAGCTATAACCAAGTCGATGAACGCCAAAGCTTAATGAATATAAAGCTCATCAAACATATCGTGCACTTTAGTGATCCAGGCACCAATAACTTTCAAAAACAAGACAAGTTCCTGATGCAAAATGAAAATGCATGTCCACCGACAGTACTCAAGCAACAGCTTTGAAGGTGGAGGGTGGGAGGAGAAGAAACAATAAAAGGTCGCATCATAGGAGCATGCTTAGGAAGAAATTCAGCAGATGTATCTATACTACATATGAAAGTGGCTAAGGATCCAGTAGATTTGAGCTTTTGGTTCCAAAACTTTTGCAATTCAATTTATATAATCTGAGTATTGTTCTGGTCCATGACAAACTAGAGTCTTTTGAAGTAAATTCTTATTATTTCCCCCAAGATCTGATTGACAGTTTTTTAGTCAAATAAATTACAATATTACAAATCTTTCCATCACATAAAAAAATCTCCACTTACGTAAATCTCATTTATGATAGAGTTTTAAAGTGCAGACCTCAAATCCAGAGTCACTAGATTCACAGCTGAAGTTAGAAATGCACCATATAAATACAAATTATAAGTATGCAATAACTAATAAATGGATGAAGTCATAATTACATCGATGGTAACAATTATGTATGCATACAAAAATTATTTTCTACTCAATTATGTAATAAGGTCTGATCATGACAAAGGACACGAAGATAACCATGATGAGAAATTTAAGAACTATACGAATAGTGGACAAATAACTAACAATAAATAATTAAATAACTAATAAAACAGTGAGATTACAACCTAAGACTTCATAGTCCTCAGCAGTCAGCGCCAGTCATTACCATTCAGCTAAGCTTCATTTGTCATTTTTTATTCCTTTATAATCTAATTATGCTGCACCTATTATATTTATAACCACCATAGTTGACTATATGAATTTCACCACACCATAACTAGTTAAATCTAGTTGTAGTAGCTAATAATCGAGTGATCCAGGAATCTTATATACCTGGGCATTATTTAATCCATGTGTCTAAAATCCTCTTATGTGGACAATTGTGCATAAGTTATATATTCTTTCTGTCAAAGATATTGAATAAAAAAAAAAAAAAAAAAAAGATTGTTTTTTTTTTTTTTTCCGAATTCTAATATTTCTTTTTTAGTATTATATACCTTTCCCTTAGTAGTAGATTGTATAATATTTCCTTTTACAGCTATTTGTAACCCTATAAATTAGGGTTTTTACTTTTATATAAAAACAAGTTTATTATATACAATTATAATATTCTTCAACATGGTATCAGAGCAGTTTCGATACTAAACAAATTAACCTTTGAATTTCGTTCCCGGCGGCGGCCTTCAGCCGCTCGTCCGGCTACCAATGTTATTTTTCTTTTTTTATTTTCTTTTCGGATTTATCCCTACAAAGTCGCATCACATTTTAGTCGCCACAACTCAGTTTCTGCAGTTTGTTTGGAGTTCTTCAACTTCTGGTAAAATCTAGAACTGGTCCAGTTATTTGGAATTTGTTTAGTATATGTTCAGTTCATCTGAAATTTTGGACGCGTCTATTGTTTTCGCTTTAGAAAACTTTTGTTGGAACATGAATTATATGTTCAACTAAGTTTTCCCGACAGATAGAGTTCGCTGTGTGTGTCGGCACACTTCGTCAATTTTCTTTGGAAATCTTACTGGTGAGTGAGCTCTCTGGAGTGTCTTTGGAGTGATTGAATCTTCGATTCTCTTGGGTCACAACTCAGCCTTTTAGGTGTGGGTTCTTCTGGTCGTCCACGGCTGACTGAATTTTTGTCAAACGTGGACTATTCTTCGGTGTTTTCTCGTCGTTTTTCGTGGTTTTTCGTTGGTTCTCGTTGTTTTTTTTGGGAGTGTTCTTGAAGTGGGTTTGGAGTGGTTCTTTGTTGTTCTTGGTTTCTTGTCGTCAGTACTTTTCGTCGTTGGTTGCTTAGATTCTTCTTCGTGGACACAAGTATTGTCATCGTCGTCAATTCATGATTACAAAATTGATGATGTTACCAGCATCAATTTGAGGTTGGATGTCAAAGATATTGAATAAGATTCCAGAGATCGTCAAAGATTGCGATTATAATATTTCCTTTTAGTATTGATTACTTTCTTAGTAGTAGAGTATAATATTTACTTTTATGTTTATTCCTTTTACAGTTATTGCAAACCCTATAAAATAGGGTCTTTACTTTATAATAAAAACAAGTTTATTATATTACAAATTATAATATTCTTCACACTTTCTATGTGAAGTTTCACCAAGTACACGATTGATGAAAGAATTGACAGAGCACCTAACAAAATTATCCCCAGACATTTTTCAAATGCAAAAATTTCAGCAATTGTAGATTTTGAGGGGGGGGGGGGGGGGGGGGGGGAATTTAAACAGCAGACAGTTTTTTTTAGTAGATGCCTAACAAATGGTGTGGAAAACATAGTGTAAAGGATATGCATTGTCGACTTTAGAGTGTTTGTACCTGTTTAATATATGAGACACCACTAAAAATCCAAGTTTTTTAAGATATCTAAAACACCAAAAGAAATTATCTTTTATTAATTATTGTAAAAAAAAAAAAAAAAAAAATATGATATAAAAAAATTTAAAATGCAAAAAAAAAAAAAAAAAAAATTTTTATTCAATTTTCAATATCTAAAAAAGGAGAAAATAATTGCCGTCTTACAGAAAATGCTTAGCATAATTTAGTTTGAAAATAGGAGATAAATATTTAAGTAAATAAGTGTAAATGTGTAAGGAATAATACGTTAGAAAAAGTGTACTGAAAATAAAAATATATAATGTGCGAGCCAGAGTCAAAATGTATTAAAGAAAGAATTCAATATTAGTATGGTATTTAATCAAGAAAAAAAAATGGGAAAAACAAGATGAGACAACATAAAAAAAAATTATAAATGTAAAACTCAAGTTGCTCAATGTAACATGTTTGCTTTATAAAGAGAATAAAGGTCATACCTCCCATCCTTCCAACTTATTCCAGTTTAGAACTACAATATCTTTGTTTTTCCTCATAAAAGAAATTAATATATTTGTACGTTTTTCATCTCATATTACAGGCATAGAGCATATTAGCACACAGGTGTCTTGCTGTCTGCATTGGAACTTGCAGAAACAAAGGCAAGCAACCATAGAAATGCATAAATGTAGATTTAGGTACAGTCAGATGTTAGGATGCTGACAAATAGTTTTTGCCTTTTCGGGAATATCTTAGTAGATGTATTAATAATTCTATTTCGTGTTTCTTTATTTTCTTCAATGGTTCCTGTGCTTGTCATGCACCTTGGATTATTTACAAGTGTGTGCAAGCTATTATATTAGAAAATCCTGTTGTATCTATGAAGAGATATCATTGAACTCAATACAACCATTCATTACCTCAGAAGCTGTAGCAGTTTGATGGAATATTCTTGCAATCCCGCGCTGAATGTCAGGTGACCGTCCAATGTGATCAAAACAGAAGACAAAATATGATGAATATCAGGCTGCACAACAATGATGTCAGAGTCTTCCTCATAAAGGTCGAAATTCTGAGAAGCTTCTCCAGATCCCATGGACTCAACAATTTCTGAAACAGCATCTAAACGGGCATATATCATATTTCTATCACATAGAGGATGAGTTACCTGTACAACGAAATTCATGTTAATACGTCAATAGATAGAAAAATATAGCAGAGGGGAATGAATTCATTTACATAAAGCACAACCAGCAAGAATTCATACCCAATGTCTCAAAAGCCTTGAACCAAATGTGGTCAGAGTATTATTCATACACTGAAATAAGGCCCCTGACTCTGAACCATCAGAATTACTCTTCAGAACCTACATGCAGGAGCCAAAAGACAAGTAAAATAAACTTATCATTCAGTATCCATAGATAAGTTTACATTATGTGCTCAACAGATACTAAATATGTCACTCGCCTCTAATTGCTGCAATGCATTGGCTGAAAGAGTCATCTCCACGTTGCTTGAGAGAGACCGGAATGAAGCTCCCAGACACAGAATTCTTTCAAAACCAAATTGTTTCAGGTGACGAATGGTTAAGGCTAATGCTTGAATTGCCAAATCAGGCATGTCCATAATTCGCTTCAAAAGAATAAATGTCGAAGAAAAGGGAAGAAGAAGTTATATTAGGCATTTTATAGACCAGAAAACAAGATTTAATGAGCAATCTAGGCACATGACGGGATTCAAACAGAGAAGATTCAAATTTAAGTGTTATTTAGTTTGCTAAAAGAAAATATGAAGAGCGACTCACACCTCAATTGCCGTGCAATTACTGGCTTGTGTGCTCTGCTCTGTAGTTTCCATTTGATAACCATTTGCTGACTTATTTTTATTCATGTCCTCGTATAGAGACATTACTTCTGCTAAGGCACCACCATCACTGAAGCAATCTTGTGAAGCATGCTCAACTCTAACATTTTTGGCAGGCCCAGCATATGCTAATAGTAACTAGAAAAGAAGAAAAAGTTTCACTATAGCAGCTATGTAAATAAAATTATAGTTAAAGAAAAATAAAAAAAAAAAAAAAAAAATTCAAAGAAATTTCATTTAAGTGGCAGCATGATATCACTCTTATTTTAGGTTCAAAGAGAAATCTAGCAAGTTTATATATAACCACATTTTCTAATTATGTATTGAGTACCAACATTTATATATAGATCACAAAGAAATGGAATAAAGATTCAAAAATACAAAGCTAGAACAAGCCTTGATTCTCACATATAATTTGTCAAAAGCACAAAAGGGACAGCATAGTTTATTTCCATATAAACTCACAACGTAGAACAAGGCACTTCAAGCATGTTTTTGGAGGAAAAGGGATTAAAATATTAGGTTAAGGCGATTATGCCTCTAAAAGCCTAAATGAAGTAGAATCTGCATCGCTTCTTAACCTTATCAATATCAAACCCTACTGAGGTTGGGCAAATGCATGTGGCACCATGAAGGGTGTATGATGAAGCTGGTAGATGCTACTGACTTAATTAATTAATCCTCGATGAAGAAATAGAAACCTTCTTAGAGGAAACTTTAAAATTCTGGAAACCCCCAAATAACTGAGCAATCCTAAGCCAGATGCAGTTTGATGTGAAGAAAAAGGTTCTGAAGCGAAAAAACTTGAATATATACACGACCTACAAATAATATTCCCCATTTCACAGTGAAAATAAGAATTCTGGTAATTGCAGCAAGCATCTTAGAATAGTGCAATCTTTTCTTCCATGTGCCATAGGTGAAGTCTTGAATTTTACTATTAAATTACATATTGATACATTAACACGAAGTCGTCACCACCTCGAGCAAATTATACCAGCATGAGTCAGAACTCAATCTAACCAATCAATCAATAATAGTATTCTCCAGTTTGTGGGGGGGGGGGGGGGGGGGGGGTTGGCACAGGGGATAAGAAGAGAAATTACTTAGTTTTAACTGACCACCGTGACGACCCACATTCTACAACTGCTGTGTGAATTAGGTGACAGCTAGAATAAACTAACGGCAATACATATTTACTTGTAAGGTAAGTCTGGGGATTAAACTGGAGTAGCTCCAGTTAACTGAGGTTGGAAAACAAAGGTTAAATCTTGGCCTGCTTCTTTACAAATGCACTTGCAGTGATATCCAAAGCACAAGCTCAACTCATTTTCATCTATTTTGCATATAGCCTTTTATCGTCAATCAACAGTACGACTACGAGGAACAATCGAGCTTGGTTAAAAAATATACGATGCTGTTTTTCTCCAAATAGAAACAACACTCGAGAATCTTCATATTTACATTTTCTACCTCATTTCCAAATGACAAACTACGTACCAAGTAAAATTACCTTCTCAGTTCGCTTAGACAGTTGCCTCCCCATAAGCAATTCAGCAGGTGATAAATTTAGAAGCATAGCCTCTAATCCAGCCCTCAAAAAATTATCATCAAATTCCCCATAAACAACATCCCCAGTTGAAATCTCAACACCAACAATCCCAATCCTCACGTCAATCCCACTCTCCACATTCTCGACCACCTTCTCCACAACACAGACCAAATAATTATTACATGAACCGCAACCCTCCTCCCCACCTCCCAAATCCTCTGCAGCCTCCAATGTAGCCTTTGTATACAAGGCTGACAATCCACGACAAAATGGTCCCAACTTATTACTCCCATGGGCCTTAATTGCCGCAGTCTCAGTTTGTTTCACAACACCAACTTTGTACCCTTCACTCACAAGCCTTCTGGCATGAACGTGTAACCTAAAAGTGGGAATGCTTGCAGTCAAAAAGTTATGATCCATATGTGCATAGATACCCAATACTCTAGCAGCGTTTTCAGCATCCTTTCCGAAAAACCTATATCTATATCCAACCTCGATCATCAAAAGTACATCTGGGTACTTGGCCTTAAGTTCAACTACTTGTTGTTCAAGTGGAGTGTATTTAGGGTTCGAAATTTTGGTATTAGTATTATCTTTCCAAGGTTCTAAAGCATCTTGGGTAGGTTCTAGAAGTTTATTGAGAAACTTTTGGTGAAGGGTGGGGTCGGGTAGGTGCAAAACGGGGTCATCAATGCGGGGTGAAAATTCAGGGGTTCTAATGGGTGGTGGGGGTGAGCTGTTCTTCTGGGGGTGAGTTTGTTTAGCGAGTTTATTGTGAGGGGAACTGAGATGGGTGTTTCTGAGGCGTTTTGCGGGTGAGAAAGTGACAGTGGTGGTGATTTTGGGCGTAGGGGTTGGTGAAGAGGGGGAAGGGACGGTGTTTGAAGGGGTGGTGACGGCGGCCGAAGTGTTGGGTTTGGGTGCAAAGAAGCGGGAAATCACTTGTTGTTTCTGCTTCCCCATAGTAGCGGCGGGTAGCAGAGATGGCGGTGGCGGTTTAATATATAAGGGTTATTACGGCTTTGGCGCCTTTCTGTCTACTGTTCTGTTTATGGGTACAGTTAAAACTATTCTTATTTGAGTAATCTTATTCATTTTCAGTGAAGTTATAAATACAGTCTAAATGGATATAAATGATATCTTCTCTATATATAAAAAGTGTGTATTTAACGGAATTTGTTGGTTTAACGGAAAAACTAACGGAATTTTTTTAATTTAAAAATCATTTAACTCCATAATTGAGCTTCAAAATTTACAATTCTAAAGCCCATGTAGAAGTATTGGATATCATGCTCATTTTATAGATACACTTCTCTCTAAAGATTTCATAAACTTTCAATGTGGGATTGTGCATTTTATATATGCTCTTAACTCCAATAGTTTTATAAATTTCCAATGTGGGATAGTGACAAAAAAATATATTAAAATGCTCATCAAAATCATTTTCAAATGTATGTCTAATTGACTAATTTGTTTTTGAATTACAACTAATTAAATTGTAATATTCACTTTCATTCTTTCATTTATTTAATTTTCAAATTTAATTTAAATTGCACTGGATTATTAATATATTAATGTTAAATATTATTTTTTATAAGTTTAAAATATTTTAATTTAACAAAGTAAACTATTTTAACATATTTATTTTTAATTTTTAGTTCGTCTCGGGATATTGTAGGATATATAATGGAATCTAATTCATTAAATATGATTTACTTTAAATTATTTTTATGGATCGCGCTCGCTCGCACGCGCACGCAGCGCGCAGCTATCAGCAGTCGCGCGCTCTTCGCGCACTGTCATACTTCTCTTCATGTCGGAATCATTCTCGACTGTGAATCAAAATCCTTCATCTCCATTTTCAGATATCGGAATTATCAAATCAGCAAACTTTTCGTATAAATCCTATGATTAATGGTCATGTTTAGTTCCTTAATTAATAAAAAAAATTAAAATTCTCCTAACACTATTTGACAATATTATAGTATTATATTAAATGTTTAGTAAGTATTATTTTTAAATATTAGATGATTTTATGATATAGTAAAAAATCTCTTTTTTTTTTATAATATAGAAAAAAAAATATTTTTTAAAATAAAAATATATTTAATGTCTTAAAAATAATTAAAATAATATTAAAAATACAAAACGTATTATGACGCTTATCCTTCGTATTGACACGCCTAAACTTGTGATTCTTGATTCTCAACATCGACATCTCGTAACGCATTACGCCTTTTAGAACATTATTAATAAATGAATGGAAAATATAAAAAATTTTGTACTACTACATTTAGTCACTAGGAAAAAATGAAACTAAAAAAAATGGATGTGGATATTATCAATTTAAAAATGCTAATAATTTATTTGGTAAGGTACATTGAACTCAATGAAGAAAAAATATTTATTTATTTAGTTTTGTATTATAATGTTATCTATTATTTTATTATGTATAAAAGTTCATGATTAAATACAAAACTTAATATAATATAATAGTACGAAACGCAAACTTATACATTTTAATTTAGAATTTAACACTATTCAAGTTAAAATTAATATATCACAATGTGTAATTATTTATCAATTACATAAACATTATATCATTAATTATTTAATGAACCAAAAAAATTATATATAACTAAGCAAACGTGCATTGCACGTTGCTTAAACCTAGTGTTAAATAAAATGTGAAAGTTAATACTATATTAACGCGACCTAGACTGTGTTTATAACCCCAGTAGGGATAAATAACATTACTCTTTCAATTTAGTTACATATAGATCATGTTTGACATTATTTGATATTGTTGTGAAGATATACTTTTCCTATATTAATTTTAACAATACTTTAAATAACGATTGACACATGTTTTGACAAATCACACCGTGTCTACTTTAACGTACAACTAACATAATTGTACATATAAATAAGTTCATGGTTATAGTAATTAATAAATAATTATTTAAGTAGTTAAAATGCTAAATAAATGATTTCCTCATCTCCATTTATAAATGGTTTGTTGGATTTTTTTTTTTGATATCTAATAAACCTCGAGGCTATAATGTTTAATGATTAATGTTTAACGTTTAAGTTAGATTCATAGGTTTCGGTCGAGAATTGTATTAATACCACTATATGGGGTGGGCTTGGTCCATTTGTGACCCCTAATTAGTTGTTTATATTTGTTGCTCCCTTTTCCATTTGTATTATGCAAGAGTGGTGAAGAAAAAACGTAGACAGACATTTATTTCCTCTTTGTGAAATATTGTGGGGGTAAGCGTGAGTTCACCTTCTCTTCGCTTTGTGGGACTCCAAGCTCTTTGTGGGATAAACTATTCTTGGAAAACCTGTGTGGCGTGTTTGTGGTTGAGCTAGCTGGTGTTGAAGTAACGTTGTGGTGAGATTAAATTGAGCACTAACTTTTGTGATCTTCAAAGGTGTTTTTGCACACGGTGAAGTTACTTGGTGGTGTATATTTTTCAACGTTTGGTATCAGAGCAAGACATTGGTGTCTTTGGCATGGGAAAAACCATTAAGAAGAGAAGAATTTTGAAGCTGTGCGAAAAACTGTTGAAAAACTGTTACCCACGGCTGCAAGTTCATAAAACTTCTTCATTTTTTCTTGTGCCAACTTAAGATTGCACTTGATATCCCAAATAACGACATCACCTTCAAGAAGGAATTTTTTATATGAAGCCACACTTGCTATACCATGGACATAGAGCAAAAAGAGTAGGTGTTTCCCGCCCATAAACTATTTCGAATGGAGTCTTTTTTGTGGATGAATGGAGCTTGTGTTATATTAATATTCCGTCCATGGCAGCCAAACCTCCCACTCCTTAGGCTTGTGGCTTGTAAAGCACCTTAAATTCATTTCCAATGTCTTGTTAACTACCTCTGTTTGGCCATTAGTTTGGAGATGATAGATGTGACATTTAATTTCGGCTTGTGACATTTCCAATAGAATTTATTTCTCTTAAAGTACGAGAAACAAATAATAAATGCTCGAGAACCATGTTCTCAATTAAATTGTAAAGATCATTAAATGGATTGAAACAATTCGGACGCATGTGGTATAATCGCTTCAACAAATGTTTGTCGAAGGAATGCTATAAAAATAACGATGTCTGCCATGTATTTTCGTAGAGAAAATAAATATTGAATTTGCAATTGTAACGGTTTATGTTGATAATTTGAAAAATGAATTTGAGATGAAAGATTTGGGAAAAATTAAATTATGTCTCAGGTTTCAGATTGAACATTTCCCAAAAGGATTATTCATCAATCTACATATACAAAAAAAGTTTTAAAACGCTTTTATATGGATATGTACATCCATTGACATCACCTATGATTGTTCGATTACTTAATATGAAAAAGTTCATTTTCGTCCACTAGAAGATGAAGAAAATGTTATTGGTCATGAAGTATCACATCTTAGTGCAATTGGAATATTAACATTGCAAGATGTAGCTCTACATCAACACAAAAATATTGGAATTGTGTTAAACATATTTTTTATTATCTAAATGGTACTATTGATTTGAGATTATTTTATTTTCAAAAGTCGAAATATCCTTTAGTGGGATATACAGATTATCTCTCTAACTCACATAAAGTTAAATCATAAATAGGATACGTGTTTACACGAGGTGAGCGACTATATTATGGAGACTGTGAAGCAATCATTGACAGCAACATCCTCAAGTCATTTTGAAATTATTGCAATCCATAAAGCAGATCGAGAATTTGTATGATTGATAAACATAATCCATCATCTCCAAGTATCATGCAGATTAATTTTAATAAAAAATAGTCCAACAATTTTATATAAAGACAATGCTGCTTGCATCACACAATTCAAATGATATTATATCAAAGGTGATAGGACGAAGCATATTTCTTCACATTTTTTTCATACACGTGAATTTCAAAAGAATGACGATATTGATGTTCAACAAATTCGTTCAAGTGACAATGTAAATGATTTATTTATAAAAGCACTCTCGACGTCTATATTCAACAAATTAGTTCACAAGACTTGAATGCGTCAACTCAAATATTTTCAGTAATCAACACTAGGGGAGTAACTGTACTCTTTTTTTCTCTTAGGTTTTATCCCACTAGATTTTTCTTAGAATGTTTTAATAAGGCAGCATTTATTTTTAGTACTCCAAAATAACTGTGCTCCTTTTCCTTCGTTTTATTTTTTGTCCTATTGAATTTTTATCAAACAGGATTTTAATAAGGCAGTTATTGTACAAATAATCATCAAATGGGGAGTGTTGTAAAATAATGAAATGATTATTTAATATTATCATGATTCATAGATAAGTTTTATCTAGTGTAGAAAGTTTATTTCATTCCCATTGGAACTTCCATTTTAAATCCTATAAATACAAGTCATGATTCTCAATAAAAGATACACATGAGTTTTAACTCTTATATTATTTTTATTTCATAACATTATTTATTTATTTAATTTTTTCAAAGTCACTCTATGAAACTCACAATTTTTATCAATTATACGTTTTATTAACTTTTAATAACATCTATGAAAAAAAATAATTTTTTTTTCTAAATCCAGATCTATATTTGTTTTTATAAAGAGAATTTACTTTTAAATACCACTATTTGACATTTTTTTTTTCTTTTTGGGGATGCACTATTAACGAGTTTTAATACTTGGAGGGTTTATCAGGACTGACTCGAGCGGTCGAAAGACACGCTTGATGTTTTCCAAGTACGAAACAAAACTAATTTGTTAAACTGAAAATTGACCAATTCTATTTAATTCTCAAGTTTAACACTGAACACGAGAATCGTATATATAAATTTAATGTTTTAGATTCTTGAAAAATGTAAATTTTTTTATTGCAGTATAGATAGATTTAAATGCAAGTGTTGACCCTAAAAATGGACCAACAGAATTCTTACCATGTCTTCTCCAATGAATCGAGAAAAAGAGAATGTCAGAGAGTGAGATGAAATTTGGATAGGGTTATCTCTCCCATAATTATGGAATGAATCACACATATATATATTTATATGAAGTGTAAATGAGCATGTTGTCTTAATGGGCCAGACCTAAGTTTAGGCCAAAAAATGTCTGACTTGACTAAATAGGTCCACTATAATTAAATAGTCGATGTCACGTAATATATGGGTGTAACAACGATCCCCTACATCTGCGTTACACATTCATGTGCGGGTCAGACTTTGAAGTATAAATAATCAAGCCGATATGTGGGATCCTCTTTGTCGAGCATATGCTACGTAATTTATAGGTGTAATAATAAACCCCCAAGTCTGAGTCGTACATTTATGTGCGTGTCGGACTTTGAAATACAAGTTGTCAGTAGGTGAGGTCTTACGGATGACCTTAAAATAAGGAGCTCGGATAATCAAGGACTTACGAACTGCTTCGAAAATATGCTTTGGTCCCAAATAGGTGAGGGCTTACGAATTGCCTCAAAATAAGTAGCTCGGATAAGCGAGGACTTATGAACTGCCTCAAAAATATGCTTTGGTCCCAAATAGGCGAGGGCTTACGAATTGCCTCAAAATAAGTAGCTTGGATAAGCGATGGTTTACGAACTACCTCGAAAATATGCTTCGGTCTCAAATAAGTGAGGGCTTACAAATTACCTCGAGAATATAAACAATTCCACTAAATGAGGATTTACTAATTGCCTCGAAAGGTAGATACTGCATATGATTTGTCAAAATTTCTGCAACACCTCCTCTATAATATGAACTAAACCAACCTGTAATACAATATAATATCTCCACTACACATATACCCAATAAATCTAGGGTCTATCTGCCCTCAAATTACTCATGAAGATATGATAAATAATGACGTATCAAATGTCTCCAAGATATAATATGCTGAGAGTCTATCATGTAGCCCCGTTTGATTGGCAAAATTTTCTAGGGAAGTAGGAAATTTTTTTCCCTTTTCCAATTTTTGTAGTGTTTGATAGGCGAAATTTTCTCGGGAAAATATTTTTCAACTTTCTAAATTTTTCACATTTTTGAGGAAAATAAATTCTTGATGTTTTGGTGAGAAAATATTTTCTAACTTTTCAAATTATTATTTTTTTTAATTTTTGCAATTGGAAAAAATTCCAGACATAATGGTAAAAAAAAAATTCACTTTTATTGACAATTTTCATGTACAACAAAGCCAAACAAATGATATTCGGTATGATTATTTTTTTTCAATTTTTTTATTTTTATTTTATTTTTTTGGCAATTAGAACAAATTCTAGATCCAATGGTAGAAAACATTATCGCTTTAATGAATAATTTTCATAAAAAATGAAGTCAAATGGACACCAAACTTTCAATATTTTTCATGAAAAATTATACCAATCAAACACAATTAATTACAATTCCCAGCAAAACAATTTCTAGAAAAATATTTTCCCTGTAAAATATTTTCTTTTCACCCATTTTCCATCTTTCTATCAAACGGACCCGTATTGTAATAGGTCATATGCTCGCACAACTCGGTGTAATAGTATTGCTAACATGAAGCAAGTAATATGTTGATAATGTATATAACGTGGCATACATATTTGCTGTAATGAAAATAGTGTCATGACTTGCTTGCAGTGATGTTACGTACTCGACAACAATAATATAATGCATATGCTAGCAGTAATAGTGTAATGATATTAAGTTATCAGTATCACAATAGTTCCGCAAGTCCGAGTAGAATATTTATATGCGGGTCGGACTATAGCTACAAATCACTTAATATATAAGTAGCTGCAATGAAGCTGATGCAGAGGTGAGACTCTGAATATAAACAGCATAGACGATAAAGCGAGGCGAGGCCCTTGCTGAAGAGGGCAAGCCATATTGAAACAATCGAAGCCTCTGATGAGGTTGAAAAAAGCAAGGCACGACCCTTGCTGAAGAGGGCGAGCCATATTGAAGCAACTGAAGCCTGCGATGAGACTAAATAAAGCGAGGCGATGCCCTTATTGAAGAGGGTGAGCCATATTGAAGCAACTGAAGCCTGTGATGAGGCTGAATTGAGGCGAGGTCCTTGAAAAATAAGGAGAGCCATATTACAACAATTGAAGCCCGTGATGATGCTGAATACCTTGCTGAATAGGGCTAGCCATATTGCAACGACCGAAGCCTGTGATAAGGCTGAATAAAACGAGGCGAGGCCCTTGCTGAAGAGGGCGAGCCATATTGAAACCTGTGTTGAGGCTGGATAAAATGACGTAAGACCTTGCTGAATAAGGCAAGCCATATTGAAACAACTGAAGCTTGTGATGAGGTTGAATAAAATGATGTGAGGCTCTTGCTGAATAAAGTAAGTCGATGTCCTTATGGAAGCAGCAGAGGCAATGCTCTGGACATGTAAGTAGCAGAGGCGATACTCTGAATCTGTAATTAGCAAATACGATGTTCACTTATGGGCTCGCCATAATAAATATGAATGTAACGTAAGAGCTTATCATACTTAACTTATGAGCTTGTCTTAGTTAATAAATTTATGGAGATATGGGCTAGCCATATTTTAACCGTTGAAGGAGTGTATGAGCTTGTTATACGTAACTTATGAGCTTGTCATAGTTAATAAGTTCATGGAAATATAGGCTTTCCATATTTGATAAGAAAACCACGAGCTATACTTGCCTTCAATAATAAGAAAACCACGAGTTAAAGCTCTAAACCCGAGATGTCTAAAAATAGGTAAGAACAACCAATATATGTCGAATCTTTCTTTATTCAAGGAACGATGACTCGAAGCAGGGATAAACATCTGGCGTGGTAGGGAATAAACATCCCGTAAATAGCTCTCGAACTATCAAAGTCTTATAAGCAGGCCCCGGATAAATAAGGTCTTACAGTTATGCTCAACAACAATGCTATCGGAGTCTTATAAACTAGCATCGGAATGATGAGGTCTTACAGTTAGGCCCAAGGATAATGGAAGACGATGAATAACCATATCGCGAGGCTAGGAATAAACATCTGGCGATTTGCCTCTTTCTTTTTCAAGAAATAATGACTTCAAGATATTGCCTCTTCCTTTATTCAAGGAGTGATGATTGCCTCTTCTATTCAAGGAATAAAGTCTTTAAGAGATCGCTTCTTCCTTTATTCAAGGAATGAAGACTTCATGATAATGCATCTTCCTTTATTCAAGGAATGAGGTCTCCAACCAGGGATAAACATTTGGCGTGGTGGAGAATAAGCATCCCGCAAATAGCTCTCGAACTATCGGAGTCTTATAAACAGGCATCAGATAGATGAGATTTTACAACTAGACTCAACAATAATGGGAGGCGAGGAATAACCATCTCGCGTGGCCACGATAAACATCTAGCCATTTACCTCTTCTTTTTTCAAGGAACGAGGTCTTCCTTTATTCAAAGAATGAAGATTGCCTCTTCCTTTATTCAAGGAACGAGGTCTTCAAGAGATTGTCTCTTCTTTTATTCTAGAAATGAGGACTTCATGATAATGCCTCTTCCTTTGTTTAAGAAACAAGGTCTTCAAGATATCGCATCTTCCTCTATTCAAGGAACAAGGTCTTCATGATAATGTCTTTTCCTTTATTCAAGGAACGAAGATTTCATGATAATACCTCTTCCTTTATTCAAGGAACGAGGTCTTATTTTGATATCACGTCTTCCTTTTTCAAGGAACGATGACGTCTAGAGATGTTTCCTCTGATAACAAGAAATCCACAACCTAGGGCTTGCCTTCGGTAATAAGAAAACCATGAGTTGGAGCTTGAATTCAATGATGCGAGGTGTTACAAGCTAGCCTCGGATGTACGAAGTCTTAAAGCTTGCCTCGAACAATATAGATGACAATCAAAAGTTCCTTTGAGTAAGAAAGACTCGAGCTAGGTAGGTTGTCAAATATTTGGTGTCCGTCAATAGTCACAATTACTACAAAAACTCAAGGAAAATAGCACCAACAGCCATGTTTAATTACTGCTATTGCCTGAAGATGCAACTGTAGGTGCAGGTAAATTTTCTTCTTATTTTTGGTTGTTCATTTCAAAGCACAGTATTGCACATTCTCCTCAAATTTCTTGTGTGGTGCCGATTGAATTAACAATGCTGTTAGAAGCAGTGGATGAGATTTCTCAACAGCTCCCACATTAAATGCTTGAACCATTAGATTGCAAACAAGAGCAACTAAAGCAGAGAGATACAATAGAACTTGCAACTAAATTGTAGTTTTCGACCTTAGAAGATGAATCATCCTAGAGCCTCCCAAGTTGATTTGTTTCTTCCTTTTCTTGTTCCAAGTGTTTGAGTAATTTGTTAAAAATATTGTAGTCATCATTAATTTTTTGAAGCAACCAAGTTCCAAGAGTTTCAGGATTTGCCTGATGAGATTCTTTCACCTCTAAATAGTTCATGTGTGCTGTAGGCACACAAATTGCTTTCTAGTTCTGCCTTTGTGGTTTACCTTATAGTTGAGATGATACAAAGAGCAGTTTTTATCTCCTTTGTATTCAAGAAGGATTAATTTTAAGAGCATTGACCCTGCCATGACAACTATTGCTGACAACCATCTCAATGAAAGCCAATAAAAGCTCTAGCATACCTCAGTTTTACTAATAATTTCAGAAGATGCCCCTTGAACAAATAGCAAAAAGGGCTAGATTATGAAGCTAGATCATAGTTGAGTAGGTTGAAATAAATAATCATCTAAATTGCAGCCTGACTCGAAACAAATCTCTAATAGCAAGCTTGCTCCCAAATTAAGTACCACGACAGATTGGTAAATCCTTAAGGTGTTTTATTGAACAACTGGTGTGTGGAACACGAAGTTCAAATTTTCATAGATGCTCATTTCCATGTCGAACCAAGAAGTTAAATTGTCATGCCTCGCTTCCCAATTCAATGAAAGAATTTCAGCAAGAATACCAGATTTCTCTATGAGGTGACCAAGTAAATTTCAGATATAAAGAAACTGAAGCGATAATCATAGCGGTTTGGTGGCTAACGTTGACTGCGTCAATTGTTGCTTGTGGTTTCTTATAATTGCTTCACCTCAAATTTAGTATTGACGAATCCTGGAAGCAGCTTTGAAAATAAATAGCCATGCACATGTAACCTTTTCTTTCAAGCGAGCAGGTGAGAATATATTTTGCCGCCCTTAAATCCGCTGCCAATCGCATGATTCTGGTTGCTTGGCTTTCTTATATAAGCTGCTCAATGGGCCTCCATTAGTTGAGCTCGATAAAATCTCCAGTGGAAACACGCTAAAAGCCCATCATAGAGAAATAAAACAACTAGGGGCACAATACTTAAAGAGATGCAGCATGGCTAGAAATATAGTCTGCTCAATTGAACATGCCTTAAGTGATAGAAGCCCAACCATGGACAACCATAACCTTTTAAAGAAAAGCCCAAATTATGCATCAACTAGAAATTAGACCTTATAGTAACAAAACTTAGGGAAAAATGCATTGTTCGGGATTTACTTTAATGAAATCAAAAATCAGGTTTCAATGTTTAAATTTACAAAATTCAGGTTTTTTCCATAAATTAATTAATTATATTTACAATTAATTTATTAAATTAAATATTTAATTGTAATATAATATAATTGACCCACTCCACGCCACCCCACACCACCCCACTCCACCTCCACCGCTCCAGTTATCGGCGACTACTTCGACGATCATTCTCCGACCACGCTTAATTCCGACGACTATTTTTAGATGACCGTTGGTTGCCGCATAATTTCGGTGACTGCTCCGATTCCTAGGTCACAGATTAGTTTGAGGTCACAAATGAAAAAAATTATAGGTCACATTTTTTATTGATCACGGGTTAAGAAAATTTGTTGGTCACAGATTATTTTATTGGTCACAAATCAAAAAAATTATATGTCACGTGTCACGTATTTTCAAATTTGTAAGTTACAGTTCAATCGCTAAGTCACAGACACCAAAAAAATCGGTTCAGCTAGGTCACAGACACAAAAAAAAAAACCCACAAAAGTTCAATAGTTAGGTCACAGACACTAAAAAAATCATTACAGTTCAATAACTAGGTCATAGACACCAAAAAAACCCACCACATGTTCAATAGCATGGTCACAGACATAAAAAAACCACCACAATTCAATATTTAGGTCACAGACACCACCACAAAATCAAAAAATCACTGCACCACCATTTGAAAAATGTGCAAATCACCATTTTCATTTTCAAAAACCATCACATTGTGCAAATCAGATCTGAGAATGAAGAAAAATTCAAAAGAAAAAATAATTCCAAAAAACTCCTGCTCCTGTGATGCTGCACCGGCAGCAGCGTCACAGCGAAGCTGCTGCCGCAGCAGTTGGAGGGGGAGGGGAAGGGGAAGGGGAGCGGAGAAGGGGAAGGGAGGGAGGGGGGAGGGGGAAGGGGAGCGAAGAATGGGAAATGAGGGAAAGGGAGGGGAAGAGGGCGGCGGCGGGTGAGAGAGGGAGTAGACATGAAATTGATTAGGGTTTGGATAGAATAGGATGTTATATTTAAAATAAAGTTGGTGGGGTAGGTAGTGGGGTGGGTATATAGATTAATTTAATTTAAAATATTATTATTAATACTAATTGTGAAATTAAAACCTGATTATTGATTAAATAAAGCAAAAACCTGATTTTTAGAAAGTTAAAACTAAACACATTGTTTAGTATAATTTCCTCCAAAACTTATTACCCATATGCAGACCAATCCAAAAACATTATAAGCCCAAACATAATATAGAGAACACAGCCAGCGAAATGGGTCTTAAACACATTAGTCGAGAAGTGCTGGCATGATCCCAAAGAAAATAAATTCCAATACTAGAAATGGTTGGCCCAATTCCATCAACTAATCTTCATGGGCAAATTTCATAATTAAGATGTTAAGTTTCACCTATTTCAAATTTAAGAGATAAGATTTCAAATTTCAAATATTTTTAAATTAAATAGATTAATGTCACAATTCCATATAATTTGGTCACAAATTCTATATAATTGGTCACAATTCACAGATTTTACGTGTTACAAATTATTTTACGATCACAATTCAAAAATTTTATAGGTCACAATTTGTTCATCGGTCACAAATAAAAAATTTAAACGTTACAAATTATTTTACGTTCACAATTCAAAATTTTATATGTCACAATTTGTTCATCGGTCACAAATCAGAAATTTTATAGGCTACAAAATATTTTACGACCACAATTTAGAAATCTTATATGTCTCAATTTGTTCATCGGTCACAAATCACAAGTAATTATCAAATTGTCGGTCACATATTATCAAAATTTTAAGTCACACATCATTTATTTGTCACAAATTATCAAATTTTAAGGTCACGTTTTAATAGTTAGTCACAATGAACCAAATAATTGGCCATATACATCAAAAATACCTCACCCCATCCCGATCCACCACAGTACTTGCTCATAAGTCAACCAAATAATTGGTCACAAACACTATTCCCTACCGCCCTTGTCGCCACAACACTACCGCTACCACTACTAGATCCAATACACTCCCAAAAAAATCATCACAACCATCCATGCCCTCGCCGCCACCAACCACCGTCGTCGCCGCCGCCATTTTTGCAACTCCACCATCACCACCGCACATACCACTAGTCACCACCGCCAAAACAACACCACATACCATTATTGCAAACAACCACGGGTTATCACCCCGCCACCACCATCAGCATCGTCTACCACTACCCCCACTGCCATGACCTCCACTTGCACCACCAACAAAAACCTCAACCCATCACCACGCTGACAGCCACCAGATCAACCACACTAACACCGCCAAGCTCATTTTCACCAGTTCTGCCATTAACGCCCTACTGCACAACCAACAAAAACCCCCCAAAATCACCCCAAACCACCATCGCCATAAACAGCATCAACACCACCATACCCCAAGCATATTCAACATCAACACGCCATGAAAATCGCTGCAAAGAATTGATCAGAGCCCGTAGCTAACATCGCCACTTTTGAAAACCACTATCGCTCTCAGATCTTTTTACACGAGATGAAACTGTTGCAGCTGCAGCCCGTGCCGCTGTGGAATCATGTTTTAGTCCTATCGGCCCCTTTGTCTCTGACGGTGAAAGAATAAAAAAAGAGAAGGAAGATAGATAGATGTACTGAGATGGAGGGATGGAAATATGAGTGGATGGGGTAGGTAGATTAATTTAGTTTTAAAAAAATTATTATTAATATTAAAATGTTTAATTATATCTGATTTTTGTAAAATTAAAGTTTATCGTGTTATGGAGTTCAGGGGCGGACCCAGGAAATTTTTTCAGTGCGGGCGGTATTAAAAAAAAAAGAGTTTGTCAAAACAAGAGGTCTTTAATATGAATTCCTAGTAAGCAATATGCCAAAACAAAATCGAGTCACAAAAAAACACCATCCACCAAGACCTCTTGTTCCTCCATATGCAGGCACCTCAAAAATGAAAAGTATGTATTCTGCTAACTGAAATTGATTTAAATGCTTGTACACAAGTGAAAGAGGGAGGGAGAGACCATCTTTTAAACAAGATAATGGTATGATGAAAAAATGATAACCGCGGTTTCATGTGAAAATGAACTGTAGAATGCCTTGTCAAGAAAAGAGCATGACAAATTCAATGATCAATCGATAAGTTTCAGAAAGAGCTACACAGAAAACTAACACACATTGGACCATATTGTACATAATGTTAAAAAGGGAGTAGACTACTAGTTGTTTAGAATTGTTTAGATTAAACCACGCGACCAAGAATGTCATTGATTTTTTGAAAAGGGAGTAGACCAATGAATGCGCTTGCCTCAACAAAACTCGAACATAATCAATTGATGCAATAAGACGGACACGATAAAATCATATATTTTTTAGCTTTTCTTTTATAAAATCTTTCTCTGTAATGAATAGGAATTGGAATGTAAATAAACAAAATAAAATATGGAATCGTGAAAAATCAAATAGTATCTATCATAAATAGATAGTGCACTGGATAGTGGACCGCCGGCAGAAATCAAATGCAGCCAGCCGCAGATGATTTTGATTTATGAATACCTATGGTTCTTACTTATTCCTAATCCTATTTCCTCAGAATTTCCTATTCAGTAGCAGCCAAACTCAAAATTTTCCCCAAACAGCCAAACTCACAACACTAGTGGTTACTCCTAATTCCTCTCCTATAAGCAGGGCCAGCTACCCATTGCATATACATATACTCTATAGCAGTACAGCCAAACCACCAATAGCAGATGAATATTGAATACCAATAGGCAATAGAAATTATAGAAAAACCACTTACCCACTTGTGGACTTGGAGCCGTCGCTGATGAACGCTGTTGGGGACGTACGTGGACGGTGGATGTAGAGGGCCAGGGGCCGGGGGCATGCGAGGCTCAGAGGCCGCGACGTGCGGATGCAGGCTCTTCTCAAATCTCAATTCTGTGGTTTGGTTTTAATGGATTCATTTGCAGCGTGTAGGGCTTCTAATTCTGGGGTAGAATGGGCCAAATAATTGGGCATTTTTTATTTTTTTAGTTTCTGGGCCTATGCTGGGTCCGCCCCTGATGGAGTTTCCTATGGGGCCAGCGATTACCTGTCCTTTATTGGAGTTGAATGCAATTCTGGTTACCTTAATGTTTTGCTTATAGCAGAAACTCATAATTTGGCCAATGATGTCTCCAAAATTCTGGTTTGTGAAGCCATGGTTGGAAATTTATGTAAGAACACAAACTTGTAATTTTTTTTGTTGAAATGATATTGTCCCTCAATCGATGAATAGATTAACCCATATACTTCATCCTTGCACTGTGAAAGTGAAAGGGTAGAGAAGTCTATATACAGCTGCTTGTTTCCATAAGGTGATTTTGAGAGATGAGTGTAGAACTTTTTGTTTGACAAAGAACTAAGTTGGGGGAGAAAAGTCATTCATTTGATACTACTGTTGAAGTGAATTTGTCAAATGCTCCATCAATTTTTTTTTTCTTTTTATTTTTATGGCAGATTGCTTTAGTTTGCAAATCACTCCTTTCCATGGATCCATTATTGCCGATTTCTTCAACCTGTAGTCGGAAATAGCCATTTTTTATGGCGG
Organism: Fraxinus excelsior; assembly: GCA_019097785.1. Classification (NCBI taxonomy): domain Eukaryota; kingdom Viridiplantae; phylum Streptophyta; class Magnoliopsida; order Lamiales; family Oleaceae; genus Fraxinus; species Fraxinus excelsior. The sequence continues at coordinate 8,124,324 of CM032629.1, forward strand.
ATCTTCTTGTTCCTTTCTCAACAAAATTTTCATATATGTTTGCTGTGGCCATTTCTTCTTTCTTGTTGTGGCCGACTTCTTCAAGTTTTTGTTCAAAGAAACTGTTGCTCGGAAAAATATTGGCGGCCTTTTTTAATGTGGTAATAACATAGTTAACGTACCGTTTCTCACAAACGGCACAAATTTGTTAACCCAAAAAAATAGATCAACAGAATTCCTACCACGTCCCCTCCACGTTGACATGACCCCAAAAAAGGAATTGAGAAAAAGAGAATGTCAGAGTGGGAGAGGAAATTTGGATATGATATATATGAAGTTTTGGGCCTAATGGGCCGGACCCAAGTTTAGACCGAAAAATATCCGACTTGACTAATATATCCACTGTAATTAAATAGTCGATGTCACGTAATATATGTGTAACAGCATGATCATACTCCTAATCACCCACTACTTAGTCTTAATGACTAATTGAACAAAATTCGCTCGGAGAAATTCAAGTTCTTAAAAAAGAGGACCGATTCATTTTTTATATAGCTCCATTGGAGTCTTTACATACAAAATTAAACAGCATTTTCTCACCTCAAATTTTAATTAACTTCTTAAAATTTATGGATTATCATATGTTTCATGGATATGAATAGAATTTTCAAATTCTGTATAAGATTCTAACAGAATTCTATATTCAAAAATTCAATGGATTTCGCAAGATTTTAATAGACTTCTATTTTATAGAAAATTACTTAACCTTGTCATTGAAAATAACTAATTTCCTCAATCTATAAGTCAAACAAATAAATATCAATAAATTGAAAATCAATTCAATCTAAAAATAAAACAAATTTCATTATGGTGTCAGGTATTACATACGAATTATACATTAAATATTTTACGATTAAAGACATGTTTAATTGGTGACTTGAGTTTTAATAGCAGAATAAATTAATTAATACGAAGCCTCTATATATATAAAAGTTGGATTCCAAATTCTAATAAAAAGTGATAACCCAAATTCTAAACGTGATATTTTCCTGCTATTTCATTATTTGATATAAATAATTTTGACTTATATTTATGGGTTCAAAATTTATTGAAATTTGAGTTGATTACACCCCGTTTAACTCAACGTATCTAAAGGCTTGTTTGTCAAAGATTTTTTTTATTAATTATTTTTTTCAAAATCATTTTTAACTACAATTTGTTTTTTCACTTTTTAATCCCACACTCTCCACAAAAAGATCATTTTTGCTTGAAAAATATGCGCCGTACCAATTTTAGTTCTCCAATCTAGTGCCTTAAATGACTTAGTGCCTGTCTGGGAGCAATCCCCCAAAAGATAGATTTTCTGATCGTTAACTCCCCAAGTCAATCGCAAACTTTGACTCTTCCTCTCACACGTGGGCTCCACTGACAGTAGCAACGGCCAAAAATGGCTCCCAGACAGGCACTTATTTAATTTCACATATCATTTAATGCCACATTAACGCCACATAGGCTGTGTTTGTAAGCACGCTGAGGATGAATAGCATTACTCTTTCAGTATTCATTGTTCAACTCTCTCTTTCTTGTTGGGTGAAAGGGAAGGGATTTCAACTGTAAATTTCATTACAACCTCATAATGTCAAAAGAAATTAGGTATGTGTTTAAGACATATCGTAACAGCAGACAGTTTAAGTCTCATATATATCTCTTATCTATGGATAACAAATAGACGCACGTTGTCGTTGGCAAACAAGAAGCCACATGTTTATAATTTCATCTAATTTAAACCCTAAAATAAAATAAAAATAAAAAAAAAAATAAAAAAAAAAAGTTGAGTTTTCAAACATCTACATTACGTGGGATGTTCACAACTTCTTGATTTTCAACAATTAATTAATTTGATAGTGTATTTATTACACAGAAAAAGGGATTTGGTAAGGCTTCTCGAGTGGCCCTGACTTGTCATCGTGTTCAGTTTTAATACTCATTCTCTTCACAATTTATCGACTCAAAGGTTATGCAATACTCTCCTAATATTCTTCGCTTTGTTTAACTCGGTTACTTTATGAAAAATCGTATTATCATTTCTATAGAATCATATAACAAAATTAAATTCTTTGCAACAATAGTAAACTGTTAGTAAATAATTTATTTGTTTCTTTTTAAAATTGTATTATTTATTGTATAACTCTCGTAAACAAGAGACTTTCAAGTCTACCAATTCAACTTCAAACCACCAAGTTTGTAATATAAAACCTTATTTTCCAGAAAATTCTTTAATATTTGTCATTGCATCTATAAAATTAATGTTCTGGAAACTGAACTTAACTGGACGATTTAAATAAAAAATTGTGCGAAAATCGAGAAAGAAATAAAGTGAACCCACTAGTTCAACAAGGAATAGGTAAACCAATTGGGGTTTGATTAAATTTTGCGAACTCAAGTTATGATCACTTAAATTAATATTCTAATTTAATTCTTTCAACTAAAATAATCTGATTTGATTCGGTTAGTTCTCAAAGGAGCATTAATATGTAAGGATGATTGGATTTTTTTTATTTTTATTTTTTGATGTAGAAATTCGCGACTGCAACCGCTACTCGTGAGTGCGCGCTTAGTAAACCTCGCTCTATGTGCAGTAAGTAGCCCGCAAACCACACAGAAGATGTAAATCGCATTAGAGACGGACTCGATCAAGATTATATTGGCGGTGGATTCGAATTCGTGATTTACGATTTTCGAGTTTACTTGCTCCACCAACTCGACCACCCTGAGAAATCTGGAGAGTGAAATTGATTTGGGATGAATAAATTCTCTCTTATTATTTGATGTGTAAAGTACAGTATATATAGAAATGGACCACAACGAAGACCGAGCTTAACTAACAGATATTAAACTAACTAACAAACTAATTAGCTAACTAATTGCTGGAATGAATAATGACGTGGATAATAACATTCTCTATTTCTCTATATCCTCCGCTCAAGTGGGATCGCAGTGAAAACTGAGCAGACCCAACTTGGAGATGATTTTGTGGAATTGTGGTCCAGAAAGTGATTTGGTAAAAATGTCAGCTGGTTGATGATGCGTGGAGATATGCTTGGGGATGATGAAGCCTTCTTTGAACTTGTTGCGAAATATGTGACAGTCAATGTCCAAGTATTTAGTGCGCTTGTGGAACACAGGGTTAGCACTAATATGGATAGCCGCTTGATTGTCACACCAAAGGGAAACAGGAAGAAGTAGAGGAATCTGAAAATCAGACAAAATGTAAGAAACCCATAACAGCTCACAAACAGTAGCTGCCATACTTCGATACTCTGCCTCCGCTGAACTTCGAGAAACTGTAGTTTGTTTTTTTGTCTTCCATGAGATGAGAGCTCCTCCCAGGAATATACAATAGCCTGTGAGGGACTTTCGTGTGTCTGAACAAGATGCCCAATCAGCGTCGCAAAATGCCTCAATGCTGAATCCGTTTGTGACAGGATAGAATAGACCAGTAGATAATGTTCCTTTGATGTATTTAATGACGTGAATTGCAGCATTCCAGTGAGCCAGTGTCGGTGAATGTACAAACTGTGACAATTGTTGCACACTGAAGGTGATGTCTGGCCTAGTTAAAGTGAGATACAAAAGTCTTCCAACCAGCCTTCTGTACTTATCAGGGTCATCAAGCAAACTTCCATTGTCTCCAATGAATTTCAGACCCTTTGGCAGAGGAGTGACTGTGCTCTTTGCTCCTGACAGACCAGCATCAGTAACCAAGTCAAGGGCGTATTTTCTCTGATTTACATATGTCCCATCCTCTCCTCTTGCAATTTCTATGCCAAGAAAATACTTAGCATTCCCCAGATCTTTAATAGTAAATGCTGAATGGAGAGATGTTTTGAGGTTCTGTATTTCATCTTCACAATTTCCTGTTACAAGCAAATCATCAACGTATACAAGTACAGCTACAAACAAGTCACCCTTGGTCAGAATATATAAACAATGGTCATGAGAAGATTGATGAAAACCATAGTTTACAAGATGTTTGCTTAATTCCGTATTCCACTGCCTACTGGCCTGTTTTAGTCCATAAAGCGACTTTTTTAGCTTGCAAATCTGTCCCTTTTTTGCTTTAGAATATCCTTCCGGTGGCCACATATACACTTCCTCCTCTAGGAGCCCATGTAAAAATGCATTATTAATATCTAGTTGAAAAATGGGCCACATCTTAGCAGTAGAAATAGCTAAGAAAATCCTAATGGTTACATGCTTCGCCACAGGTGAAAAACTCTCAAAGTAGTCAACCCCTTCTACTTGATAGTATCCCTTAGCTACCAACCTAGCTTTGCATCTATCCAATGTCCCATATGCCTTCAGTTTTACTTTGAAAACCCATTTAGAGCCAATTGGTTTCCTGTCTGGGGTGTGGTACACAAGATCCCAAGTATTATTTTTCTCAAGTGCATCTAGTTCAGCATTCATCGCCTCGATCCATTCAGCTCTAGTACTAGCTTCCCTATAAGAACTAGGCTCCTGAATAGTATTGACACTAGCAAGAAAGTTAGTGTAATGCGAACTGAAACTCTGTGGAATATGTAAAGGGAAAACATTTGGGGTGTGTTGTGTAGAATGTGGTGTGACTGCAGGTTGAATATCAGGCTGAATATTATCACTGTGACTGAAATTAGTCACAAAATCTTGAAGCCAATGGGGAGTAGTTTTCTGTCTATTGCTTCTTCTTGGGCCAACAGATGTGAAGAGTTGATTGTGTGTTTGTATTTGGGTATCAATTTCATCACTTGTTCCAGGTGTTGGACTGTTGGTATCCCTGGCAATCGATGGTTCTGTAGTTGGGTGTTCAGTAGATGGTGGCTGGGAGTTATTCTTATGTAATACATCAGCCTCATGCTCAGCAACAGGTATGGGTAAGGGTGCTACAAGTTCATGTTTGCAGTAATTATTATATGGAAATATGTGTTCATGAAAAATCACATCCCTTGACACAAGAATCTGTTGATTATTAATGTCAAACACCTTGTATCCCTTTTGTCCTGAACTAAAACCTAGTAGGATGCATTTAAAACTTCTAGGAGAGAACTTATGTTTTGAAGGAAAAGTGTTGGTTGCATAGCACAGACAACCAAAAGTTCTTATGTGATGATATGTGGGTGCTTTATTGTGTAGCAATTCAAAAGGTGTTTTCCAATTCAACATTTTGGAGGGAAGCCTGTTTATAATATATGTTGCCATTAAAATAGATTCCCCCCAGAAATAAGTTGGTAAATGGGATTCAAACATGAGACTTCGAGCTACTTGAAGCAAGTGTTTATGTCTTCTTTCTACAACCCCATTTTGTTGTGGGGTGTAGACACATGACCTTTGATGTAGAATTCCATTTGTAGCTAAAAGATTTTGAAATTCTTGACTCAGGAACTCTGACCCATTGTCAGTTCTGATGGTTTTAATGTTGTTTCGAAACTGATTTTTAATCATCTCATAAAAAAACTTCATGGTGTGCAAGACTTGAGTCTTATGTTTTAATAAAAAAGTCCAAGTAGCTCTAGTGAAGTCATCAGCTAGAGTTAAAAAATAATGTGCTCCACATATGGAAGCCCTCTTGTAGGGTCCCCAGATATCTATATGTAAGAGCTCAAAGGGTGTTCTAGACTGAATATAACTTCTTTGAAAAGGTAGTCTATGTTGCTTAGACAAAGCACATACGTCGCAAGGATTAAAATCACCTTTATCACACTGTGTTCCTACTATAGAATGCTGTAAAACACTTTCAGGAACATGGCCAAGTCTTTTGTGCCACAAAATGGCAGTATCAGATTGATTATTACAAGTTTTAGAAAGTAAACAGGCTGCTGAAGCAATCACAGACGTATTACAATGTGTAGGGTTATACTTTTGTATGGTGCTCTGAAGGAAGGAGGTCTTGTCTAGAATGTAAAGGTTCTTGATGGTTCTACCAACTGCCGGGGTCTCTTCAGTCCAACGGTCCTGCAACAAGCAATGATCATCAAGGAAGATGAATTTGAGATTTGAGGTTTTGGCCAGTTTGTTCACAGATAGTAGGTTAAATTTAAAAGTAGGTATGTGTAAAACTTCTGTGAGGGTAAGATTTTTGCTGAGGAATGCATTACCAGAATGTTCAACTCTGTTAATTGTTCCATCTGGTAAATACACGGGCACAGTGGTGGTGATAATTTTGGGTTTATGTATGAGTTTTAGATCATTACACATATGATTAGATGCTCCTGTGTCAACTATCCAAGAGCCGATTTCTAAAAAGTTGCAGGTATGTAAAGCATAAATGCAATCAGGTGTGAGCACAGAACCTGAAAAATCTTCCAAGTGTGCAAAATTCACCCTGTTGTTGCCTTTCCCTTTGAAAATTTTGATCAACTCCTGTTGAATTACCTCACTCAGATTCATCCTATGGATCTCCTGTTGAACCACCTCATTCAAATTCATTCCCTGCATCTGTCCTCTCACTCTATCCCCCATTTCTTCATTCATCATATCAAGGGGCGTCTCAGCCAGATTCGCCATGTGCTTTCCTTTCTTCTTTTCTTTAAGGTCTTTATATCAGTCAGGATATCCAATTATCTTGAAGCAGGATTCCTTATTATGGTCGTTGATATTGCAATGTGTGCAATATTGCAGCTCCTTATCCCTTTTGTTCTCATATCTCCTTCCTTGTCCCTTTGCTCCATTTTCCCTTTTGTAGGGTTGTGATTTTGCATACATGGCATTTAATTCAGCACCTTCACTGTACACAACTTGCACCTCCCTTTGCTTCTCTACTCTCTGAACCATTGAATAGGCTTTGTTCACCGCGGGTAATGGTTCAGTGACTAAGATTTGGCTCCTCACATGTTCATACTCTTCGTTCAGTCCCATCAGAAATTGCATCAACCTATTAAAAGAAGTCATCTCTGTGGCTGCCTTTGCCGATCCACAAGTGCATTGCGGCAGTGGCATGAGATATGTCAGTTCATCCCACAGCCTCTTAAGCTTTGTGTAATACTGTGTTACATTCAAGGTTCCCTGTGTCATAGTGGATATTTCCCTCTGGATCTGGTATAATTGAGGTCCATTGCACCCTCCGAACCTCTCTTCTATTTCTGTCCAGAGCTCCCTTGCAGTGGTGGTGTATAAGAAGGCATCTACTATCTCCTTCGAGATAGAGTTCAAAATCCATGAGGTCACCATGTAATTAACCCGATTCCACCTCTCGTAATCAGCTGAATCCTTGCTTGGCTCCTCAATTGAACCATCAATTATCCCCAATTTCATTTTCGCCCCTAGGGCTATACGAACAGATCTGTTCCAGGCCAAATAATTCCTACCTGTCAGTGGTGCTGTGACCAAGGCCATTCCCGGATGGTCAGAATTATGCAGCACTAATGGATCATCCCTATCACCCTCTGCCATTTTAATTTTGTCACAGTTTCAGCTCCTTCGTAGATCGAGGAAGACGATCACCAAACCTTGGGTCGTCACTGCTCTGATACCATGAGAAATCTGGAGAGTGAAATTGATTTGGGATGAATAAATTCTCTCTTATTATTTGATGTGTAAAGTACAGTATATATAGAAATGGACCACAACGAAGATCGAGCTTAACTAACAGATATTAAACTAACTAACAAACTAATTAACTAACTAATTGCTGGAATGAATAATGACGTGGATAATAACATTCTCTATTTCTCAACTCTTTCAGTATTCATTGTTCAACTCTCTCTCTTTCTTGTTGGGTGAAAGGGAAGGGATTTCAACTGTAAATTTCATTACAACCTCATAATGTCGAAAGAAATTAGGTATGTGTTTAAGACATATCGTGACAGCAGACATTTTAAGTCTCATATATATCTATTATCTATGGATAACAAATAGACCCACGTTGTCGTTGGCAAACAAGAAGCCACATGTTTATAATTTCATCTAATTTAAACCCTAAAATAAAATAAAAATAAAAAAAAAAATAAAAAAAAAAAGTTGAGTTTTCAAACATCTACATTACGTGGGATGTTCACAACTTCTTGATTTTCAACAATTAATTAATTTGATAGTGTATTTATTACACAGAAAAAGGGATTTGGTAAGGCTTCTCGAGTGGCCCTGACTTGTCATCGTGTTCAGTTTTAATACTCAATTCTCTTCACAATTTATCGACTCAAAGGTTATGCAATACTCTCCTAATATTCTTCGCTTTGTTTAACTCGGTTACTTTATGAAAAACGACCAATGAAGTCTCGTATTATCATTTCTATAGAATCATATAACAAAATTAAATTCTTTGCAACAATAGTAAACTGTTAGTAAATAATTTATTTGTTTCTTTTTAAAATTGTATTATTTATTGTATAACTCTCGTAAACAAGAGACTTTCAAGTCTACCAATTCAACTTCAAACCACCAAGTTTGTAATATAAAACCTTATTTTCCAGAAAATTCTTTATAATTTGTCATTGCATCTATAATATTAATGTTCTGGAAACTGAACTTAACTGGACGATTTAAATAAAAAATTGTGCGAAAATCGAGAAAGAAATAAAGTGAACCCACTAGTTCAACAAGGAATAGGTAAACCAATTGGGGTTTGATTAAATTTTGCGAACTCAAGTTATGATCACTTAAATTAATATTCTAATTTAATTTTTTCAACTAAAATAATCTGATTTGATTCGGCTAGTTCTCAAAGGAGCATTAATACGTAAGGATGATAGGAAGTTTTTTTTTTATGTAGGAATTCGCGACTGTAACCGCTATTCGTTAGTGCGCGCTGAGTAAATCTCGCTCCATGTGCAGTAGCCCGCAACCCACACAGAAGATGTAAATCCCACAAGACAAGTCTGGTGCGATGGACTAGATCGAGAAAGTGTTGGCAGAAAATTCGAACTCGTCACTTTCGATTTTCGCGTTCACCTGCTCCACTAACTCGATCATCCTCCAAGGGGTAGGATGATAGGATTTTGGACCCATGATAATGTACCCAAAAGAAACCCCTTTATATTGTTTTGATTATCATAAGTATCTTAGGATATCATAATTTAGTCTTTTTCTTTTAGGCAAGAGGGTGTTTGGTATAGATTAAAATCAGATTAAAATTGAAAATATAGCCGTTATTGTTGACTTTTATTAGACGGGTGGGACCCAATAACGGTCATATTTTCAATTTTAATTGAAGTTTAAGCCATACCAAACATGCTCCAAAATTTTTAAATCTCAATTTCGAACCGTTGAGTTCTTGCAACTAAACAATAATTATTAAACACATACATATATTCGAAAATAAATAAGGTTGGTTACTTGTGATACAGTCAACACCCTATTAAACAAGTTGGATTCAAATTTATGGGTACTTTTGAACAGAAGCAAATTGGGAGAAACTATTTGAAGGGACAAATGGTTTGGCTTAGACCACGTAAGATAGTAGCTGCAAACAATCTGTGTCCACATCATTCAGGCATAGGATTGAGGTGCAGAAACGACCACAAATTCTCTCGTCCCTCGTCCACTTATAGAACAATGAATATGCCTTGAACTTTTTCCAAAGCATTTTTAATTTCCTACTCTATAGGTCATGTAAAATACCCAAAAACCCATTTTCGGGGAACTTGTAACTAGCCTTGTTAAATCATTTGCAATCCACACACTTACAAAAATTCATTTTCAATCACACATTTTTCAATAAAATAATATTATACGCAAATTCAAAAATTTTCCTTATTTTATAACCACATATTTTCTATCAAATCACTATTTAAAATGCATTATTCACTCAATAATGTGCATCAAACGGGGTCTTGATTGGGGTACTTAATCCATATATCTCGTCTAAAAGGAATAGATTATTATATTTTCAGTTCTCTCCATCGCGTGCATATTAGATTCACTCCAATTGCAAAGTAAGTTTTTCGGAAAGCAATGACTCATATTAATTATATTTTTCTCAAAAGCTCGAATTGAATTTTTTTAAATGATTAGAAATAATATTTTCATTAAAGTTATTTGTTTTATTTGATATCAATTAATTTAAAATTTGTAGTTATTATAAAGGAATATTTAACGAATTTAGGAGTTGGGATGAATTCTACTCATTAGTTAAGTAGTTAAAAAGAAATTTCCTTCTCTATAGTCAAAGCATTTTATTTTAAAAAGAAAAAGAAAAAAGATGAGAATATATAGGATATAATAGGAATAAGCATCGTAACTTGATAGATGGATACCCAAGTTGGGTTCCATAGTAGCCTTTCATTGTTTGGAAGGCCAAAAAATTCCAACGTTCTCCACCACTACCACTCAGCAGTCGCGTCAGTTCCATACGAATGGGCAATGAAACATTGTTCATCTCATTTTCTCCAAGAACCGGACAAAGAAATCCCAGAAACAAGACAAGAATTCGAAAAAGAAGAAAATAAAGAAGAGGAAGAGAGATCCAGATGTGAGTGGGAATTCAATCTTTCAACTGTAGTTTCTTCCTCCGCTATTAAAGGAGGAGCTGTTTCTGATACATTAGGTGTTATAGAATTCGACCCCAGTGATAGTTTTTTAGCCACTGGTGGAATATCGAGGAAGATTCGAATTTACAGTGTGAAATCCCTTTTACCATATGAAGGGATTTCAAGAACTCATGGTGTAACATTACTGAATCATGCTACTGCATGTGATTATTATATATGTACTCCGGCGAAGCTCAGCAGTCTGCGGTGGAAGCCCGGGTTGGGTGGACGGGTCCTGGGATCGGGTGATTACGATGGGGTTGTGATGGAATATGATCTTGAGAGAAGAGTGCCTATTTTTGAGAGGGATGAGCATGGCGGGAGACGGGTATGGAGCATGGACTACTCTCATTGGGATCCGATTTTGGGTGCATCCGGGTCCGACGATGGCACCATGCAGATGTGGGACCCACGTTGCGGCGACGGAGGGAAGTGTTTGGCGCCGGTGCAACCGAATACCACTGCGCGCAGCCCAGTTTGTTGCGTTGAGTTCAATCCTTTCGACGGTTCATTGGTCGTGGTGGGTTGCGCGGACAGCAAAGTCTATGGCTATGATATAAGAAGAATGGCTGACCCGGTTTTCGTATTTGATGGGCACGAAAAAGCAGTTACTTACATTAAATTTCTTGATTTTCAGACCATTATAACATCCGCCATTGATGGCTGCTTGAAGATGTGGAATTCAGAAAATCATCGGATAATCCGAACATACAAAGGGCACATAAACGGCAGAAGATTTGTTGGTTTATCAGTTTGGAGGGGTGGCGGATTATTATGCTGTGGCTCAGAAAATAATCAAGTTTTTGTATATGACAAAAGATGGAGTAAGCCAATATGGGTTCAGGGATTTGAACCAGCGGCGGATGCCGCCCCAGGCAGCGGAGGACCGGGGTATAACCAGGGTTTTGTTAGCAGCGTTTGCTGGCGGCCAACCGGGGATGACCGCTGCACACTGGTGGCTGCGGGGGGTTCAGATGGGATTTTACAAGTATTTGAATGCAAAAAAAAAAAAAGGTGATGCACTGTTAAAATAAGTATATAGACTAACAAAATTTTTACGTATTTTTAATTTTTTGCAATTCCATTACTCCTTGTTTGGCTTGTCTTCTACACTAGACGTGCATTTCTCAACGCACCCACATCTCTCGATGCAATTAATTTTCTCAAACAAAAGGTTGCGGTTTGACTGAACTGAATTCAATAGATTTCTTAGATAATAAAGGCACACGTGTCTATTCTTGTTTAATTTAACATATTAAACACGAAAATTTTATAAATTGTTTCATGTTGTAAGTTCAATTTACCTTTAATGGAGGAAAGATTTGCATTATATGACATGGATTGACATACGGGCGAATCGCACATAAAATATTTTATATTGTGTTTCCTAAGGTCTCGTTTGATAGAAAGATGGAAAATGGGTGGAAAGAAAATGTTTTATAGGGAAAAAAAATTTCCTAGAAATTGTTTTGATGGGAATTGTAATTAATTGTATTTGATTGGTATAACTTTTCATGTAAAATATTGAAAGTTTTGTATCCGTTTGACTTTATTTTTTATGAAAATTATCCATTAAAGTGATAATATTTTCTACTATTGGATCTATAATTTGTTCCAATTGTCAAAAAAATAAATAAAAAAATTTGAAAACATTATCACTTTAATTAATTGGTGGAAATAAAACGTTTTACATGGAAAAAAATTTCCTAGAAATTGTTTTGATGGGAATTGTAATTAATTGTGTTTGATTGGTATAATTTTTCATGTAAAATATTGAAAGTTTGATATCCGTTTGACTTCTTTTTTATGAAAATTATCCATTAAAGTGATAATATTTTCTACTTTTGGATCTAGAATTTGTTCCAATTGTCAAAAAAATAAAAAAAAATTTGAAAAAAAAAATAATCATATTGAATATCATTCATTTGACTTTGTTTTATATGGAAATTGTCAATAAAAGTGAATTTTTTTACCGTTGTGTCTAGAATTTTTTTCAATTGCAAAAAAAAAAAAAAATAATAATAATAATAATAAATAAATTGAAAAGTTGGAAAAATTTTCTCACCAAAATATCAAGAATTTATTTTCCTCAAAAATGTGGAAAATTTAAAAAGTTGGAAAATATTTTCTCTGGAAAATTTCGCCAATATTCAAACACTACAAAAGTTGGAAAAAGGGAAATTTTTTTCCTACTTCCCTAGAAAACTTTGCCAATCAAAAGGGGCCTAAGTGAAAACTATTTTTAAATTATATATTTTTCTTAAATAAAATAGTCAATGTTCTCCTATTAACAAAAAAATAATTTTAAGATGCATTTGATTGCGAGCATGTAATTTGTATGGAAATAAAATAAATGTTAGGCAATTCAATTGTTTAAAATTTATTTGTATGAAAATTATTAATTAAATGTATTTGTTTGATTTAGTTTTCAACTTTGAAAATGTTATACTTGTTCATTTTTCATTGGTAGGTAGGTGAGAGAGAAATGGTAGATAAGAGAGTGAATTACCTGAAAAATAAAAACCACTCATACCTAAAGAAAATGTTTTCCTTATTTTTTAGAAAAATATGGTCTTATGATCAAAAGTTGGAAAATATTTTTATGAAAAAAATTGTCGATCAAATATACCAAAAGTAGAAATTTGGGTGAAAAAAATGACATTTTCTAAGTCTTAAATTCATATATACATATACACTTTTATATAAAGTGATGAAACATGCAAAACACAACATATCATGCAATTCTTGCTCCAAAATGTGGAAGGTGCCTGACATGAACGGATTCAGGACCAGATTACAGGTCAGGCTAATACGTTCAACTGAAAAAAATTAATGGGCTGGGGCTGACCAGCCCCACTAAATCCATCCCTGGTGCCGGATCATTTATAAGCTTTTTTCTTGTGTATTTAGATTGGGATTTTTGGGCATTCTTTCGATGTTAATGTAATATGATGTTTAAGGATGGCAAAAAAGTTCGTCGACTCGAATGGCTCGAGCTCGGGCCAAGCCTGCCATAAAAAAAAAAAGTAAAAAGTTTAAGTGAGCTGCATTTGCAGGCAGCTATTTTAGCTATTAATGGAATGGTTGTATTCATCCATGACCCCTGAAATTGCAATGATAGTGATGGGGTGAACTAGCTCAAGTAAGCTATGGAGTAGTCAAGGAAAGTCATGGGATAATGAATAGATCCAGAGTTATATTTCTCACTGTAGAGTTGCAAAGGACTAGAAAAGGATCAATGTCCATGGATTAGTATCTTACTGCCATCAAATAGTTGGTAGACAACTTGCAGATTGTTGGAAAAACCATGGATTAGTATCTTAAGTTCTATCTGGACTGAATGAAAAATACATACCTATTGTGGTGCAACTAAGCTTGTGTTTGAATCTCATTTCAATGAGAATAGAGTTTTTGAAATAGTGATTGATAATAGAATGTGTGGTGAAAAATGAATTAGATTAAAAGACGTAGATCCGTGATATTAACTTTCATAAATTTATAATTTTGAAAATCATATGTTAATTCTTCTCGATACATGTTGACCCAAAACAATGATGTCAACAGATGTCGGGCCCACTTCTGCCACGTCAAGCGCTGATCTGGCGCATTTCTACCGGAATATGGATGGTAGTTAAATTTGAATGAATGTGAGAGACGCTTTCCGGCAAGAGACGGTGACGTTCGGACACCGACGATTTTGTAACAGCGGCAATTGCGATTTCAATGAATGCTCGACGAATTTTCTAAGATAAATCATTCATTTTTGCTGGATATATGAAATGATAGATATGATATAATACGACTGTAACTTTTTGTTGGAATCTCAATATATATCTATTATTTGTGTTTGCAATACATGTAAATAACAAAGTATGTAAATCTCTTTCTATCCTTGTGCATTTTTCGAGAATGAAAGTAAAATTCCTCTTTTCATGATAGATTACACAAAGGCTAATCCCCCCTTTAATGTACAAAGAAAGACTATTTATACTATTCTAACCGACGTGGTGATCGTTGGATCAGATTTACGTGACGACATCTCCTAGACCGAAGCTTCACATCACTGTCCACTCCGTGTTATTAATGTTTGAAAAAATGTATGTCTTTCTATTTGTAGGCTGACACACTGACACTGACATACTTTATTGCAAGCATCACTTTTGAAAGATCTTGAGATCTATCACAAGGGACAACGTCGACTTCATAACATCGGGTGGTTCAAAGCTTCATAAGATTTCAATGAGCCTCGAATGAATTAGGGAGCCTCGGATTAGGTGGTGCTATAATTGGGGAGCTTTATCTCCTTTCTTTGTTTCTTCAGGCAGCGGTTCAGTAGGGGTGTAGCACCTTGTCCTTGAGGCAGTCCCTTATAGTGGCTAAATAGCAGGGAGGATATATTATGACATGAACTCTCCTTTGTTATCATGACCTTCGAGAGCAGGCTTGAATACATCAATCAAGTTAAGAATGAATTAGACACAATGAATATTAATCAGTCAAGTGTGCATTTAACCCAGATAATAGGTTCTAGTGGTGGTAGAGCTTTTAGATCTATAAATAGTGGAATGTTTTCTAACTTCAGAGGAAGAACAGGAGGCACGGGTACAACATGTAGGATGAATGAAAATTGAGGACCCTGTCAAATTTATGGGATGAATAACCATTCGGTTAGATGGTATTTCAATAGATAGGATGACACGTATATGGGTAGCAGACCAGGTAACCAAAATATACAAAACAACTCATCCCTTGTTGCCTACGTAGCTTTACGAAGAACTGTGGAGGACTCTGCATGGTTTGCAGACTCTAGAGCAATCAATCATGTTACTGATGACAAAGGTAATCTAGATACCGTAAGAATACATGGATGCAAGGAAAAAATGATGGAAAATTCTGGTCGGCCAGGGTCAAGGACCGACCAGAATACAAGGGGCTGAGGTGTCATCACCTCAGCCCCTGATTTGATGAAATGGGCCCCCCCCATGAATTGAAATCAAGGGCCGAGGTGCAGCCACCTCGGCCCCCTGTTTTTTGGCCTGGTTTTTGGCCTGGACGTCCAGCAGAGCTAAAAAATGATTGTTGGTAAATGGGAATTCTTTGCATAATGCTAATGTTAGAAGAAGAAATCTTCTTACATTATTAATAAGACTCTTGCATTGAATAAATTACTTCATGTGCGTTGAATTAAGAAAAAATTGATTAGTGTTTCTCAATTGACAAATGACAACAATGTATTTATGAAATTTTATCCTAACTATTGTACTGTTAAGGATCTACAAACGAAGGAGATCTTCTTGCAAGGGATTTTTTAAAAGATAGATTGTATCAGCTGAAACTACCAAATCCCAAGCCCAAAGTCACCATCACAGAGTCAAGCTACCAAAATAATTTTAACCTTGCAGTCTTCTTAAAAGTTAAATTTGGTCATCTTCCAATTAATTATTTAAAAGTAACTTCATCCGTCAACTATTTATTTCAGAGCCCGTTTGAGCCACATTTTTCTTCATTATAATGAAAAATATGACCGTTATCCATCACATCAACATTAAAATTCAAACTTTCTTTCTCTCGTGTGGGGCCCATAACATCTATATTTTTCATTCTCATTCTCATTATAATGTGGCTCAAACGGGTACTCAATTTGGTCTTCTAACTATTATTTAAAATGATTTCATCCTTCATCTTTTTTGACAACTTCAATTTGGTCATCAGAATATTGTTTAAAATCAACTTCATCATCCAACCTTGTCAAAAATTAAACCAACTATTGTTTAAAAACAATTTAATCTTTCAACTTTTTCAAAATTTCAATTTGTTTTCAACTATTTATTAAAATCAATTTGGTCATCTTACTATTCTTTAAAATAATTTAATCCTTGAACTTTTTTTTTTTCAAAAAACTTCGATTTGGTCATCCATATATTATTTTAAAGTAATGTCATCATTCAATTTTTTCAAATGTTCAATTTGGCAAATCCAACTATACATTAAATTCAATTTCATCCTTCAACTATTACTTAACTTTTCAACTTGATATTTTTTAAAATCAATCTTATCTTTCGTATTTTATGATAAATTCAATTTGGTCATCCAATTATTATTTAAAATCAATTTCATCATTCAGCTTTTTCAAAAGTTCAATTCGAGAATCCCACTATTGTTTAAAATCAATTTCATCCTTTAACTTTCTCAAAAGTTCATTTTGGTAATCTAACTATTGGTCAAAATTAATGTCATCCTTCAACTTTTCCAAAAGTTAAATTTGGTCATCCATCTATAGTCTAAATGCTTTTTTATCCTTCAGCTATTTATTGACTTCAATTCGATCATAAAAACAATTTTATCCTTCTCCATTGCCATCTCATTTCTCGCTTTGCCAGTCGAAGAATTACGGAGAAGCGAAAATGGTGTCGTCAGCAGTGGTAAACACGTATCCACTGCAAAGCTACACTTTCGGTTCTAAAGAGGCCAAAATGGAGAAAGACACCTCCGTCGCCGATCGCCTTGCCCGCATGAAAGTCAAGTGCGTTTTTTGTTCTGATTCTTAAACCCTAGATAGATCGAATTGATTGATATCGTTTACATTGTTGTGATCTGTTTTGTTTGGGTTTTGAGTTTCAGTTACATGAAGGAGGGGATGAGGACTAGCGTCGAAGGAATTTTGTTGGTATGTACTGATTTGTCCATCTCCCCGTACTCAAATGTGTATATATGTACATATTGTGATGAAATAATATAAAGGAACTGGTTCTGTACTCGATTATTGAGCGATCTTGTTTTAATTTTCTGATTCTTTCATGCTGGAGGGAATTGCTTCTGCTTAGAGCGTGTTTGGCTAAGCATAAAAAGTTATCTGTGAGTAAATAAGTAATTTTTTTATTTAAATAAATTTAAAATAAGTACTTTGCTTCTTTGGCATGGTAAGAATTGCTTCCAAAATAAGATTTTTTAATGAAAGATAAACTTATCTAAACGCGTTTGGAAATAAAAAAAGTTACTTAAAAAGTAAATGTTCATTTATTTTTAAGCTTTGTCAAACATGCTCTAATGGGGGAGAAGTTTACACTAGAAATGGAATAGTTTTTTGAATATGATGGTAAATTTTATATAGGCTATTTGACATATCTTCTCCAATGATAAGTAGCAGATTGACTACTGATTTCTGTTCATAGTTCCTCTCTAAAAAGATAGAAACACTAGAGTCCCCATTGTCTTCATAACAATATTGTAAGTTTGACGAGTTCAGTTTTTTTGTGTCTTGTTACATTTGAAAATAATGTAATGTACAAGGTGTTTTTGTGTCAAAGCATGATTATCTTGGGTATGTTAGCTTTTGAGTTTCTCCACTCTTGTGTTTGGTAATGCAATGCACAAAATTTGAAAAGGTACAACAAAGTCTTTCTACGTTTTCCCATTCTAGATAAAATAGAGATTTGGTATAAGAATTCTATGGAATATGAAGATTTTATTTAGGTTAAAGGCAAGTTATACAAAAAAGACGTTACGCCTGCCAGGCTTGTTGAGTTATCGTCAAGGTCGAGATGTCCATAAGATGGATGTGGACAAAATGAGGATGCTAAGATGGGTGTGCAACTAATTGAAACGAATAAGATAAGAAATGAGTATATATGCCAACAAGTGGACGCCGGGCTGATTGAGGATAAACTAAGGTAAGGATGACTTAGCTGGTTGGCCATGTTTTGCTTTGACCTGACGAGGCACACTCATAAGAATGAGATGATTTTGGTTGAGTAAGTTAGGGGAGAGAGAGAGGGGAACATAAAAACTAACAGTCTATTGTAGTTGCTGATGATCTAGTTGTTGGATCTCCCACTAGATCTAGCAATGAGTAGGCGAAATGTGGAATAGAGGATTCACGTAGCCAACTCGAAATTATAAAAAGGTTTATTTTGTTGATTCCATTGTACTCATCATGGATGAAGAAGGGACTCCCCTAAAGGCGGGAGCTATTTCCAATTTACTATAGGGGGTACTGGTGTGGATTGTCCCTTTTATGTTTTAGAGATCTCTAAAATTGAGGGTTGGAACGATAATAAGTCTCCCAAGTCACTTTATTTTAACACATCAAATTAAAACACATTTGCGAGTTGTTTATAAACAGTTGAAAATTGTAAATAGATACAAATGAGTGGGTAGTATTTGTTGGTTCCATTAAATATGTGGTTAAAAAGTAATTATAAACAATTTATAATCGGTAGCCATTAGCCAAACAAGGGCTTAGTGGGTTTCGAGTTGTTCAGAACAACTTGGAATTTGAGCCTTCTTTCTGCAACCAGGTCCATGGTGTGATTAAATCTTGTTCAAGAATTGTTTGAAATCCTTCATACTTCTAAGCTTAGAACTTAGCAAAAGATTAAGCCCCTATTTAGCGTAGGTTAAAATCAGATTTTTAGTAAATTTTAATAAAAATTAACCCGTGGTTGAAGAGTTGTGGGTCCAATAAAATAGTGATTAAAATTACTTATTAACTTTGACTTGTGATTTTTAGTAGATTTTAATCTACACCAAACAGGGCTAAGGGCCCGTTCGGTAAGGATTAAAATTGAAAAATTAGCCGTTATTGTTAATTTTTATTAGACGAGTGGGACCTAATAACGGTTATATTTTCAATTTTAATTGAATTTTAATCCCTACCAAACGGGGTCTAAATATATTACTTACACAGTAGAAGAAGTTACTAATGAAACATTTTATAGAAGATTTTTGAGTCTTTTAGCTATAAATAATAGCAGAGGTCTTGCGTGTGGCATTATAGTTTCCTTTATATATATAAGGTCTCTGAATAGGCTATTTACTGCTGAACTTTATCCCTTTTTTAACATTTTAACTTGCACGGAGAATTTCTACCTTCTTGTATTTTCTGTGGCTTTTCATCATGATATTAACTTAGCACGTTGTAAATAATATGGCCATATAGCTAATTGAAAAACATGGTTCACTCCTACAGGTACAAGAGCATAATCATCCGCATATTCTTCTGCTGCAAATTGGAAATACTTTCTGTAAACTCCCAGGTGGCCGACTGAAGCCAGGAGAGAACGGTACAATGTTTGACTTCCTCTTACAAAAGTCTATTATCAATCTACATTTTCTTTCTTGTTTACCGAAAGAACAACAAAAAAAACAACTCGGATTCTGGCCATGGGCTTTTTGAGTTTATTTTTCGTC
The DNA here is from genome assembly GCA_019097785.1 of Fraxinus excelsior. Classification (NCBI taxonomy): domain Eukaryota; kingdom Viridiplantae; phylum Streptophyta; class Magnoliopsida; order Lamiales; family Oleaceae; genus Fraxinus; species Fraxinus excelsior. The sequence continues at coordinate 8,143,994 of CM032629.1, forward strand.
GAGCTTTATTCATCTTCAAAAAAATTTTACATCCTTTTGCAGAAATTGATGGCTTGAAAAGGAAACTTTCTAGCAAACTCGCAGCGAATTCACCTGGTCTTGAGCCAGATTGGAAGGTAATTCTTTATGGAATAATCGCCTGACCTTAGTGCGTGGTAGATATAGTCAGGAAAAAAATTTGAAATGGGAAAGTATAATTCAACATTTCAACGTGCTTTAGAGATTATTCGAGTGTTTTGGTTGGATGTATGCATCTGAGAATGGAAGGATGAATCTTGTATGAATTCGACTTATTTACTCTATATGCACATCTGAGAAACTAAGGCTGAATATTATATGAAATCTTATTTACTGTACACACGAGCTGCATCATGATCTTTGACACATCTCTTTTCTTGGCCTTCTCTTAAGATATTTATTTGTGTATGATTATTCTTTCTCATTCTTGGTTGCAACATTCATGGCAGATAGGCGAATGTGTGGGAACATGGTGGAGACCAAATTTTGAAACCACAATGTACCCTTACCGCCCTCCTCATATAGCAAAACCCAAAGTAATATCATCAGCAAACATCCTTCCATAGTATACGTGCATTTTGGCCTGTTTTCTCATTTGTTGTCAACTCGGCTGACCACGAATTATTCATGATGTAGGAGTGCAAGAAGCTTTTCATTGTTCACCTGTCCGAGAGAGAGTACTTTGCTGTTCCAAAGAACTTGAAACTTCTTGCTGTTCCGTTATTTGAACTCTATGACAATGTTCAGGTGTGAGAGATTCTTGCCTTGCTCACTGGTTTATTTATCATTTGCTTGATTTGTTCTCCTCATCCTGTCTCCACTAAACTTATGGATTGGCAGGAACATAGCATTTGTTTTCACACTTTCTGTTTGGGTTTGTGGTAAAGATCATTTTTATATGGTAATCACATAATTTTAAATGCTTCTTGTTTTCCATATCAGAGATACGGACCTGTTATTTCCACCATTCCGCTGCAGCTATCCCGTTTCCAGTTCAACATGATCCAGTCATAGATTCTTCCTAGAAACTCATACGAAGATAGATGCACCCTGAGAATTTAAATCAGTGACTCTGAAAGACCCAAGTTTTGTGGTCAACTTAGCAAATCCAACACCATAACCGTGATCTCTCTTCTAGAATAGACGGAGCTCCAAATTTCCGGTTTATATCTTTTAATCTTGTTTGATTTCAGATTTTCATTTAAGAGCGTGGTTTCTTCCCGCAGCCTTGGTTTGTGGAAGATGACTTCTTGATAATTTCATATTATGATGAAGTCTTTTCTTATTTCTAAGACTTGTTGACCTGCTCTAATGGCTTGGAAACACAATTGAGCAATTTGCTTGACACAGAAATGTGATTTGATGTCTAGATTGCTTAGGGGAATCAATGTAAGAATTGTCGAGGGTTCTCTTGGCATATTTGGTAAGTTGATATCACATATTTGGTAAGTTGAATTAGATTCCAGTATTGCGCACAAAATATGACTTGTAGGCATGGGGACATGATTGGATTGTTACTGGGCTTATTAATGTTGTCCCTGCAAATGTGTTCTAGCCAACATATAACTCAGACTAAGCATAGATGACAATCTCAATTTTCATTCAGTAACAAATTTAAGCTAGTAGGTGTAATCTTCGACTGGTTTCGAATGCATCATGTAATTGTTAGATCCAAGTTTAGAATGGTCTGTGATTATTTAGTTGTGTTTGTTTGTCTACTATTTCTAATTTTGTCATTCTGAGCATTGCTTCATTGTAATATGTCATAACTGATTCTAAGAGATGAATGGACTAGAATTGTTTTGCTAAAAGCACAAGTGGCAATTATGTTAGATTCTCTAAACAGTCAAAATCTTGTTCATTGTTTTGTATAATATTGTATACCAAATAAATAAAAAATGGCAAACTCTGTTTTCCTTTCCCATACATATTCTGTCCAGCCGCCCATTTGACGCCATGGAATCAAGATTCAGCAATGTTCAATCTTTCGTTTGCAACTCTTTTGTTTATAGGTAAAATAAATAAATCACATAATTTCACTTTTAATTGAATTATCACGTAATGACACACAGATTGATGCTCTAACATCATTGGCGGTAGATAACATTATTCAAATTTATATTGATGATTACACTTTCTATCTTTTGGTGAAAAGGTATAAAAGTCTTTTTTTTTCCCCTATTAAACTATACTGTAAAATATAGAATGTAAAGCGTAAAAATACTCGATATAAATGGTGTATTTTGTAAGTATTTCTGTTATCTCATTTTCACTTTGTATATTACGAATATTAATCTCTTCGTGGACAATGCTAAAAACAAAATTAAAATTAAAATCTTGTGATTATACTCTGCAATCATGTTGAATGCTTCATCTATAACAATCAAATCGTCATTTTGTTCCCTCTCTTTCTTTTACAAATAAATTGCCTTTTTTTGAGAAAAAAATTCTAATCCAATGAACTTGTCTAAATTTAGTGATAACAACAAAAGTCATATTCCGTCATTCCTATTTGATTGAGACGTTGCTTCATATTTAAGGAGACAATTATCTGCAATCTTAAGTATTATAGGAGCAAACTTGGCTTCAATTCATTTGAGATTAATAGATAGTGATTAAATAAATAAATTAAGGTTCTTGAAAATAAAAAAAAAATGTTAGTGATGAGGCATGAAATAATTTTTGTTAAGACTACTATAATATCTTTATTCATTTTGAAATCTAATAGTACAAAAAATAATGTCAACTAAAATTGAAATTAATCGTTTATTTTTCTGGTTAAGAAAAGATACTGATTTCTCTGCCAAGTAATAAATATCTAAAATTTTCATATGAGATGAGCATATTATAGAGGTGAAAACTTGATCTAGGAAGAAATTAATTAGAAGTTCACGGGTTTCTTCTTAAATCTATTTTTCAAGAAAAAAAAAAATATATGGCTAGAAAATATTAATGGCTGACAAAACTAATAAAAAAGTGTGTTGCATATATTTATATAATTTTTTTTTTTCAAAAATATACAAATAACAAAGAAATTTCAATATCAGCAGCATGGGTTTACTTTTTAATATTTATTGAAAAAAGTAAAATATGATTTATAATAAGATATTCTTGTTTTTCATAGAAAAATTATATTTACGAAGATCTAGAATATTTCAATATGTCACTTTGAGTTTGAAATTGAAATAAGATTCTAAAATAGGGTCTCAAAATTCTCAGAATCAACTCTGAATGCATTCCTCCACGACACACTAAATGAGGAGGCCTATATGGACTAATCAGTTGGCTTCAAAGACCTCGATCATCCCATCCACGTCTGTCGTCTCAAGAAAGGCATTTACGGTCTCAAACAGGCCATTAAGAGCCTGGGACAATGGATTCAAAGGCTTTGTTTGTTGGAAGTATTAATTTATTTATTTAAGTTATTTGTTGTATTTTGTTTATCATGATTTTATGCTTTTCTACGTGTCTCTAGTCTATAGGAAAGTTTTTTTTTTTTTTTTTTTTGCACTGTGTGTTGTCGCTGGTTCATTGCTAATAATTGTTGGTGTATTTGCCTACATAAATGCTGTTGATTAATGAATAAAGTCATCAGTTCAGTATTTTTCTTGCTTTCTCTTTATCTTTATTACTTTATATAAAAAGCTCTCTTTTATCTAAAAAGCTCTACTTTATACATTGGTATTAGAACTTGGTCGGAGAAAGTGAGCTCGTGAGTCCCTGGAAATGTGAGGTCTATCCAAAAACAATTAAGATATTTGTCCAGATTTAAAAACAGGACAGAGAAAAAAGGTGTTGTGGCATTTATTAATTGGATTTTTTTTTAAACTGTCCAATCAGTCGTTGGCATGGCAACCCTGTTTTTGAATCAACATGGTGCATCCAAAAAAAGGCAGCAGCTTTATATCTTTATTTCACCCGCTTTATATCTCAACTTCGCCTCTATTTTTTTATTTTTTATTTTTGGCAAAGAACAGCAACAAACAAATGGTTTTTGAAAGCTTTGCGCAGCCTACCAATCCAAGATTTAATAGTCACTAAGATTATCGGAGCATTCTGATGGAAAATTCTTTGACGTCTAAAGAGTACTAATATGTAGTTGAGTCTTGTGTAGCAGAACCCGCAACCGGTGTAGCACTCGTGAGGTGCAAAAAATAGACTTGGAAGGACTAAAGTTAAGGTATATGAAAGCACATAATTATTTGTTCCAGGCCATTGATTGATCCATACTTGAAACAATTCTTAGCAAGGAAACTTCGAAGCAGATATGGGACTCCATAAAATAAAAACTCCAGGGTTCAACAAGGGCTAAAGGCAGCTACTTCAAGTAATGTGTTTATTGGGCTCTGTTGGTATTAATAGTCCGAGAAATTACCAAGAACAACAAAAATAACAATGAACACAAAAGATTTTTCGCCCGTAGGCTCGGATGTTCACCAATAATTTTGGCTACTCACCCGTTGAGCATTCACATTAGTGAAATACGCTCTAATCCACTAGAATCGAAGAATGTTTATCAAATACAAGAAGAAGAGACCCAAGAAATTCTCGATTCAACCCTCAGACTCAAACTCTCCTATTTTCCCCTTTTTACATATTATATCAAGTAACCAAAACTTCAGCTCACCAACAATCAGAAGTATTACAAACTAGAGAACTGTAATCTACACTAGATATCACCAAGATCATCTCCCTCACGATTATAGAGTGAAAACTTTTAGTTTTCACAAGAAAGAAAATATCAAAAATGACTCAGGAGAGAAAACCCTAGAATGATGAGTGAATCACAAAATGGAAGAGTCTGGAATATAAGAGTCATCATGCATCCAACGGTTGTGCCAGCACCATGTGTCACAATCTCAGCCAACATTTTACAACAACCAAAAACGTATTTCTGTAAAGTGCAAGAGTGAACAATAATGGGCTACCCGGATCACATTCATTTAAGAGCAATTGGGCTGAACCATCATAAGTATGTAAAACACACTTCAACCGGCTCCAATCCACCTTGAATCCGAGCTTAGAAAACAACCAAATCGAACAGCACATGCGCAAGGCTCGACCTAACACTTCCCTCCACTAGTTGCCACAAGTTTCACTCTTCTATAAACCCACAAAGGATCCATAATTGTGGATGCAATTAATCCAAAAAGGAAGGAAGACAAGATGAAAACAATGGCTCCACAAAGAACACCAAGAACGGTTCCCTTCTTTTTCCACCCACAATTGCACCACACCTCTCTTTTGGAAGGCAAGGATATATAAATGGATTAGGCCACATAAATAATTGGGCCAAAGAACCAATTGAATGTGCCAACTAAATAACAAGGTAAATGGGCCCAACAATAACCCAAAATCACATACTAATTAAAAACCACCAATCCATCTCCAACTTGGGCCTTCCAAAAGTGTTGGTAATATTTGAGTCGAGTCAAGTTTATGGTATCGATAAATTTTCATCAACTGTTTTAAATCATCGCCCAAATTTATTGGGTATTAAAACCCAACAAAATGCGTACAGAATTTGAAATGTTTCAAATGAAATTAGGAGTCTATTCCGAGTTCTTCTCAAGAAGGCAAGAAGATGGAGGACGTGACAATAATTGAGAAAATCCTAGAATCGATGATGTCGAAGTTTAATTATGTGGCGTGTTCAATTGAAGAGTCAAAAGACCTCGATCAACTTTCAATTGATGAACTTCAAGGTTCATTATTGATTCATGAGTAAAAGTTAATCCAACATGATAAAGAAAAGCAAGCCTTGAAGGCTTCCATCAACAATCCATCTCAACACCAAGCATAGGAGACCGAGTAAGAGGGAGAGGTCATTGATTCAAGGATCGTAGGAACTTGCCTCAAAATTTCGAAGATAGTGATTTCCATAGGAAATGAAGAGCTCGAGGTGGCAACCATGCACCTTCTAGTAAACCAAAGTCAGTAGGTAAATCAAAGTTGAATGCTACAAATGTCATAAGGTCGACCATTATTGATCAGAATGTCATACAAATCTGTTTAGAGGACGTAGTCAGCAGTCTCACTACATAGAGGAGAAACACGATATCTCTCTATTAATGACTTGTAATGCCCTAGAGGAAGCCAATCAAAATTAGTGGTATTTAAACATGGGTTGTAGCAACCATATGTGCGGCGACAAATGTGCATTCTCGGAGCTGGATGAGTCCTTCCGTGATACTGTGAAGTTCAAGGTCAATTCTAAAGTCTCCGTTATAAGAAAATGAAAGGTAACAATCCGAATAAAGATTTTTTTTTTTGTGGTATAGCTGATGTGTTACTTGTTCCAAATTTGAAAACAAAATTGCTTAGCATTGGCTAGTTATAAGAAAAGGGATATGAAGTCTCTATCAAAGGATGAATTTGCAGAATATTAGATGAAAAATTGAGCTTAATTGCTCAAATAAATATGACTGCAAATTGGCCATTTCTCCTTTATCTCAACGACACTTCACATTCACGCTTTTCTGAAAGACTAAGAGAAGAGTCATGGTTATGGCATTTTACTATGGACATATAAATTTTGGTTGGAACTAGTGCGTTCTAACCTGTGTGGGTCGGTCATTCCAATGACAAATGGAGGTAAACGATATTTTATATCGTTCATCGATGATTTTAGTAGAAAAATTTGGGTTTATATTTTGCATGAAAAATGTGAAGTTTTAATGGCTTTCAAAAGTCTCAAAGTACAAGTTGAGAAGGAAGCAGGTATACCAATAAAAGTATCCCTTACCGAATGCGGTGTAGAGCACAATTCAAAATATTTTGATGTATTTTGTGATGTGCAAGGAATATGAAGGCAACTGACTACAATCTTAAATATGGTGCGAAGTCATTTGATAAGGAGTGGAGTCCCAAAAAACTTCTGGCATGAAGTAGTGAATTGGAGCCTCTCATATACTGAACAAAAGTCCAACTCTTGCTGTTCAAATATGACGCAAGAAGAATCATGTAGTGGACATAAACCGACTGTGGAACACTTCCAAAATTTTTAGGCATATTGCTTGTCCATATCCCAAATTTAAAGAGGAGAAAACTTGATGACAAAAAGAGAATAATGCATTTTTCTTGGTGTTAATGATTATTCAAAAGCTTATAAATTGTATAATCCTATCACCAAAAAAAAAAAAAAAATTAGTTAGTTGCGATGTCATTTTCAATGAAGAAAGTATTTGGTCATGGAGTAGCAAATTCTAGCATATTTTGATAACAAAGATGAAGAAGAAAGGCAGCGGAAACTACAACAGCAAATTACAACAGTTTCTATTCCCGATAAATCACCAAATGAAGCTTTTATAGCTGCTAAAACTTTACCAACGGCGGTAAAATTTGATGAATATAATGATACAACAGCAAGTTCACATCCCCAACATGGTAGAAAGAGGCCCTCATGGATGCAAGATTATGAGGTAACCGGTGCTGACATTTCTGACAACTCTCTTATGTATTATGCCCTTTTTTCAAATTGTGATTCCAGAACATTTGAAGCTGCTATGAAAGAACTGAAATGGCTCAAGGCCATGGATAATGAAATTGTAGGTACAGGAAGGAATCACACTTGAGAGTGGACGAAACTTCCAAAAAGGCAAAAAAACCACCGGTGTCAAATGGGTTTACAAGACAAAGTTCAATGAGAATGATAAAGTTGATAAGTATAAGGCACGTCTAGTAGCTAAATGATACAAACAATAGTTTGGTGTGGATTACAAAGAGATTTTTACTTCTGTTGCAAGATATACAATCAAAATAATGATTGCATTAGAAGCCCAAACTCGTAGCCTATCTTTCAATTGGACGTTAAATCGACATTCTTGCATGGTGATTTGGAAGAATATGTATTCATTGACCAGGTTATATTCAGATTAGAAGTGAGCATAAAGTGTATAAATTAAAAAGACTCTATATGGATCGAAACAAGCTCCATGGGCTTGGTATAGTCGTATATATGCTTACTTTTTGAAGAAGGATTTTAAGAAGTGTACACATGAACATACACTTTATGTTAAAATTGGAGATCAAGGAAATATGCTTATTGTGTGTTTATACGTGGATGATCTTATATTTTCTAGAAATGATGGTGTCATGTTTGATGATTTCAAGAAATCTGTGATAGTAGAGTTTGATATGTCTAATCTTGGAAACATGCATTATTTTCTTGGTATTGAAGTGGAACAATCTACACGCATCTTTATCCCTCAAAAGAAGTATGTGAAAGAAGTTTTGAACAGGTTTAGAATGAAGAATTGTAAACTCGTGAATACACCGATAGAGCGTGGATTAAAGCTAACAAAGGATAATGAAGGAAATAAAGTTGACGGTACTCTTTACAAGCAAATTGTAGGGAATTTGATGTACTTGACAGCAACAAGGCTAGACATAATGTACTCTATAAGTCTCATTAGTAGATACATGAAGAACTTAAATGATATGCATATTCTCCTTGTAATGAGGATGTTTCGCTATGTGCAAAGAATAATAGACTTTGATTTACTCTATAAGAAAGAGAAGTCAACAGTCATTGTAATTTGTAGGTTTCACTAACAGTTATCTTGTAGGGGATCAAGATGACAGAAGAAACACACCAGGATATGCATTTATGCTGGGTTCAATGGTTGTTTCGTCTAATAATGTCTTTGTTGAATTCTTACTTACTACATTTCATGTGAAGAATCTTTGCACGTGGGTAATTCTTTTGCGGAGGCAAACTAAAGATGGTGTATGTGAGTGGCCAGCCCCTCCAGTCAAAGCTAGTGGTATCATCGTTTAGGACATCCTTCATTTCCAATTTTGTTTCATCTCGTATCCAACTTTAGATTAAATTTATCGAGTCCCATGTCTCAAATTTTACTTTTCATCTATTAGTTGCACTCAACGACTTCAAATTATATTTTCTGATTTATAGACATCTCCAATCTTCACATATGATGATTTCAAATACTATGTTATTTTCGTTGATCATTACACCAAATATATTTGATATTATCCCTTCCAATGCAAATCCTATTTTTATGATGTTTTTGTTAAGTTTAAAGCTCTAGTAGGAAAATTTGAAAATGAACTCATTATACTTGATAATACCAGGAAATATCGGACACTATCTAATTGCCTTACCACCAATGGTATTTCCCATCTTACCTACCACCAATGGTATTTCCCATCATACCATCACTCCTCACACTCCCAAACACAATGGGTACTCTAAACAACTTTATCGCCACATAGTTGAAACATGACTCTCCCTTCTTTCTCATGCTTTCCTTTCGCTTACATTTTGGAATCGTGCATTTACTTTTGCGGGTCTATCTCATAAATTATATATCCATACCAACTTTCAATCTATATTCTCCTTGTGAAATACTTTTTGGTTCTCCACCCAATTACACCAAACTTCGTGTATTTGGGTATCTCTACTATCCCTGGCTTCGTCCTTATTCTTCCTATAAACTTGAACCGGGCTCCTTTCCTCGTGTCTTCCTCGGCTACTCTCTTAAGCAACCCGCGTTTCTATGTCTTGATCCATCTACACAATCACCTTCCTCGTAATGAATCTACCACCATTTCGGATTGGATTTCCCCCAATATTTATCATTCCTTCCAACTCAATTATGCCACCACGCTTCTTCTGCTGCTCCTTCAACAATTTTTCCTCCGTGCAACGGCCAGTCATCACTTGCTTACCTACTATTCAACCATTGCCGCCACCTTTGCCTGAGTTACCATCCACATCACTTGAGCTAGTTTCTACCTCAACCAATACACATTCTATGGTTACCAGCTCTAAGCACAACATCTATAAGCCCACACAAAAATTTAACTTTCATGCTCATCTTAACCCTCCAGTGACTTGGAACTAACTACAGCTGCCCAAGCCCTCAAAGACCCTAAGTGGCGCTACGATATGTCCGACGAATATGATACGTGGTTCGTAATAGCACTTGGGAACTTGTCATTTCGGCCACTTCTCACAATCTTGTGGGTTGTAAATGATCTTTCGTACTAAATGATTATCTCATGGTTCTATTGACAAATACAAAGCTCGGCTAGTTGCTGAAGGTTTTATCAACGTCTTGGTATTAATTATCATGACACTTGTAGCCCAGTCTGTCAAACTCACCACTATCTGGATTATTCTCAGTTTGGCCATGAGACATAGCTGGTTTCTTTGACAACTTGATGTTAACAATGCCTTTCTTCAAGATCATTTATTTGAAGATGTTTACATGGCCCAACCAACTGGTTTTATAGACCTTGACAAACCCAATCATGTTTGCAAACTTCGCAAGGCTATCTATGGTCTCAAACAGGCACCTCGTGCCTGGTATCACGAGTTACGACAATTCTTGCTTCAATCCGACTTTCCCAATTCGCATGCTAACACTTCACCATTTATTCTCATATCTGGTAGCTGTATCACTCTATACTTACTTGTCTAAATAGATAACATAATTATTACATGTAATGATGATTGCGCAACCACACTTTTATTCAAGTTCTTGCCAATCGGTTCTCTTTAAAGTATCTAGGTCCACTTTCCTTCTTTTTGGGTCTTGAGGTTGTCTCACTTCCACATGTTTTGTTTTTTCTCAACGATGTTATATTCGTTATTTACTTGCTCGCACTAAAATGACTAATGCCAAACCAGTTGTCACTCATCTTGCCACCACTCCAACACTAACACTTCATGTTGGCATGATACTTTTCGATCCTACATAATATCGAGCTATTGTTGGCAATCTATAATACTTCTCTGTTGGATTTTGCTTGTACGTGGAAAAATTATCTCAGTTCATGCTCCGTCCCACAAGTGATCATTGGACTCTTCGATATTTATGTGGTACATCTGATCATGGCTTGGTTTCTCTTCGCAACTCCACCTTGACACTCCATGCCTTTTTTGATTCTGACTGGGCTGGTATTCAAGATGACTACACTTCTACTAGTGCCTATGTTGTTTATATTGGTCGCAATCCTATCTCTTGGAGCTCAAAGAAATAATGTACAATTGCTCGCTCATTGACAGAAGCTGAGTATCGCTCTGTTGCAATCGCTGCTGAACTTTGCTGGGTATGCTCTCTTCTTACAGAACTTGGGATCACCATTCCAACTTCGCCTATCATCTACTATGATAATGTTGGTGCAACACGCTTATGTTCCAATTTCATTCTCGAATGAAACATGTTGCCCTTGATTATTGCTACATTCGTGACCAAGTCCAAAATGGTGCACTGCGAGTTACTCATGTCTCTTTTATTGATCAGCTAGTGTATGCCCTCACAAAGCCTCTTCTGCGTGCACATCATCTTCTTCTATGTGACAAGACTCTCCCCTCGGCACTCCATCTTGCGGGGTTGTATAGAAGAAAATACTTGATTACAACCTAATTATAGCATAATTGGTTCTTGTAGCTTAATTGATTCCTATAATCATGTACTTTACTTTCCAAAATTTGACTTATTGTAATACGTATTGCGAATTCCTTAGTTTAGACAATTTCCTAATATTGTATCGTTCTTGTAATACACACGATTTAATCAATGAAAGATAGCAAAAGCCTTTATTCCTTTCATTGTTTACACAGCCTACATTCTATACCTAGGATACAATCCAATTTCTTGGTGCTCTAGAAAGCAGAAATATGTATCTTGATCCTCCATTGAGGCTAAGTATAGGCTCCTATCATTTGTTTGACAGCTTAAACTAGGCTCCAATTTAGGTAGGTTTGGCTACTTGACTTCTCATTGTTTCATCAAATGAGTGAAATGTAGAAAATGATGAAATCTGATGCATTACTAAACAATTGTCTTTCGCACAATGACCGTCTTGCATGCATGGGTGTGTTAAGGATAATGCACAAGAATCCAAATGAGCTGAAAATTCCAAACTACATGATCAACATCCAAATCTCATCTCAAGAAACAACTGAGTCCTGTCATCATGTAACATCATCACTTTATATTGTAAAATAAAATTGTAGAAGTCTAGTTTGAATAAATTGTTACATTGTATGAAAGTGGGTGAAATTATTTCTCTCCATATCTTGGGTTTTTCTACACTATCTTTATTCTTTATGTGGATTAAAATACTTAATATTTATATGATAATTTTAAAAAGTCAGTGTTTTAAAAGATTACAGTGCACTAATGTGAGAAGAAGGGGAAAAAATGAAGTAAAACCCTTGACATCTTCAATTATTAGTTTATACCATTTATATACCTAAAAATATTGCCTTTTCGATCCTATTAAAGTAATTATTATCGTGGGGTTGAAGTGCAGATCATCAAGTTTTTTTTTTTTTTTTTAAATTATAAACATTTTACTTTTTCCACCAATCCGTGTAGGACTCATAACCGTATCAATTTTTAATTGAAGAACAATAAAATTGTCGGGTGGAAGGAATAAAATGAAAGTCAATCCACGCATCTCAATATATATTTAACCATTATTGAATACATATTTTCATTCTAACAGATTAAACGTTAAAATTGATAATTAATATAATTTTATGTTTTTCTATTACCATCATAGAATAAATTGTTCCTTTTGGCTAGAATAGTTCGTAATTAATTTGTAGGGATTAAGATGAGCAATTAACCAGACCCAAACCCACACCACCCGGCCCAAGTGAGGTTCCAACCCAAAACCAATTGGTAATGGGTGGAGTAGCCCACTTGGGTTATATGGTGGATTTCTTTTCTTCTCCCAACCGATGTGAGACTTCTTGTTTGCACCCAACAATCCTCCCCTCAAACGAAGGACTACATCATTGTGTCCTCCTCTCAAACGATAGTTCATCCGCCAATCATCTTATACTGCCGTTATTACGTCGCCCTCGACCAAACGGGACCCGCCGCCTAACCACCAATGTCGGAAGACTTTCGACACAAGACACCTCAAATGAGAATGATTTTTAACCCGATCGCCACCGCACTTTCTACTGCGTTCCTCCAACCCTGAGCTTTGATACCAGTTATAGAGATTAAGAGGAGCAATTAACCAGGCCCAAACCCACACCACCCGGTCCAAGCGAGGTTCCAATCCAAAACCAATTGGTAATGGGTGGAATAGCCCACTTGGGTTATATGGTGGATTTCTTTTTTTCTCCCAACCGATGTGGGACTTCTTGTTTGCTCCCAACATAATTTAATGTGGACGATTCAATTATAGAGCAATTTTTAATTAAAATATTATTAGTTTATATTATATAATTCTCCAGTGGTCGTGAAATTAATTAAGTTCTTCTTGGACAGTATTCATTCCAACAATGATTGACACAAATTATTGGATTTTGTCCAATTCAACAAGTAAAAGATGAAATTAACGATCACATATTCTGTTCTTTGAAGATATTTCACAACTGACAACTCACATGGATTTCATGTTTGGTTTTAATCATTTTAATTCACTTTTAATTACCTAGCTTAATAAGCATGGTGTTCCAAGTAATAGCATTGTTTGGAACACAACCTGATTCCTTCATCAGTTTAAACAAACTCAAAGCCTTGTTCTACTTTTGGATTGACAGTTTTTTCTATGAAAAATATTTTTCAACTTTTGATCACGTAATTATATTTTCCTCAAAAAATAAGGAAAATATTTTATTTAGGGAGGAGCGATTTTTATTTTCTGGATAATCAACTCTCTATTTCTCTCCTCATCTATCCACAAATAAAAAGTGGACAAGTATAATATTTTTTGAGTTGAAAATTAAACCAATCAAATACATTTAAATTTTTTTTCATGCAAATTTAATATTCTTTTCAAAATGATATCGTGGGCACAAACAAGAATTCGAATGTTCTCTCTGCACTATTATTTTTTCCCCATTTTGATTCAGTTTTTCTTCCATCTATTCAACAATATGTTCTACATCATGTTAACTCCTAACCGTGTAAAAGAAAAAAAAAAATCAATGCTAATTGAATTTTCAAATTTCACTTAATTTCAAGTTATGCATAATTTTAGCCGTCTCATAGTGATAGATTATTGAAAAAGATCCTCGAAGAATGGAGTTCTTGATCTCAACTCTTCCCAAGGATTCCTAAAAATTCCTAGAAGGGGACACCTGACCTCAAATGCACAGGTCAAACGGACATTGGCAATATTAAAACCTTAGAAGGTACAGTTTTTTTATTTTTTATCAAAAAACATTTTCAACTAATCCCTCCTTTAAATTCCTGCATACAATGATACAATACAAGGGTTTGCTATCCTCACATCAACTTTCTATTCTCCATCCCTTTCCACTCTCTCTCTTGCGCTCACGCACACACAAAATCATTATAACCCATCATATCACATATCGATTCGAAAAAAATTCTGTTGAGATTAATGGGGCATAATAAGGCATTCGATAAGGGAAAGAAGAAGCAGAAAAGGGGATTATGGTCTCCAGATGAAGACCAGAGGCTTAGAAACTATATACTCAAGCATGGTCATGGCTGCTGGAGCAATGTTTCCATCAATGCTGGTGAGTATACTAGAAATCGTATATGAGCAAGTCACGAGTCCAAGTTTAACGCCATTTAATAAAGACAGATTTATTGAAGATAAAAACTCGTGAGTCTATATTCTTGTTTGATAAATTTAAAGAATCGACTCAATTTACTGTTTGATTCACTAATTCTAGGGTCGACCAAGCGGTCGAGATATCGTTTCTGTTAACTATGGGTAAAATAGATGGCCAAGACCATTCGATGACATGAACTTTGAAGAATGAACACATATGACTGAGTATGTCCATTACTTTTATTAGTCATTGGTAAAATATAAACAAATAACTAATAATAAAATTAAAACAAAAAGGTCATAGCAAATAAAGTATGTACGTTGTACAAAAATTTTTTTTTTTTTTCACGTTCTAGGAATAAATATTTTGGAACTGGTAGGATAACTTCTAGAAGTCAACGACTAAGAATTTTCTGTTAAAATACATGCTCTGAGGAGACATTGATGACGACCATGTATACAGACGGAGTAATGTTATTCATCCCCAGTGTGTTTGCAAACACAGTCTAGGTGGCTCTAGATGATAGGTTAAATGAAAGGTGAAATTAAATGACTTATTTAATTTCACCTATCATTTAATGCCACATTAACGCCACCTAGATTGTGTTTGTAAACACACTGGGGACGAATAACATTACTCATACAGACGGGAGCTTATAACCGGTTTAATAACAATCAATAAAATACTAACTTATCGTGGTTTGTGGGTTATTGCACATGAAGTGAGATTTACCCACTGCGCACTCACAGGTAACGGTCGTGGGTTCTTACGTTAAAAAAAAAAAAAAAAAAAACTAACTTGTAGAATTTCTATATAATATTTCCTATAAAACTTTTACGAATACGAAAATTATTTGTTTTCATATCATTTGATTTGTTTCAGGTTTACAAAGGAATGGCAAGAGCTGTCGGTTAAGGTGGCTAAACTATTTAAGACCAGGGTTAAAACGAGGAATGTTTAGCCGAGAAGAGGAGGATATTGTCATCAATCTTCATAAAACATTAGGCAACAAGTAAGAAAAAAAATAAGTTATTCATTCACTCATAATTGCTAATTCTATGATGACATTAACTGGAAGTGGAGTTCAGTTCAATCAAGTCAAAGACAATAAAAGAACACTGTTTTTGTGCAGGTGGTCTCAGATAGCACATAAACTGCCTGGACGAACAGATAATGAAATAAAAAACTATTGGCATTCTTATCTAAAGAAAAAAGTGGCAAAAATGGGTGAAACTGAAGGCCAAGGTAATGCTGAATGCATGAATTTACACAACGAGTCTTCTTCCCTGAAGTCGAGTTTGGAATCATTTGAACATATTGAAGGACTATTAGTGGATTCTTGTGCACAGAAAAGCAATTTACCAAGAATTCTATTTGCCGAGTGGCTCCCATTTGATCAGTTTGTAGGCTGGGATTCAGACAGCCTTACTCCAGATACTTATAAATATGCTTTAGAGAACAGTGGATCAAATTCTCAAGATGTTGTCATGCATGATTTGCTGCTCAATGAAGGGACGTTTGCTTGTGAAATGCAGCCAAATTTAAGCTGTTCTATTGATGATATGTTTCAAGAACAGTTCAAGTTTGAGCAGCAGAAATCAGAAAGTGGATTTGCTGAACTTTTTACTGGTGAATTCAATATAAACTATGATGTTATGTATATATAAATCTCACTTTTTTCTTGGTCTGTGAAACTGTGATGTAAAAAGTTAAATAAATAAATGTCCAGTATCTAATATATTGAGCTTTTAGGAAAGCTGATCAACATAGTAATGTACTTGGTTGGAATTCTTGGTGCCAAACATTTATAAAAAGTGTGTCCATCCCTTCTTCAATGGAAATACAGTGGATTAATAATGGAAATGCATGGTTCCGATCAGAGATGATAATGCATAAAGCATGCCTTGTTCCTCTCTCTCTCTCCCTCCCTTTTTTTTTTTTTTTTTTGCAATTGTATGAACATACAAATGTTGAAATGATTATGAAAATCGAAACAACTCTCTTTACTTTAGCCATGGTCCCTCGATAGTTCTCATAGAATCCAAATGAAGATATACGTGCATACCTTGACAAACTTGCAAGGTCTCAAGGTAAGCCTCGTGTTTTTCGTACACAAAATATTAATCTTTTTTTTTTTCATGAATCTAATTTTTTGCTGCACAAATACTTATTATTTTTTATGTCTATTAATGTAATTAATTTTTTTCCCTTTATAAATCATGTAGAATAAACATTACGATATCTAATTTTTCACTGCATAAATACTTATGTTTTATGTCTATTGATGAAAT
Organism: Fraxinus excelsior; assembly: GCA_019097785.1. Classification (NCBI taxonomy): domain Eukaryota; kingdom Viridiplantae; phylum Streptophyta; class Magnoliopsida; order Lamiales; family Oleaceae; genus Fraxinus; species Fraxinus excelsior. The sequence goes on from CM032629.1 coordinate 8,160,821, forward strand.
TAAAAAAAAAAAAATCCTTTATAAATCATGTAGTATAAACAAATACTTATTTATCTTTTATGTCTATAAATGTAATTACATTTTTTTCCTTTGTAAATCATGTAGAATAAGCATAATGATAACGGAAATATCCTATATATCTAGGAGACCAAATTGCAACCATCCATAAAAGATAGAGAGCCCGTGTCTTTCATTTCCGATTGTTAGGTTTTATATAATTTTGTAATTGGCTAATTCTGTGAACAAAATGACTTAATTTGATAGATTGTAAAAGTTCAAAGGGTAATGTGCAACTTGTTTAAAAGTTGGTTATTAAGTCTAGGGTTTCAAGTTTGGAACAGTGACGAAAACGTCGCGGATTTTCACTGGACTGTTGTCAAGGGTTGGTTCGAGCTACAAAAGCAGAAACATCGTCGCTAGACCGTCACCCCTCCTTTGCTCGAGCGACACCCTATCGCTCGACTGTCGCTGGCCCTGGCCCTTTGCTCGAGCAACAACTTTATACAGGAAATTTTATTTTCGCATTTTAAAGGATTTTTTTTCTGGCCCATATTTTTTCTATCGTACCTATAAATTTCAGAAGTCATTTTGTATGAAAATCTAAGGTTGATTATTGAGAGAAAAAGTCTAGAGATTGAATCCTCCACATTATTATTTTCAACCTTCATCTTGTGTGAGATCTTGTGAGAGAAAAAACATCATATCCAAATCCAAATACCGAAAATCAAACTTCCTACATATCTATCAGATGTGCTGAAGATTGAGGAAGGGGACTGGAGTTCTAGTTTGTGAAGAATTGATTGTTTTTTGTGATCCACAGGAGATGGTCGATTCTACCAAACTAAGGACTGTTGTAGGATAGCGGAGTTCCAGGAGAGCGTTGGTTATTGCAACTGGAATTGGTACATGGAAACACAAAATTCAAGAGAACTGTCAGAATTGCAATCAGGAGATTAGATAGTTCGTGTCGTCGTCTAGTCTGGTAGACTGTTAGTACAGAATCGTTTATAGTGGAGTGAATGGCAAAGTGCCCATAGTTTTTCTTAGTTGATATGCAAACTGCGGTAATATTTTACTTATAAGTATCTTTTTTTAGTATACATAATTTTTTAAATGATAAATAATATTTTAGTTAATATATTTTTATTTACAATTTAGTTTTGAACAAAATAGGCTGGTTAGAAATCTTTCTATATATAAAAAGTTGCTATTAAACGGAATTTGTTGGTTTAACGGAAAAACTAACGGAATTTCTTGATTTAACGGAAAAACTAACGGAATTTTTTGTTTTAACGGAAAATCTTTTTTACCACCCCTTACTTTCAAAATTATAATTAAATAATAATAAAAATAAATTAGATTTTGATAATTCCTTCAAACTAAAATATCTTGGAGCTAACTTATCCGAATTGATTTTTTCTCGAATCTGATTTATGTATCTAATTACGATTTATCCAACGAGACCAATATTCATATATTTACGATAACTCCATCAATATCTAAATATTTGATACAAATAAAATATAATTTGATAAATGTATCATTTAGTCCCTAACTTTCAAAATATTAAAATATAGTATATAAAAATTGAATTATATTTTATGAAAATTTTCGGGATATTACATTCTCACCCCCTTAAAATATTTTCGTCCTCGAAAATTTACCCGTCACTTACCAATACTAAGTCTAACACATGATATACATATATTATCGTAATATATATCATACTTTAAAGATAAAATGAATTGCATTATTACTTAAAAAAAAAAGAGTAAAGACTTAAATCATGCAAAAAGTTTAAGCCTCCGTTTGTTTCTCATTAAAAACCCATAAAAATGAAAAATATGACTGTTATCCATCACATCAATTTTGAATTTCTATCTCTTGTGTGGGGTCTAATAACGACTATATTTTTCATTCTCATTCTACATTAATGAGAATCAAACGGAGCCTAAGTAAACTCATCTTCTTACCCCTTAACATACCTTGAATTTTATGTTTGTGATTTTGGGTTGTAGATGACAGAGAGAATCACTTTATTTAATTATTTATCAATTACATAAGCATTACATCATTAATTATTTAATTAACCAAAAAAATTACATCTTTATTAATAACAAATTAATTTTTAAACAAAACTATTAAATATAAACTAAGCAAACGTGCATTGCACGTTGCTACGTTTGCTTGCACCTAGTAATTATTTTATAAATGGTAACATTAGAAGAGAACATGAGAAATCGTCAAAACCCGCTAATTTGGTTGGTGGGTTGAGAGAACCGTTCAAAATTATAATACACTGATTTTTTTGTGTTTATTAAACCATCCAAATCGGTGTCCAAAAAAATTAGCAAGTATCGATTTTTTCAATCTCTTATAAACGGCGTCATCCAAAACCGGTCAAAACGTGAAAAAGACTCACAAGCAGGCCCTTAGTTATCTCTCATCAAAAGAAAAGAAAATCCAACCATCTTTAATAATTCGACCAACATTGTTGAAAAAAACAGAAAATTCTCTAATTTCAAATTCTACCTAGGTAATGCACTATTCATTATTTTAGGTAATGCACTATTCATTGTCTTCATCCATTTAATGCACTCTCGTATTTTTTTGGTTTTATTTTACGAAAAGAAACAAAATATAGTTCCAAAAGATAAAAAAAAAAATAGATTTTTATTTTCATCGCAAAATTGGAGAGATTTCACTCAACCACCAACCGGCAACTTGCCTTGTAAACAATATATGATATGCTATACTTTGTTACGTTGATTTAGAACTTTGCTGGTTGTTGAGGAAGGATATGGAATTGTGATTCGTAATGGTTAATTGTTAATAATAAATTGTTTATAACGCCGTGAATTTTTTATTGATGGTTGTTGGCTAAGGTTTTTTTTTTTTTTGGTCAAGGAGTTAACGTGTGTTGCTGCTAGCTAGTAGTTGAGAAAATTTTGGAGTTTGAATTTGTAATTGAGAGTTAATTCGAGTTCTGATTATTAAATATCGAGTTCTGATGAGAACGTTCAATTATTAAATCTTTAATTTGTAACAATATGTACCTTTTTTAATTTCAATGCTATGTTTGATCACAATCATTTTCCATGGAGAATGGATAATTTTCCTACTTTTTCATTTGTTTGATGCCAAAAATTATACCCACGCGCCACTTTTTCCAGGAAATTGATGAAAATGTTTACCTTTGTTTTTGTTGGTTTTTTATTTTTTTTTTTATTTTTTGGCAATTGAAAAAAATTATAACTTTTATTAATAATTTTCATACAAAACAAAGTCAAATGAATGATATTCGGTATGATTGATATATATATATATATATTTATATATAATACTATATATATATATATATATATATATATATATATATATATAATGGTTAAAAAAATTATCACTTTAACGAACAATTTCCATGAGAAACAAAATCAAACGAACACCAAACTTTCAAAATTTTTCATATGAAAAATTATACCAATCAAATACATTTTAATAATAATTCCTAGTAAAACAAATTTTAGGCAATTCTCACACACTAAGAAACGTATACCAGAGAAATATTAAACAAATTCAAGAAGTGGCATTTACTTGCATATAAATGTGTGTCATTTATGACCATATGTGGATAGAATTATTTGAAGGATCAAAACACACGTATACAAGGTAATGTTTATATTGTACCATCGTATTTTTATTCAATTTGAAATTTTAATGATTGGTCTTTAGTTTGTAATTGTTGATACGTCTTTTGATATTTGTTGTCTGAGGATGTCTGAAATAGTTGTACTAGTCTTATAATCAATATATATTCACATTAACGGATTAAAAAAAAAAAGTGTCAAGTGTTAACATAAAACCTCGAACACTAAATTTGAAAATGTGAGCTTCTAGTCGAAAAAGTAAGTAATAAAGGAATTAATGGACAACCGCGTAAGGTGGAAATGATCTGTGCAGGCACATTACATCTTACGAAAGTAGGTGGTCAGATTTGATAGAAAATAATAATAATATTAAAAACCTTCATACGATGACATTCGTTAAATTAAAAATACTTCCTTCACATCAGAATAATTTACAATAGTCAATAGGTATAGCATTTGTCATTTTCATTAAAAGGTTATTTTTTCAGGCAATTCTCTCTTTCTCTCATCTATTCCCTTATTCTCATCTATCCATCAATAAAAAATGGACAAATATAATATTTTTTATATTAAAAACTAAATCAATCAAACACATTTAATTATTAATTTCCATACAAATAATTTCTAAACAATTGAATTGTCTAAAATTTATTTTATTTTCATACAAATCTCATGCTCGCAATCAAATGCACACTTACATTGTGTTACACATCTCAAATTGCAAAGACCATAAAAGCAATAAATATAAATTTTAATAATATTCACACCATAGTTATTATTTTTTTATGCACCACATTTTAATTGTAATTAAGGTTCTCAACTAGAAATGACAATTTAACCCGCTCTGACGGGATGGCAGGGCGGGGATGGGCGCCCCATCTAAGGCGGGGCAGGGTGGAGGAGTGGCGGAGCCCGCTCCGAACCTGCCCGCTGCCATCACTATTCCCAACATTTGCTCATGTCGCACTTATACTTCTAATTTTTTCCTTTGCATTTTTATTATTAACTTTCAATTAACATCTTGCCTCTGATGACAATTTTCGTCCAAAAACCCATTATGATGGCTTAAAATGGCTTATTTATCCATAATATTTATTAAAAATACACACTTGACCACTGTCAAAGGGGTGCTAGAGTACCTTAAACACATAATTCACTGGATTAATCTACTTGTACAAAATGATTGATAAAATCGACACTTGACGCCACTTATTGGAGGGGCGGCTGTCAGCATGACTCTAATTCACCCTAGCTTATTTCTGAAATGCAACTATGGTCTCAACCTTTTTGCATTCTATGCTCGGCCAGTACCTGTCATGATTGCACTTCTACCTCAGCTTACATTCTATACCTAGCTCCCTAATAGCCTATTCTAAAGAAGTGATGTGGTCGGGCAACTCCAGAACTGTGGCTCCCTCGCTGTCGTCCATCATCTACTGTGATAACTTAGTAGCCACATATCTATTCGTGAACACAATCTTCCACTCCAGCATGATATACATTGCCAAAAATTACCACTTTGCCAAAAACCATGTTACCAATGGCACATTTGGAGACTCCTACATATCCACTTCTGATCAGTTGCCTGATGCAATGACTAAACTATTGTCCTGCACACCATTCACTCAGCTGCAGTCCAAGATTGAAGTCTCAACAGTGACTTCATCTTGTATGGACATGTTAAGGACGAGACACAAAAGTCCAATCACGCCAAAGAATCCAAACAAGTTGTACTCTCTAAATCACATGATCAACACCCAAAGTCCTATCAATAGCAATAGTTGGACCTCATCTCAAGAAACAATCGAGTCCGATCATCATCCAATTTAGAACGTGTTTGATAGAGCTCAAAATCCAATTAAAATTAAAAATATAGTCGTTATTGGGTCTCACTCGTCTAATAAAAGTCAACGATAACGACTAATTTTTCAATTTTAATTCGATTATAATATCTACCAAACACCTTCTTAGACTGTTCAGTTAAATTACCATCATCACATTGTATTCGTAATTCAAATTGTATAGAAGTCTAGTTAGAATAAATTGTTACATCGTATAATTACACACGAATGAAAGTAGGTGAAATTATTGCTTGCGATATCATGTTTCTATCTTTATTCTTTAGCTGGATTAAAATATTCATTATTTATATAATATAATTTTTAAAAAGTCATTGTTTTAAAAGATCAAAGTGCACTAATTCGAGAAGAAAGGAAATAAAATAAAGTAAATCTATTATTTGTTTATACCATTTACATACATAAAAAAAATTCTTTTCGATCTTTATTGGCTCAATATTTTTTAATAAAATGCAACAGAATTATGTAACACGTAATGCATGTACACTATATTGTTAAAGTAATTATTGCCGTGCATTAAGTATTTTTTATTTATTTGAAATTAAAAACATTTTACTTTCTCCACCAATCCGTGTAGGACTCATAACCATATCATTTTTTAATTGACAAATAATAAAATTGTCGGTAGAAAGGAATAAAACGAAAGTCAATCCAAGCACCTCATTCCTCAATACGTATTTCACTATACATTTTTTTTATAGACACACAACGGTACGTGATTGAATAAAATTTTAATTTCGTTTATATATATATATATATATATATATATATATATGCACACACTTTTTTTTTTTTAGATAGGAACTCTCAATCGCTACCCGTAAGTGCGCATTAGATAAATTTCGATTCATGTGCAGTAGCCCGCAAATCACACATAAGATGTAAATCGCACTAGGCAAGTCATGTGTCCGGGCTCGACCGACGAAGTGTTAGAAAGGGATTCGAACTCGTGACATTCGATCTCCGCGTTCACTTGTTCTACCAACTCGTTCATCCCCGAAAGGGGAATTCTTTCTTATATTTAATACTATTTAATTCAGTATAATATATCATACAATCGAAATATGCACTTTAGAGGAAAATAAAATTTGAAAATTAAATGTGTACAATTTAATCACACTCACACCAACCTTTTATATGGCCTTCTTTAATCATTCTTAATTGACAAATGGGATAAGCTCCTATTGTTGGGTAGAAATTTTTTATAATTCGTTTTTTAAAGTTTTTCTTTAATCACCCATTCTTTTTATAAAATATTTTTCATGAACCTATAATTTTTTCCAATTTTTAATCAAATTTTAGGCTCCGTTTGATATGTAAAATTTTCCATGGATATTTTTCATTTTCAAACTTTTGTAATGTTTGATATGCAAAATTTTTTCGGGAAAATATTTGCCAACTTTCCAAATTTTCTACATTTTTGAGGAAAATAAATTCTTAATGTTTTGGTGGGTAAATATTTTCCAATTTTTTTTTGGCAATTGGAAGAAATTCTAGACATAATGGTAAAAAAAATTCACTTTTATTGACAATTTTCATGCAAAACAAAACCAAAAGAATGATATTTGGTATGATTTTTTCTTTCAAATTTTTTTATTTTTATTTTTGGCAATTAGAATAAATTCTAGACCCAATAGTAGAAAATATTATCACTCTAATGGACAATTTTCATAAAAAAACGAAGCCAAACGGACTCCAAACTTTCAACATTTTTCATGAAAAATTATACCAATCAAACACAATTACTTACCATTCTCAGTAAAACAATTTCTAAGAAAAAATTTTCCCTGTAAAATATTTTCGTTCAACCCATTTTTCACACTGCAATCAAACGGACCCTTACAAAAACTTATTTTCAAAAAAACTTACATCAAACATACTGAAATTTAATTCAGAATAGAAGGTCTTCATATCACCATTCAGCCTGCCATATAATTCTATAACAATATTATTCATTAGCACAGTTAAAAATAAATTTAAATAAATATGTATACTTTTGCATGACGGTTTAATTTTTCTAAATAACATAGTACATTAACATCGGACGAAACACCTAAGTTCAAGTCTCGTGACACCAATTTATAAAAGAATTATATTACGTGTACATTGATGTTTACATTTTCCTTGACATTCTCCTGTGTCAAAATCTGACAGATGCGATAGAGTGTTGTAGAGATTCATGGTTTTGATGAATGTCATGCGGAAGAGTGTCAAACTTAATATAAAGGAGAATGTACGTGTAGCACAATTGTTTATAAAAACTATCTATAGATTAGACATTAAGGGTTCGTTTGATTGTAAATGTGAAAATAAGTGGAAATAAAATGTTTTACAGGAAATTGATTTGCCTAAAAATTATTTTACTGAGAATTGTAATTAATTGTGTTTGATTGGTATAATTTTTCATCTAAAATGTTGAAAGTTTGGTGTACGTTTGACTTCGTTTTTTTATGAAAATTGTCCATTAAAGTGATAATTTTTTCTACCATTGGATCTAGAATTTGTTTCAATTATATATATATATATATATATTGAAAAAAAATTATCATACCGAATATCATTCGTTTGGCTTTATTTTGCATGAAAACTGTCAATAAAAGTGATAATTTTTTTTACCATTGTATCTAGAATTTTTTCCAATTGCCAAAAAAAACCTAGAAATTTTTTTCACCAAAACATCAAGAATTTATTTTCCTCAAAAAGGTGGAAAAAAAATTTTCGAGAAAATTTTGCCTATCAAATACTACAAAAGTTAAAAAATGAAAAATATAGCGAATCAAACGCAGCCTAAAGCAAAAAAAATAAAATGAATATGATATATTCATGAAGTTTTGTGAATACAAGATTTAATTGAATGCATATTTTCGTTTAAAGAAATTAAATATGTAAATTGATAATTAATATTATTTTATGTTTTCTAATACCGGTTATAGTTAGTTTAAACATAAAGTCTCCCTTTTGGTTAGAATAGTGAACGTGCGTTGAAATAGCTTTATTTATCTTTGTTATTAATTAATTAATATATACGATTCAATCAAAGAGCAATTTTTAATTAAAATATTATTATTTATTGTCTAATTCATCAATGGTCGTGAAATACAAATTTGGCGTGGTAGTATAAAAAAATAGTTCTTCTTGGACAGCTTCATTCCAACAATTATTGACAACAAATCACTGGATTTTTGCCCAAATCAACAAGTAAAAGATGTTATTAACAATTCACATAATTTTTAAAATTGCTTTTTTTTTTTTTCTAATTAAAAACTTAGTTGCGTTTACTTTGTTGTTTCTAATATTATACAATTTATCAATTTTAATATTATATATTGCTTGATAATATATTAATATAAAATTATTGTATTTACTCAATAATCAAGTTTTAAAGAATGAAGTATCATAAAACAATTTTTGAAAATTTCAAACCAAACACTTTTATCTAATTTTCAGTTTTTATAAATAAATTTTCAAAATGACATCAAATACATTTTTAGTAATTTTAAAACAGACTTCCAACAAAAATTTAAATAAAAAATGAAAATAAACTCAAAACTCAAAATCGAAACACAAACTAAATGGACCCTTAAATTTTTAGCATCCAAGTCTAGAAAACTAAGCTCCTGTTTGTTCTGCATTTTCCCCTCATTTTTAGAAGATTTTTGCTCGTTATTTTCCACAAACATTGGCCCACCATCACACAAAGGGAGTCAACAATTGTTGGCCGTAGAACTCCAACGAATCAGAATAGTTCTAAAAATGAAAACGTTAATTTCTCTCAAACATGCTCTGACATTTAAATACAGCGAAACATAAAAGGGTTAATTCCTCAACATAAGTAATTGATCAAACTTCTACGGTAATGACTAACCTGATCATTGCATTAGACCACCCCAGCACCTCATTTCCTATTGGAATTTTAGTCTCCATCCGAAAAGGTCTACCTTAAGTAAAATAGCTCATTGATCACATTATAAACTCAAGATTGTATTCATGTATGGCCAATGTCGAGTTTTTGTTTGCATATATCCGACAACCCTACTCAAATGAATGTATGCATCATCGTAGTCACACATGATCATCATGGAACCACAGAAAATATGACCTCTTTATCCGACGTCACTTTCTGTCAATGTCGACATCCCTCCATTGCGTGAAACCGTACATTACCATGGAGGGCTTTGTCAGGGGATATATATTCCACATCGAATAAAGATAAAAATATAGACCAATTTATAAAAGTTTATGCTACTCTTCTTAATAATGTTGACATTTTAAGATGGATTCTCAAATCTTAACATGATATCAGAACTCATTATGTAACAACGAGCGATTCGATCTCGTTAATACTCTAAAATGAGCATGTGGATTTTAAGATTGATCTGCTCAAATGAACCACCATCTTGCAGGGGCTTGTTACAGAATATATATCCCATATCGATAAATGATGTTGACACAGAACAATTAATAAAGATCTTGGACTACTCCTCTTAACAAGGTTGACCTTTTAAGATGAAATCTCAAATCTTAACAGGCTTCGCCACTCTTAAGAATTCACCATCACCATGAAATTTCATGTCATCGCCATTAATTAGAAACATTAACATATTAGCCGTAGTAATCTAGTCCACTTATAAACCAAATATTATCTCTATGTCTAGCCATGTTGAATCTTGCATAGTTGCACATTTTCAACACTTTTGGTTCTAGTATTAATTGTTATCCTTACATGTGTTAACTTCAACTATTCAAATTATCCCTTCTACTCATTTTTAACTTTGTAAAAAAAAAAAACTCAATGCTACTTGCATTTTCAAATTTATGCATAATTTAGCCGTCCTATAGTGATATATTATCGAAAAATGTCCTATGAGAATGGATTCTTGACGTCAACTCTTCCCAATGATTTCTAAATATTCCTTGAAGGGGACAGCTACCATCAAATCCACAGGTCAAATGAACATTGGCAATATTAAAACCTTAGAAGGTACATTTTTTATTTCTTGAACAAAAAACATTTTGAATTAACCCCTCCTTAAATTCATGCATACAAGAATAGGGTTTGCCATCCTCTCATCTGGCTTCTATTCTTCATTCCTTTCTACTCCCTAGAGAAAATTCTGTTTGAGATTAATGGGGCATAATAAGGCTTTAGATATGGGAAAAAAGAAGCAGAAAAGGGGTTTATGGTCTCCAGATGAAGACCAGAGGCTTAGAAACTATGTACTCGAGCATGGTCATGGCTGCTGGACCAGTGTTTCCATCAATGCTGGTGAGTATATTCCAAATGGTATATGAGCAAGTCATGAGTCCAACTTTCACGCCATTTATTTCGTGAGTCAGTGCCTTGTTTGATTTGATTTAATTTGGTTTTGCACATAACGGATTGTTAAGATATAAATGTCGCAAGTCCATGTCTTGTCTGATTAATTTAGATTGTTTCGCTAATTCTAGGATCATCGAGATATCAGTTTTGTGAACTATGGGTAAAGTAGTTGGCAAAGACCATTCCATGAAGTGAACTTTAAAGAATGAACACCGTCATAACATTGATTATGTTCATTACTTTGATTAGTCATTGGTCCAATAGTCATGGCAAATAAAGTATGTACATTGTACCCAAAAAGAAATTATTTTTTCACGTTCTAGAAATAAATATTTTGGATCTCTTAGAATAACTTCTAGAAGTCAATGACAGAATTTTCTGTTAAAATACATGCTATGAGGAGACTATATATATATATATATATATATATATGCTATGAGGAGACTATATATATATATATATATTAAAATTAAGAGGTTCGACCCAAATTACACCTAGAGAGAATAAATAGGTGATTATGTGGAATTAAAACTTAATAATTAACAGCAACAAGTCACTATTAATTATCTCCAGATGGTTAATCAATCAACTCAATTTTCCTAAATTGAATTGCCGCAATTATACGAAAGCAATAAATAAACACTAGAAATGATCATGGAGAAATCACAATTAGGTAAAAACTATGGGCACTTTGCCAGTCAACAATTCACTATAAACGAATTAAAACTTACAGTCCGCCAGACTCGACTACCACTAGTACTTTCTGACCTCCTGATTACAATTCCCACAGCCCTTCGCCCTTCTAGATTGCATGCTCCAGCGCCGCCAACTCCCTATTTTATGAATTCATCTATTTCCCGTGAATCAACAAAGAACTCTATGTTCTCCAACAATTGAAATTTCAGTCACATTCCCTTAATTTTCAGCACTCTGACAGATGTGTAGGAAGTGGCAGTTTGATATTTGGATTGTAGGTTTGATGTTTTCAATGCCTTGGACAAAACAAACATTGAAGGTTGAAAGCTATGGATTGAGAGAATATGAAGCAATTAGAATTTTCTTAATGATAAGCCTTAAAAAAAATCGTTGAGAGACATTCTGATATTTATACTGTAGGTTTAGGATTGAATGAGCCAGATAAAAACCTCAAAAAGGGAATTAAAATTCTTTGGATAATCCTGTCGCTCGAGCGAAAGTTGGGCGACGTGTGTCACTCGAGCGAAGGCCAAACGACAATGTTTCTGATTCTGTCGCTTGAGCAAAGTATGTCGATGGTCTAGCGAAATTGCAGCATCGTTTTTTCTTTCTTTTAATTCCCGAACTCTAGACCTAATACAACTCAATTTATAACCTTGACTTTTACAACATTTGAATCTAGACCATTTTGTTCACAGATTTGTCAATTACATAAAAAACATAACACACACACACAATAGAGAGAGAGAGAGAGAGAGAGAGACTTTGGCTAGCCGTTGGGAGCAAAAGAAATCCCACATCGGCTAGACATGAGAAATATGATGTGTTTATAAGTGTTGGACAATGCCTCCATTGGTATGAAGTCTTTTGGGGTAAGGCCCAAAAGCAAATCCATGAGGATTTATGTTCAAATGGACAATATCATATCAATGTGTAGATATGTGGTGTTCATAAAACCCAACAAGTGGTATCAGAGCTCAGGGCCCAAAATTTAGCCGGAGGAACGCAGTGGAAAGCGTGGTGGAGGTCCCCTAATTAGCCTGACGATCTGACTAAAAAACATCCGCGTTTGATGTGCTTTGTGTCGAAAGTCTTTCTGACATGAAAATATGGTGGTCGGCGGCGGGTTCCTTTTGGTCGAGGGCGACGACAATAACGACAGTACAAGATGATTGGAGGATGGATTATCGTTTGAGGGGAGGCCACAATAATGTGGTCCTTCGTTTGAGAGTAGAATTGTTGGGAGCAAAAGAAGTCCTACATCGGCTTTACATGGGAAATATGATAGGTTTATAAGTGTAGGACAATATCTTCATTGGTATGAGGCCTTTTGGGATAAAACTCAAAAGCAAATCCTTAAGGGCATAGGCCCAAAGTGGACAATATCATACCAATGTGGAGATATGTGGTGTCCATAAAACCCAACACTAGCAATTAAAAAAATATATTTGTTTTCATTTCATTTGATTTGTTTCAGGTTTACAGAGGAATGGCAAGAGCTGTCGGTTAAGGTGGCTAAACTATTTAAGACCAGGATTAAAACGAGGAATGTTTAGCCGAGAAGAGGAGGATATTGTCATCAATCTTCATAAAACATTAGGCAACAAGTAAGAAAAAAAATAAGTTACTCATTCACTCATAATTGCTAATTCTATGATGACATTAACTGGAAGTGGAGTTCAGTTCAATCAAGTCAAAGACAATAAAAGAACACTGTTTTTGTGCAGGTGGTCTCAGATAGCACACAAACTGCCTGGACGAACAGATAATGAAATTAAAAACTACTGGCATTCTTATCTAAAGAAAAAGGTGGCAAAAATGGGTGAAACTGAAGGCCAAGGTAAAGGTGGATGCATGAATTCAGAAATGGAAAACACAGAATCTTCTTCCCTGAAGTCGAGTTTGGAATCATTTGAGTATATTGAAGCACCATTGATGGATTCTCGTGCACAGAAAAGCAATTTACCAAGAATTCTATTTGCGGAGTGGCTCCAATTTGATCAGTTTCTTGGCTGTGATTCAGACAGCCCTCCAGAAGCTTATAAAAATGCTTTAGAGAACAGTGGCTTAAATTCCCAAGATGTTTTCATGCATGATTTGCTGCTCAATGAAGAGACGTATGCTGGTGAAATGCAGCCAACATTGAACAGTTCTATTGATGATATGTTTCAAGAACAGTTCAAGTTTGAGCATGAGAAATCAGAAAGTGGATATGCTGAACTTTTTCCTGGTGAATTCAACATAAACTATGATGTAATGTATATATAAATCTCATATTCCTGTAGAAAACAGCATCAACTGTGAATCTGTGATGTATAATTATAAATAAATGTTCGGTATGCAACATATTAAGCTTTTAGACCTGATCAACATAGTAATGTACTTAGTTGGAATTCTTGGTGTGCACGTCTATTAAGCAATGCAGATACGGCAGATCGATGATGGAAATGTGTAGTGCCAATCAGAGACGATCCTCCCCCCCCCCCCCCCCCCCAACATTGTCCGCGGTACACTATTCCTATTTAATTTGTAATGTATTTTTCAGTTTCGCCCCCCCCTAAGATTTTGACTCGCCCCAAAATTTTGAAATTTTTAATTTTTTTTCCGTTAATAAATATTGAGTAAATAACTTACATTTTAAAATTCAACAATACAAAAATCTTAGATTAAAACAAAAGATCCAATAGTCACTTAAATAAATCAATAGCTCAAATCCAATCCAAAACCTAAGTTCCCAATTCCCAAGCTCAACTAATTAAAACTCAATTCTCAACCTGGTTTATGCATAATGCATGTTTACTTGTTCTTGAATATTTGAATTTAAGAATTAAGTAGAGTAGTTGCTGTTAGTTTGTATAATTGTGTTAGTTATTGAATATTTAAATTTAAGAATTAAGTAGTAAAATAGTCAGTAGTGATTGAATCGACCATTGAATTTCAGTATTATTTTGGTACTCAAAATCGTCATTTTCAATTCTCTTAGTGAAAAAAAAAAATTTTGGGGGCTCCGCCCCCGAACCCCCGGGAGGGGGGCCCGCCCCCCTCCACCCCCCGTATTTTCGCCCCCCCAAAATAAAAAACCTGGCTACGTCCCTGCGTAAAGCCGTATTCCTTCTTTGTTTGCAATTGTATGAACACGCAAATGCAAATGTTGAAATGATTTTGAAGCTCGAAACAACTCTCTCACTCGATCCATGGATGTCCCTCAATAGTTCTCATAGAATCAAACTTCAAGGTCTCAAGGCAAGCTTTGTGTTTTTCATATACTTAATATTAAAAGACTCATTCTTACATTCTTTAATTTTGGAATAACACAGGTTATATTGACATTCTTTAATTTTCCTAATATTTTAGATATACAATAAAGTATAAAAAGAAAAATTGCTTATTTCCAATTACTAATTATAACCATATACAAGCATAGATACACAACCTCACACAATTTAGCCTACACGCCAAAGTAACATAACATTTCTGATTCTGATTCATGTCTACGATACACGATGAATTCCCTAAAACCAACCCACGTAGAATAAACAAAGAAAGCAGAAATCCTAGCCCGAAAAGCAACTGCAGATGACAAGAGATAGCATTATATAGCTGAGTAACTATAATCATCTTCTTGAGGGCCCTGAGAATGAATTGTGAAGATAACAAATGTCCCATATAATATTGTAACAATGGCCGTGAAGTTCACAAGGAAGGCCTCTGGGCCATATTTTTCAAGGCCCGAATTCTCAAGAAATGTTAGCTTTTCAAGGTACCCGAGTGTAGCGGTGCCAATAGCTAAAATATACACGAAAATGCCCAAGAGTACGTGCCATGGAAGTGAGTCGCTTCTGATTGGTATTGTACCTCCGGGGTAGAAGAACACCACGAAACCAAAAATCCACTGCAGATTATTAAACACTATATAATGTAAGATAAGGAAATCTTGGGTGATAATTTAGAAAGTTGGAAAGCATTTGGTTTGAAGTTAAGGATCATAAATGCCATGCTTGAATTGATGTCCCCCAGTGCTTTGGCCTAGAAGTGTCAAAATGTAAGAGACAGTTCATATATGGACTGCCCCACATGTGAAAGCCCCGCTTAACCCGGTAAGACCATGCCATGCCTGTCTCTGCAACCGGGTCGTGTATGCCCCATGCCACAGAAAAATGCACGGTTCACAAATTTTCAATCCATGTATGAAATCTCAGCAGAGCATGACAAGACCAGCCCAAACTATTATACACATTTTGGAGGTTAAAATGCGAACCCAAATAAGAAAATTGCTGAAAGAAATATCAAATGTGCAAGTTCAGTTTGCAAAACAAAATTAGTGTAATTTTAGAGACAGAAACATTACCTGAATGCCATAGAGAATGATAACACCAATTCCAAGCCAGGAGTGTAAACTGTATAAATTGGCAATATTGCTTTCATTGTGATATTTGAAAGCGAAGAATATTCCAATAATCCCAAGTATGAGAGCAATAGCATGCAAAACTAAATGGATTAGTTTCTTCTCTGGCATATTCAATGGGAGGGACTTGTAACTCATAATGGCTGCAGTTGAAAAAAAAAATGAGATAGAGAACATCAAGCTTCTCAGAGTTATACATTTTGAGCAAGTTCGATATACTGTATTGAACATGACTCTCGTATATATATAATATTGTGCCGTCCATCTCTTATTTACGCTATATAAAAAACATACTTCGATTACCTTGTCCTCCAATGATAATCAACCCTATAAGCATGAGAACCGGATGAATCTGGAGGTAGAAGAAAAGAATAAGTTTCGATATTCAGAAGGACGACGAATGAAATTATTAAAATAAACACAAGGTTTAGGCATGGATTTTGTGAAACGCAAAGAAGATGTGTAATGTACATAATGAAGATTTGAGTCTAATGTAACATATACTTTCTTTTAGGAAGGTTATGTTATTTTTCGAAAAAGAGAACCTTTTTATGCGGCAAAATCCAACATTAGCAAAGAAATCGAACCACCAAATTAAAAAATTTCAGTATTTCACACATCTTGAGTTCGTCCTTGCACGGTGTGAATGTATCAATCCCTTCAACCAATATATTGAACCCCTTCCATTTTAGGAGGGCGGCTGTTAAGCCCACCATCCAATCTCTTTTTTTTTTTTTTTTCTATCTCGAATTCTGGATCTTAGTCGATTCACTTAAGGTATTAGCTTTTGTTTTCGTATTGGAAATTCTTTTCGACACAGAAAAATAAAATTCAAAATCAAATAGTCGGATGCCACATGAATTAGCAATAAATCTATAAATTCTTCTACTTGGATTTTTCTACCTTGTGGATATAACTCGACAATGACAAGTTCAAAAAAAGTATTTTTTTTTTCTATTTTTTAAAAAGATATACTATCATGACCACTCTGCTTCGTGTAAACTTAAAAGCGCTCTTGGTAATCTTATCTGTCTAATATAATTCCAAATTTCTTTGGTTACAAACCAAACTATTAATTAGATACATCGATGAGGAACAAACTAGTAGATTTCTAGAAGGGCAAGGCGCCTAGCGCTAGTCTCTAGTGACAAGATTGAAGTCTTACCTATGTTTGAACCTCCTTTTAAAGGGAGGGGAGAAATCGTTTGATACTTGAAAAAAAAAAACTAGCAGATTTCTGATGACTAGGATTCTTTAACTTAATTATGCTACAACACTTGCAAAGCATAAATTCTTCTTGTTCATGTCAGCACAGCCCAGTTTTGATTGCTAGAACCAATAAATATCAAACATTGAATACAGAAATTAAAATCATAAACATCTCATGACTCAAAAATAATCTTTACAAGTCTTTTAATCAATCTCAAATCAAGATAAATATCTTGCAAGTTAAGTACAGTACACACGCACACGCTCACACGCAGGACAAATTATTTTTTCTAGGTTTTCTGAGAATGCAGAGAAGCATAACCTCAAGATTTTCTACATTGATAGAGTGACTGAACGTATATAGTTTTAGTAGGCCATGGAATCCAATCCCTGATTGTCTCCAAGAACTAGTGGTGCTACGTACCATTGTACGACATAAAAGAGGCAGACATCAGCAGTTAAAACTGCTGGTTTTCCTAGTGATTATGCACACAAAGATGAAGATGAGCTTACATTAAAGATGAGACTTTTATTTGAAGCTTCCCATGCTAAACCACCCCTGAAGCCTATACACCAAACAAGAACCATAACAACACCAGCGATGCCCAGGAAGTGAGCCACAAAAGAGAAACCTAATGCCTTTACTCCAATCGCCATTTTTCGTCTCTTCCCTTTCTTCTTTCTCGATATCTTTAAACAAGGTTATAGTGTGTCTTCTAGAAAATAAAAGAAAACATCAATTTTCTCGTAAATTTGCATGTAATTTGTTGATGATTTTTAGACCGTTTGATGATGATATTGTTTATTGAATTTGGGTTAGCAGCCACGGTTTTTATGATGATTCGAACACGATTGTTGTCTACGTGTAACAGATATTTTCTGAATTCGTGTCCTTTTTCCCACCGTATTTAGCTTTTTTTCTGGTGGGTCGGTAGTTGTACAAATTTCCTTTTTTTTCCCCTTTCGTTTTATCGTTTCACATGAGTGGTAGTTGTTTGACTAACACCAGCAAAGTCAAATTAATTTATGAGATATTTTCAAGAATGTCCAATTTTATGGGTGTCAATTGAAAAATATCATTTTCTTATAATTATTGTAAAAATGGTCAAATTTGATACCAAATTGTCTATTTTACTCTTAATGAAATGAGTACTCTATTTGTATTTTTTTTTTCCAATTTGACACATATTTCAAGAAGAGCAAGTGACTTCCATGAGAAGCCACCATAGTTGTAGCTATTATCAAAATAAGTTCATTTGTTTACATTTTTAATTAGATATTAACCAATTATTGTAGAAAAATTGAAGAAACAAATGATTCCAACTTTGAAGTCTTCATTTGATTTCAAGTCAACAAATTTAATCTCCTCCAAATTTGAAGTTGATTCGGCTCTCATAATTTCTTAGTAAAAGATATTTTTCTTTGAAATCGTATTTTTATTGATAAATTTAAGGTTTAGTAGTTATTATATATTTGATTTCATTGAATTAGATTATCCAAATAAGTTGTAGATATTTGTTGTAACACCATTCTTCAATCACTTATGTAGATAATAATTTCATGTACTTCTGTATTGAGAATATCATTAATGGTGGAATTACTTCTTTTAAAAAATGGTGTTTGAAGTTGAAGAAGATGATAAATGCATATGTTGAAGTGAATCCCGTCATGTCATTCTCGACATTTTATAAATGTCAAGAGTGATAGTTAAATGTAATTCTAGAATTTTCAAATGTCAAGAATAACATTAAACAAACTTATGGAACATTTTGGGTACAGCGTTTCATGTATTGCACGCGGCTAGCATCTTTGTTTTCGGTATTTGTTATTAGCTGATAATTTTTTATTTATGGCATGCAGATATGGGAGATGTTATGAGATTCATTGTCTCGTACGGTGGTACATTCGTCAACATGGACAACACGTGGAAGTGGTTAGGGGACCGAACAACATCAATTGTTACTCAACGTGATATTAGCTATGAAGAGCTTGTACACATGTTATTCGAGAAATTGAATATTGACATAATGAAGTTTCGAATTCAATTGAAATTTAAAGTCCCGAACATGAATATACCCCATGTTAATGTAGCCGACGATGAGGATTTGCAATGGTACATTTCTGTTCATACACAAGCAGCCTTGTGTGTAATTACAAATCAATATGATGCTGGAGAGCATGACGTGTGTGTCGAAGTAGACTGTTTCTCACTAATAGAAGATGCATTGTGTGGACGTGACGAAGTGGATGTGAGCGAAGTACATGTGACACAAATGATTCATAATACGGATGTCTGTTTGGGAGAAGGGAATTCGTATATTGGAAATGAAATTCAGTCGATGGATGGAACAAGTTGTTAATACTGGTACTTTCATATTAAATCCCATTGAGTTGTTGTATGGTTGAACTGTGTGTATTTTTTTTCTCATTTCATGTATTTCTCGACACTTGAAAAGTTATTATCGACATTTGTATTCGGACCATTTCGACACTGGACATTACATTTGTTTAGAACGACATTTCATCCGAAATAGGAGATTTATCTATATTTCATACGATTTCTCGGCATTTGATCTATCATTCTCAACATTAGATATCCGTCAATCTCGACATTTGATATTTCAACTGTCAGGAACGATAGTTCATAAATTAACCAGGCCATTTCAACAGAATCCGACTAAAAATTATGTAAAATCTGATTAGAATTGATTTCCATGTGTAAACTCATCACCCTAACTGACCCAATCAAAAGCCAACTAAAAATGATGAAAAAATCGGTGGTTATTGATCAATTTCTAGGGAGTAGATAGCATTTAATGCATGAATTGATATTTTTACTTTTTCAAATAGATAACATAGATTATGTGTCAAATTTTTATTTGCTACACAATTTTAATTATTATATGACAACATTTGTAATAGTAGTGGAATTTGAAATTTTCATTAAGGACATTTTGGTCTAAATTTTAGTAAAATAGACATGTAAGAAATTTTGGACATTTTTACAAATGACCATGGAAAAATGGATATTTTTTAAAATTTCCACTTAAAAATTTTAAGTGATCGTTTTACTTCAAGTGTACTAGCTTTTTTTCAAAGATAATTCTTACTTTACATTAAAATGACGTGCTTCTAAATTTGATGAACACGCACAATTATTACTCATTTATTATTTCAGATTTTATTTTATTTTATTGCTGTGGTTGATGTTTGAAATGTTCTCTCTAGAAATAGCTTTAGATATTTCAACTTCTAAATTTATAAGTAAATTTGCTTAAAATAAAGTTTTTAAGATTAGCTAAAAATGCTCTCGTCAGCATGAATAGAAGAAAGAGAAACTATGATCCACTCCAATCACAACACATAATATTTATATCACATTTATGATGTGTTTGAGCCACATTATTTTGAAAGAATGTATTTTGGAATAGTAAATTGATGAAAAATGTGTAGTTGAAAAAGAAAAATTATTGATGTGATGGAAAATAGTATTTTAATGAAGAATGTGTGGTTGAAAATGAGTAGAAGAATGAAAATAAAAATTTTAATAGGTACCAAACAAGGGCTTAATTATCACTTTATTTCTCTCTCCCACATTTTTTAAAAAACAATCACGCTACAAATACATAATTTTTTACCTAATGTGTTATCGAATTGACAAGTGGCGGACCCTCTATTGGGGGCAACTGTGTGCCCAGACGCCCATCAATAGGAAGCACCACTTGTCAATTCAATAACCAATTAAATAAAAAATTGTGTAAAACAAGAATAGTTCTTTAAAAAATATCCATTCAAATCGCAACACGTGTCTTTTGAGTTTTGTGTTGAATTTCATTTTCACTTAGTTCAACTCTCGCACTTTTTACTAGACTAGTTATCCGCCCGTGCAATGCACGGGTTGTGTTTTTTTTAAGGTAATGTTAGTGTGTGTGCGATAGAAACTTATTGGCACTAAAATTACGGACATATAAAAACTGTAATATAAGACAACATGATTTGTTATAGCATGAAGCAAAAAATCATACTCGCCCAATATCCCTGGCATAGATGACATAAAAATATGTTTCTCATCCTCTGCGACCTGAATCACATTAAATATTGAGGATACAAATCCAAAGAGCAAGGAAAAGAAAAGGAGAATGAGAAGTGCAGGACGGAGTATTGAATGACAGAAAGTGCACTCTATGAAATGGTCGAGGGGGCAGCGCCCCTCGTGGGGGTTTGGGAGCAACGCTCCCAACGGGGATCGACCTGCCCGGTCAGGTCGCGGGGGTCGAGGGGGCAGAGGGGGCGCCCCTCGTGGGGGATCGGGGGCAACGCCCCCAAATGTGACGTATGAAATTGAATATTTTCTAATAATTTTGAAGTAAATTATTTATAAATGAAATTTTATTTAAAGTCTATGCAAAGTGAAATTAGTAGAACTATTTTTTGCAAAAAAAATGAAAATTTTGAATTTATTATATGTATATATGTATGGAATGAAGTAAAAAATATATATATTAAAAAGAAAAGAAAGAATTGAAGGAAAAAAATATTTTGTATGTATTAATTATTGTATGTTGTGAGTATGAGTCTATAATCATTTTGAGTAATTGAATTGATTAAAAAAAAAAAAAAAAATGGCCTCCCCGTGCGCGCACGGGGAGACGTAAAATTTTTTATTTTTAATTTTTTTTTTCCGGCCTCTAGAAAAGGGTTTCGTGCGCGCACGGGGAGATCCAAACTCCCCGTGCGCGCACGGGGAGTTTCATTCTCCCCGTGCGCGAACGGGGAGACGTTTCTCCTAATTTTTTTTTATTATTTTCTTTCCCATTCAATTTTTGTAAGTATTATTAATTGTTGTAATTTAATTAGTAAAAATTTAATGTTTCCACACAACTCTTTAACTGTAATGGAAGATACTCACCCAATAATAATACTAAAATGATATGTTCACAAACTTATTAAATTAACCTAATATGATTCAGAATTTATTGTGAAACATAGAAAAATACTAAATTTACACAAACAAAATTAACTATTTAAAAAAATAATAAAGTAATAATAATATAAACATTATTGTGAAATATAGAGAAATACTAAATCTACACAAACAATATTAACTATACCTAACTACTTACAAAAATCGAACACAATTATATTTATTTAAAGAAATACTAAATATGCAAAAGTAATAATAATATAAACAAAAATAACTTTTACATATAAATACTTATAGTAAAAGTTTATGTTCTGCTGCAATATCAAAGTTTCAAAACTTAGTCGTACAAGATGAAAACCATAATGGAAAACATAATGGAGTAAAATAAATATTTTCATGATTTATAAATTAACATAATGGTATTTACATACTAATATAAACAAAAATAACTTTTACATATAAATACTTACAGTCAAAGTTTATGTTCTGCTGCAATATCAAAGCTTCAAAACTTAGTCGTACAAGCTGAAAAACATAATGGAGTAAAATAAATATTTTCATGATTTATAGATCAACATAATGGTATTTACACGCTAAACATAAAAAAAAAACAAAATTAACTATTCCTAACTACTTACAAAAATCTTAAACATGGAACACAATTGTATTTTTATTTAATGAAATACTAAACATGCAAAATATATATCTAATATCTAATAGAAACTAAAATAAATTTTTCGATAGACTTACAGTAAACAGCAATAAAGGTTAACAAATTCTCGATAATTGAATAAATTTTTCTTCATTAGTTCTCCCATATAAATAGACTAATCTCTTCAGCCGACTACAAAAATTAACCGACCCCAAAAAAATCAAAAGTTATTGAAACTATCAAAAGGGCGCCCACAATTTTGACCGCCTATGGTTAATGTGATACGCAAAAGTCATCACATTTTTGTTTCACCGCCTACGGTTAATAGTTTTCTTTGGATTTTTTTTTTTTTTTTTGTTTTTTTTTTTTGGCATATAAAAGTCAACAAATTGAGGCTGGCAGAATTTCCTTTTTTCCGCTTTTTGAAGGAATTTCTTATAAGAGGGAGGATAAATTAGAAAACAAAAAATACGTCAAGAATGAATAGTAAACTGCGGATTGCTTCTTTTAGTAGAAGAGGGATAATAATATCAACTCATTAAAAAGCAAAAATATTAAAAAAGCATCACAATATTTTATTTAAATCGTTTTCCCAAATCAGGTAGAAACATGATGATTGAACCCCTATGACCTATAAAGTTGAGACATACAACGTTTTACTTGCATAAGGGCCGCTAAAGAAGAATAATTTTTTTAATAATGCAAGTGCGATTAGATTACACCTACTAATGGACCCACCCATACATTATTTATTTAGAGAAGGATTTACATGTAGTCATATACCATGAGAGGATTACTCAGTAAGCAACTTATAGGTAGTAGGCTGCAGATTCTACGTAAAAAAACTAATAATAAAAAAAAATCAGATTCAATAATAAATTTTAACTACAAATTTCATGAAACTAATAACAGTAGAAATTTTTTTAACCTTATTAAAAATAATTTTATCAAAATTTATTAGAACTATGACTTTTATCTAAACCAAACAGGACTTTTGTTTTCTCAATGGGTGAAAAATATTAACTCAGTGAAATCTAATAGTTGCATTTAACTTGGTTATCGAGCCGAGGACCGATTTTGAATCTCATTTCGAAGAGAGGCTTGAAATCTTTTAATTCCCTTTTTTGCAAAAAGAGAGTAATTGATGAAATTCATGCGTGTCAAGGAAAAACACTTGAGATAGTAAAAGTTTTTTTTGTTTATTTTTTTTTTTAAGTTTTTTTTGTTTACAAACGTTTTGTATTAGTTTATTAATCGTTATTACCTTAAATGTTTTCATGCCTCCTCGATCATTATTTGCAAGTGGTCCAATCTTGAATCTTCTCATAGCCATTTGTGAAAAACTTGAATAGAGAACCATATCTGGGATGTGTTTCTTGTAAATGTAAATCAATTTAAATGTGCATTAGTTTTCATTTAGGTTATAAGAAAGGAAAAATGATTTTTATGCTGCAAAAACTATTTTGGAAACATAATTAAGCCACTGTTTGTCATCTTAAAAAAATTTTAAAAATATCGTTTTGAAAGTATTTTGTGAAAAATTTAAAAAAAAAAAAAAAAAAAAAAAAAAATCTAAAATAATTTTATTGTATGAAGTTATTGAAAAATGAGTATAAGAATAAATTAAAGTAAATGATGCCAAACAGGGATTAAATAAGTTTGCATCCGTTGACGAAATTATATAATGATCAAACTTATTTGCCAAATCATTAATTCAATGAAATTGATTATAATAAAAAAAAAAAAAAAAAAAAAATATTTATTAAAATTAAACTGTTTATAGAGATTAAAACTTTTCGACGATCGATGTAGAGCAGCAATTCTTTTTGTCGAACTCCTGTTAGATAATTTTATGTTTTTGTTCTCGAAGACGCCTAGATAATTCTGGACAAGAACGACAATTTCATTAATCCTTTGAAAGTTCTATCCATCATTTAACGTCACTTTTATCTTCACACTCTATTAAACAAATATTTATGAGATTCATCAATGTACGACATGAATAAAGCAAGCAACTAACACGACGATTCACAGCAAGAATTGAACAACATTGGACAATACACCAATAAAAACAATTAAAACTTTGATCGTATATGGTTTAATCCTGCCCATATGCAGAAACCGTGATATGAAACAAAAAGGGAAAAAGACAAAAAAAAAACATTAAACACAAGAAGAAGAAGAAGAAGAAGAAGAAGAAGAAACTCGAAACGGAAAAAGGGCTTGAACAAGTATCGAATATGCTAACCGAAAATCGATATTTGCATGAGTTTGCACAAGGGATGAAAAGGGCAAATAGCTTAGAGGATTTATCAAAGCCTTTAGGAGTCGACATCAAGCAAAATGGAGGCTCTGTAAAGGAACATGAAAACATTTGAAAATCTGAGACTTATGGTTACTTTTGGAGGAGGAAAAAAGGATTTTCAAAATGGCTTCGCAAACTCCAACACCATAGACCAATAACTGCATCTTCATCAAGAACTTCATGATACCTAAAGCAAAATATGTTTTAATTAATTAATTTCATAATTGTTACAGTCATAGGAATTAGTTAATTACTCATCTAGTACATAAAAAGTTGTTTAAACATCATAGTCATATATACACAGTTCCTCAAGTATTTCATAAACGTCTACAATCTTGCACAGTATCGAGTTTATGTAGACACGAGTTCCTTAAAGATCGCTTCACAAAAACTAGCATTGTAGATTAACAGATGGCCAGCATCGGGTACCTCGTGATATTGGATCCATGGAAGTTGCTGGGACAAATACCGGCTCAGCTCGATTGGTATTAACTTATCTTCGCATCCTTGCCAAAAGTGAACCAAGACCTCGTTATTACAGGAAAAAGGATTGCTTATATCCATGGGATCGAATTCCCATTTGCCATAACCAACGATCAAGTCTCGATGTATAGACTCATGATCACCCTGTTGTCTTATCTTTTTCCTGAAAGAGAGAATAGGAGGCTATTTAATAAGAAAAAAGGGTATGTTTAATAAGATTACATCAGGCAATACTCGATAGCATTAAATAATCTTGTCCATTGTATATTTCAGTCAATAATGCAACCAAACTTATCATCATGTATTCTACGGGTAGAGGAATACATATAGTCGATCATAGTAAATATGTACAGAACACAGAAGCGTGTCAATGTTATGCAATATTTATCCCATCACTGCTAGGAGATGCGCATCGAATTCATTACATATTGAAATGTCAAGCTGAAAGATTCAATTTAGAGCATGTTATACTAAGCTTTAAAAGTATAGTTAAGAGTAAATAAGTAGCTTGACAGTAACTTAGGTAATTTTCAAAATTATTAATTTTAACTTAAAAGTAAGAAAAAGTAAATAGTTAAATATAATGTTTGGAAACAAAAATTAGGGGTTGATTCTCTTCGTGGTTTCAGTTTTGTATTTTTAATTTTGAATCATTTTGGATTTTATTTGAGTGTCCATTTTGAGATTCCTTTTAAAACTTCATTTTTTCATTTTAAAAAATATTTAAAAAAAAAAAAATAAAAAAAAATCCCAAAATGCATTTACTTTATCTCTGAAGTGTTCTCCCTTGTCTCTACCCCCTGCCGGACCCCATCCTCCGGCCACTGTCTTCATCGCGGACCACTAATGGTCGACTACCCACCTCCCGGCAATTCAAAAACAACCCTCAATTTAGTCCAAACAACAATTAATCGAAATGAGGGTCACAATCCCGTTTCGCGCAATCCAAAGAAATCTGTGATTCCGACGACGTCAGTTCAACACATGGTCGCAGACCACATGTGTCACATTCCCCTCCCTCTAGCGCACCTAACCCAACCATGGGTCAAGCCTAATTTCAACCACAGCTCGCTGATTTTATAGGTGAACTTAGGTTTGAAACTGAAATTTGTGGTGGTGTGTAGTGGGTGTTGTGTGTGATGTGGTGGGGCAATTTTTGTGGTGGTGGCTATTCCGGCGACGATGGTGTTGGTTGGGGTGATTGGTTGTGGCTGTGTGGTGGTTCCGACGATGGTGGTGTTTTGCAAGCGGCAATGGTGGTGGACATAGGGGTCATTAAAATATTTTGAAAAAAAAAAAAACGGATTTTTGAAAATTGGCTAAATTATAACTGAAAACACACAAAACGACAAATTTATCATTTTGAGTTTCTTTGTAATTTTAACTTGTTTTCAAAAACGCGTTTCGAAAATAGAAAAGGAGAACGCATTTTCACAATTTTAGAAAATCGGAAAACAGAAAATACCTTGAAAACGCCAAGGAGAACAGACCCTTTAACTTTTTATTTATTTTAAAGCTTAAAGCAAGCATGACTATACTGAAAGTTAATCAGTTTGATAAGTATATCTACGTGGGAGTGGCAAATCTACCTGACCATCTCTTGGAGTTTTTGACGATTGCTTTAAGATCTCCATATCAACGCGGCTGAACCCATCCAGCTTACCTTCCAGGATACTTAAAGAAGGGAACCATTTTTGAGTCATCCACCAGTGGAGCAACCATGGAGCATAATGTGCAATTCGAAACGTCCTTTGATATTGAACGAGCAGCTTCTCTAAGGATTCTCGTGCTAGCTTAGCAGGAAAGCAAGGCCACCAATAGTTAACAAATGGAACTACGAGGGCAACTCCAGACAACCTTCAGTTATAGAAAAGTGAAAAACTTGAGAATTTGCTTGTAAGGAACACAAATGAACATCGTTAATGCTTAATTAATAGTTTATATTAGGAATAGTTTAGCAGTAAGATTTTTCATGCAAAGCTAGTTCTCAAGCAAGACCCAGCAATTAAAAGCACTTTTGGTTGCCCAACTTATAACGTAGTTTCACTTTGCTCGCCTAACCTTTTTTCTTCCAAATTAAAAGTTTAGGCACTCTATCTTCGTGGAGTTAATATATATCTATATATATATATATATATACTATATATTATATATATATATATATTTTAATTTAATGACTTTTTGGTGATCAAAAAGTGATGAATTAAGCATCTTCCCGTTTCCTCCTCCTCCTCGTTCCCCCCCCCCCGCATTTTGTTGTCTTCCAGGTGGGGGTGTGGGTGGAGAGATGCTTAATTCATCACTGTTTCAAGTTGCATTACTTAATATATATATATATATATATATATATATATATCATATATATATAATATATTAACTCAGAAGATAGAGTGCCTAAACTTTTAATTTGGAAGAAAAAAGGTTAGGCGAGCAAAGTGAAACTACGTTATAAGTTGGGCAACCAAAAGTGCTTTTAATTGCTGGGTCTTGCTTGAGAACTAGCTTGCATGAAAAAAATCTTAAGCTAAACTCATTACCGAATATACAACTATAATAAAGCATAACGATGTTCATTTGTGTTCCTTACAAGCAAATTCTCAAGTTTTTCACTTTCTATAACTGAAGGTGTCTGGGAGTTGCCTTTAGTTCCATTTGTGAAACTATTGGTGGCCTGCTTTCCGCTAAGCTAGCACGGAATCCTTAGAGAAGCTGTCGTCAATATCAAAGAGACGTTTCGATTGCACATTCATGCTCAATGGTTGAGTTTTGTTTTTGTTTTTTTTTAAAAAATAACATAAAATCACTCAAAAATGGTTCCCTTCTTTAAGTATCCTGGAAGGTAAGCTGGATGGGTTCAGCCGCGTTGATATGGAGATCTTAAAGCAATCGTCAAAAACTCCAAGAGATGGTCAGGTAGATTTGCCACTCCCACGTAGATATACTTATCAAACTGATTAACCTTTCAGTATAGCATGCTGCTTAAGCTTAAAATAAATAAATAAAAATTAGTTGACATTCTTCTACCCAAAATTAAGTCGTTGCATGCATTTCTTGCTAATTGACAATTATTATTTGAAACTATTTTTTTTACATTCACACAATAAAATATTCTACACATAAATTCAAAACTTACTTTTAACAACACGTTTTTCTAAAAATCATTTTTCAAAATATTGTTTTTCAAAAATAATGGTTCTTAGATGGGGGGTTTAATTTGTGCCCTCAAATTAAAATGGCTTTGTGGAAGCATTTTTTTTTTCACTAAATCTTCGACGGAAGAATTTTGATGTTTTGTCCTTACAAACAGAGGCGGATGGCGAGGGGGGCTGGGATGAGCTGTAGCCCAGCCCTACACTAGTCCAGAAGCAAATTGACTTGTAAAAAATAGAAAACTTAACCCAAATTCATGGTAAAAATAAAAAAGAATAAAAATTTAGTCCACCCCAAAAATTAATTTTTGCCCAACTAACTTCTTTACCAACCCAAGCCCAATGTTTGATTATTCAAATTTAGTTCAAGACTCTACAACAATTACATATTTATTTTATTCATATTCATGATACACAAATAATTCGTTATAAAATTAGATATTTTACTTTACACACACATAACTAAATTTAAAGAGTTCACTTATAATCAAATTAGTTTATTATATAACAAATAATTTTTATTGATTAAAGATAAATAACTTATTTGAACAGTATAAAATGCCACATTTTTTATTAAACTTAAAAGTAATTAAAATTTTTTCTAATGTGCTTTTTCATATATTACTTATTTATATTTGTGAGATAAAAATTTATTTATTTCGACGATGAAATGAATGTTATTATCAAAATAAGTAATATGTTTTATACCTAATATTATTAGTTAAAAATATATTTGTTATAACTTTGTTATGAGTGTCAAAAAATATATTCCAACCCACATTATTATTAAATTAAATTTCGTGTGGTATATAACATCTTTTATTGTATGAGTTCATTGAATAAAAAAAAAAAAAAAAGGATTACATTCTAGCTAAACTATGTTGTTCGAAATTTTGTTGTGACGCTTGTTTCTATATATGAACAATGTGGATCTAGGATGGACTTTGTCTCGACAGCTGAAGTTTGTGATGCAAATCCACAGCTTATCGCGAGTGGCGAACTTCGGGCACTCCAGCCAGTTTTCCAGATATATGGACGGCGCCCAGTGTTCTGTGGACCAATCGTTACCCTGAAAGTATTTGAAGACAATGTTTTGGTTCGTGATTTTTTGGAAGATAAAGGTAATGGAAGGGTTCTGGTTGTTGATGGGGGAGGTAGTTTGAGATGTGCAATATTGGGTGGTAATCCTGTGGTGCAAGCTCAGAACAATGGATGGGCAGGCATAGTAGTGAACGGGTGTATAAGGGATGTAGAGGAAATAAATGGTTGTGACATTGGGGTGAGAGCTCTGGCTTCACATCCAATGAAATCTAATAAGAGGGGAATCGGCGGAGATAAGCACGTACCAGTTACTATAGCTGGGACTAGAATCTGTGACGGAGAATGGCTTTATGCAGATGCTGATGGGATTCTAATTTCCAAAATCGACTTGTCTGTTTAAGAACACATAAATTTGTACTAAACTGCTTTGATTGCTGCCTTTTGTATGCATACTAAGGAGTATGTAATGTATTTTGTGCTTTGAATTGGTTGTTTATGGATTTGATTGACTGTCTTCTTCTCTTTTTGGTTCTCTAGCTAAATTTTTATTTATTTATTTTTTTTTTTTCATTCTTGATTTTTATATTTCTTTTAATTTAAAAAAATAAGAGAAAAAACTTGTCTTTGGCATGGACCCCACCCCACCCCAAAATCTTCCTTGTTAAAAGAGGCAAACACAGCTCGAAAATCTTCCTTGTTAAAAGAGGCAAACATAACTCGACAGGTCCGAGTTGGTGCGAATCTTAGCTTTCATGTATATGCATATGTGGAAGGATCGTTCACCCAACTACAACACGTTGCAGTTTTTTTAATTGAATAATGTTATTTATTTTCAATAAAGAAATCTTTGTGGGATATGAAATATTTTGAAATTATAAAACCAATGAAATGGGTGGATATGGGATACAATTTATTTGCATTGTAAATATCATTGGGTGATTATTCTAATAAAAATGAACTATCTCACTGTTCACTAGATTCCAATTTTTAATCCAAAATCTCCTAATTCTTTTTTCTTTTATTAATTTTCTAGTCTAGTCAATATAAATAACCCGCTAGGTTAAATTTAAAAGGTACTTATTTAAAAAGCAAGTTAACATTTACTTTTTTTTTTTTTTAAAGTAATTGCATTCATAAAAATAGAAACTTTAATGCAATAATTTTTTTTTTCCATTTCTCTGAATTCATTGCATTTAGGAAAGAAAAATAGGAAGATGAAAAATTGGTGGAAAGAAAATATTTTACAAGGAAAAGATTTTCTTAGAAATTGTTTTGTTGGGAATTGTAATTAATTGTGTTTGATTGATATAATTTTCCATGAAAAATATTGAAAGTTTAGTGTCCGTTTGACTTCATTTTTTATGAAAATTGTCCATTAAAATGATAATATTTTCTACCATTGGATCTAAAATTTGTTCTAATTGCCAAAAAAATAATCATACTGAATATCATTCGTTTGACTTTATTTTACATAGAAATTGTCAATAAAAGTGAATTTTTTTTACCATTGTATCTAAAAATTTTCTCAATTGCAAAAAAAAGAAAAAAAAATTTAAAAAGTTGGAAAATATTTTCTCACCAAAACATTAATAATTTATTTTCCTCAAAAATGTGAAAAATTTAGAAAGTTGAAAAATATTTTCCCGGGAAAATTTCGCCAATCAAATATTTCAAAAGTTGGAAAAGGGAAAAGATTTTTCTACTTCCCTAGAAAACTTTACCAATCAAACGGGGCCTTAGGGTAATTTTTGACAACTTTTAATGCACTTCACGTGTAGTTTTGCCATTTCGGGAAAGGATGTATTCCAATCCCACTAAATTCAGATGTTTTTTTTCTTTCAATACTTATTTACAATAAAATTTCGATTCTAGCAAGAGAGAGAACAAAAAAAAATTGGGATAAAAAATAAGGATATTAGAAACTAAAATCTAGTAAAAAGTACGAGAGTTAAACAAAATAAGGATATTAGAAATTAAAATCCCTCTTCTACTAAAAGAGGCAATCCTCCGAGCACTATTCATTTAGGACGTATTTCTCTTTCCAATTTTATCCCTCATTCCCTCATAAGAAACAAAACAGGGGAGGCGGCTTCTGTCCCTTTTAAAAATAATTGCGGCTAATATATTTTATTAATTCTCCCTGCCAATCCTCAGTGCACTATTACGTATTTCATGTTCCCATTTTATCCTTCATTTATTGTTCACATTTAGTCAGTTTGATAAAGTCTAATTATTAAATTGTATTTGGACAGGAAAAAGGGCAATAGAGACATAAAAATAAAAGAGGCAATCCTCCGAGCACTATTCATTTAGGATGTATTTCTCTTTCCAAAGCCTCAATTGTTGACTTTGATGTTCATATGACGAAATAAAAAAAATAAAAAAGAAAGAAAACAGAAAACTATTCACTGTGGCGGTGAAACAAAAAGGTGAGGACTCATTACCCATAGACGGTCAAAAATGTAGGCGCCTTCTGTATAGTTTCAATAACTTTTGATATTTTTGTAGTCGGTTAATTTTTGTAGTCGGCTGAAGAGATTAGTCTATTTATATATGGGAGAACTAATGAACAAAAATTTATTCAATTATCGAGAATTTCTTAACCTTTACTGCTGTTTGCTGTAAGTCTATCGAAAAATTTATTTTAGTTTCTATAATATATAAAAATACAATTGTGTTACATGGTTAAGATTTTTGTAAGTAGTTAGGTATAGTTCATTGTGTCTTTTTTTTTTTTTTTTGGTATGTTTAGTATGTAAATAACATTATGTTGATTTTGGTTCATTATTTCTGTTGTGATTATTTTTCATGAAAATGAATCGGTAAATTAAATATATATTTTTTTGCAACATGTGAATTGGCAGAACAAAAATATGATGACTTTTGCGTATCACATTAACCATAGGTGGTCAAAATTGTAGGCGCCTTTTGATAGTTTCAATAACTTTTGATTTTTTTGGGGTCGGTTAATTTTTGTAGTCGGCTGAAGAGATTAGTCTATTTATATGGGAGAACTAATGAAGAAAAATTTATTCAATTATCGAGAATTTGTTAACCTTTATTGCTGTTTACTGTAAGTCTATCGAAAAATTTATTTTAGTTTCTATTAGATATTAGATATATATTTTGCATGTTTAGTATTTCATTAAATAAAAATACAATTGTGTTCCATGTTTAAGATTTTTGTAAGTAGTTAGGAATAGTTAATTTTGTTTTTTTTTTATGTTTAGCGTGTAAATACCATTATGTTGATCTATAAATCATGAAAATATTTATTTTACTCCATTATGTTTTTCAGCTTGTACGACTAAGTTTTGAAGCTTTGATATTGCAGCAGAACATAAACTTTGACTGTAAGTATTTATATGTAAAAGTTATTTTTGTTTATATTAGTATGTAAATACCATTATGTTAATTTATAAATCATGAAAATATTTATTTTACTCCATTATGTTTTCCATTATGGTTTTCATCTTGTACGACTAAGTTTTGAAACTTTGATATTGCAGCAGAACATAAACTTTTACTATAAGTATTTATATGTAAAAGTTATTTTTGTTTATATTATTATTACTTTTGCATATTTAGTATTTCTTTAAATAAATATAATTGTGTTCGGTTTTTGTAAGTAGTTATGTATAGTTAATATTGTTTGTGTAGATTTAGTATTTCTCTATATTTCACAATAATGTTTATATTATTATTACTTTATTATTTTTTAAATAGTTAATTTTGTTTGTGTAGATTTAATATTTTTCTATGTTTCACAATAAATTCTGAATCATATTAGGTTAATTTAATAAGTTTGTGAACATATCATTTTAGTATTATTATTGGGGTGAGTATCTTCCATTACAGTTAAAGAGTTGTGTGGAAACATTAAATTTTTACTAATTAAATTACAACAATTAATAATACTTACAAAAATTGAATGGGAAAGAAAATAATAAAAAAAAAATTAGGAGAAACGTCTTCCCGTTCGCGCACGGGGAGAATGGATCTCCCCGTGCGCGCACGAAACCCTTTTCTAAAGGAAGGAAGAAAAAAAAATAAAAAAATGTGTACTTCTCCCCGTGCGGCACGGGGGAGGCTTTTTTTTTTTTTTAATCAATTCAATTAATCAAAATATTATTTAAATACATATATACAATATATTTATTACATACAATTTTTTCTTTTCTTTTTACGTTTTTTGCTTCATTCCATACATATATATATATAATAAATTCAAAATTTTCATTTTTTTTCTCAAAAAAAGTTCTACTAATTTACAATTTGCATAAACTTTAAATACAATTTCATTTATAAATAATTTAATTAAAATTATTAGAAAATATTCAATTACATACATACATAAAAATCAAAATTCATTTCGGGGGCATTGCCCCCGATCCCCCACGAGGGGCTCTGCCCCCTCGACCCCCGCGACCTGACCGGGCAGGTCGATCCCCGTTGGGAGCGTTGCTCCCAAACCCCCACGAAGGGCGCTGCCCCCTCAACCCCCTCGACCATTTCATAGAGTGCACTTTCTGTCATTCAATACTCCGTCCTGCACTTCTCATTCTCCTTTTCTTTTCCTTGCTCTTTGGATTTGTATCCTCAATATTTAATGTGATTCAGGTCGCAGAGGATGAGAAACATATTTTTATGTCATCTATGCCAGGGATATTGGGCGAGTATGATTTTTTGCTTCATGCTATAACAAATCATGTTGTCTTATATTACAGTTTTTATATGTCCGTAATTTTAGTGCCAATAAGTTTCTATCGCACACACACTAACATTACCTTAAAAAAAACACAACCCGTGCATTGCACGGGCGGATAACTAGTCTAGTAAAAAGTGCGAGAGTTGAACTAAGTGAAAATGAAATTCAACACAAAACTCAAAAGACACGTGTTGCGATTTGAATGGATATTTTTTAAAGAACTATTCTTGTTTTACACAATTTTTTATTTAATTGGTTATTGAATTGACAAGTGGTGCTTCCTATTGATGGGCGTCTGGGCACACAGTTGCCCCCAATAGAGGGTCCGCCACTTGTCAATTCGATAACACATTAGGTAAAAAATTATGTATTTGTAGCGTGATTGTTTTTTAAAAAATGTGGGAGAGAGAAATAAAGTGATAATTAAGCCCTTGTTTGGTACCTATTAAAATTTTTATTTTCATTCTTCTACTCATTTTCAACCACACATTCTTCATTAAAATACTATTTTCCATCACATCAATAATTTTTCTTTTTCAACTACACATTCTTCATCAATTTACTATTCCAAAATACATTCTTTCAAAATAATGTGGCTCAAACACATCATAAATGTGATATAAATATTATGTGTTGTGATTTGAGTGGATCATACTTTCTCTTTCTTCTATTCATGCTGACGAGAGCATTTTTAGCTAATCTTAAAAACTTTATTTTAAGCAAATTTACTTATAAATTTAGAAGTTGAAATATCTAAAGCTATTTCTAGAGAGAACATTTCAAACATCAACCACAGCAATAAAATAAAATAAAATCTGAAATAATAAATGAGTAATAATTGTGCGTGTTCATCAAATTTAGAAGCACGTCATTTTAATGTAAAGTAAGAATTATCTTTGAAAAAAAGCTAGTACACTTGAAGTA
Source organism: Fraxinus excelsior (assembly GCA_019097785.1). NCBI lineage: Eukaryota > Viridiplantae > Streptophyta > Magnoliopsida > Lamiales > Oleaceae > Fraxinus > Fraxinus excelsior. The sequence continues at coordinate 8,196,143 of CM032629.1, forward strand.
AAACGATCACTTAAAATTTTTAAGTGGAAATTTTAAAAAATATCCATTTTTCCATGGTCATTTGTAAAAATGTCCAAAATTTCTTACATGTCTATTTTACTAAAATTTAGACCAAAATGTCCTTAATGAAAATTTCAAATTCCACTACTATTACAAATGTTGTCATATAATAATTAAAATTGTGTAGCAAATAAAAATTTGACACATAATCTATGTTATCTATTTGAAAAAGTAAAAATATCAATTCATGCATTAAATGCTATCTACTCCCTAGAAATTGATCAATAACCACCGATTTTTTCATCATTTTTAGTTGGCTTTTGATTGGGTCAGTTAGGGTGATGAGTTTACACATGGAAATCAATTCTAATCAGATTTTACATAATTTTTAGTCGGATTCTGTTGAAATGGCCTGGTTAATTTATGAACTATCGTTCCTGACAGTTGAAATATCAAATGTCGAGATTGACGGATATCTAATGTTGAGAATGATAGATCAAATGCCGAGAAATCGTATGAAATATAGATAAATCTCCTATTTCGGATGAAATGTCGTTCTAAACAAATGTAATGTCCAGTGTCGAAATGGTCCGAATACAAATGTCGATAATAACTTTTCAAGTGTCGAGAAATACATGAAATGAGAAAAAAAATACACACAGTTCAACCATACAACAACTCAATGGGATTTAATATGAAAGTACCAGTATTAACAACTTGTTCCATCCATCGACTGAATTTCATTTCCAATATACGAATTCCCTTCTCCCAAACAGACATCCGTATTATGAATCATTTGTGTCACATGTACTTCGCTCACATCCACTTCGTCACGTCCACACAATGCATCTTCTATTAGTGAGAAACAGTCTACTTCGACACACACGTCATGCTCTCCAGCATCATATTGATTTGTAATTACACACAAGCCTGCTTGTGTGTGAACAGAAATGTACCATTGCAAATCCTCATTGTCGGCTACATTAACATGGGGTATATTCATGTTCGGGACTTTAAATTTCAATTGAATTCGAAACTTCATTATGTCAATATTCAATTTCTCGAATAACATGTGTACAAGCTCTTCATAGCTAATATCACGT